>JAVUPR010000538.1:2502500-3702500 GCA_036785695.1 Gentiana straminea
TTCGAGGGTTTGAGGGATAATATATTTGATCAAGTCCAGCAGCATTAGATATATCCAGAAAATTGTTTAATTAAATGTTAATTTAATTTATCCAAGATTAAATTAATTTAAACACTTAATTAAATAATTATTTTCCTACAAAATACACCAATACAAGAAATTTCCATATCATTTAAGTCTTATAACTTCATGGTTAGGTTAGTGTGACATATAATAAGATATAATGAAGATATATTATCATATCAATATATTATAAAGAAAACGTAGAGACATTTATATAGAAGCTTTAAACAAGGCAGACGTTAATTTTGAAAATTAATCAACATAATTTAACATGCCACAAAATACGCAACACCTCTTTGTTGGCCATGTGAGCCCTTTATACGTTGTGTGGCATGTTGGAGTTGCGTGCACGCTATATGCCTTTGTGTGCCATGTTGGCCAGACTTATTATATGCCCACATTTGAGAGAGCATGTTGAAGTGTTTAAGATGCTAATTTTCCAACCATTGAACACTTGATAGGGCATGTTGAAGTAATTAAGATATTATTTTTGTGCTCTTTATATGCTTCTGTGTGCCATGTTGGCACAGAGTTGTAGCCCATTTTATGTCTTTGTGTGTCATGTTGGCTCATGCTTCTTATAGGCCCACACATGAGAGGCGTATTGAAGTGGTTAATGTGTTGATTATCCACATGTTGAATACATGACATGGTGTGTTAAATTGTTTAAGATACTAATTATCTACCAGTTGAAATGTTTAAGATGTTAATTACCAACCTCCCTTGATAATTAAACATATTAATTGCTTGAAAGAAACAAAACAACAAAAAAAATAAAATAAAAATGAATTTCCAAAACGTATTGAAACAAGCCAGAGCAGTGTTAACAAAAAAAAGAATTCCCGACATGTGTTGATACAAGCTATAGCGGTGAAAAACATGAGGATTTTCTGACTCACCACCAATGATTCTCATCACCGTACATTTGTTGTTTTGTTTTTATGCATATCAAGCTGTAATGTCAATCAAGAAGTCTTTTTCACTGTACATTTGGTATTCAAATTTTCTGCATGGCATTTTTTTTTATGAATAGAAAATTTAATAGATGTCAAATTGTCTTGTTTTCCTCCATATCAAACTGTAGCGTCATTTCCTTACATGTTATTTATAACCTTTATAAAGCTAGAATCAACATTTTTACCCACCATTTTAATGGACTATGTATAACAACATAATGCGAAACAATTCATCCATAATTAGAAAAGTTAAGTCTAGAACCTCCCGAAATTTTTTTTGTCAAAAATTACCATAAATAATTAACTTTGGAATTCTTTTCAAAATAGCTGGAATAAGGTTGTATTAAGAGGCATGTATCATATTTTAAAACTCTCATCCACATATTGTTTGTGCACTATTGAGTAACTAACAATCCTTATATATTTCTTTTACGACCTTGATTTTTTTTGAATGCATATTAGAATCATTGTCACTTGTACTATAACATTGCGGGACGATTCACATTAATGAACCAGAATTTGCACACTAATTGTGTTAATTTGGTGGTTTGCAGGTCATTTCCTAAAAATAACTAGCAATTTGCTTTTGAGGTAAAATTTTACTTACTTTTGTATATAGATTTTCTTGTTTTCAGAAAATAAAATCTCAACTTTAGAATTTGCCAAACAATTTTTCCCCTGAAGAATAACGTGTAACATATTACTTAAAATTATGTTAAATGCAAGTTTATGCTAGTTTTAATTATTTTTCTGTCATTTATAATCATATGTGAAAACTAAGTGAATTTTAAAGCTTTCTTTCATCATTATATGGTATATAGAGGTCTTGCATTTATCAAATTGTTTAAAAAAATATAGGATTAAGGTTCAATGAAGGATAAGAGTTATTACAAATCATCGGTTAATTGAAATAATAGTAGCTTGTTGGTTTGTTTTTTTTGAAACATTTCTAAGCGAAGCCAGACTTATGAATTTGTTTTTACTTATTTTCGTCTATATTAAATAATAAATTTAAGAATATTCCAATATAAATCTAACATCATTTATTTAGATATTCTAATTTTGTTTCTAAAGTAGTCAAGTTTTTTTCCCTTTTGGTGATTCGTAATCATATGAAATATAAAGACAAATTTTAAAGGTCCGACCCACTAGAAATATTATTAAAACTGATTACGAATCATAAGAGAGGGAAAAACATGATTATTTTAAAGCATTGTCCGGTTCTTAGGTTTTAATGCACAATGTAAATTGAGGGAGGTACTTTAGTGACTTAATGTGTAAGAGTTGTTTGTAAATCTCGTTATGGAATCGAAAATCCACATTTAACCTCAAAGAAAAGATTGTTAATAGAGTATTCCTACTATTAACACACTGAACTATGCCTTAAAGATGTCTTCTATCGTATGACTAATTTGAATATAATGAATGTAATGTAATGAAATGATTTTTCATTCTATTTTGTACTTTTGACAATGTTGTAATGCATTAAAATAATAATCCGTTACAACTTAATGAATGAAAGTCTATTTTTATTAAACTAGATGGAACGAGAAGAAATGAAAATTGATAAAACTCAATGTCGTCAACACCACCACACGCGCTAACCCCACCATACAATCTTACCCTACCTTACCCTACGCTGCCCCTATTACCTTACCGTACCCCATCCTTACCAGCGTACCATACCTCACCCCTACCACCTTACCCTATCGTAAATTTATCCACCCTTAATTAATTACTTTGACCTACCCTAACCACCTCATCAATATCACCCTATCCAACCCTAACCAACCTACCACCCACCCACACTCACCCTAACCGTCTTACTCTTATACCACCCCATCACCCCCACCTTACCATAACCCCAACCATCTCACATATACCATTTTACCCCATCACCCCCGCATTACCCCCCCCCCCCCCGCTCACCTCGGTATGAAATTTCGTCAATTTCATTGCTTGTCAAACACAGTAACGAAATGATTCCATTACATTTATTACATTACATTAATTTCATTACTGGCCGTTCTATTACGTATCATAACATTTGTAACATCCCAAAATTTGAGGATCTTTTCCATAATGTTTATTCACTTGCATTATAAACTAAATAATTTCTGATGTGACGCATTTAGCAAATTTATGATGGTTTCCATCATAAAAAAATTATATATATGATGATTAATGTCTAAACTTATAAAATAAATATAATGTATGTACATTGCCTTGTATCGTAAATATTTCCCCACGTTGTTTGGGAGATAAATTTTATATTTTGAATTAATCCTAAATGTTTCATTACCATAAATATCTTGAGAAAACGGTTTGACTACATTTATACATCACATGTTTTTATTTAATTTTTTTTTTGTTGTAGCAAAGGATTAGAAGTGTTCAAACACCAAAACAAATATCTGATTATTATTATTTCTCAGTACTACGTAGGATGGATTTTTATAGAATATATTTTTATATATTTTGCCAACTGTAATTTTATATCATGACAAATCTTTCAATCACTTGCCTGAATTTTTTTTTTTTTTTTTGCACTCTTGTATTTCACATGGCTCATAAGTCAAAATTTTCATAAATGATAGAAGATTAATGAAAAGTTATTTTAACCACATGAATAATACAATAGTATATTTTTGTATAATTCATGCACCTTTGACCATAAATTAATTTGAGAATAAATGAGTGTTGGCATGAATCATTCCTAGCAATATTAAATGGGGCTTGAATATTTGCCAATCAATAATAAATGTAGTAGGAGGTTATGAGAATTCTTCCACTATATATATACTCCTCATACCATTGGAAGTATTAGTCTAGCTACACTACTTTTCCCTCAAAATTAAGAAGTTGGTGGCTTAGATGAAGGACGTACATTGTTGGTGGCTTGTGTGTATTAAAAGGTATGTAATTGAAATGTCTTTCTTTTATATATATATTTGTAAGGGAAGTGGTATATTATATGGAATTGTTTGGGAACGGAGGGAACATAGAATGTGATAGTAATTTGATGAAGTTAAAATAAAGTTTGTGTCAATTATTTTTTGTGTAGAAATCTTTTAAAGTTAAACAAATTTAATTTCATTGCTTGACATTTTCATGAATTAGTTGAGAGGTGCCTAAAATTTTTGTTTGATGCTTTACTTCATTATGCATAATGATGATAAAAATGTGACTACGGCAAACTAAACGTGAGCCTTTTATATATTTTAATACATATAGGCATTTGTTTGATAGTAACATAGATTTGATATATTCTACTTTGTGGTAACCTAAAAACTATTTTGACATAAGAAGGTTGCATGTGTAAGCCTCATTTCAATCGAGCATTGATAATTAAAGTATAAGCAAAAATTGATCATCTCGGTACATAGAGTAGGTCATTAGAGTCATGTTAAACTATATAATAAAAAAAAGGGGGTTAAGAGATATAAATGATGGTTGGTGCGATAGAATTCGACAGTGGTAGATATAATTGTGTTGTTCAAGCATAACAATAATAGTCAATTTATGTTATTAGGCTGGACTAGGTTGCTCGAGTGTCTCGAGAATTTTGTCTATAGAACACAACTCCGGTGGTGTCAGGTGAGTTCTTATTTTACGTAAAAGCCAAAGTGTGTTTTTATCAAAGTATTTTAATTGAATATATTATCGATATATATACATATGTAATATATATTTTGTTTAACAAGGATTCAAGAAATCTTCTCACTTTAAACGTATTAGCGTGATGAAACGAATATTGTGCAAATGTCATTGCATGTCCCATCTTTGTGACATGGTACCGTACTATCCGTTTCACGCGGTATGGTATATCGTACTCATACATTTCCCGCTTCGGCGGCACTGCTTGATCCTGCTTGCTTGCTTGCTTGATGGGCCCGCCGAGGGTTTCACAGTCGGGTTAGCTGCGCGTCGGGCCTGTGACCGCGGTTGTGGGACCTGAGGCAAGTGGACTCTCCGGAAGCCCCAGGAGATTGGGTGTCGGAAGGACGGACTCCACTATAAAAATTACTTGTTGTGGATATAAGGTGAGTGAAACGGGAGTCATAAGGCAGAGACTATCGTATCAGCTGTATCGATGTCTAGTAAAGGAACTTAAGGAATTGACGGATTTGCCTGTACTTGCTTGACTTGAAAAGGGTGAACAAAACTTTGACAAGTAATCTCTCGTTTAAATATAAATTCGTATATACTTGACATGAATTTTCTAAATTTGAAATATTAACCCGTTTATGATTTTAAGGATTGGTATAACTTGTATATAATAAAGTTGTTTCTAAATGTAACACTCTCACACACGGCTCATACCAGCCTTTTGCTGACGACTCTCTTTTCTTGTCCTTTTGTTCGTGTTGTTTTTCTTTTCTGTGTAAATAAACCAGGTAGTGCATCCAGAGAAAAGAAATAAAGGTGACCGACGAGATTGGTTAAAAGGATAATATTCTTGGTACGAGATGACGAAGATCACTATGCATTTCTTTTAGCTAGTTAAATGTTATGGTATTCTTAAATGTTGTAATTTATTTAATAAATCAATAATGTAGAAATGTACACTTACTTATTGATCAATAAAACATTGGGGTTTTAGTGAAGTATTTGCGATAACATCGCAGTCTGCTCCTAGAATGACCCCAGTAGACCTAGGGGTCGGGAGCGGGCCGTTACAACATTCATCCCTATTGACCATTAATGCTTTTGAAAAAAATTAGCATACGAAATATTAAATGAAAAACCTTTTAACGATTTAGTGAAGATATATACTCTAAAAAATAGTGAAAACATATGTTGGCTCCACAACTAGAATTATTTTTTGAGGCGTAATCATTGTATCAAATAGATGGACACAATTTAACAATTTATACTCTTTCTATTGAGCGTTTGTATGTATGAGCTAAATGCATCACATTGTCAATCTGGTGTAACAGAATAACATTTCCTAAAAAAATGAGTTAATGCTTTGATTCTAGCAGTATTGATATGACTATATAATCCTAGATATAATTAATACATTCTTACTTTTTTATACTTGATAAAAATACATTTTTTTCCTTTTATTCACAAAACGTGTTGAAACAATCAAGAGCGGTGTTACAAAAAAAATGAATTCCCGGCATGTGTTGAAACAAGCTAGAGCGGTGAAAGATCATGAGGATTTCATGAATTTCCAACGAGGATACTCATCACCTTACATTTATTGTTCAGTTTTTAAGCTTGTCTAACTACAACGTCAATCAAGAAGCCTTTTCACCGTACATTTGGCATTCAATTTTTCTGCATGTCATTTTTTGATTTTGGAAAAGCAAAATTAATAGATGTCAAAGAGCCAACATTGTCTTGCAATTTATATTGTGCAAGTGTCTTCCCATTTATATTGTGCAAATGTGGAGCCTCTTCGTTGTCCTTGTGTGCCCTTTATATGTCTTTGTTTACCATGTTGACCAGGCTTGTTATAGGCCCACAATTGAGGGGGCGTAATGAAATGTTTAAGATGTTAATTATTTATATGTTCCTCTTTGTTGGCTTTATGCGCTCTGTATATGTTGTGTGTCATGTTGGCCTTGTGTGCCCTTTATATGCCTTTGTGTGCCATGTTGGCCCAGTTTGTTGGAGGCCCGGACATGAGAGAGCGGGTTAAAGTGTTTATGATGTTAATTATCTATCAGTTGAACACTTGAGATGGCGTGTTGAGTGATTAATATGTTAATTATGTGCCTTTTATATGCTTGTTTGCCATGTTGGCCTAGACTTGTTGCCCTTTATACGCCTCTGTGTTCATGTTAGCCCATGCTTATTATAGGCCCACACATGAGAGGTGTGTTGTTGTGTTTAAGATGTTAACTATCTAACTGTTGAAAACTTAAGAGGGCGCGCTGAAGTGTTTAAGAGGCTATTTATCTACATGTTTAAGTGTTGAAGATGTTAATTATATACCTCCCTTGATAATTCAACATATTAGTTGCTTGAAAGAAAAAAAGCTGAAAAATTAAATATATGAATGAATTCCCAAAACGTGTTGAAACAAGCAAGAGCGGTGTTATAAAAAATTTAAAACAAAAATGAATTCCCAACACGTGTTGAAACTAGCAGAGTGGTGAATGAACATGAGGATTTCCTAACTTGCCACTGAGGATCCTCATCACCTTACAATTGTGGTATTGTTTTTATGCATGTCAAACTGTAACGCCAATCAAGAAGTTTTTTCACCATACATTTGGCTTTCAATTTTTCTGCATGTCAATTTTTTTTCTTTGAATAGAAAATTCAATAGATATTGTGCAAGTGTCTTTCATTTATATCGTGCAAGTGTGGAGCCTCTTCGTTGTTCTTGTGTGCCCTTTATAAGCCTTTGTGTGCCATGTTGGCCAGGCTTGTTATAGGCCCACACTAGAGGGGGCGTGCTGTATTGTGTAAGATGTTTATTATCTATTTGTTTCCTTTGTTGGCCTTGTGAGCCCTTTATATGTTGTGTGCCATGTTGGCCTTGTGTTCCCTTTATATGCTTTTGTGTGCCATGTTGGCCGTGTTTGCCATGTTGGTTCAGACTTGTAATAGGTCCACATTTGAGTGAGATTGTTGAAGTATTTATGATGTTAATTTTCTACCCTTTGAACACTTGAGAGGGCATGTTGAAGTGTTTAAAATGTTAATTATGTGCCCTTTAAATGCTTTTGTGTGCCATGTTGGGCCTGAATTGTTTCCCTTTATATGCCTTTGTGTGCCACGTTTGCCCATGTTTGTTATAGTCCCGCACATGATAAGCGTGTTTATGTGTTTAAGATAATAACTATCTACCTGTTGAACACTTGAGAGGGCGCGTTGAAGTGTTTAAGATGCTAATTATCTACATCCTCTATTAATATCTTGAAAGAAACAAAACTCAAAAAAATAAATATAAATAAAAGTGAATTCCCAAAACGTGTTGAAACAAGCTAGAACGGTGTTTCCAAAACAAAAAAAAAATTAATAAAAATGAATTCCAGACACGTGTTGAATGAAACTAGAGCGGTGAAAGACCATGAGGATTTCTTGGCTTGCCACAGAGGATTCTTATCACCTTACTTTTGTTGTTGTTTAATGCAGGTCAAACTTTAATGTCAATCAAGAAGTATTTTCACCATACAATTGGCATTCAATTTTTTGCATGTCATTTTTTTTTCTTTCAATAGAAAATTTAATAGATGTCAAAGTGCTAACATTATAATACCCTACTCCCGACCCCTAGGTCCACTGGGGTCATTCTAGGAGGGGTTGCGAAGCTCTCGCCACGACTTCAATAATTAGACTATAATTTCCAAAATCATCTAATAAATTTACAATTAAATTTACAAATATTCACTAACTGTTTCCATTATAAAATTATAACAAATGAAATACTACAATTGTCATTAACATAATTTGCATAGCATGTTTCAAAATCCAAGTCCATGTCAGCGCTTTCATCCTCATTACATCTTATTTGAACCATTACCTGATTTTATTTATAGAAGAAAAATAGAACAAAACAAAAAAAACACAAAGAAAACAAGTCGTCAGCCAAAACGCTGGTATGAACCATGTGCGAAAGTGTATATATTTTAAAATTCTTTTTGTAACAATATATACATTTTCTAGAAATCTTGTTCAAGTATTTATGCAATAATATGCTTGTTTAAAATTATATATCAAGTTCAAGTCGAGCATGCTCATTCGAGATCCGTCAATTCATCAAGTTCCCTTACTAGACATCGATATAGTTGATACGATTGTCTCTACCTTATGACTCCCCTTTCACCACCTTATATCCACAACTAGCTATTTTTTTATAGTGAAGTCCGTCCTTCTGACACCCAATCTCCTTCCTAAGGGTCCACTTGCCTCAGACCCCACAACCGTGGTCACAGGCCCAATGCACAGCAAACCCGACTGTGAAATCCTCAGCGGGCCCATCATGCGAGTACGAGAACGAGAATGAGAACCATGCCGCCGAAGCGGGAAAGGTACAAGTACAATATACCATACCGCGCGTAGTGGGTAGTACGGTACCATGCCACTAAGATAGTACATGCAATGTCCTTTGTACAAGGTTTGTTTCATCAAGTTATTATCGATAAAGCGATAGAATTATAATTCATTTTTAACAAGATACATATTATATATCTATATCAATTAAAATAGTTTAATAAAAACACACTTGGCTTTTATAGAATAAATTAGACTCACCTTTAATCCGAGCCATTATTTATTTACTAGTATATGATATGTGTCATTTGATATATTACTCTAAAATTTGCGGCTGCAACTATTTAACCCACGTTCCTAGTTTGAACATTTTCTTTCCTTCCTTCTTTATTTATTATTTTTTTGAAAGGCAATCATTAAGTCTATTTCCATCAACCACCTTCTTCCATGCCACCATATCCTTTCCCGTTCCCACATATATATTAGTTGAACCACAGAACCCATATTGATACTTGAGTACTTCATGTTGGAAATAAAATTTTTGTTTTAATGATAATTCATCACTTATTTAATTATTGTTTTTAGACCCCATTGATGAAGTGTCATAACTAGCTGTTATAGTACAAAGCAAAAAAGATGTCTAGAAATTAATGTATAGGATTTAATAGAGTCTGATATTTATATAGGTTAATCAGACAAGCACTGTAATAGTTCTAGGTTCAGAACTGAGAAATTGATTAAGTAACTTGAGGAAACTGAGATCCAAAAAAGAGATACTGGAAAACTGATATAATAGCACACCAACAGGAACTGAAGAAGGTAAGTTCACTGAGTGACACAGACTCTGTTGACTTATCTAGAAGATAGAAGAACTGAAGGCTCAAACTTAGTTATTGAAGACCGAAGAACCGAGGGTTCAAACTCAGTTTATGAAGACTAAGTCGAGACTGTAGAGTTAGACTTCAAGCAAGACTGTGATGACCTGAACTGACTTTATAGATCTTGTATACAGGACTAAGAATCATAAGGACAATGATATCTTAGATTTTCGATTGAGAATGGTGTACGCTGATTTAGTCAATTAGAATCATATGAAGGATAGAGTACTGAGATTTTGAAGAAGAGTAAAAACTCAGTTAATGCTCTTAGAAACAGGAAACTAACTAAGTCTTGTTTGAATCGGTCTCTAACTGAAGTTAAGAAAAACTGAAGTTAGATCAGACCGTTATGAATGTCAAAAAGGACACTGACACACATACAGAACAGCAGGACCAGTAACGGCTATAAGGATTCAAATTCAAATGATCAAACCGTAAGAGAAACCCCTATAAATAGACTGCTTCTACCATAAGAAGTAATAATCAATCAAGTCAAGAAAGCTCATATCAAGGGGAAAGTAATTCAAAAGAATTCCTGCTAAGCACTTAATTGCAAGATCAAGAAATTTCTTCATGTGATCACAAGCATTCAAGAAACATCAAGATCATTCACTTGAAGAAAACAGAGCTGTGCATAACTGTTTAATCTACAAGAGAAAGATCAAATCACTCTACCATATCTTACACACCACAAAACCCTACCTTACCTTACCTACTACCCCAACATATCCTACCATACTCTCCCCTACCCTACTCTACCAACCCTACCTTACCCACCACTTCACCTTACCCTACCCACCCTACCCTACTCTACCCACCATTCCATTCTACCGTATCTTACCCACCACACCACCCCTACCTTACCTTACCCACTACTCCAACCTACCCAACTCTACCCTGCCCTAGCAACACTGCATTTCCCACCACTTCACCTTACCTACCCTATGATACCTTACCCACCACCACCCCTACCCTACCATACCACCCCACCACCACCCTTACCCTACCATACCACTGTTAGGTGTAGTGCCCGAAAGACAATTTATGTAATTGTTTTTAATGGATGACTGAATTTATCTCACCTTATTACTTGCTTTGTGCTTGTAAGTAATACACTACTGCAAACCCTAAGTATATCGTATGTAACCACTTAACTCGGTGTATGGATTACATGTGAGGATTGAGTTAGTGGAGATATGCTTAAAGCGTTAGTCCGTGGTGAACTTAATCGAGTTTAGGGTCTCTTGATTAAAACACAAATAATGCGCCCGAACACCTTAGGGTGTGATAGTCTTATCCGGACCGTCGGTAGAGGGTACCTACGTGGGGCATTTATATATGATGGCATTCATATAGGATCGGACCGATTTAATCGTATTTCTCGGTATAATTCCGTAATCGAGGAATCTTATTAAATCATTAGATGATAATATATGGATCAACCTTAATCCTGAGGTGATCACAGGGTGCTGCTTGTCTCGGGGTAGTGTTTGATGTGTTAGTTACGGTTCACTTAAATATGTGTTCCAAGCCACTTCTCATTGGCACTATCTCCTGATGAGTGAGTAGTTCTGATTTTCATAGACATGGAATCCATTCCTTCCTGCGGGAAGTAGGGAGACAGTCCCCTTATTTGTTAGCCCTAACAAAGTGATCGATCCCGGGAGTTTCACATTTGACTAATTAGCTACTAGTCAGATATGCATACTAATTGATCATCAGGGGGTTAATGGTAAATAAGGATAAGATATTCTGAGTCGGGTTCACGGAGACTTCCCACTCAGAATGGACAGTCTATGGAGGGTTATCCGTATGTAGTGATTATATCAATGGACGCTTATTCACTCTAAGGGTTGAGTATAAGTATACATCTATAATCGGTAGAGTTCAGTTTCGGGTTTATGGTGGCGTAATCCCGGAATTAATAATTAATGTGCTTATTCTGTTCGATGAATAATTAATTATTGGAGCTACTGGTTATAGGTCTATGGTCCCCGATGTGGCTTCTATAATTCGGAATGATATTCTTGTTATTTGGGCCTCAATGATAATTAATTGAGTGGGCTAATTAATTGATATGGATGAATATTATTTAGTTGGGCTAAATAATATAATACACATAAAAGACATTTTATGTGGGCTTAAAACCCTACTAGGTGGCGCCAATATCCATTGTAAAACATAAGAATTGACTTTCTTGTGTTTTGGTAAATAAAAGATATGGTAAATTTATAATTGATTGATTAATTGATCATAATCAATTATATATGGAATTATCCTTTATTGTGATTAATAATTAATTATTTATTTAATTAATTATAATACTTGGAGTGCAAGGATTTACTCTCCTATGAAAAGAGTGTTCTTCCAAGACAAAATTGGATTGCAATTTTCGGCCATCATCACTTGTAAAAGAGAGAAAAAAATAGTTTTCTTGTATTGGGTTTTTAAAAGAAGAAAGTGTTGCATATCAAGGAGGTTCGTGTATCAAGAAGGGTGTCCACCAACCGCCGTTTGGAGAACACATCGGAAGATCTTGGCTTCTCTTCCTACTATTGGTAACATGATCTTAACCCCCTTGTAGTAGTTTAAGTCCTTTAATTATGTATTATGATATATGAATCGTGATCCATCCGCTGCGCATAGATCTAACTCGATTAGATCTGAGAACCTGCATCCTTCATGTGGTAGCAGAGCCATGTTCCACGATTTATATAGTCATAATCATAATTAAACGATTTAAAGGAGTGGAATTGCATGTAGATAAATTTTCTTTATTGTTCTATGCGTTGATAATGATTAGTTGTTGTGGTTGAAGAGATGGATTGGGGATTGGCACTGTTTACCCGTTAGATCTACTGTAAACTCGTATAAACGATGAAAATTCGTTTATATGAGTATAGGAAATTATGTAATTTATTTGTTATTGCAATTTTAATTTCCAGAAAATAGATCTGTTTAGTAGCTGTTTAGTTATTTTATTTTTCCTGTTGATCGAGCCGTTGAAACGACGATCCCTCCGGTCAGAATCAAGATTGGAAGATGATGAACAATTACAAAAAATTTGGCGTCGATCGGAGTCCATTTTGATATCCGTTCGTTGCTGCAAAGAAGCTGCTGTAACAGAAAAACGCAGGATTCATAGAAACCCTACCTGTGACTTCCTCGAATTTGTGGGAGAGTTTGGACCGTTGAAACGCAAATCCAACCACTCAGATCGAAAAATATGGAGGTTTTCACGTGGGATAAAAATTTCAGGTCGATCGGGATTCATCTCGATTCCCAATAGGCCTCAGGAAGTCATTAATGCGCTGCTGTAAATGTCAGATCCAGCAGCAAGTTGGGCGGCTCACTGGATAAAATTGACAAGTCAAAACTCCGATCCAACCGTCCATAATGATGCCCAAGGAGTGAGGAACAGATCTGGAAAGTTTCGTTGCGATCTGAGTTCGTTTGGTTTGTTGATCGTCGAAGATTTTGAACAGCTGCAGATTATGTTAGAAAGTAGTAAACCCTAGTTAGGGTTTTGGTTATTTATTTTCTAATAGATTAGTTACGGGGGTGCCAACGGTCCATCTCCGTGTTTATTTTCCGCACTAGTATACATGTTTAGATTGTATGTGTAGAACCGGAAAATTGCCATGACATGCATCATATCATGAATTACACTCCATATGCATACATGTAGAAATTAATTCGAGGAATTAGTTAGGCATGTATAAAATCACGCAATTTTTTTTAATTAATTGTTTGATATTAATTAGAAACTAATTAGGGTAAAAACCGAGGAACACGTGTTTTTTCAATCGTCGAGGTTGGGTGATGGATTCTCGGTGAATCCCACTTTGCGAAAGCATAAGGAGTAAAATCCCGAAACCTCGTGGTTAAGGTGTTGGATTCTCGGTGAATTCCACCTTACCTAGACGAGATTACGTTTTTGTTCCGTAGTGTCTACGTGAAAGTTTGATGTTTAAGGATTGGATAATCACGGGCAAACATGGTTCGAAAGTGGTTTAACCACGGTTGGGTGGTCAACAGTAGCTTTGGCTCGATCGACTTCACCCTCCACGTGTGGCGTTTGCACGGGGGTCTGGCAAGGCTGAGCCATCCGAAGAACCATTACGGCTCAACGGAGCTCCCCTAGTCTTGACACGTCTGACGGCCACATATGTTCCAACCAATAGGTCGGGTGGGCTAGCCCACGTAACCGACAACATTCGGGCCTATGATTTATTGTTCCTTAATGTAACATCAAGTCCAAAAACGTGATCAGTAAACCCACCACAGCCTCTACTGTTGACAGCCGACCCCACAGCCTCTATTGTTGACACAAGCAACGTGAGAGAATGGTGACGCCTCGTGCCGGCTTTGATTTCGGCCCCCTAAGGAAGGCCTTCACCGCTATCAAAATTCAAGGCTTGGTCTCCGAAAGGATAGGATTTTGGGTACTCGCCGGGTCACTGACCGACCCTAAGGCGGCATACTCGGGGTCTACCTAAAAATCTGAGACAGTAGGTCACACTCATAAAGGGTATTTTTGGAAGTACCTTGGCTGAAAAAGGAAAGGTGATTGACGATCACAAATGAGATGTTCGATTCTCAATCTGATCTTCAATATTAATTGAAACCTCTTTGACCTACCCTAAGGCGGCACTGAGGCATTAGATTAAATCCTTGGAACGGTAGGATAGACTATAAGTACTTAGTTTATGTTCCTAAAATTTATTAGTAGTGTGTGATTTGGATTTATTTTCTGTCAATTTTATTTACAACTATTTATATATCTCTAGGGTGCTAGGCGCTAGTGTAAAATTGACTAGTAATGACTTCGTTAAAAAGTGGCAAGTAACTAGAACGTTGTACTTATTGATCTTACATGCGATTAATTTTTCGGAAGAGATATTTCTCTTGAGCCTTCAAGACTTAAGTGACGTAAATAAGTATGTCACTGCTGTCACTCGTGTTGAACGAGAGACAACCATAGTTAGTTTGAAAGATGATTGGGACGATAAAATTCTTCTAGTGAATTTTAATTGTGTAGTGTCTACGCGAGAAATTTTCTAATAGAAAAATTGGAGAATCATAAATTAAAGTGTCGTTAGTTAGACGGTATTTGGAACCGATAAACTAGTGGGAGCTTTTGTCTTATGTTTTTCTAATTTATTAGAAAATTAGTCCCACTGGGTAACGCTTTCATTAGACATCCCACAGTTCACGAGTAGTGTCTACTCAATTGAACTGCTAGTTCAAGACTATTTCCATTTAAGGAAAGTTGAGAATGGGAAAGAATGTCTATAAGTGTTAATCATCTTAACTAAAGTTTTGATGCTAAACCGAAAAATTAATTATAGAAAGTATAGGATAAGGAAAGTGATTTCGGATCACTTAACCAATGAATCCTTAGCGACTTTCTTAAACCGAGTAACTCGACTCGGTAGCTTAGTTCTTTGGAAGAACAAGGAAGCTGTGCATTAACAATTAATAAAGTAGACAACGGGCAGTTATTTCAGCTATAATAGTGGGAGTGATATAAGGAAATGAATTTTGGATTCTATCCTTGAATATCACAGAAAAATTTATTTTTCTGTTTACAGATTCATTGAAACAAATGGATTCACTTTCATCTCGATACTACAGTTGCCTTAAACAAAGTGAAGATGACATTTGTAGTACGAATCTGTGACTCGGACTTTTGTTTGATAAAGACAGAACCACTAAGAAAAGCTGAATAGGTATGTGTAACACATCTAAAACTATTAAAGGTAAAAGGTTTCCGTATTAAGATAAACAACCCTTCAATATCTATTAATTAGTGCATATATCCTAGAGATAAGACCGACGACCGGCTAAGGGTGATTCCTATCTCCCAGTCTAAGAACACTATCTCAAAGGAACAATGACTAAGTTTCCTTTCAATCGGGAGAGGGTAATAGATTTGAAGGGGTAACATAGCTTGTTCATCATGATCTTCGGGGTCTAGTGAGAGACACAAGCTAGTGGGAGTTTTTGAGTGGTGACATTTTGTCTGATAACTACTCGAAACGCGATTTAGTTTATCAAAAGAATACGAGGAGGAGTCTCTGATTTTAGCAGAGAATAGAGTATTCTATGCTCATAAATAGGCTATAGCATAGTCTTGGGACTGATGCTCAGCCTGCCTCCTAGTGGAATGTTTCTCACTAAGAAAGAAACCATAGACTTGCCCTATCTAGTTATTGATGTACTACAATACACTGCTAAACTCGATTAAGATAATTGGTTGCAAAATAACGGTTAACATTATTATGTAAACTGAGAAGTCTACATAGAAGATGCTAGTGAATTTATGGATAAGGAGTGAATTCGGTTCACACCACTTCCGTAAATGCAGGCATTTAGCATTTAATGCTTGAAGGTAGGACTGGAGATTTTGTGCATACGTTCGGATTTTGATTTGTTCGTGAAATGCCTTAATGAGACGAGTGAAGGTTGGTTGTAAGATTCTTGAGATCGAAAGTGACGGTTGATTTGTCACAAGGCTTCGATAGAATCTATAAGTAATAGCCTTAGACCTTGGAGTACGGTTACCCAAAGGAAGTTACTATCTGATTTAATCAGACCACGTCCAACATCGGTTGTTGGTGATTACACTGATAAATACTACTAGATCAGAATGTCAATCCACCCAGAACGCAGTGGGAGTATTGACCCATTATGGTTGTGTGGACTTTATAGTCTGCTCGGGTGATTGATAACCTGTGGCTCTTTGTGGGCTGTATAGGATTCTGATCAAAGAGGTTGGTTCGAAAACCTTATCCATGTAAATGGAGTTTTAGTACTCCAGTTCTGTTCAGCCTCTTGTAGAACCACCTGAGTGTCTCAGGCCCAGTGGGAGTAATTGGATCTATGCCGAAAAGATTCGAATGAATAGGAAAGTTTAACTTTTAGCACAAAGCTGAGTGGTTTAGGGGTGATTCCCTAAAAAGTAGAGAGTTAACCAGACCTAGAACTCTCTCACCACTCAGTCTTGCTAGATTTCGTTAGCAGAAAATAGGGGTGATTCCCTGAGACTTTCTTGCCATAAAACGGAGTCTGGATTCATTCGGAACAGAAGAGTCTTGGTTAGAACAAATGGCAGGTTGACTGCCGGGACTTATGTCTTTTGTGGATGTAAGAGAACCTCTCGGTCATTAAAAGTCACATGTTCTGAAATATGTGGACTTGACTAGAATATTGATAAGTCTTTTGTAGACTGGGTATCAGTATTGGTAAAATAGTAGTATTAGTGTTCGCGAAAGGTAACACTGAAACAGTTGGAAACATCATGAGTGTTATCTGAAGTCGGAAACTGACACGCCAAGATTCTCTGGATGAGAGAATTGGACTATGTTCTAAGAATCTAATTCGGTCAAATTCACGAGAATGAGTCATTGGCTATCCCACCGATCTTATTGAATAAGATGATTATGCATATATGGTTGCAGCATTCATCGAGAGTTGTCCTACCCTACCTCTCAGGAATGTTTCTCCAAATCTTCGGATAAAGAGAAAATAGGATAGAGTCTCTCTGGGATAAGGGCAAGTCAGCTTAACACGAGTCAATTGCAATCAAATCTCGGATTCGAGCATTGAATAGCGGTTTAGTACGTCCTCAAGTATCTTTAGAGAACGAGGAATCATATGCTTGTATATTCAGGTGCAAACTTGAATATGGTTGACTACACTGATTCTGACTTGTAGTCAGATTAAGGATGATCATTAAGTTGATCTCGGGCTCAGTGTTTACTCATAGTGCTTAGAATTTCCTTTTTGGTCTGGAAGTAATTCCAGGTCTGATAAGCCGATATCACTTCATCATGAAAACAGTGAAGAGATAGCTTAGAAGGATCTTCTCAGTCATAAGGAGTCAAAAGCATATTGAGAGAGAGTACCGCCTGATTGGAAGGACCGGCTACGTTTCAATCCTAAAGATCGTCTCGAGTCGACAACCTAGCTAATCAGTGTACCAAGTCGAGTGCTTGGAAGGTATGGCATTGATGGATATGTCTCATCTGCTTTTAGAGCAAGTGGGAGAGTGTTGTGAATAAGATGAGAAAGGGTGTGCTCTAAAAACAATCGTTGCTTGTCATTTCGTGCAAGTGGGAGATTGTTAGGTGTAGTGCCCGAAAGACAATTTGTGTAATTGTTTTTAATAGATGACATAATTTATCTCACCTTATTACTTGCTTTGTGCTTGTAAGTAATACACTACTGCAAACCCTAAGTATATCTGTATGTAACCACTTAACTCAGTGTATGGATTACATGTGAGGATTGAGTTAGTGGAGATATGCTTAAGCGTTAGTCCGTGGTGAACTTAATCGAGTTTAGGGTCTCTTGATTAAAACACCAATAATGCGCCCAGAACACCTTAGGGTGTGATAGTCTTATCCGGACTGTCGGTAGAGGGTACCTACGTGGGGCATTTATATATGATGGCATTCATATAGGACTGGACCGATTTAATTTGTATTTCTCGATATAATTCCGTAATCGAGGAATCTTATTAAATCATTAGATGATCATATATGGATCAACCTTAATCCTGAGGTGATCACAGGGTGATGCTTGTCTCGGGGTAGTGTTTGATGTGTTAGTTACGGTTCACTTAAATATGTGTTCCAAGCCACTTCTCATTGGCACTATCTCCTGATGAGTGAGTAGTTCTGATTTTCACAGACATGGAATCCATTCCTTCCTGCGGGAAGTAGAGAGACAGTCCCCTTATTTGTTAGCCCTAACAAAGTGATCGATGAGTTTCGCATTTGACTAATTAGCTACTAGTCAGATATGCATACTAATTGATCATCAGCGGGTTAATGGTAAATAAGGATAAGATATTCTGAGTCGGGTTCACGGAGACTTCCCACTTAGAATGAACAGTCTATGGAGGGTTATCCGTATGTAGTGATTATATCAATGGACGCTTATTCACTCTATGGGTTGAGTATAAGTATACATCTATAATCGGTAGAGTTCAGTTTCGGGTTTATGGTGGCGTAATCCCAGAATTAATAATTAATGTGCTTATTTTGTTCGATGAATAATTAATTATTGGAGCTACTGGTTATAGGTCCATGGTCCCCGATGTGGCTTCTATAATTCGGAATGATATTCTTGTTATTTGGGCCTCAATGATAATTAATTGGCTGGGCTAATTAATTGATATGCATGAATATTATTTAGTTGGGCTAAATAATATAATACACATAAAAGACATTTTATGTGGGCTTAAAACCCTACTAGGTGGCGCCAATCTCCATTGTAAAACATAAGAATTGACTTTCTTGTGTTTTGGTAAATAAAAGATATGGTAAATTTATAATTGATTGATTAATTGATCATAATCAATTATATATGGAATTATCCTTTATTGTGATTAATAATTAATTAATTATTTAATTAATTATAATATTGGAGTGCAAGGATTTACTCTCCTATGAAAAGTGAGTTCTTCCAAGACAAAATTGGATTGCAATTTTCGGCCATCATCAATTGTAAAAGAGAGAAAAAAATTAGTTTTCTTGTCTTGGGTTTTTAAAAGAAGAAAAACACTAAGTTTTTCTTGGTGTTGCATATCAAGGAGGTTCGTGTATCAAGAAGGGTGTCCACCAACCGCCGTTTGGAGAACACATCGGAAGATCTTGGCTTCTCTTCCTACTATTGGTAACATGATCTTAACCCCCTTGTAGTAGTTTAAGTCCTTTAATTATGTATTATGATATATGAATCGTGATCCATCCGCTGCGCGTAGATCTAACTCGTTTAGATCTAAGAACCTGCATCCTTCAACCACCCTCACCCTACCATACCCTTCCCACCACCACATCATACCTTACCTTACCCACCACCCCACCTTATTCAAATACGCTTCCTACCTACCATACCCACTGTAACACAAATTTCGTGTTTCATCCTTGAAAATAACAAAGAAAACACAAAATTGTAAGAAATAAATTTTTATTAATTTATGAAATAAAAAGCGGTTACAATCTCTTGAATCCTTTGATTCTCCTCTTTAATTGTTGACAATTATTGGACTCCCAGATCTAGTGGAAGATCTTGTCTTTGGTTGATTTTCGCTGGATATGGTAGAAGATTTTGATTTTGTGGTTGATTACTCCCGGATATGGCGGAAGAACCGGATTTTGGTTGATTCCTCTCGAGTATGGCGGAAGATCCTGAATCTGTGGTTGTTCTCTCCCGGATATCGCGGAAGATCTTGACTTTGTGGTTGGTTTCTCCCGAATATGGCAGAAGAATGTTTGATTTGGGTGGAGATTTGAAGAAGTGCTTTGACTCACCTTCGCCCTCCTGATTGGGTTGGAAGATCCTCGAAGTTGGTTGAAGAACTCCGGATTTCTTGGTGTACGGTCCTCAAGCAAGGATTGAAGAACGCCGGATTTGATGGAGAATCTTCAAAGGTTGAAGAACACTTGAATGCTCCTTGTGCTCCTTCGATCCCCTCCTTCTTGGTGTTTGATGCTTGAATGGAGTGCTTGATGCTTCCTCTCCAAACTTGAATCCTTGTGTGCTTCCGTCTTCTATGTTAATGCTCTGTGTTTGCAAATGACCAAGGTCTCTCCTATTTATAGTTCTAGATGAGTGCCTTGGAATTTATTCGTATTTAATGCGTCGACACTCATTTAATGTGTCCACATTCTGATTGATTCCCACAATATCCGCATTTACTGCGTCCAGACTCTCCTGATTGGCTCTAGCAATTTGTACACAACCTCCGCATTTATTATAAATCAATAAAATCTTCTATTTAACTGATTTTAAGAGATTATTATGATTCATTGACTTTTATATTATCTAACAATATTTAATGTTGGAAATAATATGAAAATACTTTGATTTAATGGCATGTGTAGTATGAGACAAATATAATATGACACATATGTATTTTGTATATCTACATAACCATTTAATTATAAATAATTAAATCTCTAAATTTATTTTAAGAGATTTTAATTAATCGTATCACTCCCTAGTATTTTCCATCGGGAATAATATGAAATAAATTTAATTTTGAGAGAATATGTAGTATGTGACATACATATTATGTCACATAATTATTTTATATCTACAAATGCCCCCTCGAGACTTGTCGTTGTGTCGGTAAGATTTCACAGCAACGACGAGTCTCGGCACGATTCTAAATTAATTGGCTCAGTGTTGTGATAATTCCACCCTTTTTTAGCTAATACCCAAGATTGGAATACACTACAAGAAAACTGGTTTAAAGGGACGACATTTTGACTACAAGAAAACTGGTTTAAAGGGACGACATTTTGTCGTCCATTTAAAGGCACTGTCGTCCCAATAAATGTTTAAAAGGACGACACGTCGTCCCTTTAAAGCCGTCCCTTCAGCTTTGTCCCTTTAAACAACAGACATGTTTGAAGGGACGACAAAATCGTCCCTTTAAAATAAGGCTAACCTGGCACAAAATTTTCTAAGAAAATTCAACGTGCTGACATGGCATTATTTGAAGGGACGACACTGTCGTCCCTATAAACATGACTTATTTAATTTCCAAAAAAATTTATTATCAGGGAAAAAAATTAATTATTTTATAAAAATGTTTTTTGGGACGACACTGTCGTCCCTTAAAAGATGATACATTTAATTTTCATAATAAAATTTAATACGATGAAAATTTTTTTTTATAAAATTTTTGTTGGGACGACAATGTCGTCCCTTAAAAGATTATATATTAAATTTTCATAATAAAATTTAATAGGAACAAAAATTATTTTTTTTATAAAATGTTTGTTGGGACGACAATGTCGTCCCTTAAAAGATTATATATTAAATTTTTATAATAAAATTTAATACGAAAAAAATATTGATTTTATAAAAATGTTTGTTGGGACGACATATGTCATCCCTTTAAAAAATTAATTTTTTTTAAATATTTGTTTTATTTTTGCATGGCCTCCCATGCTATTAAATCAATCCAATCCTATTTTTTCCGAAATCAATAACATATGTATTTATAAACGGGGATTCATAAAAAAATAATGCATAAACAAAAAAATGTTACGTAAAATACAAAGTTGTGTAGTGTTTCCAAAAGTAAGAATAGTTTCATCTACAATGTCTACGCATCATCGTCAAGATCAACTTGAGAATCATCTTCAGAATCGTCTTCATCTTCTGAATCGTCTTCATCTTCATCGGAAGATGATGAGCTGACCTCTATTTGTATATCCGGTTCCTTAGGCTTAAGATTAGTCATCAACAATTTGAGAAGAGCCCCTTGTTTTTTGTTTCTCTTCTCTTGTTTTTTGGTTAACTTCACCAACTGATCATGAGACTTTCTATGTTCTTCAATCTGCATATTGCATCCTTGGTGGTAAGAAGATGACGATGTCGAAGCGGGCCGATTGTGATGAATTGGATATGGAGGAAGATTGCGTAGGGCCAAGGCCAATCAAATAATCTCGCCTTGTTCCTAAGGCTCCCTGAAAGATTGCCTCCTCATCTTCAAAAGTCATCGGTCGACCTGGTGCAATCATATTACGCCAATCCTCCAGCCTCCTCTAAACACAACATATATCGTTGGCAGTTAAGATAAGGAAAATGTGAACGTATTGAATTGAAATATATACAACGTATATCACTTACATAAGCAGCCTCCGCATCACTGTTGAGAAACGAACCATCAGCATTCTTATGCTTGCTCGCCCATACATGGATAGGATCCTGCCCCAAAGGTTCTTCACTCAGACTCACATTACCCTTGAAAAAAACAAAAGTATTAGTTATGAAAATTCAAAAAAATGAAGTCATGGGGATTTATTTCCTAATACTTACCCTTCTTAACTTATCCCATCGAACTACGGCCATAGGCGTTCGTCCTTGGCGGCCTACATATTTACTCCCGGTGCGATTCTTTTTATTCTGATCAGATTTAGTCTGCAAAAAAAATAGTACTTTTGTATTATATATAAGCAGTAACAAGTAATAATAATCGAATCTACGTAACACATGTAATGGAATAAAAGCTTTACCTTAAAAGCAGCAGTACTAAGGTGGCGGAGAAACACTTCCCATTGTTGCTGTGAAAACACATCCTAGGGTCGGGGACAAGGCCCTGGCAACCCCTTGTTGTTGTGTTCATCTACAGCCTTCCTTAGTCTAGCCTTCCATTTTCTGAATGAAGTACCGGCGCTTTTAAGCACGGCAGTGTGGTGAATAGGCTCAAGGGGTTGGAACGATGCCTGAAAACACAAGAAATGAAACAATTGGTTTCTAAATTAATATGTTTGACTCTTACAATTTGAAAGTGTTAACAATTTGATTAGCTAAGTACCCGAAGTTCATCTCAAATTAAATCTTTAAGTCGGTCTTCCACCTTTTGCCATGTCGGGGTGTAACAGGGAACATGGGACCTCACGAATTTCCCTGTCTCAGACTCAAAATCCTTCGCGTATCTTCCCAATGCCTTTTGAACACTAGGAAATATAGGATCCCATTTAAGAGGAATCAAGCCCCCTAACATTCTCTTGAGGGCTTGGACGGTGATACCTTTTGCAAGTCCACGTTCACCCTACTTCTTTTTCGGGGATGGAGGTGATGGTATGAATTCCTCATACTCATTATCTGCTATATGATCTGTAGTATCGGTGTCAATGTTAATTCAACGAAATAAGAATAATCATACTAGAAAAAAAATGAAAGTTAAGTAATTACCGTCCTCGGATTGGCCCGGTAGCCTAAATGGATGCTCGTACGGTGGTTGAGAACCACCTGCCAATCCCGCGCAAGCCATTCACCTATATGATCAAATATTTTAATATAATAAAAAAATTGATATAAAGAACACATTTATGTTGATGTATTATAAGTAAAGCACTAGTATTATATAATTTTTAAATTCAAGTATATTTGAATGAACTTACTAAAAGAATATTATATTTATAGCATCATTAATCATCACTTGCATAGTTTCGTGGGATCGAGTCGTATATGTCATCGTCTACATAGTTATTATCATCATCGCAATCCGTTGAAGCATATTCGTTATTGTCATCCTTTTCATTTTGATCATTTTCATCGTTTTCATCAACATCTGTTTCTACATCATTTGCACTCATGTAGAACGGTTCCATCGGTGGCAGTTCAACAACAAGTCAGAAATTTCCGTGGGTTGTTTCGTCGATTACCAAATCATCAACAACCACATCACCATTAAAATTTGGTGCGTCTACGATATGACGGTGTTGAAAATGCTCAACAACTTTCCAGTCACATCCGTTATACAAATCATCTATGTAGAACACTTGTTCTGCTTGTGAAGCAAGAATAAATGGATTCTGTTCGTACCAGGTGTTTGTAGTGCATATACTTGCTGTATTCTTATATACACGGACACCCTTCTTAGCTGGACTAGTATCGAACCATGTACATTTGAAAAGAACAACAGTGTTATCATTTGAATAGCTTACGACATATATGTCTTCTAACACTCCATACCATGTAGTGCCTTCGGTCCCTTTGACAGAAACCCCACTATTTTGAGTTGTGCGTGTGCGATCCCGATTTTGTGCATTGAATCTGAAACCATTCATCACACAACTCTGATAGGATTTGACCGTTGAAAAATATCCGGTGGAAAGGGCTAACAATTGGTCATTCAAGTTTGATGGGTTTTGTTTACTCAATACAATCTTCTGCATAATGTACCATACATAAGTATTCATGTAACGCTCATAAAAATGCACAATAAGTGTATGAAGCTTTATTTTATACCTTCGAATTAAACCAATCAGTAAATTCTTGACGGTGCACTTTGTCCAGGTTCTGTCTCATGCAATAACTTGACAGTTTTGTATGATGTTCACTGCTCCATGTGTAGAAGACTAGTTAGCTTTAATGGAATTATAAAAAACAAAAGAATTAAGTTTGGATTGCTCACTTACATGAGGTATTCATCGATCTCATGGCAGTTTTGCAAGACATACAACTGAACCTTCTCTCTCAAATTAGTATTGAATGTCAAGCATTTCATCGATCCCATTGATCGAAAAAGAGCCTTGAATACTGATATACGGTTCTTCATTGTATCTTCGTTCTCAACCCAGTTCCTTTCGGGCCTATTGAACTTTGTCTCATTTCCCGAAAAATACAACGAGCAAAACATCAAGGTCTCGTTAGCCACGTATGCCTCTGCGATGGATCCTTCCGGCCTGGCCCGATTTCGGTATATAATTTTCTAACATGGATTTGTAAGGTAAACTATATCTCCTCTTTTTCCCTTTCATTCGAAATTCATGAAAAAATAGAGATTTTTTTTTTGATTTATATCATCAAATGGATGATTGTTTGTATGTACATCAATTCTTAACTATTAAGATCAAGATTGAGTTTGGTGTTTATTGACCATCATAAAATCTGCATCTATTGTTTTCGCATTGGTCCATAGATAATCACCGTGGCACACTGACACCTTAACCAAGAATATCCGGGTTTGTCTCCCAGTGGAGACAAAAATGTGCGTGCGTAGATTTCGTTTCCGAAAAGTAGCAACTTACACTACTAGAAAAGGCGTTTTTTGGGACGACATCTTGTCGTCCCAAAACAAATGTTTTTTGGGACGACATATCGCCCCAAAAGCTAAATTCCGGGAAAAGTCAAATTTTTGGGAGTTTTTTGGTGGGAAAAGTTGGCGGGATACTTATTTGGGACGACATAATCATTTTTGGGACGACATGTTGAACGGAGGGAAATTTGAGTTTTGGCGGAATTTTTTCACGGGAAATTTAATATCTCTTTTGGGACGACATATGTATTTTTTGGGACGGCTACTGTCCAGCCTGGAAGCCACGTGGACACTCTCATTTTTCGGGACGACAGTAGTCGTCCCTTTAAATAGTAATAAATTATTTTATTAAATTTGCAAAAGTCACGTTGACTGCCCCTTTTTTGGGACGACTTATGTCATCCCTTTAAAGATTTTCAATATTTTCCAGATTTAATACCAACTAATATTTATTGTAATACAAGTTTTGATTAATACTTTTTTAATCAAATGAATGAATTGTATTGTTTTTCGGGACGACTATTGTCGTCCCTTTAAATAGGCACAATTTATTTTATAAACTATGAAAATTCCACGTGGGCTATCCTTTAAAGATTTTCAATTTTCTCCCCAATTTTGTACCAATTAATATTTATTGTAATATAAGTTTTGATTTATAATTTTTTCATTAAATGAATGAATTATATTCTTTTTTATTTAAAAAAAATGATAATTAGTCCATTTCTAATAACATACGTCTTTTTATTTAAATAAATTTTTTGGAACAAAATTACGTTTTGATTATATAAATTAATGAAACGAGTAGTGATTCATTCTCGAGGTTCATTATTGAGTATTAATTTCAACCTGAGCTCGTTAATTAGTTGATTGATGACTTCAAACCCAAGGTTTGTTAGTTATTTCAAGATTTCAGACACGAGGTTCGTTATAGATTAGTATATTTCAAACCCGAGGTTCATTATTGAATTGTGAATCAAACTCGAGGTTATTTATTGAGTAGTGATTTCAACGTAGGCTCGTTAATTAGTCAATTGATGACTTCAAACTCGAGGCTGGTTAGTTATTTCAAGATTTCAAACATGAGGTTCGTTATTGAGTAGTAGATTTCAATCTTGAGGTTTATTATTGAGAGTGAATCAAACTCGAGGTTCATTATTGAGTAGTGACGATACGGGATTTCACCCCTCCACGTGGAGTTATCTAATTGGTCCAGCTGGCATGTGGAAAAGTCCAAGTTTATTACCCACCTCGGATCGAATAAGATACGAGTCAGAGAAGACCACGGCAACCAGCAGATTCTGCAAGTGTCTCACCTCGACCACCCATGTCGGAGTTATCCGAGTCGATGCATGAGTTCCAGCCCAGTTTCCTAAGCCCATTATCCAGAGGGTTACTTGGGCAAGGGGCCAGGCCCAGTAAATGGTATTTATGTCAATAGACTAAACCGCCCTGAGTTTAGGGCAGAAAAAGGACATGTACCTATAAATACATCATTCTAGGAACTACGTAAGGCTTGATTCCTAGACATTACACAGGATACGTAGGAAATCCAAGATACATTCTTGGACTCAGCCATAAAATACCAAAAACACCATATTTAATACATTTCTAGCCGTTCGATCCCTTCACAGCTCATCCTTAGATTACACGTGGCCCAGTTAATCCGGTGGTGCATTATTTAGCATCATCATTTGGTGTTAGAAGGAGGGTCTTCTACCAGTGAGTTTGTAAAGATATCGCAATGGCACCACCTGCAAGAAGACAGAAACCAACGAGCAGCAAGAACCTACAGGTCGAAGAGCACACGGATATAGATCCACAGGGTTTCAAACTTAAGCTCAGGAAGTCCCCACTGGATCTAGGCTCACAGTTGCAGATCCCCCATGGCCTCAACCTCCCCCACAGTTGCAAGACATGGCTGATCACTTGGCGTCTCTGGACGAAGACGCCTTGAAAAGAGTAGTGGCCTCTGCGTTCATAGGTAAGGGAATTTGTAACCCCCCTGAGGAACACCTGTTAGACCCACCAGGTCGAAAGGAGATTGAGAATTCCAGGGGGAAGAAGCCTGTCGATCCTCGAGAAGAGTGTGAGGGCGAAGTAGAAATCAGCATAACCAAAAAGCGTCCTGAACACGAAAAGCAACAAAGGTAGGTCGAATATAGTATTCGAAACGAGTTCAACCGCATCATGGGAAAAGACCAGGTCTCAGAGTGGCTCGAGTCTCCATTCTGCCCCGAGATAGAGATATACACGATGCCTGAGTCTTTTAAACCACCGAAGATGGAACCTTATGATGGTACAACGGACTCAGAGGACCATCTGTATCGATATATATCACTGATGAGGCTGAGGAATGCCAACGATGCTATGAAGTGTCCTGCCTTCGACACCTTGCTTACGGGTCGAGCTCGAGAGTGGTTCCATAAGCTATGGCCCAGATCAATCTCAAGTTTTATACAGTTGGGGCAGAAGTTTCAAGATGCTTTCATCGGGAACAAGAAGTTCCACCTCATTGCTACTCACCTCATGAACATCAAGCAAGAGAAATGAGAATCAACAATCGATTTCATGAGGCGTTTCAATCTCAAAGCTATGAAGGTGCACAATGCTAGCGATGCCTTTCAGGTCAATTCATTTGTTGGAGGATTGCGTAATATGAAGCTGTATGATAAGCTTTCTAAGAAGATGCCAAATGATATGGACGAATGTGTTAACATAGTCCACTGATTTTGCCAAGGTGAAGAGGCAGTGCGCTTGCACACTCCTCAACTCGAGGAATGATGCCCGAGGCTAGACCAAGGGTCAGCCAAGGGGTCGGAACGAAGAAGGAAAGTCCAATGTGTTTGATCGACTGACAGCACAGATCTCGGATCGGCTCGAAAAGAAAGGAAATTTGAAAGATCGAGATTTTATCCCTCTCAACCGATCTCGGGGGGAGGTGCTGGCAATCATGATTAAGAAGAATATCGCTCGAACCCCCAAGCCGATGTCCAAAGATCCTGAGAAGAGAAATAACACCCACAAGTACTGTGATTATCACAAGGATGTGGGGCATGATACGGAAGAGTGTTTTGACTTGAAGAGAGATATTGATGCCTGTATTCAAGAGGGTCGGTTGGACGAGGTGATCGACAGATCAGAGAAGGACGAGCCAAAGGGCCATCGGGAATATAAAAGAAAGAGTTACAATGGGGGGAGAGACCGATCGCCGCGTCGGGATAATCGGAGGCATCGGGATAGGTCATCCGAGCTGACTTATAGAGATAACCATCGAGATGATCATCGAGAAGATTTGAATCGAGACCCTCACGGGGATAATCGCATCGGGTATGATGTCAACACGATTGTCCCAGAACATGAATCAGATCAACCTCGATCCAGTCGACAGTCTACGGACAGATCGTGGGAGTCGAAGAAGCTTAGGTTTACGACGGAGGGGGGTTATGGACCCAAAGATGATATTCCAAGTTCCCACAGTCAAAGTGAAGGTTTGGTAATAGAAGCAGTGATAAGCCGAGGTCAGATAAAGAGGGTCTGCATTGATAGTGGAAGTGCTGTCAACATCATTTACTACTCAGCCTTCAGAGCCATGAAGTTGAGGGATGAAGACATCATACCGTTGTCAACCCCTTAGTTCGGATTTACCGGTCAGGCGATTCACTCAGTCGGGTTGATAAGCTTGCTAACCACAGTTGGAGATGGGGAAAATGGCCGAACAATGGAAATGACGTATGTCGTAGTTAAGGCCCCATCGGGGTATAACGTGATATTAGGTCGACCTACTTTATACGATCTAAGGGCCATCCTCTCTACTTTCCATAACAGCATGAAGTTTCCCACCTGGTATGGTACCCATGAAGTGAAAGGAGATGTTGAGGTGGCCAGGAATTGCAGTCTAGTTACGATAAAAGGGAAAGGCGTTGGGCAAGTGCTAGTTGAAGAATTAATCCCTGAAGAAGAGGAAGATCGAAGTTGGGTCTCCATCGATCCGACAGAAGAGATTCATGTGTGGAAGGAGGAAGAGGGCCAAGGGGTCCAGATCGGGAAGTGGATACCACACCCCGACATGAAAGCCTTGATCGACCTTCTTGTTGAATATCGAGACGTTTTTGCTTGGAAGGCAGATGACATGCCAGGCCTATCGGCAGATATAGCAGTGCATCGACTCAATGTCGACCCGAGAAAGAAGCCGATACGGCGAGAAGAAGAGAAACCTCGCCCTTGAAAGGAAAGAAGCAGTAAAAAAGGAAGTGGAGAAATTGTTGATTGCCGGGATCGTTAAAGAAGTTTTCTATCCAGACTGGTTAGCCAATCCAGTCTTGGTTAAGAAGCCAGATGAGAGTTGGTGGATGTGCGTGGATTTTACAGATCTTAACAAGGCATGCCCTAAGGATTCGTATCCTCTCCCAAAGATTGATCAGCTAGTCGACTTGACCTTAGGCTTCGAGGTATTCGGGTTTCTGGATGCGTATAGGGGGTATTATCAGATTTTCATGGACCCCCAAGACTCATAGAAAACCGTTTTTATCACAGAGTTTGGCACGTTTTGTTTCTTGACGATGCCGTTTGGACTAAAGAATGCAGGCGCCACTTACCAAAGGGTGGTTAACAAAATTTTCAAAGGACTGATAGGTCGAAATATGGAAGTCTACGTCGACGATTTGTTGGTCAAGAGCAAGTCAATGAAACAGTTTCTTGTCGATGTTAGAGAGGTTTTCGAGGTGCTACGGGCGGCAAACATGAAGCTCAATCCGAAGAAGTGCACCTTTGGGGTTCGATCTGGGAAATTTCTAGGTTATATGATATCGATGGATAGAATTCGAGCCAATCCAGATAAGATCGAGGCTCTCAAGAAAATGCCTACGCCTCATAACATCAAAGAAGTGCAACGGTTGACGGGACGGATGGCAGCCCTCAATCGTTTCTTATCGATATCAGCACAGAGAGCCCTACCCTTTTTTTAAAATATTGAAGAAAGCAAGTCCGTTCCAATGGGATGATAAATGTCAGAAAGCCTTCTACGACCTTAAGGAGTATTTATCTGATTTTCCAACATTGTCTTCACCTCGGGAAGGAGAGAAACTCATGGTTTATCTAGCAGTCTATGAAGAGGCAGTAAGTGCCGTGTTGGTTCAGGAAGGAGAACATGGACAGGTTCCGATATATTTTGTAAGGCATTACATGGAGCCGAGATCATGTACACACCTGCTGAAAAATTAGCTTTGAGTTTGGTTCACGCATCGAGGAAGTTGAAGCCTTATTTTCAAGCACATCCAATTGCTGTAATAACTGACCAACCTCTGAAACAAATTTTGGCCAAGCCCGAGACATCGGGTCGGTTAGCAAAATGGGTTGTTGAACTAGCTGTGATACGAACCAAGATGGGCATTTCGAAATGAACCAGAATGGGCTTATTTGAGTTATTTCTATTTTTGTACTATTATTAGAACTATTTCCATTTATGTTTGATAAAGGCCCAACCCAACCCAAAACTATTTCCTTTTGGTTTTGTATGGAACCAAAGCCCAAAACTTTTGTCCAATACTTGTTAAGAAGATCTAAGAGCCCAAACCATTTCCATTAACTTCTTAAACCCGCCCAAAACCCAAAACCATTTTTCTCTTATTTTTAAGAAAGCCCAAACTCAAGAATATTCTATTTTTAGTTTGAAGACAAGCCCAAAGCCCATCTCATTTATGTTATGGCGTTTTTTATGTTGTTATTTGTCCCACATTTGTTTTGTGGCTTTGTAGCATCAATCTTGTAGCCTATATAAGGCATGTTCTTGTACATGTAAAAGAAGAAAATACTTGAGTGAAATATGATAATGTTATTTTGTGAGTTTTCATTCTACCTTGCTGATTAGGTAAGTGATAACTTGAGAAACTATCAAAGGTTTGAGCAACCTTTGTTGTGACGTTCTCAACTTGGTGATTCTGAGGTACTGATTTCGAGGGAAAACTAAGCCTAGCTCGTTTGTGTTCTTCATTGGTCCTCAATCTAGATTCCTTGTTGATTGGGTATTCTTGCTAACTTGGAGAATTTATCAAAGGGTTGAGCATCCCTTTGTGTGGTGTTCTCAACTTGGAGGACTTAAGGTGCTGAAGATGTTTAAATCGTCACGGGTGTCCTTGCGGTGTATGGACGGTGGATATCTGGCTGTATTTAAGGTGTGGTGTTACTCCGGCGGGTGGTGGTATGGAGGAGTGAGAATGGAGAGAGCCTTGGCTTGCAAGTATAGTGTGTATATCATATATTTCATCCTCTTCTAGTTTACAATGACCACCCCTTTTATAGAGGTGGGTAACTTAGGGAATAAGTAATCTATTAGATATTTTACTAATAGCTAGGTTTAACTTAGATGCTAAGCAAGACGAAATATCTAAGACACAAGTGGGGAAAAGATCTCGATCAATCGGCGGCCATCTCTCTGAGGTCGCAAGGAGCAAGCCTTCTCCGGCCTCGCCCCCTTGGCGACCCTTCTTGACCTGCCTGGATGAGATTCACAGGATCTGTTGCACTTGCCTGGGACCGCAAATGCTTTGGGCACGGCGAGGTGAGACACAGTGGCCGCCCCTTTTGCGATCTCTCTTGTCATGCCGGAGGGTGGCCGTAGTGGGTTGTTTCTTACTGTTGAGGTGGTGGAATCATTTATACCCATCAATGGCCCCCTACTCCGTGCTTTAATGATATTCCCTGAGGATATGAAGGATGGAGTAATTATCAACACCTTTTATGACCTCATCGTCGGATGCGACTTGTACACTTAAGGCCGTGTTTTTAAGGCAAGCGACCTCAAAGTAACTTTGGGTCAGTTTTTGCGACCTTGTCGTCTGATGCGACTTGTTCTCTAAGGGCCGTGCTTTCAAAGCAAGCGACCTCAAAGTAACTTTGGGTCAGTTTTTGCGACCTTGTCGTCTGATGCGACTTGTTCTCTAAGGGCCGTGCTTTCAAAGCAAGCGACCTCAAAGTAACTTTGGTTCGGTTTTTGCGACCTTGTCGTCTGATGCGACTTGTTCTCTAAGGGCCGTGCTTTTAAAACAAGCGACCTCAAAGTAACTTTGGTTCAGTTTTTGCGACCTTGTCGTCTGATGCGACTTGTTCTCTAAGGGCCGTGCTTTCAAAGCAAGCGACCTCAAAGTAACTTTGGGTCGCTTTTTGCGACCTTGTCGTCCGATGCGACTTGTTCTCTAAGGGCCGTGCTTTCAAAGCAAGCGACCTCAAAGTAACTTTGGTTCGGTTTTGCGACCTTGTCGTCTGATGCGACTTGTTCTCTAAGGGCCGTGCTTTCAAAGCAAGCGACCTCAAAGTAACTTTGGTTCGGTTTTTGCGACCTTGTCGTCTGATGCGACTTGTTCTCTAAGGGCCGTGCTTTCAAAGCAAGCGACCTCAAAGTAACTTTGGGTCAGTTTTTGCGACCTTGTCGTCTGATGCGACTTGTTCTCTAAGGGCCGTGCTTTTAAAGCAAGCGACCTCAAAGTAACTTTGGGTCAGTTTTGTGGGGCGAGGCCGTCAATCGTGGCTGACGTCAGCCCTCTAGGTTTTCCTCTGCGGAATGATGCGGCCGTTTCAGCAACTGCCTAGGTAGTTGTACGTGGGTATTGATGGGACGCCTTTTCGTATTTCGAAACTGACAACTGCCGCCCTGATCTGAACCGTTGGATGAAGCGTTCCCAACCGTACGATCGTGGCCCCCTTGCCTATTTAAAGCTTTCGCTTCTCACCCTTCATACTTTTAGCGTTCCTTACTTTCTCCGTTGTTTGTTGATTTAGAATTCTCAAGTTTTTTGGTAGAGCTTTGAAGGTTCAACGGCGTTCCTGCGGTGGTTCTAGGATTCCACGGCGGTTCTTTTGAAGATTCCGGCCACCTCCTTGAGTATTTCCCAGTTTTTACGCGGTTTTTCAATCTTTCTCAGCAAATCAGGTAAGAAATCCTTTCTGTTAACTCGTTTACTCATCCATCCCTGCCTTGTTTTTCCATATATATCAATTTTGTCATTCTTTTTGCTACGGAGATGCAACATTGCCTTGTTTCCGATTAATAATGGGGGTTTTTCCTGGGAAGAGATTATAGCTTTCCTGGGAAAATTGGGGTTTCACCCGCTCCCCTGCTATCCTCTCGTAATTTTATTTGCGATCTCCCTTGCAAAAACGGATGAGGCGGTATTGAAGTGGGTGCGATCACCTTCCTGGGCTAATTTATTATTATACCAGGTCTGAAAGCTCCACCTTTTTCCTCCCTTGTTTTTGCAGGATGTCGGGGAACGATCATTCTGGCGATGATTCTGCGGAGAGGGAGATTTACGATTATGCTGAGGATGACCCCATATTATCTGCGGCCTCAGTTGGCGATCTACTGGACGAGGTTGAAGTGGAAAGTACTCGCGCAGATATTGGCGAGATTACTGCTGATGAGGTCACTACTATGGATGCCGACCCTTTTGAGTTGGAGGCCTTTGTCTCTGCTAGAAATCCGTCGCGTAGAGTGAGCCTTAAGGAGAAGGCGCGGGCTCAAAAGCCTCCAACTGTTCACGGGGCTGAAAAGATCGCGTCCTCGGCCGAAGGACAAACTGCGGTCCCGAGTACTAGCGGCGCTCCCGACCACGACGAAGCTTATGTTCAGGACGCCGCAGTTCATGAGTTAATGGGGTCCAGTGAGGATGAAAATGCTGAATTGCCTCGGAAGGATATCTGGAGGCCTGCAAAGAAGCAGAAGAAGAGGAAAATTGCGAGCCAAACAATGACAGTTGGTGAGGCCGCCGCGGCCGATACCCAGCCGAAGAGCTCTCGTCCTAACAATCCTGAAGCTATGCGAGAGTTTGCGATCATGGCGGCGTATGAGAAGGACGTTGATAAGAAATGGTCCCGACTGTGCAAGAGCAACGATCTCAACAGGACCATTAATAGCATATTCGGAATCGACCCCGGTGTGTATCGGTTTTCTTTTTTCGATTATAAGAAGGAGTCCGATAAATTTAAACCCGGGGACCATAAGGATTATGTAGGTGCGCGTCGCTCCGAGGACACCCTTATCCTCCACTTCCATCATTTGTATGCGGGTCCGAGACCGCCTTTCGATCCTTTCTTTGTGAAGATCCGCAAGGAGATGCAGGCGCTTCCCTCTGATTTTGCCGTCGGGGCTATTATCCAGTTGATGGCCTTCATCGTTATGTGCCGGATACTGAAGATCGAGCCGACGTTAACTTTACTGGGGCAATTTTATTCCTTCTGTGGGACGTCTATTCCTGGACAAGTCTCTCTGAGGTCGCAGACTCCCCGGCTACTATTCCCGCTTCCCAATAAGTTTCACAAATGGGGGCAGCGGGTACTGAAAGTCGAGTCGAAGGTAGGTTGGCCTTTTCCTAGGGCAGAAGTCCGCGGAGGCAAATCCACGCTTTTAATCTTTGACCCCCCTGTGAGTGAGCGGCGTTACGTAAAGGGGATGATGACGTTAATTCAGTCGGACGGGGCGGCGCCATCTCGGAGAAATGTTTCCTGGGTTGAACTTCTTGATCTGGCCGAGCCTTTTGTATGTATGGCGGGCCTAGTGGGGGGGGGAATGCCGCGCCCTTGGTACGAATGGGTCCCGAGAGCGCGATCCGGACTGGATTGGGGGTTGTCATATCAACAAATGTTTCCCTCCGAGTGTCCGGAATGTGGGGGCGATCCTATACTTAGGCCGCTTTGTAACTTTCTTTGTCCACTTGTATTTATTTGTAAATGCTCATTTTGTTTCGTTGGGCTCTAAACCGCTTTCTTTTTGTAGGTATGGATCCAAATGCTCGCGGGGCTTACCGAAACAAGCTTAATGCGGAGGCGAGACAAGGCAGCCAATGCTCGACGGGAGGCTGCGAAGAAAGCTCTAGGGAAAGTGCCCCGATCCGTGGACGCCTCAATTGTCGAAGAGACACCTAACCCGGAGGCTGCGACCTCTTCTCGCCCTTGTTGCGACTTCCTCTCGCCCTTGTTGCGAGCCCGGAGTCGGCCGGTGCCTCAAAAAAGACTCATCCCCCTACTAAAGAGTCGCACGGCGTGAAGCGACCTCAACCAGAGAAGGCGAAGGATGATCGCCCACCCAAACGGTCCGCTCCCAGTCCGGCGCATCTTGAAGAGGTTGAAACTCCGGTGGAGAAGAGCGCACCCACTGAGACGCTGCCACAAAAAACTTTGCCTCGAGGTTATTCTGGGAAAGAGGCCCTATGGTTGGATCCGAGCTTTACCCAGGATCTTGACCTATCCAAAGCTCGCCAGATTGGCGAAGCAATCGCCGATGTGATTCCTCTAGGGCCACTTCCCTCTGACTGTCCTGATACCGTTCAAGTGGAGATTGGCCGGGGCATATTAGCCCGCTTTGCGGCTCAAGACAATTCTCCGCCTCAAGATGAGATTGCTGAAATTAGAGATCTCGGTGGCCAGTTTGGGCTTGCTGCTTCTCTGGTAAGACCAGTTTTTTTTTTTTTGGCTAACTGTCCTGTTTTCCACAGCTCGGTGCTCGTTTGAATAGGGTACTTGAGGCCGCTGAGAGGCGCGAGGCAGAGGTGAGAAAAGTGACGGCGCAGCTGGGAGCGACTGATAAGGCGAGGGTTACCGCCGAAAAGAAAGCTAAGCATGCGGCTGGCGAGGTGGAGAAGATGAAAGCAATCATGGAGGAGCACTCTAAATTGGATGCTGAGATCAATGAGAAAGTTGCATCTTTGACAAAGGATTATGCGGGGGCGCAGGAGGAGATCGCCACGTTGAGGGTTAAGCTTGCTGAGGCGGAGACGGCTGCCAAAGAGGCTGCTGAGAAAGCTATTGAGGAAGCGCGCGAAGAAAACTGCTGAGGCTGTCGAGGAGGCCAAGTCTGGGGCCGTCACCGCCTACAAGAATTCGGATGACTTCTTCGACCTTATGGAGCATAGCTTTGACCAGGGCTTTAGTCACTTGGCTCGCTGCATCTGGGCTGACCGAGGCAGGGAGCACATTACTCTGGCCGATATGGTGCGGTGGGTGAACATGCACCAAGGTCATCCTGATTTGGTGGCTTTTCACCCGGAGATTCCCTATGCCGGTGAGCTTATTACCTCGATTCAGACTGAACAGCTTAGTCGTGGCGAGCCTGTTTGGGATCCTGCTCCTGTTAATCCTGTAAACTTTGAGATGTTGAAGAAGCCGCCGCCCTCTGAGCAAGGCGACGAGTTTATCAGCACCCCGCCTACCCCTCATGCTCTCTAGATTTCTTGGATTTTTCTGCGAGCCCCTTGAAAATTTGATTTGTAACCTTGACTATTTACTTTTGTGATTTGACTGAATCTTGAGTTGTAATATCTTGACAATTTACTTTCTGCATTTTTCAATTTATAAAACTTGGTTTTTCCTGTCCCAGATTCGATCTGGCGGCCTTTCGCGAGGCTGTGACAGATTTTATTTTCTCGTGTGCTGTCCTCTTGATTCGTGCGAGGTTGTTCAATAATTTGGCGGCGTCAAGCAGTCATGAAACGTCGTCGTCTCATTCTAACCATAGTCGCTATGCGACGCTAATTTTTCAAAGTTTCAGCGGCCCTATTGAGAGCAGTGCTTTGCCAGAAAACAGAGCCTCTCAGAGCAGCCTTTGACTGTCATTAAAGCAGAGTTATGACCCCTAATGACTAGGCGTCAGTTGTAACTGTAGCCATAAATTTCGGTCTCTTCATGGTCTGGCGCTCCTGTTGCCTTGGTTTTCGGGGCAGTTTGCATATCTGGCCCTAGGATCCAGTTAATCCCAACCGTTGATTATGTCCCTTTTTTGGTATAAAAGGGGGTTACTTTGGGACTCACTCTACCTCTTGCTTCATACTGAATTTGCTTTCTTTCTTCCTCAATCGTTCATTATCCTCTTTACCGTTTATCCCCCGACTTTATGTCTTATCCAGGGGAAAGCAGCCGGGTTCGGATATGGAAAGCTCGTCCTATCCGGGATGTTTCCCCCTTTTTCACCACTGCCTCCCCCGTAGCCAAGGATTATTTCTGGGATTATTTTAAGTGGCGTGATTACTATGAGGGAGAGGGGCTTAAATGAACAACGAATAGAAGACGGCTCCATGCCGCGCGTTCGGCTTTCGGTTTGGTGGGAATTTATTGCTAAGCCTCGGGCGCGGATAATGTTACCATGATACGGGAATTTTATTCCGTGTTGTCCGAGGTAGCCTGCGGCGGGTCGGTGAGTAGCATTTCTCTCCGGGGTGTCCCCGTTATCTTTACTCCGGAGAGAATTAACCAAGTTTTTAACATACCCGCTATAAATCCCTCCTCCCATTATGAGATCGCCCGGGACCTTGCACGGATGAGGAAAATAGGCGATTCGTCTAGGTATTGCAATGTGCGAGCGTTTGTTCCCCGAGAATCAGCGGGTTTGGTCTTTGGGAGTGACTGCGTCCGACCTCTCTCGCAGCGACCGTGAGTGGAAGAAGTTTATAAATTCCCGCGCTCTTATCTTTGCCGATGCTGATGTTGTTAGTGAGAGCGAAGCGCTCCTTCTGCACGCCATTCGCGACCATCGAGTGGATATAGACTGGGGAGTGTTGATCCATCGCGAGGCACTAAGATATGCGTGCTCGGTGGGTCAAGATCGCCGAGGTGCGGTCGCCGCATGCCTTTCGCGTCGGCGATAACCAAATTATGCGGTGGCGCCAGGGTTCCCTTCCATACTCTCGACCGATATGTTTGAAAAAACTTATCCGGTGGAGCCCTTTGCAAGCGTGGTGTCGTTTTTGGACCTCCACACATGTGATCGGAGGAAGATAACCATCCTGCAGTTGATGGAAGTTTGTCCAGGCTTGATCGATATGTTTGAAAAAACTTCTCATCATCATTTTTTTTTTTTTTTTTTTTTTTTTGACGATGACGAAAAGACAAGAATGTAAATACAATTTGGAAAAACAGCTTTATTTGAATTGGCTTGTTACATATAGTATTTTTTCAGATTGTCTGCATGCCATGGCCTATTATACTCGCGGCCCTCCTTGTCACTTAGCATGTACGTCCCCTTTTTGATAACTCGCGAAATCGGTAGAGGGCCCTCCCAGTTTTCCGATAGCTTTCCTTTTTTCGCTTAGTGGCCCGTGGCTTGTCTTTTTTGTAGAACGTAATCCCCGACGGCGAAGTGATGATTGCGAATACGTTTGTCGTGATGACGCTTTGCCGCCTGTTTATAATTGACTAGACGACTGTATGCCTGGATGCGCCGTTCCTCTACTAGATCAAGCTCGAGTTTACGCGCCGCCGTATTATTGACCTCGCCGTAAAAAACGACCCTAGGGCTTGGTAAGGCCATTTCCACGGGCGCCATAGCCTCGCATCCATATGTTAAAGCAAAAGGAGTTTCCCTCATTGTGATTTTTCGCGACGTCCTGAGTGCCCATAGAGCCGCTGGAAGGTGATCCGGCCAGTGGCCTGCTTTCTCACCCAGGCTCTTCTTTAACACACTTAGGACCTGTTTGTTGGCATTTTCGGCTTGCCCATTTCCTTGCGGGTAGCACACGGATGATTGCCAATGTTTAACATTGTTCTCTTCACAAAATCTGTCGAATTCGTCTCTGAATTGAGGTCCGTGATCGGAAATCATCACTCTCGGAACGCCAAATCTTGTCCATATTTGATCGAGCAAAAAGTATGTTATGTCCCTGGTATTGGTTTTTACCAAGGCCTTAGCCTCGACCCATTTAGTAAAATAATCCACCGCGACGACCACGTATTCGCAACCTGAGCGACCCTTCTTCAAAGATCCGATGAGGTCGATCGCCCACATGTCGAAAGGCCAGGCAGCTACCACTATGCTTTGCTCGACTGAGGGTAGCCTGGGGATATTTGCGAACCTCTGGCAAGTATCACATGCTTGGGTATGAGATTTGGCGTCTTCTGCTAATTTCGGCCAATAATATCCGGCTAGAAGTACCTTCTGTGCTAGTGTTCGATTGGAGGGATGGCCGCCGCACATTCCCTCATGTAGTTCTGTTAGAATTCCCGTTACCTCCTCAGGTCGTACGCACCGCAGAAGGGGTTTCGAGAATGAATGACGGTAAAGCACGTCGTCCATAATCATATATCTTGCGGCCCTTTTTACTAAGGCCTTAGCTTTGCAAGGATCGCTGGGAAGCTCCCCTAACTCAATATAAGACTTCATGATGTCGACCCAACAAGTGTTACTGGGTTGGAAATCCATGATCTCGACCTGGGAGATGGCGGGCTCCGATAGGTGTTCGACCATGATCCGGGATCGCACGACGCGTCTTTGCTTTGGTTAATTTGGATAAGTAGTCCGCCCTATGATTGTCCTCTCTAGGGATGTTTTTGAATTGACAATATGCGAAGTCGCTTTCGAGTCTTTTGACGAGGTTAATATACCTCTCGTAAAATTTCGCAATGAATGCCAAAGGACCCATTGATTTGATTCACCACCAACCGTGAGTCGCAAAATACTTGTATATTTTCGACTTTCATGGCTTTGGCGAGTTTCAACCCGGCAATGACGGCCTCGTATTCTCGCCCGGTTATTAGAGGCGGTGAAATCGAATCTCAGAGCCTGCTCAATTTCTTCTGAGGTGCCCGGCTCTAACAGGATTATTCCCGCGCCACACCCCTTGTGATTAGCGGCGCCATCGACGTAGAGCTGCCAACAGTGACTTGGCACGATAGGCTCGTCCCCCGTGGTGACCTTATCCCGGTCGCATTCGGCGGACCCGCTCTTTCACCTCTTCGTTGAAGCTTGTTTCTCGCTATGAAATGCGGGAGAGCTCCTGGGCCTTTATAGCCTTCCGAGGCTCATATCGGATATCGAACTCGGCAAGCTCGATGGCCCATCGGAGCGATCGACCGGACAGTCCGGTTTGTGAAGAACTGTCTTAGCGATGCATTTGATAAGACTACGATGGTGTGCGATGAAAAGTAAGCCCTTAATTTGCGGGCGGCTATAACAACACAATAAGCCAACTTTTCTATATTAAAATAACGACTTTCAACGGGGCTTAGAGCTTTGGAAACATAAAAAGCGGCTTCGCGAGCCTTCCTCCTCTTTTACAAGTGCCGCGGCTACGGCCCTATCCGAGGCCGCCAAATACAAAAACAAAATATCCCCGAGCCTCGGGCTGGTTAACAACAGCGGTCTTGACAAGTATTCTTTGAGGTCTTTAAATGCCTGGGAGCATTCCGCTGTCCAAGAGAAGGTACCAGCCCCTTTGAGAATTTTGAAGAAAGGCAGACTTCTTTCTGCGAATTTCGAGACAAACCTACCCAGAGCTGTGATTCTGCCGTTAAGCCGCTGTACTTCCTTAATACTGGTGGGCTCGCTCATATTGACCAGGGCCTCGATTTTCTCGGGATTTGCCTCGATCCCCCTTTGACTTACCATAAAGCCCAGAAATTTTCCTGCCTGGACCCCAAAAGTACATTTCGTAGGGTTTAGTTTCATTGAGTGGCCCCTTACATTGGCGAAGGTTTCGCGAAGGTCCACCAGGTGACCCTGGCGACTTGACTTTATGACCATATCATCAATATAGGCCTCCATGTTCCTGCCTATTTGTGTGCTGAAAACTCGGTTTACCATTCTCTGATATGTCGAACCTGCGTTCTTTAGGCCGAAAGGCATCATCTCATAGTAATAGAGTCCACCTGCGGCCTTGAAGGCCGTCATTTCCTTGTCTTCATCTGCCATTTTGACTTGGTGATAACCGGAATATGCGTCCAGAAAACTCAGTGTTTCGAATCCTGCGATCCCGTCGACCATTTTGTCAATCCTGGGCAGCGCATAAGGGTCTTTGGGGCAAGCTTTGTTCAAGTCCGTGAAGTCGACACACATCCGCCACTTGCCGTTGTGTTTCTTTACCATCACTACGTTTGCCGCCATGTGGGATATTGGAGCTCCTTGATAATGCCTCGCCGCTAGAAGTTTTTTGACTTCGCCTTTTATTGCGATCTCTTTTTCCAGAGAGAACTGGCGTGCTCTTTGCTGTATTGGTCTGAAGTTCGGGTCGGCATTTAGATAGTGCAAAGCGACCTCTGACCCAACGCCCCTCATATCTGTTACTTCCCATGCAAAGGCGCTCAAGTTGGCTTTTAGAAGCCCGATCAATTCTTCCCTCTCTTCCTCGGTGGTCCTCGATCCTATTTTTATCTTTTGATCGGGATATTTGTCGTTTATTATAACCTCGATCAACTCGTCCTCGGCAGTGAAGTCGGGTTCGTCCCGAATTTGCAATGTTTCCACCTCTACCGCCTTTTCCGGGATTTCTTTCATCATAGCAATCTGATCCGTGGCCGTGTTAAAACCATCCAGTCGGGGTCGCTTAGAATCGACCCTGTTTTTGGTCATATAGTCGAGGAAAGCTCCAGGTCGGCTGATGGCGACCCCAACTTCTTCCCCTACGTGAAATTTGACCCGTTGGTGGGGAACGGACGCCACCATTTGAAATTTTTTCATGGCCGGGATCCCCAAGATAATGTTGTAGTATGAGGGAAGATCAATAACTAAAAATGTGATTATCTCAGTTCTGCATGGCTCATAGTCGCCCAAAGTGACGTTGAGGTCGACCGTTCCCTTGACCCGCACGGTGTCGTTGGTAAAGCCCTCGAGCACCCCGAGGTAAGGTTTCAACTTAGCTTCTCCAAATCCGATCCGTTTTAAACGGTCGAAATAGATGACGTCGCGACCGGCCCCCGTGTCGATCATCGCTCCGCCGACTCCATGTTTGTCGTTTATTCGATTTTGAGAACAAGGGGTACCTCCATGGGGCCCTCGCTTGTGGCCAATTCGCTTTTAGTGAACATGATTCCCTTCTCGTTTTCCCCCAATACCACCTCGCTTTTCAAAGCCGCGCGCATTGATCCGGTGTATCCGAGATTTCACCGACCGTTTCGGGGATATCCCCATGGATAACTTGGACCTCTTTCGATAGACGCGGGGGGGGGGCGACCTTGGCGGTACCGTATTCCCATCTCGTTTATACTTAGTCGCCGGTCCCTCGCGGATTAACCTTTCTATTTCTCGCCTTAACGTGAAACATTCGTCCGTGATGTGACCATGATCCTTGTGATAGTCACAGTACTTGGACTTGTCGCGACTGTCGGGATCGCCCCTCATAGGTTTGGGCTTGTCAAAGTGCTCGCGGATTTCGAACAATATTTGAGACGCTTTGGTGTTGAGTGGGGTAAAATTGTCCTCGCTGAATTTATAAGGCTTTTTTACTTCGCGCTCGTGATTAGCCTCTCGCCCTTTTTCCTTCTTTTTCTCCTCAGTGCGCTCCCCTTTCTGTGAAGGCTGCTCTGCTTTTGGCTTTGCCCTGCCCAAGGACGGCGCTTCACTGACTCCCATCATTCGAGCCCTTTCCAACATTTCCCTGAGACCCGCTTTAGGGGGCCGTAGGTTGAACTCAGTTTTCATTGGACCCTTGGCGATCCCTGTGAGGAAACATGTGACAACCGCGTCATCCGGAATGTTTCTTGTTTGATCGTATATTCTGATGAAACGTTCGTAATACTCTTTTCCGGATTCATGTCCTCCCATGCGAACTTCGTATAGGTCCTCTATAGTTTTCTTTGGCCTACTCGCCGATTCAAATTCTCTCCGACGAATTTCTCGGAGAGATCCTCCCGACTTTTACCGAGCCACGGGGAAGTCCACGTATCCAAGAGGCGGCCCTATCCTGCATGCTTCCGACTAAGGCGATACACCAGGCGGATTTATTTTGGGTCGCCAGGGTGATGCGACCTTGGAAAGCGGTGAGCCAGTCGTTTGGGCAAGAATTTCCATCGTAGTAATTATAGCTGGGGTAGCTAACCTTTTCGTGACTGGCAGGCAATGTTTCTGTAATTCTCTTGGCGAGTACGTCAATTCCTGAGATCGGGGCGGCCCTCTCGGCTGGCCTCGACTTTTTCAATTCGGCGAGCTCATTTTTCATTATTTCCATTTGCTGCGCCCGGACGGGGTCAAAAGCGGGCCGCAACGATTCGTGTATTCGTCTTTTCCGGCTCGCGCTCGACTCCCGGCGTCTTGCGACTCCTCCCGACGAGCTCTTTTCTCACGTATGATTATGCGGGCGTCCGGTGGGTCCCTATCTTGGGGGGAAGTCTCTCCTCGGGAAGGTTGAGACGACTTGGGGCCGAGGCCTTGTCCTTCTCACCTAACCTTTTGAAGGCCGAACCTTTTTCGTGTGACTTTTCCCCCCGATGATCGTGATCTGGGAGAACCGAGGTCTGCACAACGTCTTTCCTAGGTCCTTTGCGACCTGATGAACGCACGCTTTCCTCTATCTCGATCCCGCGAGTCTGGCTTTGCCGACCTCTGTTCACAGCCGCAGGAGCGATTTCATTTCTAGGAGGATTTGGGGGTCGTATCGACATTGGAGTTTGGCCCTTAGCCACTAGACGGGAATTAGCTAGGTACATAGTTTCCGCATACCTCGCGTATTCCCTTATTTCCACAACCTCCGGATCCTCCTGGAGATCTGGCTCTGCCCGGGAGTTGACCTCTGGCTTTGCTGCGATCGAGATGATCCTCTGATTTTCCTATCCAAAGCTGCTACGACCTCTCTTGACTTAGCCTTTTGATTTATCAAATTTCGGGCATCGCTAGGGGCCAAAACTCCCCTTTGTGATCCTTCCCCACCCGCTTGCGTAATCTCTTGTGTCTCTATCGCGGCGTCAGCTTGTATATGTGTTTGTACAACGCCTCTCGCAGGAGTTTAGGGGTCCAGTTGTCCTTTTCTTCCCACCATAGGTTGACTATTTATGATCAGATTTCGCCTTGGGTCGGACTTCCTGGCAACCTGATGTGATCTTTAGATGATGGAGTCGGTCAGATGGACCGCCGTTTTCGGATTGTGTGTAGTTTTTATGAACTGATGAAGCTTTTTGTTCCCGGTAACGGAGCCAACTGAAGATGTTTAAATCATCACGGGTGTCCTTGCGGTGTATGGACGGTGGATATCTGGCTGTATTTAAGGTGTGGTGTTACTCCGGCGGGTGGTGGTATGGAGGAGTGAGAATGGAGAGAGCCTTGGCTTGCAAGTATAGTGTGTATATCATATATTTCATCCTCTTCTAGTTTACAATGACCACCCCTTTTATAGAGGTGGGTAACTTAGGGAATAAGTAATCTATTAGATATTTTACTAATAGCTAGGTTTAACTTAGATGCTAAGCAAGACGAAATATCTAAGACACAAGTGGGGAAAAGATCTGGATCAATCGGCGGCCATCTCTCTGAGGTCGCAAGGAGCAAGCCTTCTCCGGCCTCGCCCCCTTGGCGACCCTTCTTGACCTGCCTGGATGAGATTCACAGGATCTGTTGCACTTGCCTGGGACCGCAAATGCTTTGGGCGCGGCGAGGTGAGACATAGTGGCCGCCCCTTTTGCGATCTCTCTTGTCATGCCGGAGGGTGGCCGTAGTGGGTTGTTTCTTACTGTTGAGGTGGTGGAATCATTTATACCCATCAGGTGCCGATTCCTTAAGAAATCTAAGTTTTTTAGCTCATTTTGCCATTGATACTTCAATCTAGATCCAATTTTCTTATCAAGATGAGTACGACATCGAATTTCTACCTCGTACAGCTGTTAAAGGCCAAGCTCTGGCGGACTTCATAGCTGAGGGGTTATCGATTTAGCTAGAGCAGGAGAAACAGACACCAGAAGAACAGTGGACCATCCATGTTGATGGAGCATCTAGTAAAGAAGGGGCTAGAGCTGGGTTAGTGTTGGTCAGTCCAAGGGGAGAAGAGTTCCCTTATGCGCTTAGATTCGAGTTCAAGGCCACTAATAACGAGGCAGAGTACGAAGCAATGATTACATGTCTGAAGCTAGCACTCAATTTGGGGGTCGAAAATCTCCTGGTATACAGTGACTCTCAACTCGTAGTCAATCACATACGAGGTGAGTATGAAGCCAAAGAGGAAGCGATGAAGAGTTACTTGAAAGTAGTTCAAGGATTGGTATCGAAGTTTAAAATGGTTTGCATGGAACAAGTGCCTCAGAGTGAGAACAAGAGGGCCGATGCATTGTCCAAACTCGCGTAGAATTTCAAATCGAAGAGGAAAGTTCTGGTATAAATGTTAGCTGAGCGGAGCTATAATGAGGTTGATGTGCAGCATGTTGTTCAGGGTTCGACATGGATGGATCCGATAGCACTATACTTGAAGGACGGAATCCTCCCGTCTGACAAGGCTCAAGCCAGAAAGATTTGAGTGCAGGCTTCCAGGTAAGCTCTGTTCGATTACGTTCTTTATCGAAAATCTTTTGTAACTCCCTGGATGAGATGTGCCTCGGAGGAGGAGGGAGAATATCTGCTCGAAGAAATACATTGGGGAGTGTGTGGCAACCATTGTGGAGCTCGAATGCTGGCGAGAAAATGTAAGCTGGTAGGTTATTTTTGGCCATCCATGCAAAAAGATGCCAATCGATTGGTGATGAGGTGCAGAGCTTGTCAGGTGCATGATGTGGTGACACACCAGCAAGCACAATAGATGAATACCATCGAGTCGGTATGACCATTCGATTAGTGGGGAGTTGACATAGTCGGACCTTTACCTCGAGCTCCAGGCAATTTCAAATTTGTAGTAGTGGCAGTTGATTATTTCACCAAGTGGGTCGAGGCCAAAGCTCTTACCGACATCAAGGCTCAGACCATGAAAAAAATTCTATAGGAAAACATTTTATGCAGGTTTGGGATTCCAAAGTATCTAATCTCGGATAATGGTACTCAATTTTTGGATGACAGGGTGCAGAACTGGCTTGGGGAATACATGATTGAACATAGAACCACCTCTGTGGCCCGACCTCAGTCCAATGGACAGGTCGAAAAGACAAACAGGCAGATAAAATTTGCTTTGAAAAAGCGGTTGGAAGATGAGGGTCGAGATTGGGCGGCTCAGCTCCCTAGCATTCTATGGTCGTATCGAACATCACCCAATACGGCCACTCAGGAAACCCCCTTTGCCATGGCTTATGGATGTGAAGCCGTCATACCTGTGGAAATCGGGTTATCCTCGCCTCGGGTTTTGGCCTACAACATCGAAACAAATGCTGCCGATCTGAGACAATAAAAAGACAATGTCGAAGAAAGAAGAGAGGTTGATGCGCATCGTATGGCCAATTACAAAAGAAAGATCTCACAATATTATAATGCAAGGGTAAAGTATAAATACTTCCATGTAGGGGACCTCGTGTTGAGGAAGAACGAAGCAAGCAGGCATGACCCAATAGGCAAACTCGAGCCGAATTGGGAAGGTCCATACAAAATTCTAAAAGTACATCCTAAGGGATCATACCAGCTGGGTAGATCGGATGGCAGTACAATACCTCGAACTTGTCATGCTACCAATCTCAGAAAATATTATGTTTAAACTGTTTATTCACTTCATGACATTTGCAGCTTTATTTTTTCAGTCATTTGCAACAGGTCGATATGACATTATATTTCGATGTCTTTTATTCAAGTAATTTTCTTTTCTAATTATGCTTAACTTACAAGCTCATGTAAAAAAGAAAATGAGTCTGGAAGAAACAAGACCAAAATTCGACTTCAACAAGATACCTCGACATGGTGAAGTTGGAGTAAAATAGTGAATAAAGCCAAGTCAATGACAGTGCTTATATCACTCCCGACCTTCCAATAAGCCACGATACGCGGCAGTCGGAAGATCCCACGATGGATACCTTATTCGACCAGTTCAGAAGCACCATGAAGTGCGACAGTCGAATAAGGAATCTTCAGTTCGATCAAGTCAAAAGCCTGACGAAGCACGACAGTCGACTCGAGCTCCGACCAAATAGCCAAGTCAACCCGATAAGGCAATGCAATGCTAGGTCGACTCACACTCAAGTGTATCATGAGTCATGTACTCAAAATACACTTCGAGGGGCCACAGGGGAATTAAGTCCAAAGGACTACACCCCACAAGGCAGCGTTTGCAAGGGAATTAAGTCGAAAAAGACTACACCCTAAACAAATAATCAACAACAAAAATGATATCCAATGGAAAAGCATGTATTGAAATCCAAAAATCAAAGTGCAAAATTAAAGAGTTTCAGAAATCGAATCACAGATTCGACTCGACAAAAATCACGTCAAGATCAATAAAAGTTGTTACAACCAGATCGAATCAAATTGTTTAATAAACAAAAACAAGAAATAAGATCATGAAGCCGCAGGCTGATTTGAGGCAGATGCAGCGGGGTCGACTGGGTCACCTGACTCGAGGTTCTCCCCTCCATCCCCCTCAGAACAAAGGTCACATACTTGTCGTATAAAGACACTCCAGCCTTGAATTCTGTGAAATATCGACCATATCGGGGGATGGCCTCCGGATCGTACAAGTATGCCTTCTCGATGCTTGAAACTTCAAAGTCGGGGAGGACCACCTTGACTTGATCCAATGCATTTGAGAATCCCCCCTTCATGGCCTGACTCATCAGCAGTGCCAAGTCATTCTCGATCTCTTCAGATGTCAGGAAATCTTTTTTGGCCGCCTCTAGACGAGTCGTGAAGCTATTGTTAACGGTGATTTTTACGATATATATGATATTATTTCATAACAATTTCCTTCGTGTTTTACTAATTTTTATAGAAAATTATGTGTTTAATGGATTTATTGAGAGAATGCGTATGGAAATCATTAAAGTGCAAAATCGAGCTAATTACGTGGTTTTATTGGTGTTTTCTATCAATATGTATGATTTTACATTTTGCATGTTTTTATCGTGTTGTAGGTACGCTTACATGTTATGGAGGAAGCTAAAATGACGTTTAACTGAAGATTGAATAGAATGAGGAAGATGCTTTGAAGAACTAAACGCGCGTTTATCTCCGTTCAGCTTGGACTGGCATCCAACTGCATGGACTGGCGTCCAGGAAGAGCCAATGGATTCAGGATTGACAGATATTTGGTGAACGAGCGTCCTAAAAGTAATAGGACGGGCGTCTGATCCAGCTCGGCCCGACTGGAAGAAATCCAGCACAGTGGACGGGCGTCCGACAATCCAGACGGGCGTTCACCCCTTTAAACGGGCGTCCAGTCCACCGACTTCAACGTAGCCGACTTAAAAACCTATTTATAGTCGCGTTTTTCAACCCTAGAAACAACACAATTCACCCCTGGCCGCCCCAGGCCCCTTGGGGGCGCCCTAGCTGCGTTTTCCCACCTCATAAACATCTTTTTATCTTCTTTTTATTTATATGATTTATATTCCGACGATGAGCTAAGGATAAGCCTAGAACAAGCTTTGTGAAGCCAATTCTCAGCAGCGTTTTGATTTCGAATCTTGGATTGTTTTGTGAGTTTTTATTTAAAGTTGTATCTTTATTATGTGCTTTATTGATTATGCAATTTAAATCGAGAGATGGTTGCTATTTGATGTTTAACGTTTGATGAGAATCGTTGTTAAACTCTAGATCACCATATTAAAGATTGGACTTTTAACCTAAAAATAACGAGAGTTGTTAGGTTAAATTTCTAGGTTTCTAGATTGAGAAATCTTACACCTTTGTTATGGAAGCGTTAATCTTTAAGATCGAGAGATGAAAGATTAATAGGCGAATTATCTACGAGAGTATGAATTCATACCTTTGATAGGTGAACCACATCTTTATTAAATCTTCACTAAACGATCTAGGGTAGAAATTGAGAGTTGCGAGATAGGTGGATCATTGCTTGTTCCTCGTTAACTTAATTGAAAGAATCATTGTGCCTTGTTCTTCGTTGCTAGCTTAGAATTTTATTTTCGTTTTAGTTTATAGAATAGAATTAGTTATTTTAGGTTCGTAATAATATTTCATGGCTTTGGATTGACAACCCTCTGTCCAGTTTATTGTATTCGTTTTAGTTTTGTTTTGTGTTTTTCGTGACAAACCTTTAGAAAGATTAATAAACTAGATAAACAACCTCGATTCCCTGTGAGATCGACCCGGTATTAGTTGCTATACTACGATCCCTGCACTTGGGGTATACCGGATTTATAAATTTATTACTTGTTTATTTTCATTAGATAAAATCCGAGACAAGTTTTTGGCGCCGTTGCCGGGGAATCGGTATGGTTGTCTAGTTTATTAATTTTTCTGATTTTCCGTTATAAGTTTGGATAAAAGGGATCGTTAGGGCACATGGTAGTATTTTGGCCATAACTTTCGGCTCGACACCGTTTTCGAGGTCAAAATCTGCTGTTTTCCCTTCCATTTTGGGCTCAGAAGCTTTCAACACATTTTTCTCCCTTTTATTGTTTTCTTGTTTTCTGTTTTAAATTTTTCGTAGGTAGGTTTATGTTTCTATTTCCGTTTCTTTTTCTTTTTCTTTTCTATAAAAAAAAAACAAAAAAATGTCATCAACTAGGATTATGCAAGATCAGAACGCCATGCTGAAACAACAGATGGCAGCTCTTCAAATGTCGCTTAATCCTATGAATCAGACCCCATCTTTTCCACAGAACTCACAAGTTCTGTTCTGTGGAAGATGTTGTCGACCCGGCCATGATGTTGGCCAGTGTCAGTTTCTTTCCCCTGCTGCGTATCAAGTTAACACTGTCCATAATCAGGGAAATTTTAATCTAGTCACATGTCAAAATTGTGACAATGTGGGACACACTGCTCGTTTCTGTCCTATGAGTGGACAGAACGCTGAGGTAAATGCTTCCTGTGGCCAGCAGTATCAGAGATTTAATAATCAGTTCTCTGGCCAAAGCAGTTTTCAGAATCAGGGTTTCAATTCTCAGAATCCGAATTTCTATCAAAACCCGAACTTCAGTCAGAACCAAAATATCAATTTTTCCAATCAATATGAGTGGTTCAATCAGAACAGTCCCGATCCTATGTTTCAAAGTCAGTCTAGCCAATCTTTCCCACAGAACTTTTAGAACTCTCAATCGGACGATCTTGAAGCTAAATTGGAGGAGCAAAACAGGATACTCAAGAATCTTGAGAGACGGCTCAGGCAAATGGCTCAAGACCAAGGCATTGACCTAGCTCCCACACTTCCTTATGATAGAGAAGAGGCCAGTTCCATGAACTTAGGATCCGGCATTCAATTCAGTGGTCCCCCAAAAGTAGAAGTGTCAAGTTTAATGGATTCATCTGTCTTTGGATCCAATGCTCGTATACCATCAACCGATGAGAATTCTTATGGACATGGATTTAATAACGTTCAAGTGAGATGTTCGTATTATGGTGGAGAAGAGGCTAGTGCTATGAATGTAAGGACCGACACTCAACTTAGTGGTTTCCCTGTTCTGGATGAGAGTACTCAGGTGGCTGATCCCCTGAGAAATAAAGAATTTAGTGGAAGTCGGGAGGCTGATCTCCTGACTGGTAAGGGAGGCGGAAACGAAGTAGATGATCATATGTCTAGAATGAAGGATGAAGAAGAGGAAGAACCTGAAGGGATAGACCTTTACTTTCCTCTCCAGAATGTTATGCATCTAGACAAGTGCACTCATGATATTCCTTGGTATGCTTCTATCGCCAACTTCTTACATTCCCAGTACTTAATTCTGGAATTTTCATATCAGGAGAAGAAGAAATTTTTCTCTGATGTGAAAACCTTCGTTTGGGATGAACCTTACCTCTTCAAGATTTGTAAAGATGGTTTGCTGAGAAGATGTGTTCCAGAATCCGAGCAACATGATATTATTGAGCAATGCCACAGTGGACCCACTGGCGGTCACTTTGGTCCTTGGAAAACCGTTGCTAAGATCTTTCAATCCGGCTTCTATTGGCCCACGATCTTTAAAGATACAGAAGCTTTCTGTAAAGCTTGTGATAGGTGTCAAAGAACCGGAACTTTAACAAGGCATTTCGACATGCCATTGAAACCCATCCTAGAATGTGAAGTCTTTGATGTATGGGGCATCGATTTTATGGGACCATTCCCATCATCTTGTGGAAATAAATACTTCTTAGTCTGCGTGGATTATGTATCGAAATGGGTGGAGGCTCAAGCCACTTCTCACAATGATCATAAAACGGTCATGAAGTTCCTGAAGAAAAATATTTTTATGAGATTTGGATGTCCCCGTGCCTTAATCAGTGATGAGGGAACACACTTCTGCAACCGGCCACTAGAAACTAGAAAAAGTTCTTGAGAAATATGGTGTCCGGTACAAAATTGGCACACCATACCATCCTATGACTAGTGGTCAAGTTGAAAGAAGCAACCAAAGTTTAAAGAAGATCTTGGAGAAAACAGTTAACAGTCATAGAAAAGACTAGAGTCTAAAGTTGGATGATGTACTGTGGGCATATCGAACTGCCTATAAGACCCCCATGGGTACATCACCCTATCAAATGGTTTATGGTAAACCATGCCACTTACCAATCAAGTTTGAGCATAGAGCGTATTGGGCCACGACGTTTTTAAACTTCGATACCCAATCTTGTGGAAAACACCGACTGCAATAGTTGCATGAGTTAGACGAATTTAGACTTCAGGCCTACGAAAGCGCCAGGATAAGTAAGGAAAAGACAAAACTCCTTCACGATGCCAAAATCAAGAAGCAAGAATTTCAAGTTGGGGAACAAGTTTTATTGTACAATTCCAGGTTACATCTATTCCCTGGTAAGCTGAGGACACGATGGTCCGGTCCCTTTGAAATTCTCCAAATCATTCCTGGAGGTGTTTTAGAACTAAGAGGTCATGGTGACCAGCCGTTCAGAGTGAATGGTCAAAGGTGTAAGCATTATATCGGTCAAACCAAAGAGAAGCCTTTGATTGTTCACTTCCTTGACATCCTCGGGTGTGGTACTCCTGAAGTCAATGAGTTTGACGAGTTTTCGCCCGATTTGTTTTCTGAGAATGACGGCAGTGGTCCAGTAGAGGAAGTTCTGGCTGGTAGTTGGGATATGGAAGAGTTTAAACGGGAGGCACAGTTAAAGAGAAGATTGAAGAAGAATAAGTCTGCAATGGGGAAAATTAAGAATGTTTGTAAAGCGGTAAATAACCTGACCCCATGTGTGAGATGCTGTTTCTGTAGCCACACTAATGACCAGAGCTTACACGAAGTAGTGGCCGGAAGGAAGATTAAGTGGCCTGATCCAGGCTGAATAGTATGTTTGTCTAGCCAAAGACACTAAAGAAAGGCGCTTGTTGGGAGGCAACCCAATAATAGGAATAGTTTTTTTTTTTTTTTATATTTTTATTTTGGTTTATTTTGTTTGTTTTTTTTTTTAATAAGGGGGGCTAGTTTTGTCTTGTGGCGTCTAGGTTTTTGGAGTCGGTTTCTGTGGCCAGGTAACTTGCATGAGCGGAAGCTACTTTCGCTTTTTTTGATTCATCTGTGCTTTAGTTGAAGCTACTGTCGGTTTTCCGTTGCTATTTTTTGATGAATCTTGTAAGATGCGTTTACACTTTCAGTTGGAGTTTAATATTTCTGTATGCACATGTTGGAACCTATACGGATGTCAAGCCTCTGTGGCTTTATAATTGACGCTTAGATGTTCTGCGTTTTAACTGTGTGGGTGATTTTTTCTGTCTAAAGCGATTATATCATGTGCTATATATCTTGTTATCAAATTTTTCTGTTGCGACATGTTATATTCCCCTTTTGTGCCCCTATCCCCCGAGGTACGTTTTGTTTTGTTTTTCAAGTGTGCAGGATATTTGCGATAGCAATTGTGAGCTTTTCAACGATGTCAGTTTTCCGGTGGATGGTCCACAGTCTACTGATTTCTTCAAGCGTTTCTGGATCTGACTCGCGACCACTTCCAGAATTGCCACCTTCGAACTACAAACCAGCTAAGTTTTTCTTATTCTGCACAACATGAGGACATGTTGTTATTTAAGTGTGGGGGAGGGATTAGTGGTATCTACACATGTGCGTAATTATTATACTTATCTTTTGTATCTTTCGTGAAAAGTTGAAAATTTTTGAAATTTTTTAAACAAAAATCCGTCCCGAGCATGATTTTATTTTGGCTTACTTACTTGTTATATTCCCATACTTGCGCTGGTTGACTAGTATTTTTGCATAGACCTTTGATAAATAAGCCTTTACTCGAATTCTTTTCACGTAAGCCTCTTCGATGACGAGCTGAACTTAGGAAACTGTACCCATTTAAACCGATGATGTTTGATTCTGGTTATCAGATCGTTCGCTTAGTGCTCATGTCATGGAAATTGTAATATGTGCGTAGTTGGAATTGAAGTAGGAAGTATTGTGAATATACCGAAGCCTGAATGTGATAAGTGAAACGTAACTACTGTGCTTTGGAAAAGTTGTTTTAAGAAAAATATATGAATTAATTGGGTGTGTCGGAAGCTGGTCGATGATTTGAGTGAGGTAGGGTGTATCACGAATGTCCTATACCACTATGATGACCCAAAGCTCACGACAGTCAGAAGAAGCTGCCTTATGATTTGAGTAAGGTAGGGTATATCTCGAATGTCCTATTCTACTATGACGGGCAAGAGCTCATTCGATGTGTGTATAAATGTGAAGGATAAATTAAATCAACTTACATAAGGAATTTGGTATGAATAAGTGAAAGACTTAGTTATCGCCTACCTTATCCCCAGTATAGACCAAGGTATATGTTGTAGGGAATATCCTCTGGGTACAACTGAAAAGATTTCGAAAACACATGTATTACTCTAGTCATGACGTGAGTAGTTTTGTAGGGCGTATGTATAGTCAGGGTGATTCATTATCTGTCTTTAATGGGTATTGGTTGGTTAGCTTGATTTTAATTGTCAAGTGTGGAATCGGTGGAAATTCAAGAAGGCTTTGCACACACTGCACATTCGAGTAATCGTTTATTGCATGGGATGTATGTTTTTGATGCTAGTCGACCGGTTGTGATTTGATATATGGGATTTTATGTGGTTTAATGTTCAAGTAAGTCCATGGTTTTTTTGTTTTGTTTTGCTCGGGACGAGCAAAAGCTAAGTGTGGGGGAGTTGTTAACGGTTATTTTTACGATATATATGATATTATTTCGTAACAATTTCATTCGTGTTTTACTAATTTTTATAGAAAATTAGGTGTTTAATGGATTTATTGAGAGAATGCGTATGGAAATCATTAAAGTGCAAAATCAAGCTAATTACGTGGTTTTATTGGTGTTTTCTATCAATATGTATGATTTTATATTTTGCATGTTTTTATCGTGTTGTAGGTACGCTTACATGTTATGGAGGAAGCTAAAACGACGTTTAACTAAAGATTGAATAGAATGAGGAAGATGCATTGAAGAACTAAACGCGCGTTTATCTCCGTTTCCTTTTGGACCGGCGTCCAAGCGCATGGACCGGCATCCGGGGAAGAGCCAATGGATTCAGGATTGACAGATATTTGGTGAACGAGCGTCCAAAAAGTAATAGGACTGGCGTCTGATCCAGCTCGGCCCGACTCGAAGAAATCCAGCACAGTGGACGGGCGTCCGACAATCCAGACGGGCGTTTACCCCTTTAAACGGGCGTCCAGTCTGCCGACTTCAGCGTAGCCGACTTAAAAACCTATTTATAGTCGCGTTTTTCAACCCTAGAAACAACACAATTCACCCCTGGCCGCCCCAGGCCCTTTGGGGGCGCCCTAGCTGCGTTTTCCCACCATCATAAACATCTTTTTATCTTCTTTTTATTTATATGATTTATATTCCAACGATGACCTAAGGCTAAGCCTAGAACGAGCTTTGTGAAGCCAATTCTCAGCAGCGTTTTGATTTTGAATCTTGGATTGTTTTGTGAGTTTTTATTTAAAGTTTGTATCTTTATTATGTGCTTTATTGATTATGCAATTTAAATCAAGAGATAGTTGCTATTTGATGTTTAACGTTTGATGAGAACCGTTGTTAAACTCTAGATCACCATATTAAAGATTGGACTTTTAACCTAAAAATAACGAGAGTTGTCAGGTTAAATTTCTAGGTTGCTAGATTGAGAAATCTTACACCTTTGTTATGGAAGCGTTAATCTTTAAGATCGGTAGATGAAAGATTAATAGGCGAATTATCTACGAGAGTAGGAATTCATACCTTTGATAGGTGAACCACATCTTTATTAAATCTTCACTAAACGATCTAGGGTAGAAATTGAGAGTTGCGAGATAGGTGGATCATTGCTTGTTCCTCGTTAACTTAATTGAAAGAATCATTGTGCCTTGTTCTTCATTGCTAGCTTAGAATTTTATTTTCGTTTTAGTTTATAGAATAGAATTAGTTATTTTAGGTTCATAATAATATTTCCTGGCTTTGGATTGACAACTCTCTGTCCAGTTTATTGTATTCGTTTTAGTTTTGTTTTGTGTTTTTCGTGACAAACCTTTAGAAAGATTAATAAACTAGATAAACAACCTCGATTCCCTGTGAGATCAACCCGGTATTAGTTGCTATACTACGATCCCTGCACTTGGGGTATACCGCATTTATAAATTTATTACTTGTTTATTTTCATTAGATAAAATCCGAGACAGCTATCGACCTCAAGCTGAAGGTCGTCTCGAGCCTTGATAGATCCAGCCAACTCAGCTTTCGTGTGATCGAGCTCCGATCTCACCTCTGCCAACTCCGACCTTACCGTCGCTAGCTCAGCGTCCCCGTCGGATATATCTTTTTGCACTTTAGACAGATCGTCTAGAGCTGCTACCAATTCAGACTATAGTTTGACGCGTCGATCATCCAGCTTGTTCACCTTGGCTTTCTACTTCTCGATGTCAGAAGTCAGTTTGGCGATGGTTTCTTTCTGTTCCTCCAAAGCTGCTGATGGGGAATCGATTATGTTCATGGCCACTTTAGCTGCAAGCCGAGTCTGCAAAGGGGAGCACTATTGATATCGGAAACAGACAAAAAATCCCGAAGTTATAAGGGAAATAAAAGGAAGACTTACAGCTCGATGGCTTTTCATGAAGAAGTCATGCAGCTCTTCCGGAGTCATGGCTTCCATCTCCACCACACTCATTCCAGGGATCGGGTCGGAGGAGCTAGGAGGAGCGAGGTTACGAGTTTCCTTCCCGACCCCATGCCTCACCTTGGTTGTTTTCTGATGCTTCCTCGGGACGAGGCTCTCTTCAGCCTGCTCGGTCACCCGAGCCTCGTCAGGTTGATCTCTAAGAATGTCGTATGTCGACACAGGGGTAGAAGATCGGGCCGGGGTCCTCTGGCCCCCAGAGATTATGGCACCAGACATTGGCTTCTTCGACCTGATGCCGTCCAGTTCTTGAATCTTCTTGGGGTCCGTCTTCTTAGGGTCAGGCACCTTGCGCAATACCTCCAAATTTGAAAAGAATTCCACTGCAAATGCAAACACAGAAAGATCGACATCAATACTCTGTCAAAACAAAAGTAAATACAGGAAAAGAAAAAATACTAAAGTGTGGTAGCTCGACAAAGTGAATAAATATCCTACACAAAACTCGAACGTCTTCGTCGAGTTCCAAGTAAGCGCCCGGACCAGCCGTCTCGACATCAGCAAAAGGGTATAAAGAATGAAGGTTTCGAGTTGCGACGTCGGGATTAACTCTCTCGATAATCCTACACTCGTTGGGGGCATCCGAGTCGAGCCTATCATGCCACTTCCTAGGCCTCTTAAACCAAGTGTGGATGTCGACGTTCTCTAATCCATGACGGATAAAGAAAAAATGGGGCTTCCACTCGCCTTGGGATGATGTCACTCTCTTCACGAATTCCGAGACTAGAGGACGTGTCTGGAAAGTATACCAGCCCGCATCTTGCAGGCCTTGGATAACATAGTATTGACGGAACAGCCGGACAGTGAACTCGACCTTGGCGATCCGACACGCCAATACGAATCCCATAACACTCTAACTCCTTTTGGGGCGAGCTGGGTGATGCAGATCTGGTAATGTCGGAGGACCTCTATGAGAGACGGATCGAAGGGAAACCTTAACCCCTCCTTCAACTGTGCCTCGTATATGGCGCAAAACCCATGGGGAGGGTCACAGGCGTATTGAAATTGACCATGGGACACTTTAATGTTTTCAGATGAATATGGAATGCCGTATCTCAGACAGACGGCTTTGGCTTTCTCTTGAGTCAAGTTTGATAAACAGCCATAAGGCCCTTGTCCCTTCATTCTTGTTTGGCGTTTTGCAGTGGGCCAAGAGGACGATTCTTCTTCTCCTCCTCTTCTTCTTCTTCTTCTTCTTCTTCTCCGGCAACTCTCTCACCGGAGGCAAGTGGTTGTTCAGAAATCGTTTTCTCTATCGATTCCTCTTCTACTACAACAGGCTCTTCCCTATTTTGAGAATCACTCTCACTACTAGACATGGAATTGGGAAAAGATGCAAGAAAATAAAAGACAAAGAAAGAATTTGAGTAAGGTTAGGGCACACTTGCGATTAGGGAGTAAAACAGAGAAAAATGATGGCAAATGAGAGACTTCAATGGCTTGGACTCCTTTTATGCTTCACAATCTGCAAATGATTTGAAGGGGCAAGATTGGAGGCAGTTATAGGGGTGGAAGCGCGATAATCAATGACAGAATCCCCGCGTGGACCAATAAAAAACGCTTCGTTTCCTGCACTCATTAATGTTGATACAGTATGACATCATCCTACGGCAGTCTAGGTCGACTAGAGAGACAGCTGTATTCCCGCCTAAAGAAGACCACGTGTTGAAAAGATAATTCAAATTTTCAGATCCAACCTCAGCATACGATATGAACTTCTCTCCGATCTGGGGGGCTTATGACGATACCGGATTTCACCCCTCAACGTGGAGTTATCTAATTGGTCCAGCTGGTATGTGGAAAAGTCCAAGTTTATTACCCACCTCGGATCGAATAAGATACGAGTTAGAGAAGACCACAGCAACCAGCAGATTCTGCAAGTGTCTCACCTCGACCACCCATGTTGGAGTTATCCGAGTCGATGCATGAGTTCCAGCCCAGTTTCCTAAGCCCATTATCCAGAGGGTTACTTAGGCAAGGGGCCAGGCCCAGTAAAGGGTATTTATGTCAATAGACTAAACCGCTCTGAGTTTAGGGCAGAAAAAGGACATGTACCTATAAATACAACATTCCAGGAACTACGTACGTAAGGCTTGATTCCAGGACATTACACTATCATACGTAGGCAATCCAAGATACATTCTTGGACTCATCCATAAAATACCAAAAACACCATCTTTAATACATTTCTAGCTGTTCGATCCCTTTACAGCTCATTCTTAGATTACACGTGGCCCAGTTAATCCGGTGGTGCATTATTTAGCATCATCAAGTAGTGATTTCAACGTAGGCTCATTAATCAGTCGATTGATGACTTCAAACCCTAGGTTCGTCAGTTCGTTCAAGACTTCAAAACGAGGTTCGTTATTGAGTAGTATATTTCAAACTCGAGGTTCATTATTGATTAGTGAATCAAAATCGAGGTTCATTATTGAGTACTGATTTCAACGTAGGCTCTTTAATTAGTCGATTGATGACTTCTAACCCGAGGTTGGTTAGTTATTTCAAGATTTCAAACACGAGGTTCGTTATTAAGTAGTATTTTTCAAACCTGAGGTACATAGTTGAGTAGTTAATCAAACTCGAGGTTCATTATTGAGTAGTGATTTCAAACCTGAGGTTCATTATTGAGTAGCGATTTGAACCTGGGCTCGTTAATTAGTTGATTGATGACTTCAAATCCGAGGTATGTTATTTAGTTCAACATTTCAAACCCGAGGCTCGTTATTGAGTGGTAGATTTAAAACTCGAGGTTCATAATTGAGTAGTGATTTCAACCTAGGCTCGTTAATTAGTCGATTGATGACTTCAAACCCGAGGTTTGTCAGTTCGTTCAAGACTTCAAACACGATGTTCGTTATTGAGTAGTAGATTTCAAACATGAGGTACATAGTTGAGTAGTGAATCAAACTCGAGGTTCATTATTGAGTAGTGATTTCAACCTAGGCTCGTTAATTAGTCGATTGATGACTTCAAACCCGAGGTTCATCAGTTCGTTCAAGACTTCAAACACGATGTTCGTTATTGATGACTTCAAATCCGAGGTATGTTATTTAGTTCCACATTTCAAACCCGAGGCTAGTTATTGAGTGGTAGATTTTAAAAAAAAACATAATTTTTATTCAAATTAATGTTTTGATATAATTTAAAATTGGTTTTTTATTATGTTACGGTTTAATGGGACGACATCTGTCGTCCCAAATAAGCATCCGCCGTCCCAATAAACATTAAACCTAAATAAATCGGACAGCCTCCCCCTCCTCCTTCATTTCATCCTGCTACTTTCTCAGCTTTACGGAGATCCTCTCCTCCTCATTGAATCGAAGGCGTAGCGGCAATCGAAGGCCGCCATCAATATAAAGTTGTTCGGCCGGCCATCAATCGAAGCGTAGCGGCGGTTCAAAGCGGCATCGGTTCGGCCGGCAATCAACATTTTCAGGTAACCATTTCATCTATTGCACCTGGGCATTCACCCATTTTGTTTTTGCTCAGTATATTCTCTGCCATTTTTTACTTGATTGATATAGTAAAGATCAATATAGCTTCATCCATCATTTTAATTTCCATCAGGTTTGTCAGTCTAGCAATCAAATATATATCTGCTCTGTTAATGTGATAGAAATCTGCTTGATCTGTGTGTGCTTAATTTTTGCTTGTTTATGGATATTTAGCTCAATTTTCATTTGTTATTGGTGTTTTTTTGAATCTCTTAGGTGTTATGGTAATTGGTTTTGAATATACGAGTGCATTTTCATCGTAATTGAGCTTTGAAGCTGTATTATGAGGAATCTTACTGACAGTTGATGGAAATTACTAGCTGTTGATGGAGATAATTCCACCCTGATTTATTACTACTTATTATTGTAATCTTGAAATTTAGATATTCAGTGCTTTCTTTGACCGTGGATCTTGTTTTTATGTTCTTGTCATGTGGAGGAGGTATATCTTTTTACTGGTTGGGGTGTCAAGATTAGGAAGATATCGAAGGTTGAATTTTCTTATTAAGTAGTTTTCGTAGTTTTATTCCACTCAGCCTTATCCGGTATAAAGACCCCAACCGTTTAATGGGGTTTTTTAGACTTAGAGTGAACTTGATGTTTCTTGGGAAGTGCATGGTACTACCAAGCTTCGGGTTTTAATATCCTAATGGTTATACACTGTAAAATCATCATATGTGTGATCTCTTCAACAAATTTTTTGAGGGGTTCTTTAACAACTTAAGTGTAAAATAATATAAAACAGAAAATAAATAGATCTACAAACATATCCTAATTTTAATTAACACAATTTACGTTTATATATACCGAATTCTATCCTTTTGTGTTTCATGTTTTACGTCTGTGTATAATAAAATAGTTGAGTATGTTGCTTACCCTCTATTGGTTAATATATTGTCCTTTTGGTTGGTTAAGTTGTTGGACGTCACATTTGAGATGGAAATGGGCAAGTCATGGTTATATGGTAACAGACTGGCTCCTGCTTTTCGAAATGGGTTGAGAGATTTTTTACAATACGCAAAGAACTTTCTTAATGAAGAAGGTAAGATTCGTTGCCCATGCAAGAGGTGTTGTAATATGAGTTTGCACATGTTTCCGGATGTGTATGCACACTGCTTTGATAAGGGATGGGCAGTTCGGTATACAACATGGTATTATCACGGGGAAGCCGGCCGATCCCGTAAACGTGCACGAACAACTCAAGTTGTGGTTGAATCTGGGGACGAGATGGCTCCGGTTATAAATGATTCTTTGGGTAGGGCATCAGAAGAACTGCTACAGACAGAGGACGATGATAATATAGATGAACTTCTATCCAAGTTGCAAGAAGACGTGTATCCCGGTTGCAAAAACTCATCAGCTTTGAAGTTCTTAGCGGTTTGATGCACATAAAAGTGTTGTATATGTGGCCAAATGAAAGCTTCGACGTTATTCTAGCGAAATTGAAAGAAGTTTTACTGGAAGGGTCAAGTTTACCTGATTCATTCTACAAGGCAAAAATTTTGCTGGACAAATTGGGTCTGGGGTATGAAAAGATCGATGTATGCCTTTACGATTGTGCTATTTACTATAAGGAGAATGCTGACTTACAATCTTGTCCAGTTTGCAAAACGAGCCGTTATAAGGAGCCAAAAGGGAAAAAGATAGCTCACAAACTGCTACGGTATTTTCCATTAAAGCCTCATTTGAGGCGTTTGTATGCATCCCGTCACACAGCTCAGGCTATGACATGGCATAAGACTGTAAGGTGTAATGCCCGAAAGACAATTTTGTAATTGTTTTATTTAATAAATGAAATGATATTATTATTCATATTTATTAATCTCATATTCACCGATGTGACAATAGTATATACACTACAGAAAACCCTAAAGTATATCGTTTATGTAATCACTTAACTCAGTGTATGGGATATACACGGGATGATTGAGTTAGTGAAAATTTACTTAAAATACAATTAGCCCGTAGTGAAGTTAATCGAGAGTATTGGGTCTCTCCTTTAACGTACTATTAATGCGCCGACAACACAATAGGTGTGATTGTCTTATCCGGACTTTCGGTTAAGAGAACCTAATGGGGCATTTATATATGATAGCTATATCATATAGGGCTGGACCGATTTGATTAAAGTTCACGATATAAATCCGTAATCGAGAAGTCTTATCGAATCAATCGATGATCATATTTATGGATATATTATAATCCTGAGGTGATCACAGTCAACTGCTTGAATCAGTATGAGGTTGGACTTGACGGTTAATTATTACACTGAGTCTGTGATCTGAATTACCCCATCTTGGCATTGTACTGGATTGAGTGAGTAGTCTGTGTTATCACAGATACGGAATCTATTCCTTCCATTTATGGAAGTAGATAGACAGTTCCCTTATTTGTTAATCCTAGAAACTGATCGATCGTACGAGTTCATATTACACTGATTAGCTACTAGTGAGTTGTATGAATTAATTGATCATTAGGGGGTTAATGATAAATAAGGATAATAGGTTCTAAAAAGGGTTAATGGTAACTTCCCGATTTAGAATGAACAGTCTATGAAGGATTAATCCATATGTAATGATTATATCAATGGACGCTTATTATCATTCTCGTGATGAGATAAATATAATCTTATAATCGGAGGAGTGCAGTCATGGGATTATTGTGGTGTTGGTCCCTTGAAAAGGCTTTGGTTAAGTTTAGAGGGGGGAGGGGGGGTGAATAAACTTAACACTTAAAACTTTTGGAGTTAACGAACTCAGCAACTTCAAGCAGCCTGCTGATACCTCAGTAGTCTGCTGACTATTGAATCTACTGAATTTGTGCAGCAGAATTTTATCAAAATTAAGCCTTATTACTTGTTGTTAAATATGATACTAAGTGTTAGATACTCAGTAGTGTATGTCTGTGATTTCAGTTGCTAGATTCAGTAGGTTGATGTATTAAATAAACTAAATGCAGAATGTAAGTGCAGAAAGTAAGTAGGTAGATTTTATAGTGGTTCTAGGTGGTGTAATCCTGTCAGTCCACTCTTCTCCTGTGATGTTGGAGTTAATTCAGTAGAGATCTTTGATGTAGCTGTTACAAAGATTCCTAAGTTGCTTGTCCTTCACCAATAACTATGGCTTCACAAACTGAATACTTGGAACAGGTAGGATTGCTGCTCCAAAGTCTTCCACTGGTCCTTGAAAGGTAGAATTGCCTCTTCACCAGCTCCACCACAAACAACAGTCTTTCACACCCAACAGATGCTTCACTTTCTTCAGTAGATTCTTATAAAAGAAAGATTGAATCAATTAAATGATTCAGTTGCAGCAGCTTGATCAGGATGATATGATCAGCAGCTTGCAGTCTTCAAGCGTGTAAACTTGATGTAGCTTGAATGCAGATTACACTTGAAGAATTTCTTTGGATCAGTAGCCTTAAGCTCAGTAAGTTCAGCAGGGTGTTTTTCTTGATCAGAAAATGCAGCTCAGAATTATCTCTTGTTTTTCCTTTATTTTCATCATCTTTTTCTGAGTTAGAAGTCCTCTATTTATAGGTAGGAATGCTTGTGACTTATATTTGAAATTCAAATATAGCAATTCCAGATTTTGTCCTATTTGACTTGCTTTCTGTCACTGTTCATAGTACTGACACAGTCAGACTGGTTTTTGACAGAATGCAGACTGTCCACCCTTTGACTTGTATCCATTGGATAAAGTCCTGAATCATCCCAACGTCCAATTAATCTCAACCATTGATTTGTTTGATAAATCAGAGGTTGTTAGTTGTCCTTATCCTTGTTTTCTTCCAATGTAATCTTGAATAAATCAAGGCATTTGTATAGCAGGTTTATGAGTCTATTGAGTTACATATCAGTAAGCTGAACCATAATTTGCTGTGTTTAAAACACAATGCAGCTTACTTCTTTTATCTAACTTTTGATTATGAAGTTAGATTACACCTTTTTGCATATAACTAAGTTCCAATCACCATCCAATTTGTGGAACTTAGACCTTGTACACAAGGTATATGTAATCAGTTTAGGTCATCACAGACTTCCCTAAATTCTAATTCCATATATGTTCGATAAAACTAGTTTTAAATTTATTTTATCGGAACACCCCAAGTATAAGGTTCGTAGTATAGGGTGTTACCGAGTCGTCCTAAGGGAATCGTATAATTATCGGATTACAATATAGTCGTTATAAATAATGTCACGAAAATTTAAATTAAACTATTGTTGAAATTAATTTTAATATAAAACCGGAGATTAAGATTGTATCAAATAATTAAAAGAACAAGAGAACGACCAGAATCAACCACACAACAATCACACAACCATTTTATGATCAGAATACGATTTTATTGGTATGATCAATCTCAAAATCGATTAAATTCCTTTAACTCAATTTCTAGGATTTTGTTTTCTTTTCCAAGCAAAACAATTTAACATACATCACAAGATCATCAATTTGTTCCCAAATTACTTAACCCAATTAACAACAAATGATTCATCAAGATATTATTAATTGTATCGATCGAAAAGGTTCTATTGTTGAATTATATTTCCATACAAATTCAAATCAACATGTGGTTTCATTGACATTCCTATCTAACAAAACACTTAACAATCAATCCAAATACCAATCGATAAATAAAATACAATATTCGAATTCATAAATAAAGATAACCTAACAATTCGTGGTTGTGGTGATGTTGATGTGATATCCTCCAGTTATTCTACCGCTATACGCTTAGCCTTGCATCCTTGTGATGATCCAAGACACGGTTGAAGGAAAGAAACTCATAATTTTTTAGGGTTTTGGTGTGGCTGCTTTTTGGGTGGAATATGCGGCTGCTATCATGTGTGTATTAGGGTTGAAATAGCGCCGTATTTATAGAACTCGAGGCGGTGTGCTTAAAATCGGTGGTGGACGCCCGTTTGATGACTCGGACGCCCGTCCGAGTGCAAAACATATTTGAGTCGGGCCGAGGCGGGGTTGGACGCACGTCCTATACAAAATCGACGCTCGTTCGCTAAAAATCATCAAACTCTGAATCCAGTTGCACCTCCTGGACGCCAGTCTAGTGATTCAAACGTTCGTCCAGCTTGCATGGGCAACAAACGCATGTCCAACATTGCAAACGTCCGTCCAGAGCTCCTGGGATTGATTTAATTGATTTCTTCCCTCTTTATCTCTTTATTCTTCAGCTCCCACTCTTCAAAGCACAATTAAACACTTCAAATCATCTTTTTACAGTCCCATTTAACACCTGCAAGTCATTGAAAGCATACCAAAGTGTAACACAACTCAAACCAACATAAAATCATCATTTTAAGCATGTAATTGGCACGTTTTACACTTTTTATAACTTTAAAACCATTTCTTCAATTTATTCATTTAATACGTAATTTTCTATAAAAATTACTAAAACACGGGGATTATTGTTATGAAATATTGCAATATAAATCATAAAATTCACCAAGAACAATATCCTTGACTTTAATCACTAAGTTTGATCCCTTAGCCTTCATTAACTGAGTTTGAGCCCTCAGCCTTCATTCTTCACCAGGTTCATGACTAGTCTACTGACCTAGCTACCCTACTGATATAGAACAGTCTGCTGATATAAGTCATCTGACCATTACAGTGCTTGTTTGATCAAACCTATACAAAGATCAAACTCTAATAAACCTATACATTTGATTTAGACATCTTTTTGCCTTTGCACTATAACAGCTAGTCTGACACTCATCCCTAAAACTCAGAAATAAGTCCAAAAATTTCCCCCTTTTGGTGATGATGCCAATACCCTCTCCTAACAGCAAAGCAAAAAGATTAAAACAAAAACAGAACAAACTTGGTCATTTCTCATTATAATCATTTGTTCAAAGTATTACAGTCTAGAATCAGCAAATATAAAACAGTGTAAAGTATGCTGATCTACTGTCTTCTTTCCATTTCTTCTCTTGCTTTTTCAGCTTGTTCTTGATAAGCTCTTATTTCCATGATCATCTCTCTCATCCAATCATTTTCAATCAGAGAGAAGTCAATGTGAGGATTCACTTATCTGATGTACCCTGAAGCCTAACTTCATGTAAACTCCCTTGAACTTATTCAGTGATTCCTTTGCATTTGTGGCAGGTAAACTACTTCCACCTCTACTACCTCTTCCACCTCTTCTTGAAGCCCTCATGGCTTTAACTCTTGCTTCCCAAAATTTTAAACTCAAAAATGAGATAAGACCTTCATGAAAGCCCTTGTCATGATAAGGTCTTCTTCTGTTGTTGTATACATTCTTGTATTGTTTGAGAAGCTCATCAGTAAGTGGAAGTCTGCCAGGTGCAGGTTCTCTAAATGCATTAGTATCAGCTTCCCATCTCTTCTTTGCAAAAATCCTAGCAGCCTCTTTTGCTACTGCTGTTTGACCCTCTTCCCCCTTATTGACATCATCAACAAAATGGGACAACAGGCCATGTACACTCTCCTGTGTCAACACTAGATTGTTCATTTGACCTTCAATAATTTCAGTCCTAGTGTCAATTGTAGTGATCCTTCCTTGTAATGTTTGTTCCAGTAGATTTATCCTTTCAGTAAGTTTAGGATCCAGTACAGTAGGCTGAGGTGCAACAGCAGGTGCAGTAGGTCTATTTACCTCAGCAAGATTATCCAACTTTTGATGAATGGAAGCAAGTTGATCTTTCAAAAATTTCTCTTTCAGTGTGTTGCCCTGTTTGATTCCCCTCACATCTTGTGTTAGATCAGCAATGGCATACTGAGTAGATGTGTAGTTTGGAGCAACTGTCCCAATAGATTTTCTATTGTTATCCACTAGATTCATCAGTTCTTCAAATCTTTGTTCCTGTCTATCAAGTTGTGTCCTTAACTGTGTCATGTCATTCCTGACAGCCCTCAACTCATCCAGGACATGTGCTGGTACCCCACCAGTCATTCCTCCAACAGCTCCATCAGCAGGCTCTTCTACATTGTATTGTTGCTGCTGACTGCTGATCACCAAGGCATAACTCATATCCCTCCCAGCAGGGTGAGGTCCTTCGTATTATTCCAAGATAGGATCAATAGCAGGTTCTTCAATCACTGGTTCTTCATCAGTAGATCCTTCCTCAACAATTTGAAATTCTTCATCACTGTAGTCATAGTCCACCAGTTGCTCATCCTCATCAATAACAGCAGTCTGCTGACTATCTTTCCCTACAGTGGTCTTGTCTCCGGTAGGCTCTACTACAGCAGCCTCTTTAACAACAACAACAGGGGTTTCCTCCAAACCCAAAGATTGTTCCAACCTTTGTCCAGGTGCTATTTGAACCTCATCAACCTGAACCTCCTGTTCAATTCTTGGATCTGGTGCAATTTGTGCCACAATAACCTGATCAGGGAATACATCCATGTTTTCTTTTTGAAATTCACTGATATCAGGAATCCTTCTTATAAAGTTTGAACCCTGGGTTAAAGTGCCCTCGGTGTCAATGCAGTCTTGATATTGAATAGATTCCTCTGAAATGACACTAGGCTCACTGATATCAGTAACTCTTTCTTCATCAATCAACATTCCGTTGATCCTCAGGTTGTTCAACAGGTTCAACAACAAACAGATCATCAACCTCACCAACCAATTTGTTTGCACCAATATCTATTCCCTCATTGATTTGTGCCTCCAGTTCATCTATGGTGAGATTTTCAAAATCCTCATCCATTTGTCCAAGTCTGTGTATCTCAGTAGACTGTCATGTACCAGGAGACTGCCCTACAATTGGCTCATTAATCATTGCAGTCCCACTGGTTTCTCATGGACCTGATGGATGATTACCACCAGAATCAGATGATGATGATGATGAATCATCATTGTCATCTCTGGGGTCCCTAAACTTGATACCCTCCTCCTTCTGTTGTTCATCAAAGATATCCATCAACCTTGATTGTAGCAGAGGGGTATCAACTAGATCCAACAAATTTTCTACTCCCAACTTATCAAAAGCCCATTCTTCAAAATCTGTCATTGGTTGTGCAGCAGGCTTTTGTCTCTTGTAGAAACCAAATTTCCATTGAAAATAATCAGCCACTTATTGGAGTTTAGGATCAACAAAATCCTCTTTCTTCTTCTTCTCAAATCTTTCAAATGGCATGAATGACTGTCTGGGAGCAGTTTGTCCACTCTGCTGACCTCCAAAGGTCCCAACTAGCAGAGTCAGAGTTTCTTCAACAGATGCATGTAGGTCAGTAGGTTGCTCAGATTGTATGTTTGTTCCTACTACATCCATCTGTACCACACTTGATTCCTCCTGACTTATATGCTCATCAACAGGGTTAGCAGCAGACTGCTCTTCCCCCTGAACTATTGCAGGAATTGCAGGGTCTTGAACCAATGTTTTAGGTACCACAGCAGATGCAGACTCAGTGGTTTGCTGTGGTTCCTCTACAAACTTTTCCACTTCCACAGCAAGTGTAGATTCACTTGCTTGATGTGGTTCTTCTACAAGTTGCTCAACGAGAACTTGTGCAGTTTCAGTAGGCTCAGCATCCTTTGCAGGGGAGGATTCAGTAGTTTCAACAGTAGGCTCAGGGTCAGCACTCTGCTGTGATTCTCTAGCAGGTTGCTCAACAACAACCTCTAAATCCTTAGTAGGTTTGATAATAGTTAATGGCTCAGCATCAATAGCCTCTCCTACTACTTCTGCTTCTTCCTCTATTTCTTCTTCTTGTTCTCTTTGAGCCTCCAAAACTCTCAACTGTTTCCCTTTGCCATGTTTCTTCTTTTTGGTTATCTCTTTCATTCTTTTGGAAAGTGGATCATCTTCAAGATCAATAACTTTCCTCTTTCTACTTGCTTCTTTCTGTTGCTCCTTCAAAACTTCAGCAACAGTCTTCTTCCTTGCAGCAGCAGGTTCGGTAACCTTAATCTCTACTAGTCCCTTAGTGGACTCAGCAGTCTCTGCTATTTGCTTTCTTGTCTTTCTAGGTAATAACTCTGTTATTTTTCTAGTATCTGCAGCCTTTCTTTTCTCAGTAGCCTTCTTTGGTGCAGCAGGTTTAACAGCTTTCTTAATCTGCTCACCACCAGCATCACCATCAACCCCACCATTATCACTATCAGCAGCCTGATCAATACCTTCTTCATCATCATCTAGACTAGGGATAGGATAATAAATCTCTTTCTTGTATCTGGATTTATTTATCTTTTCTGGTGCAACATCATCGATTTCCAAATGATTCAGCAGGGCCTGAACCATTAATCCTAAGGGTAAGGCCTTGGATTTCCTTGTCCCTTCTTTTTCTTCCTTTGCAACCTTCTTCATATAGTGGATAAAGTATCCAGCCCAATCAAACTTCATACTTCTACAAATAATCATCAGCAATTCGATTTTGGGTCCTGACATAGTATCCATACTCCCAATGAGTCCTAAGATATTCTTTGCAATAATCTTGCTCAACAGGTTGTACTCAAATCCAATGTGTTTCACATTAATGCCTAAACTTGATTTAATGGCATTATTGGTTTTGATCTTGTCAACAAAATCTATCTTTGACAATCCCATTTCCTCAGGATTTATTGGAGCATCTATTACTTCTGGAAAACCAAAAACTTCCCTCAGTAGATTTGGGGAAACTTCAATCTCCTGAGCATTTACTGTGGTGGTGAATGCTTCTCTTCCTTGTCTTGTTACATTATTTCTCCAGAAGCTAACAACATTTGTGTATGAGATTGTTTCCAATCTTAAGTTCAGCACATTCTCCAAACCTTCATATCTCCTTATTCTTCGACCAATATTGATAGCTAATTCTGTTTCATTAGCATCAACAACAAAACTTCTTACACTTTGACTTGTTCCAATTTGAACATCATCCTTTTCAACCATTGTTAAGAAAAAGATGAAGAATATAACTTCTCAAATCTATGTTGACACAGTGTAAATGAAGAGAGAATCAATCTGAGAATTTTTTAGAGTAACTTCTGTGTAAGGTCTGCATATATATAAGCAAATGCAGTTGTAACTGTCAGAGCACGTACATTGATGTTAACCACGATTAAATCTGAGTGAATGCGGTTTTGACACGTGGCCCATTACTTCTCCATAACGTTTGTAACCATTAGATCATGTTAACTCTAGTTATAAAGGATAGAATAAATATCCCGCCATTTACTTTTTGACTTTTATAAGTTTGACTGAGTAACGTTCCATTCGGCGGCCACTCGTCATCGTTTGGGTTGGCTCAAGCGGCCCGCCGACAAATATGCCTCAGCAGCCTGCTGACAGAGTAACTCTGCTGATATTTAATTCCTTCTTGTTTTGTTCAATTGATAATACAAGATAAAGTTTAATACCAATGACTGATCTGTCAAGTGAGCTCACCCAACATGACAAAGACCAATCCCCTTGGCAACCTCATTTGCTCAATTGTCCAAACATATGTACGTGGAATTGTTGATACCAATGACTAATCTGCTAAGTGAGCTCACCCAACATAGCAAGGACTAATCCCCTTGGTGAATTCCAGTACACTGCTGATTATCAGTCAACTTTAATAATTCCAACTTCAGTCCTTAGTTTAGAAAATCTTTCACTATCCAGTGGTTTAGTGAATATATCAGCAAGTTGATCTTCAGTAGGGATGTAAAGAACCACCACATATTTCTTTTCAACATGATATCTTATAAAGTGATGTCTCACATCAATATGCTTGGTTCTTGAGTGCAAAATAGGATTTTCTATGATTGCAATTGCACTTGTGTTGTCACACATAATTGGAATTTCTCTTTCTTCAATTCCATAATCGCTTAATTATTGTCTTAACCACAGTATCTGTGCACAGCAACTTCCAACAGCAATGTATTCAGCTTCAGCAGTGGAAGTTGATATTGAATTCTATTTCTTGCTAAACCAGGAAACCAGTCTATTTCCCATTAACTGACAGGTTCCTGTGGTGCTTTTTCAATCAATCTTGCATCCAGCATAATCAGAATTGGAGTAGGATATAACTTTGAAACTTACATCTTTTGAATACCATATCCCTACTCCCAAAGTCTCTTTTAGATATTTGAGAACTCTTTTGACTGCACCTAAATGCCTTTCTTTAGGTTTAGATTGAAATCTTGCACAAACACCTACAGCAAAGGATATATCAGTCTGCTGGCTGTAAGGTACAGCAGACTGCCTATCCTCCTTCGTATAAGGTCTGATCAACATCTTTGCCTTCTTTGTCTTCATCCAATCGATATTTGTACTCATTGGAGTTGATATCTTGGTGCGTTGTTTTCCATACCAAACTTCTTCAGTAACTCCTTGGTATACTTGGTTTGATGAATGAAGATTCCATCTTTCATCTGTTTAACTTGCAATCCCAAAAAGTAGTTCATTTCTCCCATCATACTCATTTGGAATTTACTCTTCATTAGATTTGCAAACTTTTCATATAAAAATTCATTTTCAGAACCAAAGATTGTGTCATCAACATAAATCTGTACCAGCAGGGTGTTGTCCCCTTCATTGGTTCTGAAAAGAGTCTTATCAATGGTTCCTTTTGTAAAACCATTGCCCACCAAGAATTGAGATAGAGTCTCATACCAAGCTCTTGGTGCTTGTTTCAAGCCATAAAGTTCTTTATTGAGTCTATACACTTTATCTTCTTGATCTTTAACTTCAAATCCAGGAGGTTGCTGAACATACACCTCCTCTTCCAGAATGCCATTCAAAAATGCACTTTTGACATCCATTTGATATACCTTGAAGTTTTTATATGTAGCATGTGCCAAGGATAATCTGATAGCTTCCAATCTTGCAACAGGTGCATATGTTTCATCAAAATCTATTCCTTCTTCTTGAGAATAGCCTTTTGCAACTAGTCAAGCCTTATTCCTTACAATGGTACTAGATTCATCAAGTTTGTTTCGGTATACCCATTTAGTACCAATGATATTTGCATGACTAGGCCTTTCAAGAAGAGTCCAAACTTGATTTCTTTCAAATACATTTAGTTCTTCTTGCATAGCAATTATCCAATCTGGATCTGAAATTGCTTCTTCAACAACTTTAGGTTCAACTTGAGATAGAAAACAAGTAAACATTGCTTCTAATTGTCTTCTAGTCTTTACACCTTGATGTATGTTGCCAATAACTTGTTCAGCAGGGTGATCCCTTAACCATTGTGGATTCTGGTTAGATTGATTATCAGGAACCTCATCTTCAGTAGGGTCTGCTGTTTCTTCAACAGAGGGTTCAGTAGATCCTTGATCTGCTTCAGTTGTTGCATCGGTAGTATTACCAGCAGGGTGTTCAGCAGGGGCAGAATCAGAAACCTTTAAGTCTTTGAATCTTTCCAAAACTTCAACATAATCTGGATCAGTGACTTGTAGATTCTCAGCAGGTTCACAAACTTCATCTTCCATACCAGTGAACTTAGGTTCATCAAACACAACATGGATTGTTTCTTCATGTTTTAATGACCTTTTGTTCAGTACCCTGAATGCCTTGCTGATTGAAGAATATCCCAAGAAAATTCCTTCATCTGATTTTGGTTGGAATGTCTTCAAATGTTCCTTATGATTCACGATAAAACACTTGCTTCCAAATGGATGGAAATAGGATATGTTAGGTTTTCTTCCATTCCAAATCTCATAAGGTGTCTTCAGCATCTTCTTGTTCACTGAGGTTCTGTTTTGTGTATAGCATGCCGTATTAACTGCTTCACCCAATATCTTTCACGTAGCAATGCTTCACAAATCATAGTTCTTCCTGCTTCTTTTAGAGTCCTGTTTCTTCTTTCAGCAACCCCATTTTGCTGAGGTGTACCAGCAGCAGCAAGTTGATGTAATACACCATTCTGTTCACAATATTCTCTTATAACTTTATTGAGAAACTCTGTACCCTTGTCTGATCTGATTTTTACTACTATTAAACTTTTCTCATTCAGTAATCTCTTCAAAAGTTCAGGCATCTTTTGAAGTGTTTCACTCTTCTTGTTCATAAATACCACCCAAGTGTATCTAGAATAATCATCCACAACTACCAAAGTGTATTTCTTTCCAGTTACACTTGTTGGTGTTACTGGTCCAAATAGATCCATATGCATCAGCTCCAAGACTCTATTAGTTGATTGCTTAGTCTTTGATTTGAAGCTTGACTTTGTCTGTTTACCTTGCTGACATGCATCACATATAGTATCCTTTTTGAATGTGATTTCAGGTAAACCAATCACCAGTTTCTTCTTCACCAACTGATTGATATCATCAAAATTTAGATGATTCAATTTCTTATGCCATAACCAATTAAGTTCAGATTTGGTATGCACAATCAGGCATGTTTCTGGAACTGCAGTAGACCAATCCACAACATACATGTTTTGTTGTCTTCTTCCTGCTAACATAACTTGATCACCTCTTTCACTAATGACAATACAGTTGTTTTTGTCAAAAGTGACCTTGTATCCCATGTCACAGAATTGTCTAGTGCTCAGCAAGTTGTAGTCCAGTCCTTCCACATATGCAACATTCCTGATTGTTAGTCCATTCCTCACAAGTGTGCTATATCCTCTTGTGTATCCAGGTGTATTCTTGTTGCCAAAATTCACCCTTGGACCATCCTTTGCCACAAAGTTTGACAAACAATGCTTATTCTTTGTCATATGTCTGGAACATCCACTATCAAAGTACTAGACACCCTACAAAACAAAGTTAATACATTTTAGGTACCCAAACCTGTTTGGGTCCATAATGGTCAGTGGTAAGCATGACCCCTGGCATGTTTCCATAAGGTCTTCTCCTAAAAGCGTCATACTTTGGTTCATACATGTATTCTACACATCCATAAGGTCTAACAATTGGTTGTGTAAGATTCATATATGTTTTATGGCCTTTTGGTATGTAATGCTGTTTGAAGTGATTTCTGTTGTTAGAAGCATTAGCATAACCATTGGATTGCTGTCTATTAGGAACAACTCTGTAATATGGAGTCAGCTGAGACCTCTGCTGATTCCATTGCTTAGGTTTTATCCTAGCAGCATGGTTATACTTGCTCTTTCTAGCAGTAGGTGCAGGAATATTCCAATCATCATCAGTAGGGAACAATCTACCTTTCCCCCTGAGATAAGTATCCATAGAATGATTAACATTTTTGGGTTTAGGATTCTTATCTTTGGAATATTTTTGGTTTTTCCTTTTTTGTGGTCCACCAGACTTGGTAGCAGGTCTGCAATCAGTAGGTCTAGAAGGTCCATCAGTCCTACCTATGGATTTACCCTTTTTGTTAGGTACTGATGTCCTTCTAGACTTCTGATTTTGCCTCTTTGAAACATTCTCAGTAGGCTTCACTGCCTCAGCAACCCTTTTGGGAGTTGGATCTTGTGTAGGCACAAACTTAGGACCAATCCTGGTACTAGGTTCAGTGACCTTACTGGATCCACTCTTATTGGATTGTTGAGTTCCAAATCCAAGCCCTGTTCTATCACCATAAGGCTTTCCAGATTTGAATGCAGTGGAAGAACAAGATGGTTTAGCAGACTCAGCAGCTGCTGGATGTTCAGCAGGCTTATGCTGATTCTGTTCAACATTTTTTTCCTTACCTTTGAGAATTCTTAATTCAGCATTTAATCTTTCAACTTCTGATTGAAGAGCTTCTCTTTCAGCCACCACAATCTCATAACCAGATTGTATTATCCTCAGTTGATTAAGGATGGCATCCAAAGTTTCATCATTGTCAGAATTTCTAGGATTTGAACCACAAGTTGATTCACAATCACTTCCAGCAGGAGTGTTTATTGATACAATATTGTATACCTCCTCAGTTTCATCCATGTTTGCCATTAATGCATAGTCTTCCATATCAGCAACCAGTGTTGTGTCATCAGATTCATTTCCTTTTTCTGATTCAACTTCATACCCTGATTCATCTTCAGCAACCATAGCCTTCTTTCCATGTCTTCGCTGTTGGCTCTTGGTCTTCAGTAGGTCTGGACAATCAGGTCTAAAATGTCCAGGATTCTTGCAATTGAAGCAAAGATAATCAGGTTCCTTACTTTGTTTTAACTCATGACAGTCAGAGTTTGAAGTGTCCTGGTTTCTTGCATTGGTAACACAAGTAATCATTGTCTTTCCTGGAATCATCCTTCTTCTTTTCACTGAATTTCTTAGTGAAATTCCTTGGAGAACCCTTTCCAGTCTTCATCATCCTGATTTTCTTGCTCAGTAGGGCAATCTGCTCTTGCATCTCATCCAGCAGGTCATCTTGAGCTCGTGAAGTTTCTTCTTGATGTTTGGCAGCCAATGCAGTTGTTTTTGGTTATTCCTTTTCAGTGGTAGGAACCAATCTCTTGCTGAATTCATAAGCTTTAAGATCTAAGAATAATTTGAAGGTATCCTCTTCATGTAACTTTCTCATTTCCTCTATGGCTGTGACTTTCATCTCCCAAACTTCTTTGTCAGGTAATGCTTCCAAGATTTTTGAATTGATTTCTTCTTTTTAATAACTTACTCTCAGTAAGGTAAGTTCATACAAGATAGCATTGAATCTTGATTCCATTTGCTCAATGGTTTCATTTAGTAGCATTTTGAACTTTTGAAACCTCTTTTTGGCCACACTGATCTTGTTCTTCTTGATAGCATCAGTGCCTTCACAGATTAACTGTATCTTCTCCCAAAGTTCCTTTGCAGTTTTGCAATCTTTCACCTTCATATACATATTGATGTACAGAGTTCTGTAAATGATATCAATAGCAATATTCTTAAGATTTGCTCTCTTTCTATCTTCAGCATTCCATTCTCTCTTTGGTTTTGGAATATACTGTGTCTCATCTCCCACTCATACTGCTTTGGTAATCTCCAGTGTTCCATCTGTCAGCACATCCATCATTTCATCATGTGTGGCAGCAAGATAAGCCTGCATTCGACATTTATACTCATCAAAACTATCTAAAGAACACTTCAGCATTGTTCTAGCATACAGGTTGTTATCCATGATGCAAAGCTTTGAAAATCAGTAACTTGAAAAAGTTTTCAAAGTATTTTCACAAGCACAACAAGTAGGATTACTTCATAACAGAAGCACTGCTCTGATACCAATTGTTGGTCCTTTGAAAAGGCTTTCGTTAAGTTTAAAGGGGGGTGAATAAACTTAACACTTAAAACTTTTGGAGTTAACAAACTCATCAACTTCAGAAGCCTGCTGATACCTCAGTAGTCTGCTGACCTTCAGGAGTCTGCTGACTATTGAATCTGCTGAATTTGTGCAGAGGAATTATATCAAAATTAAGCCTTTTTACTTGTTAAATATGATACTAAGTGTTAGATACTCAGTAGTATATGTGTGTGATTTCAGTTGCTAGATTCAGTAGGTTGATGTATTAAATAAACTAAATGCAGAATGTAAGTGCAGAAAGTAAGTAGGTAGATTTTATAGTGGTTACAGGTGGTGTAATCCTGTCATTCCACTCTTCTCCTGTGATGTTGGAGGTAATTCACTAGAGATCTTTGATGTAGCTGTTACAAAGATTCCTAAGTTGCTTGTCCTTCACCAATAACTATGGCTTCACAAACTGAACACTTGGAACAGGTAGGATTGAAAGTCTTCCACTTGTCCTTGAAGGGTAGAATTGCCTCTTCACCAGCTCCACCACAAACAACAGTCTTTCACACCCAACAGATGCTTCACTTTCTTCAGTAGATTCTTATAAAAGAAAGATTGAATCAAGTAAATGATTCGGTTTGCAAAGCAGCCTTGATCAGATTATATGATCACCAAACTTGCGGTCTTCAAGTGTGTAAACTTGATGTAGCTTGAATGCGATTACACTTGAAGAATTTCTCTGGATCAGTAGCCTTAAGCTCAGTAAGTTCAGCAGGGTGTTTTTCTTGATCAGAAAATGCAGCTCAGAATTATCTCTTGTTTTTCCTTAATTTTCATCAACTTTTTATGAGTTATAAGTCCTATATTTATAGGTAGGAATGCTTGTGAATTATATTTGAAATTCAAATATTGTTGTTCCAGATTTTGTCCCATTTGACTTGCTTTCAGTCATTGTTCATAGTACTGACACAATCAGACTGTTTTTTTGAGAGAATGCAGACTGTCCACCCTTTGACTTGTATCCATTGGATAAAGTCCTGAATCATCCCAACGTCCAATTAATCTCAACCATTGATTTGTTTGATAAATCAGAGGTTGTTAGCTGTCCTTATCCTTATTTTCTTCCAATGTAATCTTGAATAAATCGAGGCATATGTATCAGCAGGTTTATGAGTCTGCTGAGTTACATATCAGTAAGCTGAACCATAATTTGTTGTGTTTAAAACACAATGCAGCTTACTTCTTTTATCTAACTTTTGATTATGATGTTAGATTACACCTTTTTGCATATAACTAAGTTCCAATCACCATCCAACTTATGGAACTTAGACCTTGTACACAAGGTATATGTAATCAGTTTAGGTCATCACTGACTTCCCTAAATTCTGATTCCATATCCTTGACTTTAATCACTAAGTTTGATCCCTTAGCCTTCATTAACTGAGTTTGAGCCCTCATCCTTCATTCTTCAGCAGGTTCCTGACTAGTCTACTGACCTAGCTACCCTACTGATATAGACCAGTCTGCCGATATAAGTCAGCTGACCATTACAGTGCTTGTTTGATCAAACCTATACAAAGATCAAACTCTAATAAACCTATACATTTGATCTAGACATCTTTTTGCCTTTGCACTATAACAGCTAGTCTGGCACTCATCACTAAAACTCAGAAATAAGTCCAACATGTGGCATATTCCTGTGATTGATTTATCGAATATAATTATTCTATTCGTAAGATAATTAGTTATTTGATTTATCGGAGCCGTTGATTATTAGTCCATGGTCCCCGAAGTGCCTCCAATATAGCATAGCTATTCTCGGACGTCGAATCCTAATAATATTAATTTAGTTCTTATTATAATTTAATTAAAACGATATGTGAATTAATTGTTTAGTGGACTATTAAATTAGTCGGGCTAAATAATTAAATATGTGAAAAATACATTTTTCAAAATCTTGGCCTAATTTAGAATGTATAGTCGAAATTATTGTGACTAGGTCACAAGCAATAATTTTTTGCCCCTAGCTTGTCTTAGTGAACAAAAAAAATTGTTTTCTTGTGGATTAATAAGACATGTGCACAAAATATATATTGGATAAATATTTTATGGTAAATAATAAAGATAAAGATTATTCTAGATTTGTTCTAGGATATTCTAGGATTATCTTTTATTTATTGGATTTATTTATTTGCAAAATAAAATCTTTGGAAGACAATGATTACTTTCCTATATAAAGAGAGTTCTCCCAAGCCTAAAATACACACAAATTTCGACTTCCATCTCTTCGAGAGAGGAAGAAAAATTTCGGCCAAGGGGAAGAGAGGGAGAATTTTGGAGGTTTTCCGGGTAGCATATCGGAAGGATTCGAGACGAGGATTTCCTTCCACCGGGAGTTGCTTGGATCACACGTGCGGAAGATCGTGGTGTGTTAAGGGTGATTTTATACGTTTTATAAGGATATGATTTATATCAATTTCCCCCATATTCTTATGTTTTTCATAGAAATCAAGCTTTATATTGAAGTATTGAGTAAATGATGTTTTCAATAGTTAAATTGCAGAACGTAACGAATTAGGTGCTTAAATGGTGATTTTATATGATTTTGGAATTATGTTACGCTTTGGTATGTTTTCCTAATTTGTAGATACACATTGGTTATGGAAAAGATGATCTTAAAGAGAGAAATTCGAGTGGAGAAAGAATCAAAAGGATTTATGGAAGAATAAAAGATTTAAGGAAAGAAATCAAGTTGATTGATCCAGCCGGACTGGCGTCCAGGGAGCTGAACTAGCGTCCAGTGTGGACGAGCGTTTGAGGTTCTGGACGAGCGTCCATCAGAAGAAATTTAGATCAGAGAGTTTGGACGCTGAAGTAGACGGGCGTTTGGCACAAGTTCAAAGCATAATGGACGGACGTCTAAGGAACTGGACGAGCGTCCGTTGGCCGACTTAAGCAAACCGACTTTGTTTTCTATAAAAGGCCGCATATCCCCAACCCTAATAGACACATAATTTCTCATACACTAAAATCTAGAGGAGCAGCCGCACTTTGGGAGTCTCAAGGCCGGTCACCCGAGCCTTGTGCTCGGGTGATCCGGGTTAGATTAGGATCGTTTATTTTCGTTTGTTGATTCATGGAGATCAACCGTTGTATAAACTATGTGAGTTCATCTTTTTGATTTATTCAATCTTCGTTTATTTTCATGATCTTGATTTATTTTGTATTTTTCTATGCAATTTATGATGCTATTGTGTGACTAGATCGAGAGATCGGTTGCTAATTGTTGTCTAACGTTGATGAGAGTCGTTGTTAGGCTAGATCACCATAGAAAGATAGGATCTTTAATCGTTAATTCGTGACTGATTAATTGGTTAATTATCTAGGTTGCTAGATTCTAAAATACGGGAGTTAACTTGAATCTACACCTTCATTTTGTATGGAAATTGGTCTCAACATTCGGAAGAGGAGAGATCGATAATTGAATTCACTAAGGGATTAGGAATTCATAGCTTGAGAAATAGATTCACTAAGGAATTAGGAGTTTGTATCTCGTGTAAAGGTGAAACCACAATATCGAATTAAAATCATGAGATGAACTAGGATTGAAATGATTTGGTTTGTATTATGTTTGATCCCATGTATCTTTAGTTTAGGTTGTTTTTATTGTTTGTTATAGGTTAGATTTATTTTAGTTGTTCTATCTTCGTTTATATGTTTTTCTTTCGTTTATTTGTTTTCATGAGTAGCAATTGAGAGAGTTAATAAGATTAGATTCAACATCCCAATTCCCTGTGGATCGACCCCTTACTTATCTCGCTCTACTATCAACAACCCGATATTTGGCCGGTTAGGAGTTAGTTTTGCATATAGGTTAGGGTTTATAAATTTTCTTTTTGTTTAGTGATGCAAAAATCCTCCGAACATGGTGCTCTTCACACCATCTTTTGTTCTTCATATTTCGGTTCTTCTACTTGGATTTTGAGATCCAAGAGGTATGTTCTACATCCCCCTTGTAGAGTAGATCTAGTTATTTTATTACGTGTAAATTATAGATCTAGATCCTTAAATCGCTTCCGTTGCGGATGGTATTACTAACAGTGATATCGGAGCCCTGGTGATCTATATTTATACGTATAAAATATTAGATTTAGGAGTGGAAAACGTGTAGTTTTTGTGTCCCAATATTTTTTTTTCTTGGGGCCGATGCATATATATATTTTTTATGCTTATGAATGTCTTGGTTGAAGAGATGGATTGGGGTTGGTATTGTTTACCCGTAGATCTATTTTGTAGCTCTTTTGATTAGTATCACTTAAGCATAGGACTTGTAATATAATTTTATGCAACTCGAAAATTGTAAAGATGGCTTCTTTGTAATTTTAATTTTGATCCGGGTTCGAGACGACGAAGATGATGTGTTGAAGATCATCAAGAAGGTAAAAACGGGAGGAGGCCGATTGCTTTATTTTATTTTATTTTATTTTTTCCCGGCAAAATTTGGTCACGGCAATTTTTTTTTCTTCCATGCGGCAATCTATTTGACCTAATTTTGCATGGCCGAAAGGCATGCAGTAATCTAATAAGGATTTGGCCGATGCTGCCTCATTAATAAAAAAAAAATTATAATAATAAGTTTTTATAAAACAATTTGATAATATAGATATATTTTAAATATATTGGTATATTGCGGCCTCCTCTCCTAGTCGTTCGTGGTTCGTGTCAAGATCGAAGGTTTGAGATCCGGAAGTTTCAAGATCAAGATCGAAGATCGAGATTTGAAGACTTAGAATTAGTTTTACTTTTCCTTAGAAAATAGGTTAGTCGGGGGTACCAACGATCCATCTCGGTGTTTAAATTTTCCGCAATTTATTTTTTATGTGTTTGATCATAAAATAGATATAAAATCGGAATTGCGATGACATGCATCATATCATAAATCCACTCCATGCATACATGTAGAATTTTAATTTTGGTAATTAAAATAGACATGTATACAAACTCGCGTAATTAGTTGAAATTTAATTAATACGTGGTAATTAATTAATTTAGTAACTAATTAAAGATCCGAGGACGGGTTATGAAATCGTTAAGCCTTTTCGGTGTGTGTTCTCGGTGAACTACCTTAAAAGCCCAAACGAGATCACGTTTTCGATTCGTAGTGTGTACGAGATTGAATGATGGTAAAAGAACAATAAATCTTGGATAAAAACGGTTCGCCTATAGGTTGGGTGGTCAACTGAGCTTCGCTCGACCGACTTAACCCTCCTAGTGTGATGTATGCACGGGGGTCCGGCAAGACTAAGCTACACCGGCGAGCGGAGGGGTGATTCCTTCTTATCTCAATGGGGCTCACTTGACCCGATCTCGTCCGATTGTCACATATGTTCCAACGAATATGACGGGTAGTCTTGCCTACGTTACCGACACCATTCAGAATCCTTGATTTAATGTGCTTTTATGTTAACATAAAAAAGACATGGTTAGTTAACCCACCACCACTTCCAACATATTGAGTGGGAGCGGGGGAGGCGACAGCCAACCCCACGGCCTCTACTATAGATACAAGTAAGTGAAAGAAGGGTGATGCCTCGCGGCGCTTTGATTTCATCCCCCTACGGATGGGGTTCACCCATATCAACATTCATGGCTTGGTCTCCGAAAGGATAGGATTTCCGGGTACTCGTCGGGTCACTGACCTATCCTACGACGGCACACTCGGGGCGTACCTAAGAGATCGGATATAGTAGGTCACACTCATCAAGGATATTTTTGATAATATCTAGGCTAAAAAAGGAAGGTAGTCAATGAATAAAGGGATGTTTGATTCTCGTGGGACGTTCGATTCTCACAAGTTATTCATTGATGAGATTGTCTCGATTTAACCGTCATCTCTTTGACCTACCCTACGGCGGCACTGAGATGCGAGGTTAAATCCTTGGAATGGTAGAGTAGACTTAATTTTAGTTTACAATTCCTAAAATAAACTTATATAGTAGTGTTAAACTTGAATTAATATATGTCATTTTATTTACAGCATTATATCCCTTACTAAATTGCTTAAAAATTAATAATTGACTAGAATTGACTTCGTTAAAAAGTGGGAAGAAACAAGGACGTTGAACTAGTTAATCGATAATGCAATTATTTTTCGAAAGAGATATTTTCTCTTAAGCCTTTTAAAAACCATAGTGACATACAGGTATGTCATTAGTGTCATTCGTGTCAAACGGAAGACAAACTTAGTTTGATCAAAGGTGATTTCGGACTTTAAAATTCTTCTAGTGAATTTTGAGTGTGTAGTGATTACACGAGTAATTTTCTAATTGAAAAATCGGAAAATCATGAAGTTTTACTAGTTGGACGATATTTGGAATCGATGAACTAGTGGGAGCTTTATGATTTGTTGTTTTTCTAGAATATTAGAAAAGTGTAACTGACTACACACGTAACCATTCTAATTGAAAAACCGGAAAGTCATGAAATGTCGCTAGTTCGACGATATTTGGAATCGATGAACTAATGGGAGTTCTATGATTTGTTGTGTTTCTAGAAACATTGGAACTATGTACGAAAGATTTTCTAATCGAAAAAATTGGAAAATCATAAAAAATAAAGCATTTCTCGTTAGACGGTATTTGGAACCGATAAACTAGTGGGAGCTTTAATGTTATGATTTGTTGTTTTTTTCTGGTATATTAGAAAATCCGAGAAGTCCCGACGAGTAACACTCGAAATAGACATCCCACGGTTCAAGTGTAGTGTCAACTCAAACGAACCGCTGGTTCAAGACTGTTTCCATTCACGAAAAGAATGGGAGAATATGTCTAAAAGTGTTAGTCATCTAAACTGAGAAAACTTTAAGGCTGAACTGAAAATTAATTAACCGAAAATCATAGGATAAGGACAGTGATTTTGGATCACCAACCTATGAATCCTTGGCGATTTTCTCGAGCTAAGTTCTTTGGAAGAACAAGGTAGCGGTGCATTTAACGATTAAAAGAGTAAACAACGGGCAGTTAATTTTAGCTAGAATAGTGGGAGTGATATAAGGAAATGAATCTCGGATTCAATCCTTTGATATCGCGGAAAAATTATTTTTTGTTTAAGATTCGTTGGAACGAAAGGATTTACCTTCTATTCGATAATTTGTTTGTCGTATAGAAATTGAATATACCATTTGTAGTACGAATCCAAGACTCGGACTTTTGTTTGATAAAGTCAAAACCACTTACAATTGCTGAAATATGTATATAAAACACATCTTAAGAACTATTAAAAGAAATTGGTTTCTATATTCAGATAAACGCTTCTTCATATTCCATAGTTAGTGCATAGTCCTTAAAAGACAAGACCTGAAGACTGGCTCAGGGTGATTCCGTTCTCCCAGTCTGGTTATATTGTCTAAAAGGTTCAATGACTAAGTTTCCTTTCAATCGGGAAAGGATAATGGTTATAAAGATGTAACATAGCTTGTTCATGACGACCTTCGGGGTCTGATAAAATATACAAGCTAGTAGGAGCTCCCGAGTAGTGACTTCTTGTCTGATAACTATTCAAACACTCCGGAAAGTTTATCCAAAATATATTGAGGTTTATCTGTTTTCAATAGAGATAGAGTATTCTATACTCGGAATAGGCCATTCATAGTCCTCGTGACTGATGCTCAGCCTGCCTCATTGTGACATGTTATCACTAAGTGAGAAACCGTTAAATTGCCTTATATAGTTTTAGATGTGCTACAATACACTGCTTAACTCAATAAAGATATTAGAAGCGAAATAACAGGCTACATTGAAATGTAAGACCGAGAAGTCTACCTAGAATATGCTTTGGAATTTACGGATAAGGTGTGGATTCGGGTCACCCCACTTCCGTAAATATAAGCATTTAGCACACGGTGCTTAAAGGTAAGACTGGGAATTTCGTGCATACGTTCGGTCAATGACCATTCGTGATATATCTTTTAACCTATTGTGTATAAAGGTTAGATATAGGATTCTTGAAATTGGGAAGGGACAGTTATATTGTTGCATCCTTTCTGATAGAGTCCATGAACAGCAAAACCTTGAACCTTGAACCTTGAAGTACGTTTACTCAAGGTAGTTACTAACTGATTAAAATCAGACCACATCCAACATTGGTTGTTGGTGATAACACTAAAACACTACAAAACTAGATCAGAATTTCGATCCACCCAGTAAGTATTGGGAGTATGGTTTATCCATTACCCATTACGGGTTCTGCGGACTTTGTAGTCTGAGGATCGTTTGATGACCCATGGCTCTTTTGTGAGCAGTATAGGATTATGATAACAGAGGTTGGTTTAATAGCCATAACCCTGTGAATGGAGTTCGGTACTCCAGTTCTGTTCATACTCTTGTAGAACCACCTGAGCGTCTCAGGCCCAGTGGGAGTAATTGGATCTACATGGAAAATAGTAGAATGAATAGGAGAGTTTATCTTTCAAAGCAAAGTTTGAGTGGTCTAGGGGTAATTCCCTAAGAAGTAGAGAGTTAATCAGACCTTGGACTCTCTTACCACTTAGTATTGCATGATTTCGTTCAAAATCAGAAAATAGGGGTGATTCCCTGAGACTTTCTTGCCAAACAAACGGAGTCTGGATTCATTTGAAACAGAAGGGTATTGACTTATGAACTTATGATAGGATGATTGTCAAGGCTTATGTCCTTTGTGGATAAAAAGCAAACCTCTAGGTCACTGGAAGTCATATATTTCTACAATATTTGGATTTGACCAAAATATTCATAAGTCTTTTGTAGACTGGATATCAATTTTAGTACAGTAGTGAATATATACATATATTAGTGTTTGTGAAGGATAACACTGCAGCAGTTGGAATCAACATGGGTGTGTTATCTGAAGTCAGAATCTGACAATGCCACAATTCTCTGCAACAGAGATTTGGACAACTTCCTAAAGAGTTTGACTCGGTCGAATTCATTAGAATCAATCACTGGTTTCCTATCCATCTTATTGGTTAAGATGATGCATCTGTGTATGCAACATTCAACGAGGAAGTTCTACCCTATGCCTCAGAAATGACTCTCTAAATCTTCGGATCAAGAGAAACGGGATAGATTCTCTTTCTAGTAAGAGATGGTCAAGTTATTGAACGTCAAATTTGATCGAATCATAGATTCGGCGGTTAACAAAGCATGTTTAGAATGTCCTTTAGTATTTTGACAGAACGAGGAATAATATGCGGACATAGTCATGTGTGAACTTGGATATGTGTGATACACTGATTTTGATTTTAAGTCAGATTGAGGATGATCGTTAAGTCGATCTCGGGCTCGTGTTTACTCTTGAGTTGAAGCTATTGCCTGGAGGAATCCCCAGCAACGCCAACTCGACTTTAACTAGTTGGGTGATTAGCGGCTTTTGTAGTAGCTAGAGAGGCGATATAGCTTAAGGATTTCCTTTTCATATATGGGAGTGATTCTAGATTTGGAAGCCGATACCACATCATTGTGCAAACGATGAAGGGGTAGCTTATAAGGTTTTTCAAAATCACTAGAGGTCAAAAGCATATTGGGAAAGTACCACATGATTAGATGGACCGGTAACGTTTTGATTCTACGGATTGTCTCGAGCCGACAACCTGACTAATCATTAAGACCCATGATATTTAGATGTAGGTACTCCCCAAGTCACTGACCTATCCTACAACGGCACACTCGGAGTGTACTTTGTCATCTACAATGGTTATGATATGCTTAATGGGTACTAGAATACGGGATGGGTCTCCATTGTTTTAGACCAAGTGGGAGATGTAGTTTGTTGTAGTTTAAATAATAGGGTGTGCTCTAAAACAATTAATCACATGCTTTCGTGCAAGTGGGAGATTGTTAGGTGTAATGCCCAAAAGACAATTTTGTAATTGTTTTATTTAATAAATGAAATGATATTATTATTCATATTTATTATTCTCATATTCACCGATGTGACAATAGTATTTACAAGTATTTAAAACCCTAAAGTATATCGTTTATGTAATCACTTAACTCGGTGTATGGGATATACACGGGAGGATTGAGTTAGTGAAGATGTACTTAAAATACAATTAGCCCGTAGTGAAGTTAATCGAGAGTATCGGGTCTCTCCTTTAACGTGCTATTAATGCACCCAGAACACAATAGGTGTGATATTCTTATCCGGACTTTATGTTAAGAGAACCTAGTGGGGCATTTATATATGATAGATATATCATATAGGGCTGGACCGATTTGATTAGAGTTCACGATATAATTCCGTAATCGAGAAGTCTTATAGAATCAATCGATGATCATATTTATGGATATATCTTAATCCTGAGGTGATCACAATCAACTGCTTGAATCAGTATGAGGTGTGACTTGACGGTTAAGGATTACACTGAGTCTGTGATCTGAATTACCCCATCTTGGCATTGTACTGGATTGAGTGAGTAGTCTGTGTTATCACAGATACGGTATCCATTCCTTCCATTTATGGAAGTAGATAGATAATTCCCTTATTTGTTAATCCTAGAAACTGATCGATCGTACGAGTTCATATTACACTGATTAGCTACCAGTGAGTTATATGAATTAATTGATCACTAGGGGGTTAATGGTAAATAAGGATAAGAGGTTCTAAAAAGGGTTAACGGTAGCTTCCCGATTTTGAATGAACAGTCTATGGAGGATTAATCCATATGTAATGATTATATCAATGGACCTTTATTATCATTCTCATGAGGAGATAAATATAATCTTATAATCGGAGGAGTGCAGTCATGGGATTATGGTGGCATATTCATGTGATTGATTTATCGAATATAATTATTCTGTTCGTAAGATAATTATTTATTTGATTTATCGGAGCCGCTGATTATTAGTCCATGGTCCCCGACGTGCCTCCAATATAGCATGGCTATTCTCGGACGTCGAATCCTAATAATATTAATTTAGTTCTTATTAGAATTTAATTAAAACGATATGTGAATTAATTGTTTAGTGGACTATTAAATTAGTTGGGCTAAATAATTAAATATGTCAAAAAGACATTTTTCGTAATCTTGGCCCAATTTAGTGTGTATAGTCGAAATTATTGTGACTAGGTCACAAGCAATAATTTTCGGCCCCTAGCTTGTCTTAGTGAACAAAAAACATTGTTTTGTTGTTGATTAATAAGACATGTGCACAAAATATATATTGGATAAATATTTTATGGTAAATAATAAAGATAAAGATTATTCTAGATTTGTTCTAGGATATTCTAGGATTATCTTTTATTTATTGGATTTATTTATTTGCAAAATAAAATCATTGGAGGACAAGGATTACTCTCCTATATAAAGAGAGTTCTCCCATGCCTAAAATACACACAAATTTCGACTTCCATCTCTTAGAGAGAGGAAGAAAAATTTCGGCCAAGGGGAAGAGAGGGAGAATCTTGGAGGTTTTCCGGATAGCACATCGGAAGGATTCGAGACGAGGATTTCCTTCCACCGGGAGTTGCTTGGATCACACGTGCGGAAGATCGTGGTGCTCTTCACACCATCTTTTGTTGTTCATATTGCGGTTCTTCTACTTGGATTTTGAGATCCAAGAGGTATGTTCTACAACCCCCTTGTAGAGTAGATCTAGTTATTTTATTACGTGCAAATTATAGATCTAGATCCTTAAATCGCTTCCGTTGCGGATGATATTACTAACAAAGACGGGGCGTTCTACGGATGAGGATGTGATGAGGCAGCCAACCGATGGCAAAGAATGGAAAGAGTTCGATGACCAATACCCTGACTTCGCTCTTGAACCTAGAAATGTCCGTCTGAGTCTTGCTATAGATGGCTTTAACCCGTTTGATAATTCTGGTAAACCATACAACATGTGGCATGTTGTAACACAAGTGTTGAATCCAGCGCCTTGGGTCTGCAATAACGAACTGTATAAACACATGTCCCTACTTATCCCAGGACCAGAATCCCCATACAAGGACTTTGATGTTTTTTTGAGGGCATTGGTTGATGAGTTGCAAGAATTGTGGTCTAAAGGGATGGTTGTGCGTGATGCAGTTACAAATTCTACCTTCAAAATGAGAGTTGCACTTTTGATGACCGTGAATGACTTTCCCGCTCATAGTTACCACTCAGGTTGGACTGGTCAGGGTTATAAAGCATGTCCCACTTGCAATGACTACACACCTTCGGTACAATTGACGAATAAGATTGGATATGTAGGACATCATAGGTGGCTTCGGGCAAATCACCCGATGCGAAAGAATAAAGGGTTTAACGGTCAAATGAAACATTAATGCCTCCACCTCAGAAAACCACAGAGGAAATACTCCAACAAATTAGTAACCTACCTGAATGCATGCCCGGGAAACACCCACAATACGGTCTGAACAAGAATAACTTGAATAAACGTCCTGACAGCTGTTTAAATTGGTCGAAAGACAAACATATTAAGGAGGTTGCCTTATTGAAACATGAAGAAACTCCAACACAATCTTGACGTTATGCATATTGACAAGAAGGTGTGCGATAGTTTATTGGGTATGGTTTGTAGTAGGCACGCCGTGATCTAAAAAATATGGTAAGAACAAGGACACTAAACAAGGCACGCCGTGATCTAAAAAATATGGGCGTAAAGTTTTTTTTTATAAGAAAAGAACATATCTACATCATGATTAAACGTATATTTGGCGATAAAGACATAATACGTGAAACCGCTTTTTGTTTGCTAATGTTTGGAACCTCATTCACGCTACATAACCCATTATTCCTTCAGAGCCTAATTCTTTCCACCTTGCCGATTCTTTCACCTTGCCGCCTCTCTCCCTGTTTCTTTCCTTTAATTTAATTTTTGTTTTATTAAAAAAAAAAAAAAATCATCATAAAGTGTGTGTATTGTAAATAGCCATTTTATGTTTTACCTGTTCTTTTGACAATTTGTCATCCATATATATATGTACTGCACCTTGTGTTTTGATTTAAATAAAACGTATATGGAGTCATAAATGAGTCTTGTTGTTCTGTATAAAGTATGGTTCATCTATTTTAGTGTGCCGTCTTCTATAGTATAATATATGTGTGTGTCAATATGCAGTGTGCTAATATGTATGAACTAATAGGTCTTAATGTGTGTATCTCATATTATATAGCTCAAATTCTAATGTTGATTTGAGTAAGGTACTGTTACATTGCTGTTTTCTCAACAACCGTTGCCCTGAAATCTTGGGGATTTAATCACCCCTTGATTCTCCACATGGCTAAATCAAGATTTGCAGTTGCCTGTTCACACTATTGGTTCAATCAAACCGAGTTCTATGCCGGTTTGACTCAGGTATGGTGGCTTGACCCGACCATCAGGGTTTGATGCTCGGTTTACATCAAACTCTAAGTCAAAATAATTTTGACTTCAAAGCTGAACCCGTGTGTTATGTGTATAATAATTTTGGTTCAGTTTTGGGTCAAACCCGGGACGGTTTAACTGGTTCTATTGGATTACTATTAAGTCTTAAATAGCTCCCCACAGTGTTAGTGTCCAACTCGCTTTGGTTCAATTTAAAAAAATGGTTCAACAAAATTCACAGCCTAAAGAGCCCTATTACTGGCCTTAAGTGGCAACCCGGGTGGCACAATGTGAATTGCGTTAACAAAAACACATAAACCGAACCAACTCTGGGTTATAGCACTTGGGTTGAATCAGTGTACTTTGTTTAATGTACACATATGATTTTGAAATTCAAATTCAACTAAATGAGCTAACTTAATGAGAGTCCTGTTGCTTAAGGGTTTTCAAATGCCCTCTAGGCTATAAATAGGCCAGGATAGCAATGTGGATTGCAACAACTCAGAGCAAAACTTCTCTTGAGCAATCCCACATCCTATTACTTTCAAATTTCTCTCTTTTCTGGTTTTGTGAGAGTCTGACAGAAGTTGAGGGTAATTTGAGTGCTTGGCAATCTGCTGGTTGGCCTTGCATTGGAAGCTTGGTGGCTGTTATTGACAGAAGATCACCTCTGGTCAATAACCTTCACAATCTTCTGGCTGAATTTCTGGTGTCCTTTGTGCCTAAGGTACACAGCTTTTCAGCACTCCGTCTTACTCTGTAATTTGGTTGTGTTTGCCTATATTAGTTTGCTGCATTTTCAGTAGTCTTGTTTGATACTGTATGTGCCTTGTCTGAGTCTGTTCTGTTGGAACTCTGATTTTGGTGATTGGCTCTAAGTTGATCACAGCCTTGACAACAGTCTGATTGGTCTGCAGTACCAAATCAGGACTGACCAGTGGGTTCTATTGTCATTTCTGTGAGTCTGATTTGAGCCAATACCTTAAGTCTCAGTTCTTGCATCAGACAGAAGTCTGTGCTTGATTCTGGTCTGAGTGTTTTGTTTTTGTTCCCCCCACAAACCTGTTGGTTCCAATATTGATCATCACTAGACTTCATTGTTATTGATAATCAAAGTTGGAACACCCCATGTGTGTTACATTTGATCTTGCAGCCTGTCCTCTTTTTGGTGAATCCTGAAGCTGCTTTTAAATTGTCTGCACCTGCTGTATTGCTGGACTTAAACCTGCCAAACATAGCCTCTGATCTGATCTTAAGAACAACCTGTAATAGCTAGTTTTAGTTATAGTGCACTGAACACTGTATTCAGTCCTTAACGAGTCCAGGTTTGATAATCCAGGTGTTGCATCTTGATTATCACCCTTGAGCTTTGACTGATAAGTTCAGTCCTGAAGTCTAATTAAGAGTTTGTATCTGTATCAGAACTGCTTCATCGTATTTTTGATACTGTACTGAGTTTTGACTCTGATCTGTTTAAGAACCTGCTGCATCTTGTAATACTTATCAGCCTGCTACTTGAATTTATATTGTGTTTGCTAAAACCTTTTGTGTTGATCTTTTTAAACAAACCTGCTAGTAGTTTTGGTTAATTAGATTCACCATTAAGCCAAAATAACCAAGTGCTTTTAAGCAACTGTTTTTATCCTTTTATTTAACAGAATCGGTTTTGACTTATCTTAACTCCTTGAAATAACTTTCTTAGATCACAACTTTTAATCACTCCTTGATCACCATAGGTTTTATAACACAAGCGAATAACCGACTAAGTTAGCTTCCGCCTTAGTTGTTTAGTACTTGTGTTGATTTATCGAAAAAGAGTTCATAAATTAGTTAACACTCTATTCACCCCCCCCCCCCCCCCCCCTTTAGAGTGTTTAGTTGCGCATTATCGATCCAACAGATCGGACAAAATTCTATGAGTTCTTAAAAGGCGTTCGTTTCCCCGATGGTTTCGCAGGAAACTTGCAGAAGAATGTGACTGGTAAAGACAAACTTAGGGGGTTAAATCTCATGATTGTCATGTCATACTAAAAAGGCTTTTACCAATCGGGCTACGACCATTCTTGAGAAAAGACATTTCTGATACAATCACTGATTTAAGTGATTTTTTCAGATTGATTTGCGCGCGCACGTTGAGGGTTAGTGATTTAGAAAATGCAAAAGAGAAGGTTTTAGAAATCCTGTGTAAACTAGAAACAATATTCCCACCAGCTTTCTTTGACATTTTGATACATGTTATAATGCACCTGCCTAAAGAAGCGATTAGAGGTGGACCTGTTCATTTGAGATGGATGTATCCCATTGAACGATTTCTAGGTAAGCTAAAGAAGTACATTAGAAATCGGGCCAAGCCGGAAGGTTCTGTCACAGAGGCATATGTGGCAAATGAAACCCTCATATTCTGCTTGTTGTATTTTTCGGGAAACGAGACTAAGATCAATTGACCTAACAGGAACTGGGTTGAGAACGAAGATCCAAGCCAGAATAGTATATCCGTATTCAAGACTTATTTCCGATCAATTGGTTTGATGACAAGCTTGACATTCAAAACTGATGAGAGACCGAAGGTTCAGTGGTATGTTTTGCAAAACTGCCCGGAGATCGATAAATACCTCTAGTAAGTTAAAAATACATTCTTAATACTTTTTCTTTTTATTACTATATTCCAGCTAACTAGCCTTATAAACATGGACCAGTGAACATCGTGCTCACCTGTCAACTTATTGCTCGATACACAACATGGAGAAAATGCACCGTTATGAATTTCCCGGATGGTTTTATTTAAAGGTACCACATAACACATCGTGCAATATTGTGAAGATTTATGCATGAGTTGTATAATTATTTTTAACTTATGCAAGGTACATTATGCAGATGCTTGAAATCTGTAAACATAGGCCAACAAACTTAAATGACCAATTGTTAGCACTATCAACCGGGTCTTTAACAATAGTCAAAACCTACCAGAGTTGTGTGATGAACGGTGTCAAACTTACGGCACACAAACTGGATCTCACACGAACAACTCAAAACAGTGGGGTTACTGTCAAGGGGACTGAAGGTATTACATGGTATGGAGTGTTAGAAAACATCTACGTAGTAAACTATCCAAATGGTAACATGGTTGTACTTTTCAAATGTAAATGGTTCGATACTAGTAGAAAAAAGAAGGGTGTCCGTGTATATAAAAACAGAACAAGCATCTGCACTAAAAACACATGGTATGACAACGAGCCATTCATTCTTGCCTCACAAGCCAAACAAGTGTTCTATGTAGATGATTTGTATAATGGATGTGACAGGAAAGTTGTTGAGCATTTTCAACATCGTCATATCTTAGACCCTGCAAATACTGATGCGGTTGTTGAAGATTTGGTAATTGATGAAACCGTCCATGAAATTTTCCAATTGTTCGTTGAACTGCCACCGATGGAACCGGCAAGCATGAGTGCAAATGATGTAGATGTTGGTTAAAATGATGATATTGAGGAATTAGATGATAGCATCAGTCACGAGCATGCATCAACGGATTGTGACAATGATAATAATAGTGTAGATGATGTCATATATGACTCGATGCCACCCACCAATGCAACTGACAATGAATGATACTATAATTTTGATGTGCTTACGTGAGTTCATATTTGTGTTGTAACTTAATATAAAAAATCACTCTAGCATTAACGCAGATACATATTATTAGTGTTTTAATCATACTATATCAACATATATATGTTACCTGTACAGATACTTGATCATACATGGCATGTGCGGGATCTGCAGGCGGCTCTAGACCACCTCACGAGCATCATATTCGGCTACCTACCGACTGTGAGGAAGGTATGTAACTTTCATTTTTTTTTCTAGTATGAACTTTCTTGTATTCGTTGTATTAACATTCACATGTACAATATAGATTTCATGGATGATGACGTAGAGGAAGATAATGGCCAAGCTCCTTCACAGAAAAAAAAACAAGGTGAACGTGGGAATGCAAAAGGCTTAAATGTACGGGCTGAGCTTAGAAAGCTAGGGGATCCAAGATCCCGCTTACATGGGATCCAATATTTCCCAAGGTACGAAAGGCGGTGGGTAAAAACTCATCATTGTTAGATTCTGAGATAGGTAGGGTCGTGCGGATCCGATGTCCCCCTAGCACCGAGAACTGGCGAAAAGTCGACGGGCAGGCCAAAGAGCTAATTTGGCGAGATTGAGGTGTATTTAACTAAATTTAAGTGCTCAACACTAACGCATTATACATTTCATTCTATTAGTTACCAAACGTTTGGTTTTATTGCGTTTTCATGACACTTTTACACCTGTTTATCGCCCAATAGTGCTAGCAGAAGCTTCAGTTATATTTAGAAAATGGAAGAGTAAGATGGCCACTCAAGTAAACGACTACTTGAAAAAAGGGGGAACTTGGCCTCCTCCCATTTTAGATGAAACCGTCGCAACACAAGCGGATTGGGAGGCGTTTCTCCGATATATTCAATCTGAGAAATTTAAGGTGAACTTTTTATTCTAATATACGTATTACATTTATTCAATCATTATTTCTTATATATTACTTGAATCTAATCGAAAAGCACATTTTATTGCAGAAGCGATCTGAGCAGAACAAAAAAAACCGTGCTAAAAATAAATATACGTGTTCTCAAGGACGGACGTGTATGCCCGCTATTAGATGGAAAGATGTAAGTATTAAATTTTAAATCCTTATAACTTCTTCCTTTATTTTTTAATTTTCCAAACTAATACTACATATGTATTTTCTAGAAAAATCCACTTGAATATCCTTTGGGAGATGATCCTATCGAGATATGGGCGCGAAGCATCGGAACTCTGAAGGTCAATTCGTTAATGCAGAAGCGGAGGAGGATTTCGTAAGTGATATACCTATATATATATATATATATATATATATATATATATATATATATATATATATATATATATGTATTGTGAACATTTTATTCCTCAATTAACTTAATTACAAACGTTTTTTTATATATATATGTTTAGAAGAGGCTGCTTGAGCTCAAGGAAAGGATTGCTCCCGGAAGACGAGCAACTCATGAAGAAGAGGAGCAAATCTTTGCTCAAGCCTTAGGTTCAAGGCGAGATTATTTGATAGGCCTTGGACCCACTCAACCTCGTCAATTGCACGCTTCGCAGCAGTTTGATGCCTCAACATCGGCATCAACCCAAAGTCGGGACATCAAATTTGAAAAGATAAAAAAGTCCCAAAATCGGTTAAAGAAGAAAAACAAATGGTTAACGGATTGTTTGAAGGGTTTGTTTGAATCTATGAAAAGTCGCGATCCAACCATACACATGCCGGACATGCCAGAGCCTTCAGATGATGATGATGATGATGATGATGATGATGATGATGATGATGATGATGATGATGTTGATATTGATCTTGGTGATGATCAGTAAGGTTTGTATGCATGTAGTACACTTTTGTAAACAATAAGGTTTGTATGCATGTTTTTAAACATTATGGTTTTTATGAAACATCGTATGTTTTGTTTGGTTTTGGTATGGCTTTGAATATGAAAACATGTATAAGATTATGGAATGAGCATGGGAGGCCATGCAGAAACAAAATTAGTATTAAAAAAAAAGGTTTTTTGGGACGACATAGTCGTCACAAATGCATATTTTATATTTTTTTATTCGAAAAATTATTACTTGAAAATATTTATAAAAAAACCTTTTGGGACGACATTTTCGTCCCAAATGCATATTTTAAAATTTTTTATTCGAAAAATCATAATATGAAAATATTAAAAACACCTTTTGGGACGACAAGCCGTCCCAAAAAACAATTTTTATATATTTTCTGATTTAAAAAAAATTAAATTACAAAATTATACAATGCCTTTTGGGACGACATGTCATCACAAAAGTTGTTTTATTATTTTTTCGGTTAATATTATTTAATAATTAAAAAATTAATAAATCCCTTTAGGGACGACATGTATCGTCCCAAAAAACATTTGCCACGTCAGCTGGTCTTCTCCACGTCAGCTAACATGAAAAATCAAAGCCACGTCAGCTGCCACGTCATCACTTTTTTAAAGGGACGACTTTCCGTCACAAAAAACGTTTGCCTTGTTTTTTGGGACAAATCTAAAGCGGCGACACTTTTGGGACGACGTGTCGTCCCTAAAAACAACTTTTGCGACGACATGTGGTCTTTTGGGACGACTTTTTGTCGTCCCAAAAAACGGTTACGGTCCCACTCCTCAAACTCTGCAACCTTATCACACGGCTATTGTTTTAAATTCTGTTCACTATTTCTCGTTTATGCAGGAACCATCGGTCACCAATTACAATTTTTTGTGCAAGAGTCTTGAGATTCCTCTAAATAAAATAAATTAAAAAAAATCTCGATTTCTGTTTACTCCACAGCTAGATCTATGTGCGAGCCGGTAGATGCAACCTCAGGATTAAGGCGACGGAGAAAGCTCGGCAAGAAAGCTAAAACGATTCCTCCGAATGAATTATTTGTTCCTGATGATGTTGTTATACATATCTTAAGCTGGCTTCCGGTAAAAGATGTACTTCGATATCGATGTGTTTGTAGGGTATGGAGGGATTTAACCTCAACCAAAGATTTTACGGACTTACACTTTCGACACAGTTTTCTATTGAATTTGAAGGAAGATTATAAGGGACAAACTCTGTTGTATAGTTGTTGGGAACATGCACAAACTAGATCAATGATTCACAAATTATACGAACCGGAACCGGACCACAGTGGTATGGTTTTGTCTCTTAATGGCTTAATAGTTGCCTATGGAGAATTGGAAGGACCGGCATTCGTAATTTACAATCCTGTGTATCGCGATGTGGTTAGCATAAATGCAAAACCTCTTAGTGATGAGATTTATGGGGTTTTCTTCCATCCTGTACATCAGGAGTATTGCACCCTTTGGCGAATATTTCAATCTCTTGAACCACTGAATTACCGGTACAAGATACTTAATTTGGAGTCTACTCCAAAGTGGCGTGACATCACGAACCCGCCCACTCAAGAACGTAGGTTTCAAAATATTCCGTCTTTGTCAATTGATAAGTATCTTTATTGGATGGTTGAGCCTTCTGAAGACTATGCCGGTTTTTCCGACAACATTATTGTCAATTGCGACATCATTCAATATGATATTGAAAAAGAAGAATTCAGGTTGATACCTGTCCAGCCCCTATATGTGTGAAACGCTATACCTTCAATGTGAACTTGGTTGATATTAACGGTGTTGTATCTGTAGTTGAAGCTATTTCAAGCAAAGAGCTGATCGAGATCAATATATGGACATTGAAAGATGATGAGGAGCAATTGTGGACAAGTTCTAACTACATAATCAGATGTGATGTATGCGCACAATATGGCAGGCCAAAAGCAGTTGCTTTTTACGATGGCGAGTTGGTTCTTGTTTCAGATGGAAGGATATATGTCTGCAATATGAAACTTGGAACTCTTAGGAATTTCGGACGAAAATGTCATGCGCATGCAAGGTTTCTGTCTTGTTTCTCTGAAGAATTGCAAATCCAATATTGAGGCGCCATAATGCTTTCTATGTATGTTTTTTGATAATCATGTTGAGACCCGGAAGTTTATTTATTTATCTGTATATTTGGATAACTTGATCTAGTCCAACCCTGAACTTAATTATTTCATAACATGCTTATGAAGGATTAGTTGAATTTTGAATGGTGGATTATTTTACCTATTTGACATATAATCTTTAATAGCTCTAGATCACCGTATATCAATCCTCAAAATAGAAAATGTGCTTTCTACATCGTCGTGCTACTTTCAAACCGCGAAAAAAAAATTGTACTTACGTCTGTAGCCTCTGTTAGCATTAGCAAGACAAAGTTTTCTTTTGTTCAATTGCAAAAAAAGTTTGTTCGCCATATATTGACAATTGTCTACTACACTACTTTGGCTGTTCTATCGTGCTCATCGCTGTAGTCGACCAACGTCTCAATGTTTATCAAGGTTCATATATATATATATATATATATATATATATATATATATATATATATATATATATGTATTCTTTTTAACAGCAAAATGAAACTTCTTATTAAAACTCGGGCCTCAGCGAGTAGCTGAAAAGGCCTGAATATACGACTTAACATTGTACAAACAAAGCATATGCGACTTAAGTGACCAGCAAGCAACTCAGGCAGCTGTGGGAGTTTTGGTTCGAGACAACCATGATAGATCACTCAACTCATTCTCCAAGAAAATAGAATGAAGGTTTGAAGTAGAGGTTGGGGAAGCTTTAGCGATGTACATATCGTGCTATTGTGTATTCTCACAACTAAGAAAGAAAATGAAATAACAACATGCACTTAACGCTGTACAAACAAAGCATATGCGACTTAACAAGGCTAATCAATTTTTTTAAGATCTAGAGCACACTTCGGATCACAAAGCCAAATATTCTAGTCATCGTGTAGATTATAACTTCTACCTGTAATCCACGCAAAGCTGGTCACTTGAAATTTTTTGAAGAACTTGCATCAACATCAAATGGTTTATCATGAAAAATTGTCTTATTTCTGGATAGCCACAAGCTCCACATACTCAATTTCCTAATACTCCCCCACAGCCAAGGAACATTGTGAATGGTGCAATTTTGTAATACTCCCCCATAGCCAAGGAACATTGTGAATGCTGAAAGTTGTGGGGGTGTAAGTGCAAAAGATTTTCCAATCCAAAGGAAAGCCGCCCGAAACGTCTAACCATCTAAAAATCTGATCCCAGAAATTCTTGAAAAGTTACAAAGGACAAACAAAATGCTTCTCATCCTCCTCAACAATATTACAAAAAGGACACGTTGCGTTTGGAATTGAGATGTCTTTTCTAACCGGATTGGATTTTGTAGGTAATCTGCAATTAGACGCTTTCAAAAGAACACATTGACTTTCGATGGTTCCAAGTTGGTCCACTTTGTTGGGATAGTGTTAGGATTGCTAATGCCAGCAAAGGTATCAGTTTCCATCAACATATATATACACACACACGCACATTGCTTCTTATAAATTCGACAGATAATATTGATGCATCAACCTTAGTCGTTTTTAAGCCTTTTGATTGTGCCCACACACTCTAAATTGGTCACAACTCTATCGGTTTCTCTTTTTTTAAGATTCAACTTTCGCAGCTTGCTTCAAATGTCATGAAAGCTAGCTGATTTTGAGATGAGACATAGGGCGTGTAAATAAGACCACTCTCAATCTTATCCTTGATGAAATGTCGATCTACTTCAATTTGTTTTGTCCGATCATGTTGAACTGCATTATGAGAAATACTGATTGAAGATTTATTATCACCGCATAGTCTCATAGGATGTTTCCACTGAATTCCAATGTCACTTAAGACTATTGTGACCAATATGTTCACATCAAGCAAATGTCTGCTCCATGTAGAGGTCACATTGGTCTGTATAAAGATCGTTGTTAGAGCTATAATAAGTAGCTTCTAAGTTGAGAGTTATCCGGTTTGATTAACTCATAATTCATGCTTCCCCGCCTTTTTATTTTTCAAATTTCTTGAAGAACACATGAAGTGTTCTTGATTCAATTTTCCAGTTTTCTTTCCTATTACAAATATATCTGTTGCTACTGATACACCTACTGCACAAGTGTGAAGGCAAAATCCTCATTGAGGCATTTGGTCGAATATGTGACTCAGAAATCAGTTAGAGCAGTTGTATGGTTGTTAGGGGCAGTTAATGCATTACACTAGTGATTAACTGCATTAGGAAGTATATTTAGCGTGGTATTACTTAGAACACAGCTTAATCGAATGTATTGTATCTCAATTATCTTCAATGAATGAATGACACTATTCTTCCTATTTGTCACAGTTCTTCTTCTTCTTCATTAGTATTTTTCTCTGTTTTGTTTGTTTCAATCCTTGATTAATAATAATTCTTCATTGTATCAGAGCATTGTTCAGCTGCAATCTCTGTTTTTCGTTTCTGATTTCTGCTATTTGCAGTTATTTCTTTATAGAACCGTGGTGTCCACAATAATATCCTACCTATCTACAGTTTATTTTCCCTCTTTTTTGAAGTTTAGTTGGTGATATTCATCAATGGCTGCTGAACTCCAGTTTATTTGCCGGGACATCCGTTTTACGTCCATCCAAATGAAAGTTCATCTCTGGTTCTTGTTTAACCATTGTTGAACAACATGAACTACAATCCATGGAGTCACACGATTAAAATGGCTTTGATCAAGAATAACAAGATCGTGTTTACTGATGGTTCAATTGTTAGACCTGATGTGGTTTCACCAAACTTCCAGGTATGGCAGCATTGCAATACTTTTGTCAAAACTTGGTTGATAAATTCTTCCGTACCTGTAATTTCTCAAAGTATCATGTCCCAATACTCAATCCAAGAAAGTGCAATGTGCTAGACATACAGAAACCTGAATCCGGATCTGATCCATAATTTGATCGTTAGATCTGATTCACAATAACGATCGAGACGCTCGATCATGCACAGTGGAAACTATGAATTACATTCGCATGCGATTTTACCACGATTTCACTCACATGATTAATTAATATAACTATGAGAAGGTAGAAGATTTACCCAACAGAAGAGAAACCGTGATCTTCCGGATTGTATCTCCACACGACGACCGGTGGACGTCGATCCTCGTAGTAAAACCTCCTCGAATATGCTTAAGAAAAACCCTAGTTTTTCCTTCTCCCAATAGCTAAGACAAGAAAACAAAATTTCTCTCTTTTTCAAAAAAAAAGACTGGCGTCTCTTTTTTCCAAAAATGTCGTTGGATTTTTCAACCCTTTTGTGTTGGGAGAAACACTCTTTATATAGGCTAATAACCAAATAGTTTGAGAGTTTATCTTATACACATATTTATCTTTTCCTTTAAACAAAAATAAAATATTTATCCAATTGGAAAACAAATTTCCTATTTATCTAATAAGAAAACAAATTTCTTATTTATAATTATTTAACACATAAATAATTATATTATCCACATTATAATTAATTAGGAGAAAATTTCTTTTACCAAAACATAAAAAAAGTGGCGCCATTTTTGTGTGCCAATTGGGATAATAGAAAATGTATTTTCTATATTACATATTATTTACCGAATAAATAATATCTGCATATTCATTAAATAGACCAACTATTTAATTTATTCTCGAGATTCCGTAATACAAGAATTCACTCGTGTGTTAGGAGCTAAACCGGGGACCATGGACCTATAACCAGTAGCTACAATAAATTGAATAAAATATTCATCAAACAGAACATTTCTACTCAACTTATTAATTCCGGAATTACGCCACCATAAATCCGAAAGTGAACTCTATCGATTATCGATATAACTTATTCTCAAAGCGTCGAGTCAATAAGCGTCCATTGATATAATCATTACATAGAGACTAACCCTCTATAGACTATCCGTAATCATTACATCTTATCCTTATTTACCATCAACCCACTAGTGATCAATTAGTTCATAACCAATATGAACTCGGCCGATCGATTAGTTTATACAATCAACAAATAAGGGGATTTCCTTTATACTTCCCGCAGGAAGGAATGGATTCCATATCTGTGAGACACACTCCTCACTCATTCCAGAATAGTGCCAACGTGAAAGTGATTCTGACCGCGCCTCTTAGCGATCCTTAACGAGCACATCAAACTCTATCTTGAAACAAGCAGGCGTCTGTAATCACTATAGGATTAAGGTTAATCCATATATGATCATCTTGTGATTTAATAAGATTTCTCAATCACGGAATTATATGAGAATAGCAGATTAAATCGGTCCGTCCATATATGACTACATCATATATAAATGCCGCACGAAGAAAATAATTAGATGAGAATAAATCTGTCATTTATTAATTATAAAAACAATTACAAAAAATATTTTTTGGGCGCTACTTCCAAAAATCCCCCACTTGCCCGTACAGAGAAGCAACAATTGTCTTTCGGGCACTACATCCAACAATCTCCCACTTACCCGTAAAGACAAGCAACAAATGTTTTTAGAGCACCACACCCTTATTATATCTATCCACAATGTTCTTTCACTTGCTATAAAGCAGATGAAACATATCTCTAATTTCATACCCGCCAAGCGCTTATCAGTGACATTAGATGCCACGCGACTTGGTAAACTGATCAGCTAGGTTGTCGGCTCGAGGCGATCTTTTAGCACCGAAATGTCGCCTCTCTGCACGGTCTGTCTGATCAGGTGGTACTCTCTCTCTCTCTCAATATTCTTTTGACCGCATGTGACTACGAAGAACATTTGCATGAGCTGCCTCTCAACTATTTTCACAATAAAATGGTATCGGCTCATTGAGACCTGGAATCACTTCCCGATCCAACAAAGAACTTCTCAAGCCACACTGCCTCTTTAGCTGCTCCAAAAGCTGCTATGTATTCGACTAACAAAGTCAAATTTTCAGTGCTGGATTGCTATAGACTATAGCTCCATCACTATGAGTAAACACTAAAGCCGGGATTGACTTACGATCACCCTTAATCAGACTGAACGTCAAAATCGGTGTAGTCAACAATACGCAGGTTTACACCAGAATATACAAGCATATAATTCCTCGTTCTCTAAAGATACTTGAGGATGCACTATACTGCTATCCAATGCTTGAATCCTAGATTCGAATTTTAATTTGACTTTTAATAATCCTAAAGATTTTTATCCCTAAAGAGAATTTATCCCATATATCCGAAGATTGTATCCGTGAGAGGTTGGGTAGGAAACCTCTCATTGAATATTGCATAGAAAAATGCATCATATCTTAACCAATAATTGGATGAACACCAATATTCGATCGAATCGACTTTATCCACTTTTATACTTTATCGACTTTTGAATAACACACCTATGTTGTGAAAGACTTATTTATCCATGATACTTCATCTGAAAGACTTGTCAACATATTTCAAAAACATGTGACTTTTAATGACCTAGAGGTTTGCTTTAACTCACCAATGGATATAAGAATAGGTAGTCAATCTACAATTGGATTTAAGCTGAAAAGTCGTTCTGTTCCGAGTGAATTCAAGCTCCGTTGTACGGCAAGAAAGTTTCAGGGCATCAGCCCTGGAAATGTTTCTACTTTCCCTCGGATCAAGAAAGGCTGAATGGTGAGAAAGTTTCAGGGCATCACCCTTGTTTAACTCTCTACTTGTCAGGGAATTACCCCTAGACCACTTAGCTTTGCTTTGAAAAGATAAACTTTCCCATTCATTCAACTTTTCGTCACGTAGATCAATTTCTCCCTCTGGGCCTGAGACACTCAGGTGGTTCTACAAGATTGTGAACAGAACTGGAGTACCAAAACTCCATTTATAGGTTTATAGCATTAAACCGACCTCTTATTATCAGAATTCTATACAGCCTTCCCAAAAAATGCATAGGTGAGGAATCACCCCCAGTTGACTGTAAAGTCTGCATGATCACAGTGGGTCAATGGTTAAACCATACTCCCACTGCATTTGGGTGGATCGATATTTTGATCTGGTGTAGTAGTATTTATCAGCGTAACCCCCAACAACCAATGTTGGATGCGGTCTGATTAAATCAGATAGGAACTCTTTGAGTAACTGTACTTTAAGGTCTAAGGTTGTTATTTAAACATTCTTTTAGAAAGGATGTAACAGTGTAACCGTCATTATCCGATCTTAAGAATCTTATAACCAACCTTTACTCATTGCATTAAAATATTTCATGAATAGTCACCATTTGAACATGTATGCAAAATTTCCAGTCCTACCTTCAAGCACTAGTGCTAAATGCCTCTATTTACGGAAACGGGGTAAATGTGATTCACTCCTTATCCACAAATTCATAGTCATCTTCTTGGTAGACTTCCCGGTGTCACAAAAGAATTTAAACCGTTATTTTGCAATCAATATCTTAATTGTGTTAAGCAGTGTATTGTAGCATATCAATAACTATACAAGACAATACATGGTTTATCCTTTCAGTGAAATCGTTTCACTCGGAGGTATGCCGAGCATCAGTTCCAAATACTATGCTATAGCCTATATCTTAGCATCGAATACTTGTTTCTCTGGTAATATTAGAGATTCCTCCAAATATTTAGATAAACTAATTGGCGTTTCAAGTAGTCGTCGGACAAAATGTCTACCACTCAAAAGCTCCCACTAGCTTGTATCATTCATAAGACCCCGAAGGTCAATATGAACAAGCTGTGATACTTCTTCAGCTCTATTACCATTTCCCAATTGAAAGGTTACTTTGTCATTTTTCCTTTGAGAGATGGATCTCAAACTGGGAGATCGGAATCACCCTTAGCCGGTCTGAAGATCTTATCTTTAGGATATATGCACTAATTAATAGATTCAAAAGAATCGTTTATCTTAATATGGAAACCATTTGTCTTAATAGTTTATGTTGTGTTACATATACCTTTTCAGTATTACTTAGTGGTTTTGACTTTATCAGACAAAAGTCCAAGTCTCAGAATCGTACTACAAATGTCATGTTCACTTTCTTTTAGGCAACTTTAATATCAGTGTTAAAGTGAATCCATTTATTCCAACATCTCTGGAAAAAGAAATTAATTTTCTGCGATATTCAAGGATTAAAATCCGAAATTTCCTTCCTTATATCACTCCCACTATCTTAGCTGAAATAACTACCCGTTGTCTTTTCTTCATCATGAATGCCCAGCTACCTCGTTCTTACAAAAGAACTTTAGCTTCTGAGTAAAATTACTCGGTTAAGAAAGTCTTTAAGGATTCATAGGTTAGTGATCCGAAATCACTTTCCTTATCCTATATTTTCTTTTATTAATATTTCGGTTTACCCTTTAAATTTTTTAGTTTATATGACTTACACTTGTTGACATTTACCTTCCCATTCTTGGCTTTCTATAAAGGAAATGGCCATGAACTAGCAGTTCATTTGAGTAGACACTACTCGTGAACTTTGGGATGTCTAGTGAGATTGATACCAAATCATTCTCATCAACTTTGAACTAATTTTGTTTCTCTCATTCGACACGAGTGACAGCAGTGACACACTTATCAATGTCACTTAAGTTTGAAGGCTCAAGAGGAGAATCCTCTACCGAAAATTAAATGCATTCTCGATTAATGAGTTCAACGTTCTCGTTACTTTTCCACTTACACGAAGTCATATTCAGTCAATTTCAATCATTTTTAGCAGTTTAGATTCCATGAGATGATATGCAGTTGAATTAAAAATTATGATAGAAATATAAATCAAATCATAGACCACAACAAATAATTATTTTAAGAATTATAAACATGATGTCATGCATGCAATTTATCCTATCATTCCAAGGATTTAATCTCACACCTTAGTGCCGCCGACGGGTAGGTCAAAGAGGTGATGATTAAATTGAGACAATCTCTCTCAACAATTAACTGAGAATCAGACATCCCGATTTAACTGTTGATTACCTTTATTTTTCAACCAAGAAAATACCCTTTAGAGTGTGACCTATTGTTTCAGATTTTTAAGTAGACCCCGAGTATGCCGCCGAAGGGTAGGTCAGTGACCCGATGAGTACTCAAAATCCTATCCTTCCGGAAACCAAGCCTTGAATTTTGATCGCGGTGAACGCCATCCGAAGGGGGCCGAAATCAAAGCGGCATGAGGCATCACCATTCTCTCACGGTGCTTGTGTCAACAGTAGAGGCCGAGGGGTCGGTTGTCACCTTCCCCACTCCCACTCGTTATTTTGAAAATTAGGTAGTCTCATTAGGATTTTAGAAGTTTCTAATAATCCAAAAAATATATCATGAATATTTAATTTAATCCTCCCACTAGTTTATCGGTTCCAAGTACCATCTAACTAGTGTCACTATATTCACGATTTTCCAATTTTATGGATTAAAATTCCTTTGTGTAGACACTACACAAATAAAATTCACCAAGAATTTTATAATCTTAGTACATTTGGACTTACTAAATTTTCAATAATTTGAAAAACAATAAATCACGAAATTTAAAGCTCTCACTAGTTTATCGGTTCCAAATACTGTCTAACGAATGTCACATTATTCATGATTTTCCAATTTTCCGATCATTTAGAAAACTCTTGTGCAGACACTACACAATAAAAATTCACCATGAATTTAATAGTCCTAATTAGTCATGATAAAAGTTTTAGGATTATAGAATTTTTCAATAATTCAAAAATCAATAAATCAAGAAAAACAACCACCAACTTATCGGTTCCAAATACCGTCTAGTTGGTGTCCAATTTCATGATTTTTCAATTTTTGATTACCATAATTCTAATTTATGTAGACATTACATAACCAAAACCCCGAAGGATCCATAATTCTAAATCAAGTTTATCATGTGAATTTTATAGCCTGATAAAATTTCGTTTCCTTTCATTAATTTAATTTATTATTAATCTAAATTAATTATCATTTTCATACATGTCTAATTAATGCCAAAATTAATTTTCTACATGTATGCATATGCTAGGAGTGGAATTGCAATTAATTTTCTACATGTATGGTTATATCACATAAATAATCACATAAGAAAATAAATGCGAAAAATAAACCACTGAGATGGACCGTTGGTACCATCGTATCTAATCTATTAAATACAAAAGTCCTAAACCCAAGCTAATTGGTTTACTAATTTTTAATTAATAGAGAAACTGAAGCTGAAACTATATTAATTAGCCGAGTAAAATCTTTGGTAAAACTCTTCAAAGCCACTAGTCGGTGCTTCCTTCTTCTACCTGCAGGTCGCAAGTTTGACCCCGCCATGCTACGAATTTAATTTTTTATTCCCTTTGAAAAATCAAATTTTCTGGAAAAAAAACTTGATTAAAACCGCATCTAGGATGATTCGAACCCTTGATGTCATAGATCTGAAACTTGATTCCCACCATTGCGCCGCCTTTTTTTATTCCTTTTGAAAAATCAATTTTTTTTGGAAAAGAACTTGATTAAAACCGCATCTACGATGATTGGAACCCCATATGTCACAGATCTTAAACTTGACTTCCACCATTGCACCGCCGATTATCTTGTTGAAAGCTTCGAATTTCATAAATGTAGCAAAAATCCGAAAATAAAACAACTATTACATAGATCTAGAAAATCAAATTACATAATTTCTTACACCCGAAAAACGGGTTTACAACGATCTAACGGTAAACAAGTACCAACCTCATTCCATCTCGTCAACCAAGAACATTCAATATGCATATAAAAAAATTTATAAAATATGCAATTTCTATTCAATTCCACTCATTATTAATTAATTATGCGATCAAGATCGCAAAATCGCTTTAACCTGACTCTGCTACCACATGTTAGATAAACAGAAACCCAAATGCAGATCTGATCTATAATTGGATCATCAGATCGGATTCACAGCACCGATCGAGATGCTCGATCATGCACTGCAGAAGCTACGAATTAAATTCGCATGCGATTTTACCACGATTTAACTCACATGATTAATTAATATAACTATGAGAAGGTAGAAGATTTACCCAACAGAAGAGAAGCCATGATCTTCCGGATTGTATCTCCAAGTGACGACTGGTGGACGTTGATCCTTGTAGTAAAACCTCCTCGAATACGCTTAAGAAAAACCCTAGTCTTTCCTTCTCTCAATGGCTAAGACAAGAAAACAAAATTTCTCTCTTTTTCAAAAAAAAGACCGGCGTCTCTTTTTTCCAAAAATTGGCGTTGGATTTTTCAACCCTTTTGTGTTGGGAGAAACTCTCAGGCTAATAACAAAATAGTTTGAGAGATTATCTTATACACATATATTAACTTTTCCTTTAAAGAAAAATAAAACATTTATCCAATAGGAAAACAAATTTCCTATTTTTCCAATAAGAAAACAAATTTCTTATTTATAATTTTGAACACATAAATAATTATATTATCCACATTATAATTAATTATGAGAAAATTTCTTTTTCCAAAACCAAAAAAAAGTGGCGCCATTTTTGTGTGCCAATTGGGATAATGGAAAATGTCTTCTCTATATTACATATTATTTACCGAATAAATAATATCCGCATATTCATTAAATAGACCAACTATTTAATTTATTCTCGAGATTCCGTAATATGAGAGAATTCACTGGCGTGTTAGGAGCCAACCCGGGGACCATGGAACTATAACCAGTAGCTACAATAAATTGAATAAAATATTCATCAAACAAAACATTTCTACTCAACTTATTAATTCCGGAATTACACCACCATAAATCCGAAACTGAACTCTATCAATTATAGATATACCTTATTCTCAAAGCGTTGAGCCAATAAGTGTCCATTGATATAATCATTAAATATACAATAACCCTCCATAGACTATCCATAACGAAACGAGATTATTTCCGTAAACCTTCTTCATAACATCTTATCCTTATTTACCATCAACCCATTAGTGATCAATTAGTTCATAACCAATAAGAACTCGGCCGATCGATCAGTTTCTAGGATCAACAAATAAGGGGATTGTCTTTCTACTTCCCGCGGGAAGGAATGGATTCCATATTTATGAGCCACACATTCCTCACTCATTCCAAAATAGTGCCAACATGAAAGTGATTTGGAACGTGCCTCTTAGCGATCCTTTACGAACACATCCAACCCTATCTTGAAACAAGCAGACTTCTGCAATCACTTCAAGATTAAGGTTAATCTATGTATGATCATCTTGTGATTTAATAAGATTTCTCAATCACGGAATTATATGAGAAAAGCATATTAAATTGGTCCAGTCCTATATGACTACATCATATATAAATGCCCCACTTATATAACCAATATCCACGGTCCGGATAAGACGGTCACACCTTAAAGTGTTCTGGGCGCATTAATGATGGTTTAATCAATAGACCCCATAATTTGATTAAGTTCACCACGGACTAATAGTTCAAGTGTATCACCATAAACTTAATCCACATGTGTGACACACATTAAGTTATATGGATACATATGATACGACTTGGGGTTTTCAGTGGTATATTACATATAAGCACGAAGCAAATAATAAGATGAGAGTAAATCTGTCATTTATTAATAAAAAACAATTACGTAAATTGTCTTTCGGGTGCTATTTCCAACACAATGCACATTTTGTGGATATACAGGGCATACTGTTGACACCTCCTACAATAAGAATGGATATCCACCTGGATATAAGCGAAGAGGTAGGGTCAATACGGTGGATTATAGATTTCTTAATCAAGAATCAAGGTTCTGCACCAGTTCATGTACCTGCTGCTTCTCAACAGATGACTGCATAAGAGAATGAGTACTTTAGTCTGATTAAGACTCAATATCAGCAGTTACTGAAGCTGTTGGACACACAAAAACCAGAGGGTTATGATCATTTGGAAAATCAAGCAACAATGCTGACTGACAACTTTGCACCTGCCTCATATGTGTCAGGTAACATCAAACCCTATCACTGAATAGTGGATTCAGGGGCAACAGATCATATAGTATGTGACAAAAATATGTTGCATACATGTTATCCAATGCATGGCATAATGGTAAGCTTACCAAATGGCACTGTTGTAGCAGTTAGCCATATTGGTACTATATCATTTTCTAGTGGCATGGTTTTGCACAAGGTTTTGTTTATTCTAGCATTTAGTTTCAATTTGATTTCATTAACTAAGCTCACTACTGATTCAGAAAGCTTGATAGTGTTTAACATAGATTTGTGTGTGATACAGGACAAGAAGACTAAGAAATTGATTGGATCAACTAAGAAACAGAAGGGTTTATATGTGCTAGATCAACCCGCTGCTACTTTTTCTTGTTTTCCTAGTTCTCTATTTCTTAATTCCTATAGTTCACAAATTTCAGATTCTGATCTGTGGCATTATAGATTAGGCCATCTATCAAAAAAAGAGAATGAGTTTAATTCCCTATTCTGATGTAATGAAATATCTTAATAATGATGTTTGTCACATTTGTCATATTGCTAAACAGAAAGAGAGTCCTTTTTTCCTTTGAGTGTTACTGTTTCGTCTAATGCATTTGATCTTATACATGTTGATATTTGGGGTCCTCAAAGGATACCTATTGTGCATGGACAATATTATTTTATAACTATTATAGATGATTACACTAGATTTACTTGGGTCTTCCTAATGAAATCTAAGTCAGAAGCTGGTTTGCTTGTTAAATCATTTCATCCGTATGCTATTGTGTAGTTTAAGAAATGCATTAAGATCATTAGATCAGAGAATGGACAAGAGTTTATCATGACTGACTTTTGCTAAGAAAAGGGAATTATCCACCAAACATCATGTGTTGGTACACCCCAACAAAATGGTGTATAGAGATAAGACACCAACACATTCTTAACATGGCTAGTGCCTTTAGGTTCCAAGCGAATTTGCCAATAAGTATGTGGGGTTATTATGTTTTACACGTGTTCAATATTATTAATGTTACTCCTAGTCTAGTAATTCATGATAATTCTCCTTATCAGATGTTGTAGGTAAAGTTCCTGATTATACTTCTATTAAGGTATTTGCTTGTTTGGCATATGACTGCACTCTTGTTGCTCATAGGACTAAATTGAGCCTAGAGCTATTGAATGTGTGTACCTGGGACAACCAAAGGCAGCAAGAGGTTTTATGTTGATGGATACAGTCACTAGAGACATTTTTATGTCTAGAAATGTTCAATTTTATGAACATAAGTTTCCTTTACATACTAACTCAGATATTTCCTCTATTGATGTCTCTACTGATGTTTCTTCTTGTCCATTACATGTTCCTTATTCACTACTAATGATCTTCTTCCTCATACCTTTATTCCTAGTGAAGAACAACAACCTATAGGCTATACACCAAATGATGGCATAGTTGATCCTCAGGTGGAACCTGTGCCTGTTCATACAACTATGAGGTCCACAAGAGTGAATAATAATACTCCAGCATATCTACAACAGTATGTGTGCACAACTCAGAAGTCACCACATATGTTAGACAAAGTCCTACGGTATGATAAATCATCAGAATCTTATGCCAAATTTGTATATTCTGTGGATGAAATCACTGAAACTAAGACATACAATCAAGACATTAGGCATCAATGTTTTTGAGAAGCTATGCAAACGGAGCTGGATGCTCTTCAAGCCACAAAGACTTGGGGAATAGTTACTCTACCACCTGGAAAGACACCAATAGGCTGTACTTGGGTGTATAAGGTTAAGTATCATGCTGATGGATTAGTTGAGAGGTGCAAAGCTAGATTAGTTGCCAAAGGCTACACACAAACACATGGTATATCTTATCGGGAATACTACCAGATCTCTATTGGCTATAGTTGCTGCCAAGAACTAGCATTTACATCAAATGGATGTAAATAATGTCTTTCTTCATGGTGACCTAGAAGAAGAGGTGTAAAATGGTCTTACAATATCCATTTGATGTTAGAACTAGCATATAAGGATCTTGTTAATGCATACTTGACCCAGAAATAGCATTTTTTAATAATCCGACTTTTCAGAAAGGGTAAAGTGGTAATTGGATAATTTTACTATGACCTAATTATTATTTAGCCTATTTTCATTTATTAAAAAGGATTTAATTAATGTATTGGAAAGTAATTATAAGGAATAAAAGGATTTAGTCATTTAATTAATACGTTTAATTATTGTCTATTTAAGGAAAATAGTCACAACAATTCCCGCAGAATTTGGAATGCATATTCTAGAAAAAAAAAAAGGGTGGAACGGCGCCAACAAGAAGAACAACGCATGAGATTGCCTGGAAAAGGGAGAACGTAATATTCAGCCATGAGTAGTCAAAACGATTGTCTTGGAGCGTAGATCATTCTAAAAATATGTTCACAGAATTTAATTCCGGTAGTATTCAGTTTTACACACTTTTTGAATTTGGGATTTTCAAAAAAGATAGGATTTTTAGGTTTACTTGTTGTTCATAATTTGGTTACAAGATGAAGGCTTTGAAGTTCAGCTTTTTCTTGAAGGTTTGGATCGGTTTTTGCTGGCAATTAAGGTAAGAGGCTCTTTCTAATGAGTAATTATAGTTTTATAACGATAGGTTGAGTTCCGGTGAGTTTTGGTGTTGTTTGGTAATACAATTCATGCTACGTTGTAATTAATGAGATGTGATATTTTTGGTATATTTGAGATGAGTTCTACTGCTAATTTTTTTGGATTAATTTGTTGATAAACGTTTTTGGTTTGGGTTAGGAATCGATTAAGTGTAGAAAATCGTGTTTTAGGGTTTTGTAATACGTTCTAATTGTTATCCTTTGGTCTTATAACATTAAGTAAACCTTAACAAGGTTCGATTGAGCTTCCGATTTGTTTTGTTTCGGCACCGAATGTAATCTTAAAGGGAGTTGAAGTTCGGATCCGTCAGAAGAGCATGAAAGGGCTTGTACTTTGATGAACTAGAGTTCATCAATGTCTGGGTAATTGATAGGCCGTGTCCATGTCTAGTGGTCTAGGAAAGAGAGTAGTGTATGTGAGGGAGCTTACTTGAAAACACATAGGTGGCTAGTTAATACACAATAGAGTTACATACGTGGTAGTAAAAGATAAAACGTCACCTATTCTCGGTTAGACACCAAGTCATATCGGCGATGTGATACATTCATAAAAGGTGAACAATGCTACTGGCTCAAAAGGCTGAAGGGTAGTTTAGGAAATACATCGAACGTATATGCATACCGGGGAGATCCCGGGACTATCGGTGCTATTCACCGTAGTTGGCAAGTTTATCTCGTGATTGATACACATCATGCATAGTGCCCTTGAGTGATGATGTAACCAAGATAAGTTAAGCTAGAAACGTATTGTCATGGCATGTTGATGGACATGGAGTGAACCCTAAATTGAGTCGATCTCTCATAAAGATAACATAATTATAATAAAAAGAACCTTTTGTTATAGAACTTGGTTATTCGTTAGCTTCTTACTTTTACTAAGTACTTTGTACTTACCTCCTTTGCATTTTCTTTTGTATGCATTGCGGGGTGAGAAAACGAATAGGTTGACCAAGAGTAGTCGACGGCTTGATGACGTTGCTGCCTTGAAGTTGCTTTTAGTTTATTTTCTTTTTCGTAAAGGTTGTACTAGACTTGTTGTTCTTTTACTCCTAGACTTTTGTAAATTGTGTTGGTACTTCTAAGAGCTCGTATTGTGTAAGTCTTTGGGTTTTTCGTCGTTGTAATTTAACTATCCATCTTTAGTATGGTTAATTTCCATTCTTAGTAGCATTTATGTTTTTACCCGAGTCTTTTTAGCTTCCGTTTGCTTTTATTTGATACGACGACATAGAGGCTTGTGTATAATATTATATTTATTTAATGCTATACGCGCCAAACGTTTCTTTTTTGGATAAGGGCTCGGTATCCGGGAGCGGGGCGTTACAGTTTGTATCAGAGAGAAGCTTCCTTCTTTCCTAGGCTTCTCCCCTCTAAGATAAGACTTTTTTAGACCTTTTTCAACCCTTCTGATCTCTCTTTATCTTGGTGGTAAATTCTCGTAGGATTAGGAATCCTTAGAACGTGGTTAACTTGCACTAAGACCAAGTGAAAAGTCTCCTTAGGCGAAGGTTAGGTTGAGTTTAAAGCTCATATCTCGTATGTGATCCTCTTATGTTTTGTTCCTTTCGAGAACCCTTAATAGGATCCCTCTTTCCTTTTGGAATCTTCAAATCTTTCTATAATGTTATTTCTTTTTGAGGTTTTAATGCTTTCATAATGCTACATTTGGTTCAAATCACTTCCTTGGAACTTGGTGTTATGCAAAGCGAATAAACGATTTTGTTCACGTTTCTACATGTCATGTTATATCAATTTTTTCTTTGTTCCAAGAATTCTGTAAATTTTCAGCCACTTAGAAAGTTGTCTTATCTACAATTTCTCTCATTACATCAATTCAGTTTCCAATATGGATTGCTCACAAATTGTTTAACAAGGAGGGGTACTCGGTTCAGTACTCTTACTTATCATTCTGTTTTGAATAAGCTAAACACCGCCAAATGACTTGAATTTTTGATATGTTGTAGAAAACATCATGCACTATAGTTTTTATTTTGGAACCAAGTGCAAATTCGTTTTGATCGGAGCACAATCTGCAACACATGACAGTTGATGAAGTCCTGAAAATTTTGACAGCTTATAGCAGTAGATGAAGAGAATTAATTTGACCGACCTATGGCTTCGCAAATTTTTTGATTTTTGAGCATCATATGTAAAACTTATATACTCACATATTTTCTCTTTTCCTCATGTTCAAAATTAGTTCAGTTTGTTTTGTGCAAATCAATTATTTCATGGCTTATGTATGCACCTGAATTTCTCATAACCATTTAAGTCCTCTGGTCAAGGAAGGATAGATGTCTTTCTTCCACCCTGTAAGTTATGGTGTGGTAGGTTATAGGAGATGGGAATACTTTGATTTATCTGATTCTTAATCTAGTTATTACCCAGGATAAGAAGTTTGGTAGGTAGAGACGAGGTGTTGTCGTTATAGTGCTCCTCGATTGCAAGAAATGATTGCGTGGTGATTTTCCAATCTTGTGTCTTCATTAATAAGGTTCTCTTTTATAATCATCTAGTTTCCTACTTGGTTATCCTGATTTCAAATGTTTCCCCATGCATACTAATTGTAACCCTACCCTAGTTAAATCCTCCATTTGAAACTTCTGAAACTCGGTAAAAGTTCCCTTATTATGAAGTTTTGTTTTCCAAGTGTGTACATTCTTTGATGTGCCTTATTTTCTTTAAGATGTTTTCATCGGGTCAAATGCTTGATTTAAGGAAAATAAGTTTCTCATCCTTCGAACTATTTGAATTGACAATTGCATATCCTTCCAACTATATCATGTTTAGCTATTTCGGGGCAACACACTTTTGCATCCTAGTGATTACCCTCAATGCATTCCCTACAAGATGTTTTAGTACAGACAACTTTTTGTTTAAATACTTGACTCAACAAATCCTCCGCTTTCTCTTAACGCTATCGCTTGGTTTATGTTTACCATAATTCTTGGCCATGCTTGATGACGTAGATCAAGTAATAAAATACTTGACCACCATAAACCAATACTAGCAAGAGGACTAGGCCCATCGTAGTATAGCTATAGTGAATCAAGGTCGATCCCACAGGGAACCAATTGTGGATCATCTTATATACAAACAATTAATTAAACATGTCAAGGACATAGAGGCGGTCTACGATCAACATAAGACAAGAAGGGTAAAGACACGACTCGACACAACGTAATTAACCTCCCCAATTATAGTCTTAATCGTTTGGACCTAGATAATTTATATAATAAACTGAACTTATTAACTGTCAATCCGTTCGTATCTATCTTAGATTGGCTACGGGAGTCAGCCTCTTTAACTTGACTTAGCACCGGTTAGGTTGCTAGATCACTGTGCTACATTACGTGACTTCACCTTTTGGGTATCCATCTCATATAATTTGCACGCTTACAACACTAAGGATGCCGATATTAATCGTACACCTCGTCTAGGCAACATTCCTATGGTTAGGCGTACTTATACTTCCTAAACGATTACTCAAGCTCTCGTCCAACTAGCAATTACCAAGTTATAGTCTCATGCTAATCTACGATGTACGTATAATCAGGTGCATGAAATTCCCAAATATAAACCTACCTAGATATTGCTGAACATCCGTGAAGAGCAATTCATAAGCCTACCTAAGAGTTTTATATTGGTATTTCCTTTTTACACGTTTTAATTAATCTAAGCGAGTAACGTAGCCATAGACATACCTATTGAGATAATAAATTCAACTAGGATAAACCTACCATAAAGACGTGGCAGAAATAACTGATGAAACAGGGCTCGGTCGACCGAGTGTAAGGCCTCGGTCGACCGAATGACACCTTTCGGTCACCCAAACGATTTCAACCCAGAATACATCTTAGAATATATCTCTCAGCGTTTCGTCATACAGAACAGATTAAACAGTAATTCGCACAGTATTCATATAAACTAACATAGATACGCATTAATAAAATCAAGTGGATTCATGAATAAATACTAAGTATATGACGTAGGTTATGGGATCCCCATAGACAAGGAGTCGCCACATCCCTAACGTCATAGCCTAGATCTACATCATCTAGCTATGATTAACTAATTCAAACGATAAAGCATAATTGGGAGGGATTAATTACTTAAAAGAAAGAAACAGAAAATAAAGGCTTACATATTGCAGCCCTTAAACTGCTGGAAACCCTCAAATTATTCTACATTGTATCAAAGTTATTATGAATTGTAAGATTGAAGAAAGAATGAAGGGATGATTTACAATTTCTCGTAGCTGCTGCTTATATAGGAGTTTCTGCCGACTTATGAAGGATCTAGAAGGTAAATACGAAAAAATCCGATAAGTGACCGAGATGACACACTCGGTCGACCGAAGCTATAGGCTCGGTCGACTGAACCTATTTTTGGCACATTTTAAATATTTTCTTCATCTGTCTTGCTCCCCACTGCACGCTTCATGTTGATCTGATTAACCTTTCGTTTAATGCTCCGATTTTCTTTCTCTATTATCTTGAGACCATTGATTAATTAACATTAATCCTCCCGATTTGTTGTGATCGCAAAATAAACATTTATAGCACAATAAATCGGCCTTTTAATAATAAAAACAGTTAAATACCCAATATCATATTAATAATCACTTAACATTAAATAATAAATATAAACGAGTGATTCAATATGAAATATACATTATTAATCTCGATTTAAGGTCAACGTTGATGACTTTTACGGGTATAATTTGACCGTCATCAACTACCCCCCACTTAGACTTTGATCGTCCCGAACAAAGCATCAATAAGTCATTCCCCATGACAACATTTTCTATGGTCAAATCATACTTACACAAGAAACTCAAGTCAACTCATACTAGTCATGCTCATAAGATATACATTATTCACTACTTACTATGAATCGAAGTGATGTGTGCATGTGCATTTAGTTTTATATATTCGTGGCAAGATTAGAGTTTATGCTAACTTCGCAATCTCAACCTACCAACCTCAGCATTCATACTTCTTATGCCTCGCAATGGTTAGAGCACTAGAGCAATAAGCAAGAGCGTATCTATAGGGATTTTGGGCTTGGAGACCGAGTACTACTCAAAGCCTCTTAAAAATTGAATTTCTTCAATTATTCATATTTTTCAAATACTATCAATCTCAAGGAAGAAAAATTTTTAAAGTATCCCCCTATCTTAGATCATGTATAGCATCGAATATTACCACAAGCGCGGGGCTACTTTGGTAATGTCACTACAAGCCCAGTGTCTAACATTTTGCTAAAACACAGATACGTCTCAAGCTTATTACTCTGCTTTAATGGCTAAAAGATAAGAATGCATCAGCAGATAGATATTGATACTAAGTTCACATAACCAATCATCTATGCAATGTACACATAATTTCTTCAGTTATTATGATTTGCGCGGTATACTCGATTCACAGATTGAGTAATTGAATAATAAATAACTACTTGCAAAAACAGGCATGAATATCCTTAAATTTACTTAACATAAGTATAAAATGATCACGTACTCATGAAACTTGGTTCCTTTCCTATCAATTCTTAGCTAGGAACTCACAATTCTAAGGGTACGAGATACATAATATGGTATTTATTCAATTTTTTCAATCATGTGCCGTTTCATTCAATTTTCAATTATAACATAGCATGGCTAAGTCTCCTACCCCCCACTTAAACATGGCATTGTCCTCAATGACAAAAATAAATGAGAATTTAAGAAAAAGACTTAGCTCTGGAACGGGTCCAAGTAAAGGAAAAAGATCGGAGTAAATTTCAGCACGTCGTGGAGAGATAGACACATCTTGTATAAGCAAACAAACTCCACGAAACCGTCAAATACCATGTCTATGGAAGTTATAAAATAATGTGGCAGTAATGAGGTATAAATACCTAAAAACAGTTTAAGCCACTTTATTTTATACAACCAATGACAAGGGAAACCAAAAAGAAAAATACTAAATAGAAAGAAAAATAAACAAGCAACTAAAGATGGTGGTCTTCATCTACAACCTCCACCGCCTAAATATTCTTAAAACCGGGTGGAGAAGACAAAGATCAAAAAGCATTACCCGACGTGGGAAAACACAAGGGTGACTCGATCGAAAAGGTATTCAATCCAGGAAAAGAGAAACTTGGTAAGGTATAACAGATTAAATGCGACCTATAGGATAAAGATAAAATGAGATACTTAGCGCAGAAACTTCTCGCTTGCATTGGATATCAACAACATAGGGAAATGTAGCTACTCCTCGAAATTACTAATAACCCAATGTATCATGTAAAAGTCATAACCGTCATCAACAAGGTCGGATCGGTGTGATAATGTAGAACAAAACTTATCATCTAGAAATGCCGGAATAGACGGAAAAGTGTGAAAATCAAAGGGTCGTGAAAATCAAAATGATAAAAGATAATCATTAAAGCTTAGCAATATTTCGAATTCCGCAACAAAAAGGTATTTTGTGAACAAGATGGAGGTAGAGAGTATAATGGGTTGAGAAAAAGATACACATAAGGAGGGTAAAACGGATAGAAAGAAAGAGAGGCGATGAAAGAATGGTTAGAAATGTGAACTGTCGGGGCAGATTGGTGAGAGGATCGAAAAGTTTGAAGGTGAAAAAGTGTAAAGGGAAAGATAAGGATAATTGCAGAATGAATTGCACATCACTTTGGATTTTCACTTGGATCACCTAAAAAGTTTTAGAATTTGACCAAGATTGTTCTTGTTCACACCAATAATTCTCTGTTACATTTTCAATAATTATCAAGCTCTCTTAATGCTTCCATCTTAAGGTTGTTTGCTAAATTTTCTTTTCTTTAGCAATTTTTCGACTCTCCTACGGAACTCTATTTCACGTGGCCTATATTGAGTAAAAAAGTTTTGCACATCCTTAGCCCAATGTCCATCGGAACACAGCAAAATAAAAAACCTCAACATATGTCACGTTACTTTTATTTGACTCAAAGAAAACAAAACCTAAAATCCTAAAAAGAAATCCTAAGGGTTTTAAAGAAGTAGTTCTGAGTTTAAAGTCCTCAGCTCGACTTTCCAAAAATCATCCTTGTCAGTTATCATTCTTGGATCGCCAGACTTTGACCCTTCGCGCACTATAAGAGGTGGACTTGTTGCTTTTGCGGATTAATACCCTTCACTTGGTTGTGAGACCTAGGAAACGACATTTATCCGTACCATTTATCCAAAGCTCTTACATCGGCTCTCGTTTTAGGAATTAGTGAATTCTAAGAAACTCGGTTAAAATTACGGTTTTGGCCTTGACAATAAGAAACAATGAATCAAAATACTCCGAATAAGGTTGGTTATGTAGGCAAGCCTACGCCGTCTTATTCGTTGGAACATATGTGACAGTTCAGGCCAATCTGTCAAGATTAAGCCCCGTTTAGCCCGAAGGCTTATCGGCTATGCTAAGTCTTGTTGAACTGCTGTAACGTACATCACACGTGGAGGGGAGTCGATTGTGCCGAAGCTCGGTTGAACTCGCCCAGCCATGGTTAGACCATTTCCGAACCCATGTACTAAGAGTCTCCGATTTCTAAATTGTCACCCAAAGCGTAATCTCGTTTCTGGTTTAAGGTGGGTTCACCGGGAAGCCTTACCATAAAACTCAACGTAAGCGAGAAGATGGTGTTCTCTCAAAACTCAACGTCTTCTTTAGATTGTGAATGCTTAAACTACACAATTTGTTGCTCCCCGGCCGTAGAAGCAATCTCATGCATAGGACAAAGAGATTTTAACGAACTACGAGGAACTCTTTATTCATCGCTTCCTTTCAACGACTACATGTTTCCTTACACCCTAGATGAGACAGATTTGGGGCAGAACCTTCCACACTAATAGAATTAATCTTACAAACCACTCCGGTCCAAGATTCATACTAAGGTTCATGTATAGGCTAACTTATGCTCAATAAAAAACCAAAAGGTAGTAAAACATAAGCAAAAAGGTAGTACCTTGCCTTCAACATTGTACCACGAAGAATTTAAGCCTTTAAAATTTTTTCGGAGCCATCTTTGTGCTTTAAAGGTATTGCTTCCATCGCTTTTCCCATCTTAGATTCGTAGCTCCACATGTTTGCTGGGTTATTTTCTCAGCGCCCGCGAAAAATTATTGACTTGGATTATTGCTTCCCTGGTTTCTGCAAACAGAAGAAAAACAAAATAGACCGTAGACTGATTTTAACATGGTTTCCCATGCTGCTATCAGACCAACGGATTAAACATACAGGGATAAACAGACACGCGAAGTCCCAGAAAATAGAACCAGGCTCGCTGCCAACGAGAGGCAGTCTCGCTGGGAGCGAAACCAGCTGTTCCAGATTCTGGAATTTTTACACATAGCAGACAACCAGAGGGACTAAAAAACAGACTCTAAAATAGAAAACTTGACATGAATAATAAAATTATTTATATATAAAATTGACAGTTGGTTCACCGGCAACGGCGCCAAAAACTTGATGACGTAGATCAAGTAATAAAATACTTGACCACCATAAACCAATACTAGCAACAGGACTAGGCCCATCGTAGTATAGCTATAGTGAATCAAGGTCGATCCCACAGGGAACCAATTGTGGATCATCTTATATACAAACAATTAATTAAACATGTCAAGGACATAGAGGCGGTCTACGACCAACATAAGACAAGAAGGGTAAAGACACGACTCGACACAACGTAATTAACCTCCCCAATTATAGTCTTTATCGTTTGGACCTAGATAATTTATATAATAAGCTGAACTTATTAACTGTCAATCCGTTTGTATCTATCTTAGATTGGCTACGGGAGTCAGCCTCTTTAACTTGACTTAGCACCGGTTAGGTTGCTAGATCACTGTGCTACATTACGTGACTTCACCTTTTGGGTATCCATCTCATATAATTTGCACGCTTACGAAACTAAGGATGCCGATATTAATCGTACACCTCGTCTAGGCAACATTCCTATGGTTAGGCGTACTTATACTTCTTAAACGATTACTCAAGCTCTCGTCCAACTAGCAATTACCAAGTTATAGTCTCATGCTAATCTACGACGTACGTATAATCAGGTGCATGCAATTCCTAAATATAAACCTACCTAGATATTCTTTGAACGTCCGTGAAGAGCAATTCATAAGCCTACCTAAGAGTTTTATATTGGTATTTCCTTTTTACACGTTTTAATTAAACTAAGCGAGTAACGTAGCCATAGCCATACCTACTGAGATAATAAATTCAACTAGGCTAAACCTACCATAAAGACGTGGCGAAATAAGCGATGAAACGGGGCTCGGTCGACCGAGTGTAAGGCCTCGGTCGACCGAATGACACCTTTCGGTCACCCGAACGATTTCAACCGAGAATACATCTTAGAATATCTCTCGGCGTTTCGTCATACAGAACAGATTAAACAGTAATTCGCACAGTATTCATATAAACTAACATAGATACGCATTAATTAGATCAATTAGATTCATGAATAAATACTAAGTGTATGACGTAGGTTATGGGATCCCCATAGACAAGGAGTCGCCACATCCCTAACGTCATAGCCTAGATCTACATCATCTAGCTATGATTAACTAATTCAAACGATAAAGCATAATTGGGAGGGATTAATTACTTAAAAGAAAGAAACGAGAAAATAAAGGCTTACATATTGCGACCCTTAAACCGCCGGAAACCCTCAAATTATTCTACATTGTATCAAAGTTATATTATGAATTGTAAGATTGAAGAAAGAATGAAGGGATGATTTACAATTTCTCGTAGTCTTTGCTTATATAGGAGTTTCGCCGACTTATGAAGGATCTAGAAGGTAAATACGAAAAAATCCGATAAATGACCGAGATGACACACTCGGTCGATCGAAGCTATAGGCTCGGTCGACCGAACCTATTTTTGGCACATTTTAAATATTTTCTTCGTCTGTCTTGCTCCCCACTGCACGCTTCGTGTTGATCTGATTAACCTTTCGTTTAATGCTCCGATTTTCTTTCTCTATTATCTTGAGACCATTGATTAATTAACATTAATCCTCCCGATTTGTTGTGATCTGTAAAATAAACATTTATAGCACAATAAATCGGCCTTTTACTAATAAAAACAGTTAAATACCCAATATCTTATTAATAATCACTTAACATTAAATAATAAATATAAACGAGTGATTCAATATGAAATATACATTATTAATCTCGATTTAAGGTCAACGTTGATGACTTTTACGGGTATAATTTGACCGTCATCAATGCTTTGCTCGAGATGGGTTCCACACGAACTCCATATGCAAATTTTATCCTTTCCAAGTACTTCTTACTCATTTCAATTATCAGTGTTAAAGGTTTCTTTCCTTAGCACATAATTTTAATCGTCCTCACGGTTGGCTTTATTCAACACTGGTGAATGCTTTTTGTTCCCTTGTTTTCCTTTAACATAAAACTATTTTTCCCCGGCTCTGAAACTTCTGAAAATTTTACATCAATGTAGATTACTGTCTTATATACAATCTATCTTTTTACATTGATTCGATAATCTTTATGGATTGTTCATAAAATCCATGTTATTGCCGGACACTCTGTCCAGAAAATCAGAAGCAGCACCTTCACTTCTTCTTCTGTTTTGAACACGTTAAACATTTTCAAATGACCTGAATTTTTTATATGTTGCAGACAACAATTTTATCAACAACTTTTCTTTTGGGATCAAGTTCAAATTCCTTTTTTTGATAATAATTTGCAATTCAAATCAGTTTTTATTATTCAGAAAATTCTGACAGCTTGTGTAATCGGTAAAAATAATTGTTTTTGACCAACTCACTCTCATCAAATAATTCTAATATTTTTATGTCATCTAGAAAACTCCAGTATCTAAATCCTTTCTCTTTGGATCATGCTCAAATTCCTTTTTGTTTGTGCTGTACAAATTGATAATGTCAGATCCAGAGTAAATATCGTACACAGCCACCTAAAAAGGATCATCACCTCTATGACTGAGGTTTGGGCTAAGAGTGTAGCAAGTTACGGGTGTTATGTCTTAGAAGATTTCCGAAGCGATCTTTCCCTAGGATATGTCTCATGGTAGAATGTTTGTAAAGTTAACATTGTTGTTTCTTTTGCAGTTATAAACAAGAACCAAGATTCTATCCTCCAGCATGCCATGTTTGATGTTCAAACCCTTTTCATGCCCTTTTGTAATTACACCTTTTCTGGTAATTTATTTCTCATGTAATCTCCCTCATTTGAGATCTTTAAGCTCAACAAATCCTCTTCACTTGTTGTTATGAAGTACCTAAGAAATATATCTCCATAAGCATTTCTTTTGAACAAATCCATGCTTTCTTATTTGTCAAATCAAGGAACAAGTTCCCTCTAACTCTACAATGTTGTACCCCCATTCTTCTTTTCAAGTACAAATTTGAGTGAACCTTTTAATGTCAGAACATTCTTTTTACTTGTGTTTATTTTCAGCTTCCCTCCTAAGGGTAGTGTTGATTTTGTAATCTTTCCATCTAATGCTACTTGGTCTTTCAAGGTATGCATCTCATCTTCTTACCAGCTGGATCTTTAATCATACCTTGACATCCATCTTTAGTTACCTATCTTTAACCTTCTAGCAATTATGCTAAATCGGTTTCAAGCAAAAAGTAGTCTTTGCCAAGGTGCCTTCTGATTTCCAATTCAGATTAATGTACCTTGTACCCTTCAGTTTTAATTCTCTTTCAGGCCATTTAGTGCCATGAACCGCCAGATACACCTCTTGATATTCCATCTTCAATTTTGGCATTTCTAAAAACACTTTTGTCATACTAGTAGAAAGTCTATTTTGTGTTAACCTTTTTTCCCCCATAAGGAATAACCTTGAGCCCTTATTTCTGTGGCAGTGTACTATTCCTCTCGAGTAGTGCAACCTTGAAAATTTGAATTGGATCATCAATGATCTTCACACTTTTTTTGAAAGTTGAGTTAATTATTTGAAGCCAAACTTTATCCAATAATTCTTAAGTGTGTTTTCCCCTTCACTTAAAAGCTCGTTTGTCACATACTTTCTAAAAATTTTGATTTTTCCCTTACATTGTCATGAGGAAAACCCTATCTCCTTTTCAATTTTGAAATAAACTCTGTTTGAATAATGCAGACTTTGATTTTTCCTTGACAAGTTCCCTTTTATTTCATTCTGAGACCTTTTGGTGTACTCGTTTTGTCTCTAAAGCTCCTGCATGTTGAGATTCTGGCCTCTTTTGATTTCTAAATGGTTTAGTCTTCCTGGTGCTCAACCTGTCACCTTCAAACTATGTTTGTTTTCCAAGCTAACCCTTATTGGCATAAGGATTGGATCAGATCGTCAAGAGAAAGCATGACAAATGCATGTTCTTCATCCCAACGAGACTCAGAAGTCCTTTAGCTGGGATCATTGTGGTTCTACAACAAGTTTGTGTCAAAGTGATGAATGAAGCCACACGATAGCACTTGTGTTCATCCGGAGCAACCAAGATGCACAGAGAGTTGGAACAGTACCACTGATGATCTTTCATAAAGATAGAGGTAGAAGAGCTGCATACAACAATATTTACCACGACAACATCCATATGTCAACATTTGAAACTCTACAAGGAGAAAAGCGAAGAACTCCAGTTTTCAGGGTTGAAGTGAAACAAAGATGAAAAATTTTGAGACCAGAGTTGATACAGCGAGCCAACAAGAATATTGTTGTGGAGCATCGCAACCTCAAGTTGGCACAGGACAAGCAGAAGCATTGGGAAGACGGAAGAAGAATACGGTTAGAATCTGAAGCTGAAGAGTATCTAAAGACGTCCCTCTTGTGCCAGTGATGAACTAATGCTTAACCAATGTTGATGTGGAAGCAAGCGTGGACCTCGTAGTAATTGAAGAGATCTTCATGTATACAGAAGAAACAAGTGCACTTTGGAGTGGTGGATAAAGAAAGTCAACGAAGAAGACGTACAACTAGACGCTCTGTGAAGTCAAGTTCAAGTACCTCCCAGTTACGTTTGAGTTTCGAGGACGAAACTCCTCTTAAGGGGGGAGGAATGTAACATCCCGGCTTTTCATAAAGGGTAAAGTGGTAATTGGGTAATTTTACTATGACCTAATTATTATTTAGCCTATTTTCATTTAATTAAAAATGATTTAATTAATGTCTTGGAAAGTAATTATAAGGAATAAAAGGATTTAGTCATTTAATTAATGGATTTAATTATTGTCTATTTAAGGAAAATAGTCACAATGAATCCCTCATAATTTGGCATGCATATTCTCGGAATAAAAAGGGTGGAACGGCGCCAACAAGAAGAACAACGCAGGAGATTGCCTGGAAAAAGGAGAACATAATATTCAACCGTGCGGCCAATCCGTTCATCAGTTCAAGATGCCGCATGAGAGAAAAGTGATCACCGCGACGAGACGCAATATCCTTATTCCGTAAGTTTTCAGTTTAGCCCTAGTTTTTCGTAATCGTCGAGTTCGTTTCTTCAAAAATTCGTATCTTTTAATCCGTATCTCTGTTTTTCAGCCATGAGTAGTCAAAATGATTGTCTTGGAGCGTAGATCATTCTAAAAATAGGTTCACATCATTTAATTCAGGTAATATTCATGTTTACACACGTTTTCAATTCGGGATTTTCAAGAAAGATAGGATTTTTAGGTTTACTTGTTTTAATTAGGTTACAAGTTTAAGGCTTAGAAGTTCAACTTTTTCTTGAAGGTTTTGGATCGGTTTTGCTGGCTATTAAGATAGGAGTCTCTTCCTAATGAGTAATTATAGTTTTATAATGATAAGTTGAGTTCCGGTGAGTTTTGGTGTTGTTTGGTGATAGAATTTATGCTAAGTTGTAATTAATGAGATGTGATATTTTTGGTATATTTGAGATGAGTTCTACTGCTTTTTTTTTGGAGTAATTTTTTGATAAACGTGTTTGGTTTGGGTTAGGAATCGATAAGTGTAGAAAATCGTGTTTTAGGGTTTTGTAATACGTTCTAATTGTTATCCTTTGGTCTTATAACATTAATTAAACCTTAAAAAGCTTCGATTGAGCTTCCGATTCGTTTAGTTTCGGCACCGAATATACTCTTAAAGGGAGTTGAAGTTCGGATCCGTCGGAAGAGCATGAAAAGACTTGTGCTTTGATGAACTAGAGTTTATCAATGTCTGTGTAATTGTTAGGCCGTGTCCATGTCTAGTGGTCTGGGAAAGAGAGTAATTCATGTGAGGGAGCATACTTGAAAATACTTAGGTGGCTAGTTAATACACAATAAAGTTACATACGTGGTAGTAAAAGATAAAACAACACTTATTCTCGGTTAGGCACCAAGTCATATCGGCGATGTGATACGTTCATAAAAGGTGAACAACGCTACTGGCTCAAAAGGCTGAAGGGTAGTGGAGGAAATTCATCGAACGTATATGCATACCGGGGAGATCCCGGGACTATCGGTGCTATTCACCTAGTTAACAAGTATATCTCGTGATGGATACACATCATGCATAGTGCCCTTGAGTGATGACGTAACCAAAATAAATTAAGCTAGAAACGTATAGTCATGACATGTTGATGGACATGGAGTGAACCCTAGATTGAGTCGATTTCTCATAAAGATAACATAATAATAATAAAAAGAACCTTTTGTTATAGAACTTAGTTATTCGTTAGCTTCTCACTTTTACTAAGTACTTTGTACTTACCTCCTTTGCATTTTCTTTTGTATGCATTGCGGGTTGAGAAGATGAACAGGTTGACCAAGAGTAGTTGACGGCTTGATGATGTTGCTGCCTTGAAATTGCTTTTAGTTTATTTTCTTTTTCGTAAAGGTTGTATTAGACTTGCTTTTTTTTTACTCCTAGACTTTTGTAAGTTATGTTTGTACTTTTAAGAGCTCATATTGTGTAAGTCTTTGGGTTTTTCGTCGTTGTAATTTAACTATCCATCTTTAGTATGGTTAATTTCCATTCTTAGTAGCATTTAAGTTTTTACCCGAGTCTTTTTAGCTTCCGTTTGCTTTTATTTGATACGACGACATAGGCTTGCGTATAATATTATATTTATTTAATGCTATGCGCGCCGAACGTTTCTCTTCCGGATAAGGGCTCGGTATCCGGAGTGGGGCGTCAAATGAATGCCGGTAAGTGTTAGGCCTACTATTTTTAATGAAGGCTAAAGATCTTTCCCTTATGGTGTTGGGTGGTTATCAGGAATTCAATATAATCTAGAGCCGCCAACGTGCGATGCACGTTTTTGCCCTCGTTTTTATGGTTTTTTGTGTGCGTAAATTATACAGGTAAGTTCTGAGGCTTTTGTTAGATGCGTGTAAGCGTAATTATATAGACAACGTAGGTGTTTTTGCAGTTGGTATTACATAGGCGAGATGAATTTACATTCTAGGACAAAATAGTTACAGAAGGTGCCCACTGGTGTTGTAGGTTCGGGTGCGTAACCCGCACCTGTGCTCCGTTATGTCGTAAATTCTTTCCGCGGTGGAGACGGGACGGAGGAAGACGACGATTACCGTGACGTTGTCTTTGCTGCCGCACTCAACCGCCTCGGTAGCCAGTCTTTTTGCACACATTCCAGGCTCTTTTACAGTGTCAATTATGCTTACTACATCTGTGTTGCTAACAACATCCCAAAGCCCATCGTTAGCCATCACCGGACAATAATATAAACTCTCTGCTGAGATTTTTTTATAGACAGAACAAGGTGCTTAAACATGACAAGAAACCGCCAAAGAAACACCATTTTATTGGCACAATAATTTATATGCCTTCGTGTCTGTTTAAAACGTGTTGAAGTTCATAAATTTTTCGATTACCCACGTTTTTAACAGCTTAAAGCTTTTGATAAAGATGGTAATTCATTATAGATGATAGTGCTTCGAAAATCGTTTCAAATGTGACTCATTGAATAAGGTAACTTACCTGTAATCACATGCCGACATTACTCATCCCATAATAAGCATAAAGCTTCATCATATTCTTGCGATACGCCGATACGAGTTAAAAGAATTTGCCAATTCAACAAAGTAGTAACTATTTAGAACACTTACAATGTATTCATCTTCCATAGATAGAAAAGTTGCTGTGATCTCAGGTTCAACAGTTACAACAGGCTTAAGATCATTATCGCCGATGGAGCGCGTAACCTGTAGAAAGAAATTTCATTGACTTAAAAATCCATAGCTAGTAAAATGGCCACTTTCAACAAAAAACAGAATGAAAAATGCCAGAATTAATCCAACAAAATCATAAACAAGGAAAAAACAGGAGGAGAAAGAACCTGAAGACCAGCCTGACCAACCCTCCATGTATCCATTATCCATTTTACATCGCCACCAGCATTAATTACTCGTTGCCTCTCCTCCGGGAAACTTGCCACATGATCCTACCATGTTAAATTCACCTAGTTAGTAAAAGCCATAAGATCAAGTACATGAAAATGTAATACTGGGCGGCGGGGAGGGGGGTCAATCATACTTTGCTTAGGGAATATGGGTGACCACCGCGACACAAGATTGTTCTGCAGTCCCCAGCATTAGCAACAAAAAGCCTGTTTTTAATGACATGAGCAAGCAATAGCAAAGTGCAACCGGGATGCCAATCTTTCTGAATGCCTTTGTTGGTATTCCGATGAGAGTTTAATTCTTTCCAGAATGCATCGTCTGTCTTCATGAATGCCTCAACAAGTGCATCACATGGATTTCTTGTTCACCAACAGTAAAAACACACTTAATATAGGTTTTTCATGAAATGCATCTGGATATAAGCATGATTTACAGGTATAAAACAAGTAAAACCTGTTTGTAGAATCCCAGAATTTCGACTCACAAATGAGAGTTTGAAGTACCTAGCCTTATCAAAAGCAAATGGAAAGCCCATGCTTTAGTCCAAGTTCAATACCCCGTTTTAGCCAATAATTACAGCAGATTTTTTTAACTGTATGTTAGTGCTTAACAAGGGAAACTAAAGCTAGAAACCAAAGAAAAACACAAATTCAAATGAAAATAGTTGAAATACCTTATTCAGGTCTCTTACTCCTTCGATAAAATCAAGATAATTGTGCCAATTTTCAAGTTTCGCAGCATTTTTAGGGCGGACGTGAAAGTATGGCCTTCGTATAGTTGTTTCAAAACCAATGATCCTAGAATCGAACTCTTTTTCTTTCTTAAACATCTCTTCTCTAACAACGATATATTTCTCCAATTCCTCGGCATCTTTTAAGCTTGCACTTAGAGGTTTAGACTGTTTAACAGAATGTGGATGGGTTTCTCCCTCCGTAGTTTGATCATTTGGTCCAGAATGGGCAAGAGCTGCGGCAGCAGCTTCCTCATCAGCCCGCAACTCTGAAAGAGGCCGACTGGCAACAAGTTCTTTGAAACTGTGACATGAGAGGCTAATGAGAGGGGAAGTGAAATATATTCCAATATAAAACATGGTACCTTTTCATTTAAAAGGATGCCTAATAGCTTTTGTGCACCATTTCTGTAAAACCACAAGCAGAAACGTTATTAGGAAAAGCCAAAAAGTAATCATTTGTTTGTTAGCAACCACAAAGAAATAAATGGCGAAGTAAAACATAATCTAACGAAATAAAGGGGTGCACCATTTGTTTGTGAAGGAATTCCGTTTCTGTCCTGCAAGTATAAAAGATATTAAAAAATGTTAAAGTAGCAAAGAATGCAAATTTAGTTCTAGAAGGACATCCAAGAAACTAACCATTGCATAATTGTAGCAACAACAGAATATATTGAGATTGTTAGATTAACCTGGAAAGAAGACTATGACGCAATATGATACGATTTGCTTACTGAATCTTTGGCAACACTCCCATTACTCTCCTCTAAATCTCTTCCCAACATTAATCTTTCCTCCAAATTTTCTCAATCTGAACCCAAATCAAGAACCCCATTTCTTCATTTCCTTCAAATTTCAAAATTCAGTGAGCAAACCAAAATAAGCTCATCAACAAGATTGTATGCAGCTGGATTGTCAGAAATATCCATTGACACTACCTCGATATATTGAGATTCCAAATAGACGGAGAATATATTGAGATTATCAGAAAGCTCATAAGTCAAATTATCCCAGATACAACAATAAACATATACATAATAAAAAAACAATAAACCAACCACACGTACTCAGTAGAAAACAATTATACAACCGGTGAGCTCTTTCACCCCAAAACTGGGCATTCAAACAGAAAATCCAACTATTAGATGAAAAAGAAAACAGAAAGCTACCATCACACCTGTGATTCAGAAAATCATGTTGGGTTGCTTATTCAATTGATCCCAAATCAATCAATGAAAAAGACACAAATCGTATCACCCACTTCAAAATTTAGGCAAGACTAAAATTCATAATCACAGGAACGATTTCAAAAATTCCTTCCAAAGGGCACCTTAATTCTACTTCAAATCGAGCTAAAACCATACAAACATCTCAATTCAGCTCCAATCAGATTACTCAATAAACAAATGAACAACACAGATCCATCGGGTGAATAAACAAACAAAAAAAACTAATAACAAAGAGTTAATTAAACTAATCAAAGAAAAGAAAGCCATAACAGAATGCTACCTAAATTAGCTCCAATTTCGTAACTCAATCCCAGATCCAGACACAAAACACGCACATACATCTCAAATCAAACTCCAAAAGAAACCGGAAAAAATTACCACAAAAAAACTAATAATAAAGAAATCTCAGAATTACCATTACGGAATAGAAGACAACGGTAACTTCAAGAATCGATAGCATGAAGAAATGGCTTGGAAATGACAGAGGAGGAGAGCTGAGCTTAAAAGGGTGGGTTTGGTTTCTTAGCAATCCCCGCCGACGTGCCTTGATGAAATCTACTGACAGAATGCGAGTATTCTTTCCACCGGTGAAATGATCTGCGCCGTTGGTTTTGTTGACTTGCTTTTAACGGCTGGATCCGCCGCCCACCGCCACCACTACCACCAATGCCGGATTCGTCTGATTCTGCACAACAAAAAAAAAAGAAATATCTCTACCTATATATATTTGATGAAGGGTCAGATTTTACCAACCTCCAAGCAAAAAACGGAACTATAATGATGCAATTCTCCCCCATTTTTCCCTTCATTTTCTCCACTGTTTCTGAGCCCTTTTCATCCTTCTTTGATAATTCCTCATCTTTTTTCCCTTTCTTCTTTTCCCTCTCCCCTATTAGATCAAGGGAACAATCGACCTGCAAGATGAAAGCCCAAAAACACAGTTAAAGACACATACATGCAAGATGACTAACAAGAACAGAATAAAAACCAAGAATTTACTGCATAAATGGTTGGAGAAGCAAATAAGTACAAAGATAAACGGGGATAACCCCTCAATAGAAAGCATAAAACATTACGCAAATTACACGGGGAAGAAGAAGATCAATGCAACGGCGAATGCCGAAACGAAAGCGCCAAACAACATCATTTATCTACTATGAATCGAAAGGAATAATGAGGAAGTAAAAACCGACGAACAATGAGATTCATAACTCACCCGAGATAAGCCCAAGAAATGAGAAAACAGCTTCTCCATCCACACCGGAACATATTTATACACCCGGGCGAGGAAGCGGTGGTGGAGCGGCCGAAAACAATTCCAAGATAGTGGAGAAGTGACGCAATCGCACTGACCGCCTTAGCCATGCAGATGAAGTTGGAGGAACGGAACGGCGTCGTATTACGAGTCCAAATGGGGAAAAAAGAATTAAATATGATAAAACACGACGACGAAAACTTTTGTCGTGACTTGGCTTAGAAACTTTAAATAGTATACTCCATATATGATAAGCCCAAGAAATGAGAAAACAGCTTCTCCATCCACACTGGAACATATTTATACACCCAGGCGAGGAAGCGGTGGTGGAGCAGCCGAAAACAATTCCAAGATAGTGGAGAAGTGACGCAATCGCACTGACCGCCTTAGCCATGCAGATGAAGTTGGAGGAACGGAACGGCGTCGTATTACGAGTCCAAATGGGGAAAAAAGAATTAAATATGATAAAACAGGACGACGAAAACTTTTGTCGTGACTTGGCTTAGAAACTTTAAATAGTATACTCCATATATGATAAAACATAGGTTGCTGGTAATCTGCATAAAGCGCAAGAGGGGCTTATGCAACAACTGTTCATAAATAAATTAAAAGAAGCTGGGAAATCCTATCTTAGACCAACCTTAGAAGACACTTTAAGTGATATTGAGCCATTTCATTCATCACAACAGTATTTCTTCATTTAATTATACAAAGATCTTTGGGTGATCATTGGTTCTAGTTGATTCAAATGTATTTTTTAAGTAAAATTATGAAACATATCCCAACACCTCCTCAAGATGATACATAAAGGCGGTTTCTATCGGCACCACGAAAATACCATCGACTTCCTTTAATTTATTATTTTCATTTAATTTTTCACACCACATAATCACTCAAGGCACCACCTAAAAATAATCCATTGAACAACTTTTAAAAACTATACACTTTAGTCCCTCTTGTTTTTAAAAATTAAACACTTTACTCCCTCATTTCTGACTTTTACCCCTTCACTTTTTAAAACTCCTTTTAACTTCACTACATCATCAGTACTTCTTCTTTTTTTTTTCATTTCAAACACACTTGCATCCACAACCTAAGAATTTCACCGGAGTTGTTGTCGGGCATTTCGCCGAAGAATACAAATCTCGCCGGAAACCGCAAGTGAAGCTAAGAACAACATCACATTGAACCAAATCATGTAATTATCTTGTTTTGTTCAGATTTCGGTTGTAAATTGGGAGAAATCGAAGGTATTCTTTTTTTGAAAGTTTGAAGGTTTTAATGGAGTTGTTTTAAGGTTTTTTTTCGAATGTAATGCTCCAACAAATCTAAGGTTTTAATTGAATTTTTGTTTCATTGTAATTGTATTCGTTTTTGGATGAAATCGGACGGAAATGGGGTTGAAATCGGAGGTTTTTTTGGCTCTTTTTCGATAAACCGAACGTTTTCCGATCGGGGGTGTGGGGAAGATTACTGGTGCTTGAAACATCGATTATATTGATGTTTTGGTATAAATATAACGTCATATAGGATGACGTTTAGTTCATAAAATGCCCCTAGGTTTACCTAGTTCGTCGTCAGTGTAGGTGACGTTAACATTGCTTTCAAAACTTTGACATGGCTGACGTTGCATATAACGTCAGTGATACTGACGTTACTGTCTCAATGTAACGTCAACCATGATGGCGTGATATGCTGAATTTTATTACAATGGCATAATTAATGTGCATATATGAACTTTGAATTAGTGTGTTTCTTGACATTGTAAACAACTTTGTAAACATTTGTCCAACAATGAATTAGTGTACTCCCAAATATGAATTAGTGTATTTCTTCACATTGTAAATAACATTCCAACTATGAATTTTTGCCATGTATGTGAGTTAAAATGTAAAGTATAATTAATGTAGTTAGTTAAAAGTATACTTGTGTTTCATTGCAATGTAAGTGTGCATGTTAGTTAAAAGTATACTTAGATGTGTTTTGCCAATTATGTGTTTTGTGGACCCGATAATATAAGCCATGAGATCTCTTTGTTGCTTTTGTAGACTGACTTACAAGAATCAGTTCCATTAAGAAATGACCAATGATATCCATTTGTTAATATCTCTCATAAGTTGATATGCCAAAGATATTCATTTCTTAATGGACTGATTCAGGCTAGCCATTATCTACGTAAAAAGGCCTAATGCCCCCTCACTTTGAAAACTGAGAGTCTATCGACAAACAATTAGAAGAACTTCAGATATTAAAACTGTTGAAATAGTGTCCTAAACCCAATCGGGTTGGACCGGAACCGACCGGGTCGGATCATTTCTACTATTTTTTTATGTTTATACATATGATAAATGGCTTTTCTATTATTATATATTCTGTTTATTTATATGAACCAATTTGTGATTGTATATAAGATAACGCCCCTAGTGTCAAACTGTGTTACAGTATATAGGCTGAAAGGAATGCTGAGTGCTCAAGCTACTGATGATATGAAGACACCAGCAGCCTGCTGATTAAGGGTGTACATGGTTCGGTTCGGATCGGTTAATAGCCGTAACCAAAACCAAACCGAAATTTTCGGTAAATTGAAAACCCGAACCGAAATTGAACCATTTGAAAAAGAAAACCGAACCAAAATAACCGGTTCGGTTTGGTTCAGTTAACCGAAAAACAAAAAAAAAATCAAAAGTAAATAATTAGCGATAACCAAACCGAACCGAACCGAAATAACCAGTTGATTAACCGAAAAACCAAACCGAAATAACCAAATTTCATCTAAATTATACAATTTCAATAGTTTGATTCACTATATGGTTATAAACGGTTTGATTTTTCTATTTGGTTTCGGTTCGGTTCGGATATAAACGGTTTGGTTTTCGGTTTAGATTCGGTTCGGTTTTTGGTTTGGTTTTCGGTTCGGTTCGGATAATTTACAGCCCTAACCATACCCGAACCAAAAATTCTGGGTTTTCCATTTTGAAAACCGAAAACCAAACCGTAGGACTTATTAACAGAACCGAACCGAACCAAATTACCCCGGTTCGGTTTTTGGATTATCCGTATCCGTGTACACCCTTACTGCTGATAGTATAGAAGCATGCTGACAGTATGGAAGCCTCAACAGCATGCTGGTCACTTTTAGTATGATGTAAACTAGAAAATGGATATTCTGTTATAGTTTGTAATAACCATTTGTAACTTACTTCTGACTGATCCATAAGGTTTATGAAGCTATAAATACCCATTATCAACTGCATTGTAATCATCTTGTAACTTTTACATGATTGATATTAATTCTGCATTTTATTTTGTTTGTTTGTAATTCTACAAACTTCATCATGGTATCAGAGCAGAAATTTGAGAATTTCTAAATGCTTTCCTGCGTTTTTCCTTCAATATTTCAAGAATCTCGGGAGTTTTCTTCATCTTTTCTAAGTTTTCAGTTTCTTGAGAGTAAGCTGTCATCTATTTATCTATTTTTCATCAATTCTTGATCAGTTTTTCACTATCATTGTTGATTTGTGATCCATTCTGGGATTGTTGATAGCCATGCCAGCTAAGAAACAAGAAATAAGTCCCTCCAGTCCATTCTATGTTAATCCAAATGAGAATCCTTCTCTGATTCTTGTTCAGCCATTGATGAATGGCAACAACTATAATCCATGGAAAATGTCCATGGAGATGGTGTTGATCACCAAGAATAAAATTGGCTTCATACACGGCACAGTTAAAAAACCAGAAGCAGATTCAGTAGACTTCCATGCATGGAGATAGTGTGATACAATGGTGAGATCATGGATCTTAAATTCTGTTGAAAACACCATTGGACTAAGTTTGATGTATTTCAAGAATGCACATGCAATTTGGAAGAATCTTGCAGCAAGGTTTTCAAATGTTAATGCATTAAGACTTTCAGGTCTTCTTGAAGAAATGAATTTACTGAAACAAGGCACAAATTCTATCAATCAATATTTCACAAAATTAATGATTCTTTGGGAAGAAATCAAGACCATCAAGCCAGTAACAACCTGTTCTTGTGATCCTCAATGTCACTGCAGTGCAATCAGCAATCTGATGGATCGTATGGAGGCTGAACAAGTCATAAAATTCCTTAAAGGATTAAGGGATGAATTTGAGCCAATGGTCTCAGAGGCAATGTTGATGGTGCCCTTTCCAGAAATTCATGATGCCTTTGCATTGGCAATATAGTTTGAAAAACGAAGTTGTATATGGCTAACAAGGCCAAGAATCAAAATGACATGGTTCTCTTATCACGACAGAATGGATAGGGGCAAAATCAGATTGTCAGCAGACCTAACTCTGTTGCAAATCCCAGACCCAAAAATCCTAAAAAGATGCAATGTAGTTTTTGTGGATTCAATGGTCATACTGAGGAGACTTGTTACAAGAAGCATGGTTTTCCTCCTGACTTTTAATCAAAAAGGGCAAATATGGTAGAAGAGGAACAATCAGCAGAAGAAGATCAGGCACAAAGCAGGCCTGTTGGACCTGGGTTTCCTAATCTTACTGCACATCAACTTGACATGTTGATGCCTCTGCTGAATGATCCTCCTAGACATGCAGGATTTGCAGTTGGCCAACCTACTGATATTGTTACACATTACTCACCTACTACCGGAACATGGACCTAAGTTTAGTAAGATCAATACAATGGATCTTAGACTCTAGTGCCAAGGATCACATTGTAGGATCATTAGATCTGTTAAGCAATCCCAAACATCCATCGGGCATAAAAATAGGATTACTTAATGGAAATAATGTCTCTGTCACACATATAGGACAAGTGAGGATCAGCACTCAACTGGTCCTACATGATGTGTTTTGCATTCCTGGTTTTAAGTATAACCTTTTATCTTTACCTTCTTTTATTAATCATACAAAAGGTGCAGCTATCTTTTCTGCTAACAAGTGTGTTGTTCAGGACAAGAACAAGAAAATGATTGGTTCAACTGAGTTACAGAGAGGACTTTATGTCATGGACCAACCAATAAAGCTTTCTCTTGCCAATGATGTGGAAATCACACTTTATTTGATAGATAGATGATGCACTTTTATGGCACTACAGACTTGGGCACTTGCCAGACAAAAGACTGCAAGTCATCAGCTCACAGTCTGCTGATGTCAAATTTTGTAATGATGATCTTTCTTATGTATGTCACATGGCTAAACTAAAGAAAAATCATTTTCCTTTAAGTACCACTACTATAAGTGCTACTTTTGACCTTGTTCATATGGATATTTGGGGTCCTCTGAGATAGCATACTGCAAATGGACAACAATATTTTCTTATTGTTGTAGATGATTTTTCAATATTTACTTGGGTTTTTCTTATGATCCATAAATCTGAAGACTCTGACCTTGTTAAATCTTTTGTTAAATTTGTTTCTACTCAGGTCCATAAAATTATTAAAGTAATTAGATATAACAATGGTGTGGAATTTCAACTTACTGACTTTTATGCTTAGCAGGGTATCATACATCAGATATCATGTGTAAGTACACCTGAGCAAAATGGTATTGTTGAAAGAAAACATCAGCATCTGCTGAATGTTGCAAGAGGTTTGAGGTTCCAGAGTAATCTACCAATTGAATATTGGGGTTTTTGTCTTTTACATGCTGTAAAGTTGACATGAAGTTCTTTATGGCACCAAACCAGATTATTCTATGTTGAAAGTTTTTGGTTGCTTAGTTTTTTCATGTAAACTTCAGCAGTATAGGACCAAATTTGACTTAGGATGTAGGACTTGTGTGTATCTTGGGAAATCAACCACATCCAAGGGTGCTATTCTCTTAGATATTACCAAAAAAAGATATCTTTGTTGCTAGAAATACTCAATTCTATGAAACTTATTTTCCTCTTTTTCAGCAGGTGTTGGGAAAGCCTAGATGTCTTGCTGACATGCCTGTTCCTTTGCCAGTAATGGTTAGTTTTGATGACCTGCTGAATTGAGTCAGCGGAACAACCAGCAATGGGTTCAACAGAAGCTGATATATCCAATGAAAGGCATGAACCAGTAAATCAGGCACCTGAACCCACACAACTAAGAAGGTCCACAATAACAAAAAAATCACCACATTTTATCAAGGGGGTGCCCATAATGTTCAGCAGACTCCACATCTGTTAAGTGCAGTAATTAGTCTGGACAACCTCTCAACAGACATTGTCAGATTCATTAATGATATTCATGCTGCTAAAAAACCTAAGACCTACAATCAAGCTATCAAGCATGATGAATGGAAGGAGGCAATGAACAAAGAAATTGAAGATTTACAGAAGACTCACACATGGGAAATAGTTAATCTGCACCTAGGCAAGAAACCTATAGGGTGCAAATGGGTGTACAGAATCAAACACAATCCTGATGGATTAGTATAGAGATTCAAAGCTAGATTAGTAGCAAAAGGCTACACTCGGACATATGGGATTGATTATCAAGAAACCGACTCCTTTGTTGTCAAGATCACCACTGTCAGATTATTATCTACAGCAGCAGCAGTCAATAATTGGCATCTACTTCAGATGGATGTCAATACTGCCTTTCTATATAGAGATCTACATGAAGAAGTACACATGTTGTTACCCCCAGGTTATGTAGCAACTAAACCAAACCAAGTCTGCTAACTCGTCAAATCATTATATGGTCTCAAACAAGCCAGGAGACAATGGAATTACAAGTTGACTGAATCATTGGAGGCTCAAGGATTCATTCAATCCAAACATGACCACAGTCAATTCACAAAACGGTCGGGACAGTCATTCATTGCCTTATTGGTATATGTAAATGACATTATAGTTGCTAGCCCCAGAGAAGAGTTAATTTAGCAAGTTAAGGATGCTTTACACCCGCAGTTCACCATCAAAGATCTTGGAAAATTGAGATATTTCATAGGCATTGAGGCTGCTAGATGTCCAAAAGGCATATCCATTTCACAAAGAAAATACACATTTAACCTCTTAGAAGAATATGAATTTTTAGGAGCCAAACCTGCTAAGACACCTACGGAGTCTAAGAAGACTTTACAACATGGTGATTCACCACTTTTAAAATATAACACTGCATACAGATCCCTAGTGGGTAAATTGATTTACCTCACTTTTACCAGACCAGATATTGCCTTTGTAGTACAACAACTAAGTCAATTCTTGACACTCCTATTGAAAATCACATGAAGGCAGCTTATAGACTGCTAAGGCACTTAAAGACCAATCCTGGCAAATGAATCTTCTTCCCAGTAGATAATGATCTTGTACTTTAGGATTTTACAGATAGTGATTGGGCTGGTTGTCCTGAAACAAGAAGATCAGTATCTGGTTGTCCAATCTTCTGGAAAGCAAATAAACAAACAACAATTGCTAGAAGCTCATCAGAGGTTGAGTACAGGGCCTTGGCGAATGCAGTTTGTGAAATCTAGTGGCTTATCTATATACTACAAGATTTACAAATTATAGTTCAGTTGCCTGCTGTGTTTTTTTGTGACAATTCCAGTGCAATGCACATTGCTCACAATCCTATCTTTCATGAAAGAACCAAACATATTGAAATTGACTACCATGTTGTGAGAGACAAAGTCAAATCAGGGCTCATCAAACTTCATCCAGTCAATACAAAAGAACAAATAGCTGACATCCTCACCAAGGGCTTGGATGCACCTATTTTCTCTTATCTACTAGAAAAATTTGGAGTTTCAAAGATCTTCCAGAACTCATGTAGCTGAAAGGAATACTGAGTGCAAGTTGTTCATGTACCACTCTCAGCTTGAGGGGGTGTTACAGTATATAGGCTGAAAGGAATGCCGATGCACAAGCTGTTGATGATATGAAGACACCGGCGACTCGAGAGTATAAAAGCTTGCTGACAGTATGGAAGCCTCAGCAGCTTGGTGATCACTTTCAGTATGATGTAAACTAGAAAGTGGTTATTCTGTTATAGTTTGTTATAACCGTTTGTAACTTACTTTTGACTGATCCATGAGGTGTATGAAGCTATAAATACCTATGATCAGCTGCATTGTAATCAACTTTTGACTTCTACTTGATCAATAATAATTCTTCATTTTATTTCGTTTGTTTGTAATTCTACAAACTTAATCAAACTGTAAAAGAGAAATCATAATAGTGATTATGGTTGATGATATTTTCACTTACTTTAAAAGGTTTGATACTTAAATGTTTCTAGTCGTATATGCTATTAAACATGATATTAATAGTACGATTAGACTAACACGTATTAGATGTCTTCTATCTTATTGAAGATTGGGATAGATCTCGTTTATCGAAGTGTAGTGACACTTGGACGGTACGTGGACATTTATTAGAGAATGTGTATGTTAGACTGACCCACTTACTTTATTAAGTGTCGCACTATGTGGCGGTTGTGTAATTATCCAAAGACCGGAGTCTTCATGGCATCGCGGTGTGGATTGTCATGCTTTGACACTATTGAGGTTTCCCTTAGCCATGGGCCGATCATGCGGTAGTGATTGGGTATGATAGTGAAGCATGCGTAGGATTCATGTTGCTCGTCCGAAAATCGTGTATCCTATGAATAGGAGTAAATATCCGAAAGGGCCTTCTTATAAGGAATGTCTAGCTCTCGTGAATCTTTGCAAAGTGGGAGTAAATGATTTACTTCGAAAGAGTAGGTTATCCGGATTATAAGATACGGTCATTAATGTATTGACACTCGAGATACGACCGTATGGATATTGCAACAGCGATATGTTTCTATTTACACTGTAACCGTTTCATATGAAAGGTAGTAGTCATTGCATTTCACTCTTCCGATGATTGGGGGTCACGATGTGTTGCTAGACGCTATTTCGTGATCGTTGGTATGAAGGGTATTTTAGTAAAATGCACGTTGTGCATATGGCCAACATTTACACACATAAGAAAAACTAGCCGGATTAAAATACGGTTATAAGTGATAACCAAATAAGGAAAGTTTTATCTCAACTATAAAGTGTTATATTGATAAATTAATATGGTGGTATTTATTTATTATGATTATATATTATACAAGATATTAATTGTGTTTTTTAATTAAATATACATATTTTTATTATGTATGTTTCGAAACATATGGTGTGTATATGATACACAAGGATTTTGCAAATTGATTAATCATAGTATTATATTAATTAATTAAGACTATTCCAGATGCCAAATTGTGGCATATGGGGCACGTGAAAATTTGAATGTATTAAGATATACTTGGATTGTACAATTAATTAATTAATAGTATTATAATATATTAATATTAGATATTAATGTGTATAGATTTGCACACATGTGCAAATTGATTCATGGTAATATGATTAAGATAATCAATATTAGATCTTGATAATATCTTGGATTTATTTAATATAAGATATTGAATTAAATGATATAAATCTAGAATATCTATTTTCCTTATTTTACTAGTAAAAAGTTTTCTTTCTCCTTACTCCACGCAAGAAGCTTTTCCTATTGGGAACATGACATAAGGGGCGCACCATCTACTATATATATGTTGTGGGTGTCAAGCTCTTTTGTATCATAATTCCAAGAGTCTAATCATTCTTGTGAAAATAAAGAGAGCTTCTTAGAGAGAGTTAAAGAGAGAAAATGTCGGTCTAGCAACCGAGTTTTTCTAGTAGCAATCCAATGATGGATTCCGGAAGGTAGTTCGTGTGGATCAACGGTAGAGGCAAAACACTTAGGCGGCTTCGTGTATAAACTACAACCGTAGCTAAAGAGACGATCTACTCTAGATCATCCAAGGTATATTCTAAGTCTAATTATTTTATGCTTGTTGCTTAAACAAAGTCGATCCTGGTAAAACGGAAATAAAATTTTAAATTCCGTTGCATTCCCGCGTAGATTTCCTAACAGTGGTATCGGACCGGTCTTCGAGCTTAAGTAATAAGCATTAGTATTTTGCGTAGTAATTTTAATCGTTTTAATCACATAATAAAATATGCATGATATTGATTCGCAAACAACAAGATACATGAAAAAAAAAAAAAACCAATTCAAGTGGTGCTCGGCCGACAAGCGGCGGCACCACCACCGTCCGGTGGCCGGCGGCTTCGGCAGCCTCCTGGCTGTTGGCGTCGGCTGGTGGCTGCTTGGTGGGTCCCTTATTTTTGTCTTGTGTATTTGTGATTCAATATAGTTTATAGTAGTGATTTGTAATTTCTTTTTTGTTCAGTTGATGTCATGTGGCTAACTAATGACTCAAATAGTTTGGAGCATTGGGATGACACATGGCATTAAAAATACCACTACTCAATTTGTTGAGTAAAATGGTTGATTTATGGTCCACAATTATAGACCTATAAATGATTAACCTAGGTCTTTCCAAATTTTGTTTAGAATAGATTTAAGCCATTTTTCAAAATATTTGATTTTGAAAAAAGGCCTAGGCCTAGGCCCATTTCAAAGTATTTGATTTTGGAAAGGGGTCAGGTCAATGCTTTTTGGTTTTGGAAACCAAAGACATCTTTTTGGTTAGGAACCAAATGGAAAGGAAACAAAAGAGACCTAGTTTATTTCGATTTTATTTTAGAATAGTTCTAATGAATAAAACTTAAAATAGAAATCGATTTTAAAATTAATGGTTAATTTTATTTCGTTTAAAATCATTTAATTGATTAAATGTTAATTAATTAATTGATGAGATAAAAATATTTAATTGATTAAATGTTAATCGATTAATTAAGACGCAAATTGATAGTTTTAGTTTTTATCTTTTTCATAAGAAGTTATTTTATGAATTAGATATTGTGTTAGATATAATTTTATTATATGGACCCCAATTGATCATGTACTCGACCAATAGGATAGATGTGAATGATTTATTTTATGTTGGTTTTAAAATTTGTCCAAGATCATTATGAACAACATGACCTAATTTTTTCTGCATTTATCCCATTCCCGTTAGCTTTCCCCCGTGTGCGGCGGGTGTATTTATTTTTTATTAGATAAATTTATGTAACAAGGATGGAGCGGAAGATGGAGGCCAAAGAAAGAAGACATAGAGATCCTATTGGCGGTTGCAGCTACCCTTAGATTGTGACCCGCGGTTTCATCAGTTTGTATTCGAAACCGCACTTAGAAGAAGTCAATGATCATACCGGTTATTTTACGCATTTATTTATTTTTTGCATCTATTTATTTTATGCGATACGATAGATGCATGACTAGGCACGATCAAGATGAATTTATAGGATGTATGTCTATAGAGATAGATATATTTGATGAGACCGTAATAAAATTAATTAAGTGAATTAATTTAGAAATACACCCACAACAAAAATTAAGTCGGAATTTTGTCTCCCAATATTATAATGACGGTGAAGAGCCCTTGTTCGGATCCAACTGATCGGCCCACGCCGGTAGTTGACCTACCTCGGGTATATGATTATTATTGAGATATGATCGTATGAGATCTCACGAATATTGGGTTATGACTTAACTAAAATTTTGCGATGATTGGCCCACGTCGTCAGGACCGTCTAATTTTAGAGACAAGGGGGTGGCTATCACAAAGTGATGTGAAGTGTCAAAGAGTTGACTAATCAACCACCAAGAGTCACATAGAGATGTGATTGGTAAGGTGTTACCTACTTGTCGAATTATCTCGGTTGATCGGCCCACATCGGGAATCGGATAACTATATGAGATCTTGGCCACTAAAGAATTTTGGAAAATTCTTGAAAGTCAATTGGGAGTAGTTGACTAGTAGGAGCAAAATCATAAAACAAAAGATCATTTTTATTTTGCATGTATAAACAACAACACTTTTTTATCATTATTTTAATTTTGTTGTAGTATTTAAGTAAACTTTTATTTCTATGTTTTTATTCTCGATTGTTAAACCAAAATTAGATGACTATTACCTTATGAGAAACATTCTCAAAGTGGTTATGTAATTTTAATTCTTTTAAAGTAAGCAATGACAAGAGCGACTACGTTATAGTAGTTAAAGACAAGGAGACTACATATTTGATGGAGTGCTCTAAGACTTTAATTATTAGTCAAAATGGAGGCTCATGATATGATTAAATCACTTGAAAATGAGTTCCAACGAATTAATCATATACTGGATATGACGACATCCAATAGGTGATTTTGTCATACGATGACGATCAATTCGAACATTAGATTGACGAATACGAATGACCACAATGAATTTTGGAAAGGTTGTTTTCAAAATTGTAAGATTTAATTATCGACTTATTCTTTAATCATTGCTTAAAAGTTAATCAAATAGTTCATATTTTTAATATGATTCAAAAGGTTAAATAAACTATCTAATAAACTTTAGATTTTCTTTATGAAAGAAACTTGAAGACATAGCTCTTGTGATTTTTTAAAGTCTCATGAAGACCAAACTGAGAATATTTGCAAGTTCTTAAAGGATTAAATGGAAAGTTAGGGCATGTGCTTAAATAAGAGAATTTATTGAAGTCTCTATTCTAAGCAAGTAAGTTGAGGTAAATCTCTCCAAGCTCAAGTCAACTTTAAGATATATGATATCTTTGGAGTATGATTAAATTAAAAAGATTAAATACATAATATTCAAAGATATGGAAAGTGAAGCAAATGTTGAAATATTTACTATATAATATTCTGAGTATAGTAAATCGATAAAGAAACTAAAGAAATGTTGTTGCATTCCGGATCTTATGAAGAATATGAGTTCAGTTGTTTGTTAGGATTTAGTATACAAATTCAATTGTAAGGAATAAATTTTTTTCCGATAAAGTTGGATAGTCTTCGAATCTGACATACTAGATTACAGTCACTATATACTCGATATAGGTGATGAAATCTCAACCAATTGTTTGAATGATTGTTATCCTTGATATTTGGTTGTTTTAGATGGAGACTCTTTGGAAGAGAAATGTGTTATCAAATGTCATTATGATGATGTTTGAACCATGTGATTATGAATCATATGGGTAATACGTATCTTACTTGAAGATGACAAAAATACCCTTTTAAGAAAAAGTTATAAATTCTAGAAAAATTGTCTAAAGCCTAAACATACTGATGTTTGTTGGCTTATGACAATTGATGTGATGAATGATATCATTGTTTATTAATCTCTTTGACTATTTTAGAAATAGTTGAATGTACTTACTAAAGTACAACAATTTGGAAAGGCCCGAAAAGTTTGAGCTAGTACGATTATGAGATTGATGAACTACTTAGGAATTAATCTTCAATTGGATTGAAGTAATTAATACTTGAAGGGTGTTTTGGAAGCTGTCTGAAATGGAGATTCTCCCTTGAAGGATACCATTTTGGGACACACATTTAGATTGTGTTCCTAAAGTGGAAACAACACTTCATACGATGAAGGTGCGACGTAAGCCATGCGAAGTATCCCTTACCTATTTCGGGATAGTGCCCTTATTCGAATTATATACTTAACCGAGTTCCAAGGATTAAAGTTTGAATGAATTCCATATCAGATATGGAAGACAATGACATTGAATCCATCTTAACCAATGTTTTAGAGTTGACGTGCTTCTCGCAAGCAGGAAATGTCCAAAAGGCTTGGAGCCTAGTATGACATATGCAACTTTGTGGGATATCTTTGCGAGTATGCTAGATATTATTCACTTACCCATGGAGCAAAAATGTTTGTCTCCAAGCATGCCGCTTCTAGTAGGAGTAAATTGAGATCTCAAAAAAGTTTGAGAACCACAAAAAGATATTCAACCATTGGAACATGAGCATGCGCCACATAGCGATGAGGTGTAAGACACTGCTCAGTGCACACAAGTACTTTATGAGTCTATAGATGACCACACGCCTGAAAGGGCTACTGGTATGTTCATCTTGAAGAATGAAGATCTCACGACTTATGTAGGAATACTTGAAAGGCAAGATTAAGAGATATGGCTTGGAGCCTCAATATCTGATGTAGATTCTGTGTGTGAAAAACCGGGTTATGAACCTAGTCTGACTTACCTGAAGGGAATGTCCCTAAAGGGTAAAGCAGGTCTTTTTGAAAGACTGACATGGAAGGTATTACGATTACTAGTTAAGCTAAGTTGATGGCTAAAGGCTACTAGGTCAAAACCTTGTAACTACCTTCTTGCTGCAAGCTATGCTTAAATCTATTCAAATAGCACTTGTTGTAGCTATATATCATGGCTATATGATAGTGTTGAAAACTTTGGGCCAATGGCTTGGTGTTCATAGACAATAATGTGATATGTAAGCTTACGAGATCCATTTATGGACTTAAACAAGTTTCTCTTTATCAGTTCTTTACTTTGAGAGTCAAAGGAGTTAGATTTGATCTAAAGTAAAGATATGCCTAATGTGCAAATGGGTTAGTGGGAGTGTCATAGTTCTTGAGCAAAGTGTTGCATATCCTTCTCGAGAGTTGTTACTGTTGGATGTAATATCGCCGGACAGATCTAGATCCGCCCGATTACGCAGCGGAATAAACAAGAGGATCACGATCATATAAAAGTAAACTATATAATTTAAGATCTACCTACAAGAAGGTGAGATCTACTTACCAATCAAAAAGGATGAACTCTAAGATTGAGAAGCCGAGATCTGAGTAGTTGAGATGCCACGATCTTCCGATGTGTATCTCCAAGCAACAACCGGTGGATGTTGATCCTTGATGCTTGACCTCCTCGATATGCTACCCAGAAAATCCCGAAGATTTTCCCAACTCTAAACCCTAAGCTTTGGCCGAATTCCTTAGCTTATTTTATGTGTATGTATGCGTGTATTGTGAAGGAGAAAAGGCTTAGGAGAACTCTCTTTATATATGAGAGAAATCCTTGTCCTCCAAGGATTTAATAATTAATACAAAATGAATTATAATAATCCTTTTCCATAAAAGATACTCCTAGAATAATCTAGAATAAATCTAGAATATTTAAGGATCTATCTAATATATTTTCGTTAATTAATTATTTAGCAAATAAAAAATTAATCACATGTCTTACAATCATTAAGAAAACTAATTCCTTAATAATCACCAAGACACAAAACACGCCAACCCTAGTCAAAAAAGGCTAGCACACACTTTTACACTATTGGGGTGAGTCCACGAAAAACGTCTTTTCCATGTATTTTATTATTTAGTCCAATAAATAATAAATCTCACATTAATTAAATAGTCCAACTACTTAATTATTATTTGATGCCCAACGTCAAGAAACATATGCATGTTAGGAGCCACATCGGGGACCATGGACCTATAACCAGTAGCTACAATGAATTAAATAAAATTATTCATCGAACAAAACAATTCTTATTCAATCAATTAATTCCGGGATTAGGCCACCATAAACCCGAAATTGAACTCTATCAATTATAGATATATACTTACACTCTAATCATTGAGTAAAAACGTCCATTGATATAATCATTACATACGGATAAATCCTCCATAGACTGTTCGTTTTGATTCAGGATATTTCCGTAAACCCTTCTCAAAACATCTTATCCTTATTTACCATTAACCCCCTAGTGATCAATTTGTTCATAACTAATACAATATGAATTGGGCCCATCGATCAGTTTCTAGGATTAACAAATAAGGGAACTGTCTGTCTACTTCCTGTAGGAAGAAATGGATTCCATATCTGTGAAGTCACAGGGTACTCACTCAATCCAGAATAGAGCCAACGAGAAGTGTTCAGATCACATGTATCCAAGTGATCCTTAACTAACACATCAAACCCTACTTTGAACCAAGCAGTAGACTGTGATCACATCAGGATTGAGATTAATCCATATATGATCATCTTGTGATTCGATAAGATTTCTCGATCACGGAATTATATCAAGAATTCAAATCAAATCGGTCCAGTCCTATATGATAGACATCATATATAATGCCCCACTAGGTACCCTATACCGACATTCCGGATAAAACGATCACACCGGTAAGTGTTCTGGGTGCATTATTGGTACATTAATCATGAGACCCATACTCTGATTAAATTTACCATGGACTAACTAGTTTTAAGCATATCATCACTAACTCAATCCTCGTGTGTATGCCATACACTGAGTTATGTGATTACATACCGATATACTTAGGGTTTTCAGCAGTCTATTAATATAAGCATAAATGAAAATATTAAGATGAATTATAAATCCTGTCAAAAACAATTACAGAAATTGTCTTTCGGGTGCTACACCTAACAATCTCCTATTTGCACGAAAGGCAAGTGATTAATTGTTTAGATCATACCCCTTATACATAAAATTCTCCCACTTGCTCTAAAAGAAAAAGAGATATATCCCTCAATTATGTACCCGCCAAGTGCATCAAACCATTTAGATGTCAAAATACACTCCGAGTGTGCCACCGTAGGGTCGGTCAGTGTCTCGGTGATTATGCAACATCTAAATGCCACACGATTTAGTATACTGATCCGTTAGGTTGTCAGCTCGAGACGATATTTCGGATCGAAACATCTCCGGTCCATCTAATCAGGTGGTACTCTCCCAATATACTAGCATATTATTCCTCGTTCTCCAAAGATACTTGAGGACGTACTAAACTTGCTATTATTAACTTGTAATTACCTGACTTTCTTTTATCAAAAGAGAGTCTATCCCATTTTCTATTCATCCTCAGGTTTAAAGAAGCATTCCGTGAGAGGTAGGGTAGGACTACTTCGTTGAATGTTGCATACCAATATGCAAAATCATCTTAACCGTTTGGATATATAGGATTGCCAGTCACATATTCTCGGGAATTTGACCGAATCAAATCCTTTAGAATGTAGTCCGATTCTTTCATAAAGAGAATCTTGGCATATCAGTTTCCGACTTCAGATAACACACCTATGTTGTTTCCAACCGTTTCAGTGTTACCATTCATGAACACTAATGTATATACTATTTTACCATTATTGACATCCAGTCTAAAAAAGACTTATCAATATCCAGGTCAAGTCCACATACTTGAAATATGTGACTTTTAAATGACATAGAGGGTTGCTTTGATCCTTAAAGGATATAAGCCTTGGTTCCTGGATCAATTCAGATTCCGTTTGATTGGCAAGAAAGTCTCAGGGAGTTACCCTTATTTCTTGCTTTCTAACGAAATCATGCATTTATTCTTAGCCATAACCATTCTGTTCCGAATGAATTCAGATTCCGTTTGTTCGGCAAGAAAGTCTTAGGGAATCACCCCAATTTTATGCTTTCTAACGGAATCAAACAAGACCGAGTGGTGAGAGAGTTCACGGTCTGGTTAACTCTCTACTTGTTAGGGAATCACCCCTAAACCACTCAGCTTTGTACCGAAAGTTAAACTTTCTATTCATTCGACTCTTATCATGTAGATCTAATAACTCCCACTGGGCCTGAGACACTCAGGTTGTTCTACTTGAGTGTGAATAGAACTGGAGTACCAAAACTCCATTCACAGGGTTATGGCTTTTAAACCAACCTCTATTGATCATAATCCTATACGACCCGCAAGGAACCATAGGTTATCAATCACCTCTGTAAACTGCAAAGTCTTCAGAAAACCACAATAGGTAATGGTTAAACCATACTCCAATTGCGTTCTTGGTGGATCAATATTCTGATCTAGTAGTAACTATCAGTGTTATCAACAACAACCAATGTTGGACGTGGTCTGATCTAATCAGTCAGAAACTACCTTGAGTAAGCATACTCCAAAGTCCAAGGTTGTTATTCATAGACCCTTACAGAAGGGGTTTTGACAGTATAACCGTCACTTTCTGATCTTTAGAATCTTAAAACCAACCTTTACTCAACGTATAAGATATTGCATGAACAGTCATCATCTGAACGTGTACGCAAAATTTCCAATCCTACCTTCAAGCACTAAGTGCTAATTCCTATATTGACGGAAGTGGGGTGAACCGAATTCACTCATTTTTCCACAAATTTGTAAGCATCTTCTAGGTAGACTTCTCGGTTTTACATGATAGTGTAAACCGTTATTTTGCAACCAATATCTTAAATGAGTTAAGCAGTGTATTGTAGCACATTAATAACTATATGAGACAAATTTATGGTGTTGTCCCTCAGTGGATAAATTCCACTAGGAGGTAGGCCGAGTATCAGTCCCAAGACTATGCTATGGCCTATTACTGAGCATGGAATACTCTATCTCTGGTGAAATCAGAGATACCTCCAAATATTTTAGATAATCTTACTGGCGTTTCGAGTAGTTGTCTGACGAGATGTCACTACTCAGAATCTCCTTCTAACTTGTATCTTCACAAGACCCCGGAGGTCATTATGAACAAGCTATGTTACTTCTTTAAATCTATTACCCTTTCCCGGTTGAAAGGAAGCTTAGTCATTGTTCCTTTTGAGACATTGTTCCTTGACTGGGAGATAGGAATCACCCTAAGCCAGTCTTCAAATCTTGTCTTTAGAAAATATGCACTAATTAATAGAGTATGAAGAAGTGTTTATCTAAATACGGAAACCTTTTTCCTTTAATAGTTTAAGATGTGTTACATATACCTTTTTAGCATTTCTTAGTTGTTTTGACTTTATCAAAAGTCCGAGTCTTGGATTCTTGCTACAAATGTCATATTCACTTTCTATAAGACAAACAAATTATCGAATTGAAAGTGAATCTATTTGTTCCAACGAATCTGAAAACAAAAAATAAATTTTCTGTGATATTCAAGGATTGAATCCAAAATTTATTTCCTTATATCACTCCCACTATTCTTGCTGAAATAACTGCCCGTTGTCTACTCTATTTATCGTTTAATGCATAGCTACCTTGTTCTTCCAAAGAACTTAGCTTTCGTGGAAATCGTTAAGGATGCATTGGTCAGTGATCCGAAATCACTTTCCTTATCCTCTGATTTTCTATTTATTAATATTCCGGTTTAGCCTTAAAACTACTTAGTTTAGATGACTAACACGTATAGACATTTTTTCCTATTCTTGACTTTCCTTATATGGAAACAGTGTTGAACTAGCAGTTCATTTGAGTAGACACTACTCGTGGACTGTGGGATGTCTAATGATAGTGTTACTTGTTTGGACTAGTTGATTTTTCTAATAAATCAACAAATCATAAGGTTAAAGCTCCTACTAGTTTATCGGTTCCAAATACCGTCTAACTAGCAATGATTTTTCAGAGATTAGAAAATCACTAGAACTAAGCTCCCTACTAGTTTATCGGTTCCAAATACCGTCTAAATAGTAATGCTTCGTTCATGTTTTTCCAGGAATGGAAAAACTCTTGTGCAGTCTCTTACACATTTCTAATGATTCAGAAAAACAACAAATCATAAGAATAAAGCTCCCATTAGTTTATCGGTTCCAAATACCGTCTAACTAGCAACACTTTATTTATGATTTTCCAAATTACCAATTAGAAAGTTCTTGTGTGAATACTCACACAATTAAAATTCACCAATAGAATTTTATACAGTCCTACATCATCTTTGAACTAAGTGCGTCTCTCGTTCAACACGAATGATAGCAGTGACATACCTATACTATGTCACTTAAGATTTAAAGGCTCAAGAGAAATATCTCTTCCGAAATTTAATTGCATTCTTCGATGAGTTCAACGTTCTTGTTACTTTCCACTTTTAACGAAGTCATTACATTAGCAGTTTAGTAGCCAAGAGATGATAGTTGTAAATAAAATTGATAGAAAAAATTCATACATACACGACTAGATAAATTTTAGGAATTATAAACTGTAAAAGTCTATCCTACCATTCCAAGGATTTAACCTCACATTGTACCGCCTCCTAGGGGTTCGGCATCAGCACGATGACGGTTAAATTGAGACAATCTCTCTCGATGATTAGACTTTGAGAATCAAACATCTTATGGGAATCATACATCCCATACTTTAATCGTCGATTACCTTTCTTTTTCAGCCAAGATATTTCCTAAAATATCCTGATGAGTATGACCAACTATATTAGACCTTTAAGTACGCCTCGAGTATGCCTACGTAGGGCAGGTCAGTGACCCGGCGAGTCCTCAAGATCTTATCCTTCCGGAGACCAAGCCTTGAATTTTGATAGCGGTGAACACCATCCGAAGGGGGCCGAAATCAAAGCGGCATGAGGCGTCACCATTCTCTCACTTGCTTGCATCTATAGTAGAGGCCGTGGGGTCGGCTGTCGCCTTTCCCGCTCCCACTCAATATTTTGAAAAAGTGGTGGGTTTACTGATCGCGGTTTTGGACTTGACAATATTTTAAGAAACAACAATTCATGTACCCGAATGGTGTCGGTAATGTAGGCAAGCCTACCCGTCTTATTCATTGAAACGTATGTGACTGTCGGTCAGATCCGGCTAAGAGAAGCCCCGTTTAGCCGTAAAGGCTTGTCGGATGTGCTAAGTCTTGCCGAACTCCTGTGCAAACGTCACACGTGGAGGGTGAGTCGATCGAGCCGTAGCTCAATTGAACTTAACCAACCATGGTTAGACCATTTCCGAACCCATGTATCATGATTTTCCGATTTCTTAAATTTGTCAAACTTTCCCGTAGACACTACGGAACAAACCCGCATTCTCGTTACAGTTTAAGGTGGGATTCACCGAGAATCCATCACCGAAAACTTAACGATTGACAAAACCCGGTTCCTCGGTTCTTTAATTAGTTTCTAATAATTAATTTCCACAAGAATTAATTAAAACATAAACTAATTAATCGAGTTGAATACATGCCTAATTAATTATCCAAAATTAAATAGCTACATGTATGCATATGGAGTGTAATTCATGATATGATGCATGTCATGGAAATTTTCCGGTTTTACGCATACATCCTAAGCATACATGCTAGTGCGTAAAAAATAAACATCAAGATGGACCGTTGGCACCCCCGTATCTAACCTATTAGAAAATAAATAAAGAAACCCTAACTAGGGTTTGCTAGTTTCTAATACAATCTGCTGCTGATCCGTTTAATCGATGATCGGGCTTACAAACGAACTCTGATTGTCACGAAACTTTGTGGCCCGATTCTTCACTCCTCCTGCTTCAATATGGACAGTTGGATCCGAGTTTCGATGGCCCAATTTTCTCCACCAATCCGCCGATCCAACTGCAGCATCTGTTTATGACTGCAGCGCAGCAGTGTCTTCCCGGAACCGATCGGGCATCGAGACAAAACCCAATCGAACTGAAATTTTTAGGGCTTATTCAAAACTACATGTTAGTCAATCTGAACGGTCGGATCTTTGTCCTAACGTTCCAAACTCTTCCAAAAATTCGACAAACTCACAGCTAGGGTTTTTATGGCTGCTGTGCTTTTCTGTTACAGTAGCAACTTTATTGCAGCGATCTGACATCGAGACGGATTCCGATCGACACCAAATTTGGAGGGCATGTTCATAAACCTTTTGTCTTTATTCTGACCAGAGGGATTGTCGTTTCAACGGCTCAATCAATGGTAAAAACAAAAAACCCAAACAAAAACAAAACAAATCTATTTCTAGTAAATTTAAAATTACATCAATAAATAAATTACAAAATTTCCTATACTCATTTAACGAATTTATATGAGTTTACAATAGATCAAACGGGTAAACAGTGCCAACCCCAATCCATCTTTTCACGACAACATATCAAAGCATTCATCATCATGAAAATTTTTGAATTTAAAAAAAAAAACGAAAAAACAATGCAATCTAAACATGCAAATCCACTCCTAGATTTATCAATTAAATAATTTAATTTATAGATCGGAGGCTCTGATACCACTTGTTGGATGTAATAACGCCGGACGGATCTAGATCCGCCTGATTACGCAGCGGAATAAACAAGAGGATCACGATCATATAAAATTAAACTACATAATTTAAGATCTACCTACAAGAAGGTGAGATCTACTTACCAACTCCAAGATTGAGAAGCCGAGATCCGAATAGTTGAGATGCCACGATCTTCCGATGTGTATCTCCAAGTAACAACCGGTGGATGTTGATCCTTGATGTTTGACCTTCTTGATATGCTACCCGGAAAATCCCGAAGATTTTCCCAACTCTAAACCCTAAGCTTTGGCCGAATTCCTTAGCTTATTTTGTGTGTATGTATGAGTGTATTGTGAAGGAGAAAAGGCTTAGGATAACTCTCTTTATATAGGAGAGAAATTCTGTCCTCCAAGGATTTAATAATTAATACAAAATCAATTATAATGATCATTTTCCATAAAAGATACTCCTAGAATAATCTAGAATAAATCTAAAATATTTAAGGATCAATCTAATATATTTTTCTTAATTAATTATTTAAAAAATAAACAATTAATCACATGTCTTATAATCATCAAGAAAAATAATTCATTAATAATCACCAAGACACAAAACACGCCAACCCTAGTCAAAAAAGGCTAGCACACGACTTTTACTCTATTGGGCCGAGTCCACGAAAAATATATTTTCCATGTATTTTATTATTTAGTCCAATAAATAATAAATCGCACATCAATTAAATAGTCCAACAACTTAATTATTATTTGAGGCCCAACGTCAAGAAACATATGCATGTTAGGAGCCACATTGGGGACCATGGACCTATAACCAGTAGCTACAATAAATTAAATAAAATTATTCATCAAACAAAACAATTCTTATTCAATCTATTAATTTCGGGATTACGCCACCATAAACCTGAAATTGAACTCTATCGATTATAGATATATACTTACACTTTAATCATTGAGTAAAAGCGTCCATTGATATAATCATTACATACGGATAAATCCACCATAGAATGTTCGTTTTGATTCAGGATATTTCCGTAAACCCTTCTCAAAACATCTTATCCTTATTTACCATTTACCCCCTAGTGATCAATTAGTTCATAACTAATATAATATGAACTGGGCCCATCGATCAGTTTATAAGATTAACAAATAAGGGAACTGTCTGTCTACTTCCTGCGGGAATGAATGGATTCCATATCTGTGAAGTCACAGACTACTCACTCATTCCAGAATAGAGCCAACGAGAAGTGTTCAGATCACATGTATCCATGTGATCCTTAACTAACACATCAAACCCTACTTTGAACCAAGTGGTAGACTGTGATTACATCAGGATTGAGATTAATCCATATATGATCATCTTGTGATTCGATAAGATTTCTCGATCATGGAATTATTTCGAGAATTCAAATCAAATCGGTCCAGTCCTATATGATAGACATCATATATAAATGCCCTACTAGGTACCCTATACCAATGGTCCGAATAAAACGGTCACACCGTTAAGTGTTCTGGGCGCATTATTGGTATATTAATCATGAGACCCATACTCTGATTAAATTCACCACGGACTAACTAGTTTTAAGCATATCATCACTAAATCAATCCTCGTGTGTATGCCATACACTGAGTTATGTGATTACATACCGATATACTTAGGGTTTTCAGGAGTGTATTAATATAAGCATAAATGCAAATATTAAGATGAATTATAAATCCTGTCAAAAACAATTACAGTAATTGTCTTTCGGGCACTACACCTAACAGTTACCCCATGTTAAAGTCAATTGATGTTTGGAAGTTCAAGGCCTCTACGAAAGTTCTTGGAATGGCGGTTCTTATTTTAGAAATAAGAATCTATAGTGAATGATTTAGATACCGCTTGATTATCAAAGTTCACCTACATAGGTGAGATGCTAAATGAGTTTAGCATAGATCACATCAAGAGATACTGCTAGCCAGTATTCTCGGGATCTATTTATGGTAGGACGTCAGTCTTGAAGTTGAGGTGAAAAGTGATACTTATAGAAGGTTCCCTTTGCTACTACAATAGGATCCATCATAAGAGTTGATCTAGATGTTCATACTTCATGAAGAGTCATGAGAAAGTATGAAAGTGATTCTGGTAGATGTCGAGAATATCCTTAAAGTGTTAAGGATGGGCTCCTTGTTTATTGAAACTTAGAATCGAATAAACGTAGATATACAGCTGCATACCATGAGTCTTATGAAGATAGTGGGAGCTACAGTCTAGGTTTGCAGTCATTTTAATCAAGTGATACAAGAAATGGAAATGTTTTTAGCAAGAGATCACTGTAAATTCTATAATTGTGCTAGAGACGTAGTGGGAGCAGTACATGGATCCGAGAGGGTTCATTCCTGAACCTTGTATGGTTCTTCCACCGTTTCTATATAGTTGATATAGTAAGTGGATTCATTTCTTAGGCAAGAACCAGGGTCTCGTCAAAGATTCATGTGTGTGTTGAGGCGGTTCCTTTTGACTTGATCATTTGGAACAAGATATGAAGATAGTCTGAGTCCCCATGGATAGTGATCCATTTACGCTTAGGGTTGGTTGCGAGTATTTCATGAGATTCTTGTGTTTCAGCTTTGTCTTGTGTGTACGAGTGATTGGCTTTAGGCCAAGTGGGAGATTGAAGTGTCCTAAACCCAATCGGGTTAGACCGGATCTGATCGGGTCAGATCATTTCCACTATTTCTTTATGTTTGTACATATGATACATGGCTTTTCTGTTATATATATTCTGTTTATTTATATGAACCGATTTGTGATTGTATATATATGATAATGTCCCTAGTGTCAAACTGTGAAAGATAAATCATCAATGTCTCTAGTCGCATATGCTATTAAACAGGATATTAATAGTACGATTAGACTAGCACGTATTAAATGTCTTCTATCTTATTGAAGATAGGGATAGATCTCATCTATCGAAGTGTAGTGTCACTTGGACTGTACGTGGACATGTATTAGAGAATGCGTTCGTTAGACTAACCCACTTACTTTATTATGTGTCGCACTATGTGGCGGTTGTGTAATTATCCTAAAACCGGAGTCTTCATGGCATCGCGGTGTGGATTGTCATGCTTTGACACTATTGAGGTTTCCCCTAGCCATGGGGCGATCATGCGGTAGTGATTGGGTATGATACTGAAGCATGCGTAGGATTCATGTTGCTCGTCCGAAAATCGTGTATCCTATGAATAGGAGTAAATATCCGAAAGGGCCTTATTATAAGGAATGTCTAGCTCTCGTGAATCTTTGCAAAGTGGGAGTAAATTAGTTACTTTGAGAGAGTAGGATATCCATATTATAAGATACGGTCATTAATGTATTGACACTCGAGATACGACCGTATGAATATTGTAACAGCGATATGATTCTATTTACACGGTAGCCGTTTCACATTAAAGGTAGTAGTCACTGCATTTGACTCTTCCGATGATTTGGGGTCACGATGTTTTGCTAGACGATATTTCATGATCGTTATGTATGAAGGGTATTTTAGTAAAATGCTCTTGTGCCTACGGCCAACATATTCGAAAGTCTGTCGGGTCGCACATATAAGAACATCTAGCTGGATTAAAATGCGGTTATACTGATAACCAAATAAGGAAAGTTTTATCCCAACTATAAAGTGTTATAGTGATAAATTAATATGGTGGTATTTATTTATTATGAATAAATATAATTCAAGCTATTAATTGTGTTGGTTAATTAAATATACAAATTTTTATTATGTATGTGTCGAAACATATGGTGTGTATATGATACACATGGATTTTGCAAATTGATTAATCATAGTATTATATTAATTAATTAAGAATATTTCGGATGCAAATATTGTGGCATATGGGATGAAGATTTGAGTGTATTAATATTATATATATTAATGTGTATAGATTTGTACACATGTGCAAATTGATTTATGATAATATAATAAAGATAATCAAAATTAGATATTGAAAATATCTTGGATTTGTTTAATATAAGATTTAAAATTAATTGAGATAAATCTAGAAAAATGTATTTTCTTTATTTTGCTAGTAAAAGATTTTCTTTCTCTTACACCATGCAAGAATCTTTTCTATTGGGAACAGGACATAAGGGGTGCACCATCTACTATATATATGTTGTGGGTGTCAAGCTCTTTTGTATCACAATTCCAAGAGTCTAATAATTATTTTGAAAATAAAGAGAGCTTCTTAGAGAGAGTTTTGAGAGAGAGAGAAAATGTCGGTCTAGAAACCAAGTTTTTCTAGTAGCAATCCAATGGTGGATTCCGGCGGGTTGTTCGTGTGGATCAACGGTATGAACACTTGGGTGGCTTCGTACAGAAACTACAACCGTAGATAATGCGACGATCTATTTTAGATCATCCAAGCTATATTCTACGTCTACTTCTTTTATGTTTGTTGCTCAAACGAAGTCAATCCTAGTAAAAAGAAAATAAAATTTTAAATTCCGTTGTGTTCCCGTGTAGATTTCCTAACGAAAACAACAATTGTTAATCGTAGAAGAACTTTAGGTATGTAGTATGCATTAAGATATTACTCATGTCTTATGTGATTGATTATGTTTGGCTTGAGTATATATGTTGTCTTGTTTTGGAATGGCATGCGGATTGATTGTAGTTCAAATTCTGATTATCATTCCTTTTTAATCTAAAGTGAGCCAAATGGATATTGATCGTTTCTTTAAAGTTCTTGTGGGCAGTTTCTCAACAAGTTTGGTATGTGATTATTAATTAACTTACATTTTATCACTTATATTATGATTGAACAAACGTGATATGTTTCTTTTCTCATAGACACTACCTCCAGCATACGTTAATAAATTGAACGACACGCTGCGGAACCTAGATAGGGTTGTCCTCAAAAGCCGAGGGACATGGGAAGTTAGGGTTGGAGCCAAAGACAATGGACTTATTCGTTTCTTTGAGGAAGGTTGGGAGAAGTATGTGGCCGCTCATCACTTGAATGAGAGGGAGTTTATAGTGTTTGAACATAGGGGGATTTCACCTCGACACTATTGTGTTGGATCACACTTCCGTGAGAAGACTTTATATGAGTCCGAGAGTGAAGAAGAGGATGTAGATGATGATGCAAGTGCATACAACAACAATGGTAACCAAAATCCCTATTTTGAGATGATGCTGGCAAACTGGGGATTTTCACATGGTTATGTAATGAGATGTGTTCAAATCTTTTTAGTTGTTTTCTTGTTTTATCTTTTTTCCTCATTGCACTTTTTAACACTATTTAAATTTGTTTGTGATTGGTAATATTCCAATGCCATTTGCTAGAACAAACGACATGTTGCGAAAAAAGACTGTGGAACTGCAAAGTGCCATAGGGGAATCATGGCCAGCTAGAATTGTAGCCTCTGTCGCAAACTATAAATAAGTTCATTTAAGTGGGTTGAATGATTTCATTAAGGACAATGACCTAAATGTTGGAGATGAATGCAGCTTTGAAGTCATTGATCAACCTAGAGAAAATCATGTCGTGTTTAATGTGGTTATTACTAAACATTGAAGAACATTTATTTAGGGACGTTTCATTATTAACGTTTGCATTATTTTGGATTATTAACGTTTGGATCATTTTTGTTTTGATCATTTTAAACCCGTTTGAATGGCATTGTTTGAATTACGTTGTATTTATCATTTTGAACCGTTGAATTTTTTTTTTGCATGATTGTTTGTACCATGTTTGGATAACGTAAAAACACTATATCTGATGTTTATATAGCAAGACCTATCCAGGCATGCTGACGTCAAACACAAACGTCAACATACTTGACATTAGTATGCAAAACCAACGTCGAAATGGTTGTCATGTGTTAAATGGAAACTCATTTAGTCCTGGAGTGCTTAACGTCATCACGCTTGACGTTTGGTTTAATTAAAAACTTCAGTTTTGTTGACGTGTTTGAAACAAAGGATATTCAGTTCTGCTGTCCAACACGTCACCGTATCTGACGTTTGTTTCTAATAAAGTCAGCTTCGTAGGCGTTTTGGAAACGAAAGATATTCAGTTTGGTGTCCAATACGTCACGGGATCTGACGTTTGTAGTGTAAACGAACGTCAGTCCTTTTGACGTTTGGTGGGTCGCCGGCCGGAAAATCCAGTAGCCGGTCGGAAAACTAAAAAAAAAAAAAACTTTTTTTTTTCCATTATTAATGGTGTTTCATCCCATTGAGCATGTGTTTCAATGTTATCTTATGAAAATCCAAGATGAAGAAGATGAAGAAGAATTTTGATAAAGAAGAAGAAGGTTGAAGAAGATTATGATGATGAAAAATAAGGATTTTGATGATGAAAAAGAAGGTTGATAAGATGAAGATGATGAAGAATAAGGTTGAAGAAGATGAAGATGAAGATGAAGATGAATTTTTGATGAGGAAGATGATTATGATTTTTATGAGGAATATGAGGATGATTTTTTGATGAGTAAAATGAAGATGAGTTTGTGGATCTTGATGATGATTTGGGTGAAAAATAAGTTGGAGGATTATAATGTTGCATTTTAATTATCAAAGGACTAAATTTTATTTTATAAGATTGTGGAATGAGAAGTAAGTTTTTTCATTTTTTTTGTGGTGCTTGGAATACATAAATAATAAAAATATTCAATGTGGTTCAAAAGTGATTTATAGGGTGCCAAGAGTAATTGTGGTGTTGTGAGCAGTTTCGTTGTGCCGATAGAAGCCGTATACATAAATTGTTCATAAAGAAATTGTGGAAAACATAAAACCTTTCCTAACGTATCCACTCAATTCAAAATGCACATAGTTGAGCAGGGCCGGCCCTATGCTAAGGCCAGCGAGACCCGGGTCTTAAGCCCAATTCTGTAGGGGGGCCCAACGGTACATTTTTCGTTAAAAGAAAAAAAAAATCGTGTAGATTTAATCCGATTCAACTTAATATAATATGTTAATTTTCTTTTTTGATAAAGGCCCAATTTTTTTTTACTCTAATTGATAAAGGCCCCAATAAAATAATTTACTTGACCAAAAAAAAATAGATATATACAAACAAGTTTTATTATTTTTTTGCATTTACGGATGTTAAAAACGCGATAAGTGTTGGAAAAAATGTAGTACTTAGGATTTGACAGAGAATTAGAAACTCCAAGGCACGTTAATAACGTTTTCTTTTAAGAGATGTTTTGTCCCACACGATTTGTCACTAAGGAATCAAATGAAAATCTCTTTCAGGATACAATGGGGGTGTTTGATTCAAACAGTGACTTGTTTGAATCAAACCCGAGAACACTCAAAGTTTTTCTAATGATGTTGTCAAATTTATGGATTTTCGACTTCATACTTATGCCTTTTATAGGTTGCAAGTACCCCACAAACGAATGGATGTACTCCTTGCACGAAAGGGTAGGGTTGTCATTTTTCACCGGATGAAAGCATGCAACCCTTACACGAAAGGGTAAGTACATATCCGTTCAAAAATGCGTGTTTCTGAAAATGCATATCCCTTCATGAACTGATGCATGCATTGGTTTAGGTTTCGGGGGCGTTGCCCCCTCGACCCCTGCGAAGGGACGCTGCCCCCTCAACCCACCGCGACCTGACCGGGCAAGTCGAACCCCGTTTCGTTGCGATAACATGAATTCATACGGCAACTCGTATGCAAACGATAACCAAAATATTTATTTATGAAAAAATATCTAAAAATAAGTATGTTTAAAAAAAAAAAAAAAAATTTCAACTAAAAGACCCAATTCAGGGACTTGGTTTTAGGCCCAATAAAAGCGAGGGCCGGCCCTGTAGTTGAGAATCAATATCCAAAAGAGAAAAGCACGAGCTAAAAATAAAAACAGCAGAAATTTAACCAATCTTTTTAGCAGGGAAACATGTTCAGAGTTAATGGCACTAGAACAACACTTAATCCATAAAGAAAGGGCGAAAAAAAAATAAAAAAAAATAAATAAAATAAATCACTTAAACCTCCGGAGAATCCCTTAAAGAAAGTCCAATAGTTGGGAATTAATGTAAAATTCTTCCGCCGGAGACGGAGCAATGAATTTAAGGGCCCACGCGTTTAAAATCACTTCCGAGCCTCTTTTGATAACCAGATTATTTTATTTTATTTTGTGGTTGAATTAATGCCGTTATTGGTGTGAAAATAAAAGGGCGTACTAATCCCACCTTTTAAAAGTGGATATATGTTAATTGAAAATTTGACCATCCCGATGCAACGACCACCTCGATGCAAAGACACCGTGATAAATTGATACCGTGACGCAAAGACACCGCGATCAAGGTGACAAGATTATAAAATAAATGATTTTATCACACTTTAGAATGAATGATGTACCTTGTTTATATAAAAGGGGTATAAAAGGCGGATACAATAATTACAAACCCTAGGATACAATTATATTATATATACATTACTATTACCACCCTCAAGTTGGACGAGGACCTAACTTGTTGCGTTGTTGTTGAAAAACCGTACGAGGCAAAGACTTGGTCAAACGGTCGACAAATCGATCTTGAGCATTAACATGAGCAACACGCAAGAAGCCACGTTGTACCCGATCACGAATAAAATGATAGTCTATCGCAACGTGGATTTAATTAGATGGGAGGAAAACCAAAATACCCAATTAACATTTAGAAATATTATTTGATTAAGCTCCGGTAGACGAATAAAAAACAAAAAATTATTACATAGACCAATCTACCATCAATTAATTAAAAAAGGCGGCGCTGAGGGAGCTTTCTTGTTTTAGAATCATATTCAGGATGCTAAAAACATGTTAATTGTTTTGTTTTGTTTTAATAATTTTTTTCTTCTCTATCACAAAACATGCAATTTGCAAACATTTTTTTTTTTGAGCTAAGTAAACATCTTCCTGTAAATGACCCCGGAGGCATTATTAATATCAAGCTGCCTTAGGACGATGAGAGGTAGGTTTTTTTTCAAAGTTCTTTTGATCCGGAGGGGAGGAGGTGGAGAGGAGGATGCGGGCGAGGGTGAACGGGAGGAGGAGTAGGATTCCAATCCGAGGTAGTTGTGGTGAAAGTAGGAGGAGGAGAGATAGTGAGGTTAGCAAAAGGAAAAATAGACTCTACAAATTTAACATGACGAGAGACATAGATACGAGATGTGGTCGTGTCTAAGCAGTAGTAGGCATGTTGGTCTAGAGCATAACCAAGGAAAACACACGGCTTGGAGCGAGGTTGCAACTTATGGTCGGTGTAAGGGCGGAGCCAAGGATAACAGAGACAGCCAAAGACACGAAGTTTGGTATAGTTTGGGGACGCATGGAAGATAGACTCATAAGGAGAGTGCATTTTGAGAGTGGGAGTAGGCATGCGATTAATCAGGTAAACCGCAGTGGAAAAAGCATAGGGCCAGTATGTGTTTGGAATCGAGGAATGGGTAAGGAGAGCAAGCCCTGTTTCAACAATGTGCATATGACTGCGTTCAGAAATGCCATTATGTTCCGGAGTGTGAGGTGGTGTGGTGAGAAAAGAGATTCCATGTGTCGAAAAATAGTCACGGAGGGAAATAAATTCGCCCCCATTATCGGAATATAGCACTTTAATAGGGTGATCAAAGAATTTTTCAACGATGGAGCGGAAGCGAATAAAAGTTGAGTGAACCTCAGATTTTCGAGTCAACGGGTAAAACCATACATAGCGAGTGAAATGATCAAAAAAAATCACATAGTATTTAAAACCATTCACAGAAATCACTGGAGATGTCCAAACATCACTAAAAATGATTTCAAGAGGTCGAGAGGAACATAAGGTAGGCGGCCAAATGATAGTTTATGGCTTTTACTTTCTAAGCAAAGCAGAACAATGCGAAAAGGAAGAAAGCGTCGAGTCTAAATTATAGTTGCGTAAAATGGTAGATAAAATCGGGTGGCGGGGATGACCCAAACGATGATGCCATTCCGAGAGGTGGCTTTTGTGGAGGCAAAGGCAACTAAAGGTTGAGACGGCCATTCATAGAGCCCGTTTTTAAGCGGGCCACGGAGTAGAGTTTGATTCTGTCTTAGGTCTTTTACAACAAATCCGGTGGGAAGGAATTCAAGAAAGATTATGGGCTTGACATAATTGAGAGACAGAGAGTAAGTTACGAGACATGCTCGGGGCACACAAAACGTTGCGCAAGGGAAGGGATTGCGCAGGGGAAACAGGGAGTGAAGTACTGCCAGTATGAGAAATGGAGATACCTTTACCATCACCAACGATAATATCATCGGTCCCAGTGTACAGGAAGTGCGGCGAGAGATTCCGAATATCCGAAGTCACATGGTGCGAAGCCCCACTGTCAAGAAGCCATGTGGATGTAGACGAATCGAGCTGAGCCGAGTTGGTAGGTGGGGCGGCTGAATGAACCTGTGGCCTATCCGAACGAGCCGAGCTTTGGCCAACCGATTGAGCCTGAAATAGAGTGCAAGTACGAGCCGAGTGTCCAGACACATAACATAATTGGCGTGTACCGAGATAGGGACGTCGAGGACGAGAACGTTTACCCCTATTAGTGCGTGTAAAAGTACAATTTGAGCGAATTTCTTTGCTATGTTCAAAAGCCGGGCATCGATTCATAATTTGATGCCGATTCGGTGCTTATTCTTTGCGATGAGGGAGCCCGGCGGCCGTCGGAGATGCGGGTGACGGGCTCTTCTTTGTGCTTGATAATTGCGGCGGGCGTAGGAGGAGCGCTCGTCTTGTGGAAGTGCGGCAAAGATGCCGAGTAATCCGAGAGTTGCGGCGATGAGGCCGAGTGTTGCGGCGGAGATGCCGAGTCGCTCATATGCAAAGACGGAACCGTGATGGGAGGAGAAGAAAATTGATACCTTTTGACTCAAAATTAGGATCTTGTTTTTAAGCTAGGGGTATAAAAGGATACAAAAGACACCGCGATCAAGTGACACCGCATTACGAGATACAATAATTACAAACCCTAGATACACATTGCTATTACACCGCATACAGAGACACCTCGATGTTGAAACATCGCGATATTATGACATTTGATTATGCAAAGACACCGCGATGCAGAGACATCGCGATGAAGTGACACCGCGATGCAGAGACGCCGCATTGACCACCACGATGCATTAACCACCACGATGCATTCACCACCGCGATGCAGTGACCACCACGATGCGACGACCACCGTGATGCAGTTACCACCCCAATGCATTGACCACCTCGATGTAGAGACACCACGATGAAGTGACACCGCGATGCAGAGACACCGCGATGTATTGACAACCACATGAAGTGACCACCGCGATGCAGAGAGACCATGATGAACTGACACCGCGATGCTTTAACAACCGCGATGCAGTGACCACCGCGATGCAGTTACCACCCTCGATGCAGAGACACCAAGATGCACCGACCACCCCCGATACAGAGATGCCGCGATGCAGAGACACCTCTAATATAGTGACCATCGCGATGAATTGACCAACCTCAATCTATTGACCACCTGATCACGTGTAAGTCACTAACGTCGATATTACTAGCAAGAATACTAAGTACATTAAAGTATAGTAAATGCAAGTCAAGGTTGATCCAATAGAGACAATGCAACTATAAGTATAAACGATTCTAACCTCATTAAGAAGCAACATAGAGGTGGTCATTGACCAACAATAACATAAAAGAAAACAAACATGGTATTCCTCTCCCTCTCCTCACCGATCTACTAACTTGGATTTGTTAATCGTTATGTTTACTTCCCCACATAATTTCCTTAGATTAGTCGCAAGTTTTCATTTTAATTATAATTATCAGCTACAGGTGCAATTCCTACTCCTATCTATTCCGACAATGGCAGTAGACAATCTATATGCAAGCTACCCTCCTTAATTGGTCTGTAATAGCCCATACGCATAAAGAACTAGAAATGCCGATATTGAGCGCTAACTCATACCGTTAACCCGCCTAGACAGCTGTCGACATTGACCAGCACGTTCCTCGGGTCCATTCTAGACAATGTCCAAACTTAGCACTTCACTATTTGTATTTCATGCCAGTTTACGATTACAATAAGCAGATTGGCCAGATCTAACCTACTGTTAATTAAATATGTCGATCAACGTAGCTGTAGTGAATCCAGTTTTAGGTTTTCTAAATATTGCATCGAAAAACCGGTACGGCCGGGTTACCGAGGTCAGCTTTTACTAATTTCTGGATCTACATTGCTCTGATATGATTAAAATAATAAATTATAAGTGTCTTTAAACATGCATATTAACTAAAACACATAAATACGAACAGATCTACCATATTGAAGACGATAAAGGAACGTGCAAATCTTCATACCTTCAACATTGGAGATCTAGCTTGATCTACTCAAGCTAGAGATGATGGAAGAAGGGAGGAAACACAAAATAACTCTCCAAAACTCAAGAAAAGTTTATTGCAAAATAATATGTAATGTAGGTAATGTAATATACATAACTTATAAAAAACTTATTTAGAACTATGTAATACTCAATTGATGCGGCCTTATATAGATACAGTGACCGACTTAAGACTCTCTAAAACCCTAACCGACCTAGATAATACGGCTGAATCAATTTCGTGTCGAACAAGTCGCCGGTTTACCGGGCCTAGCCCTCGGGTTACCGGGCCTACTTTTCTCTCTTTCTTCAGTAGACTCTCTCTTGGAATTCAATCACTTGGCCCAACATACTTCCTTTGGTCCAAATCCATTCTCCAATGCTCCAGATTCGGTACATCCTATAAAACACGCAAAACAAGACAAAACAGTACCAAAACATCGAGAAAATAGCATAGATGCAGAATTACGATCCTGGAAACACTCACATAGCATTTAACATATATTCCTTATAATAACGAGCCTATTTTTCCTCTCTTGAGCATAATTTGGGGTGAACATAGGTATAATTATTGGTACCATTTAGGGCGTTATCAACTACCCCTACTTAGCTTTTGATTGTCTCGAGCAAAAAGGCGAAAAGAAAACAACATCCCTGATCAGTATGCAAGTTAAATAAAAACAACTACGACTCACAAAGTCAAGATCAAGATCATGCTACTCATATCCATCACGCATTAAACACTATTCACGTCATGAGCCAATGTGTGTGTGCAAAACGTTCACAACCGCTTAGTAATGCAGATAATCTCACATTACGCCAACCCGTAATCGAACTGACCAGTCTTGAACATGTTATTTATTAATTAATTTAGCTGGCAAGGAAGATCGAGAACCGAGTATATATTACTCTTAGGCTCACGTTTATCGGTCTATGCAAAAGTCATGCGTCTTACGCTCCATCGACTAAAATATTGCCAAAGAGAATATAGATGTATATATTTCAATGCACTTATCTTTCTTGGCGGGTGAACTCTCATTGATTTAGCTATCCTCACGGCCCCACTCATGATAAACTACCGAATCCGAAATTCATTTCCCTTTATAAGCGTTGGTGGAACATGATTCGTGAAGAAGCAAGGGTCAACTCTAGTCAAAGCAATATGCTATCGACTACACACCTAGGGAAGTGAGTTATACGTGCTTAAAATGGTGGCTCATAACAGAATATGTGCTTAATACGCCACTACTTCAGAAGTTGACACTTTCTCTTACTCGTACAAAGTAAAACAAAGATGAAGTCAATTAACTTGAAAATATCAAAGATATCATATTTTTTCAAAATTCTATCAAAACGAATAAAAGTCTAAGTGGTGAATCATGCATCAAAGAGAATCAAGATAATCACACAATTCATTGAATATAATGCTTAGAAGCTAAGTGACGTCCCTTACCCCCCACATAATCGAAACATTGTCCGTAATGTGTAAGATGGAAAATAAAAATGAAAATGAACTTATCTTCGGTTAAGCATGGAACCAAAGAAGAATCGGATCGTCGTACAAATCATCGGGCTTATGGAAGTAGTCCCTGAAGAATTTGCGCTAAATATCTTAAACAAACCAAGAAGAATCGTGGTGACAAGAAACTGTATAATAAAAGAGTGTTGGGGAGATTTTGCATCATTAAAACAAAAGAAAATTTATAAAACCTATACTACCATGCAAAACTACCTCCTAACCGGCCGAATACCGGGTAGTTGCTAGTAAAGTTGGATAAGTACGGGTATCGATCCTCAGGGAATTGGGATGTTGAATCTAATTTCACTAATCTCCTAAATTCTTAAACGAAATAAACGAAAGAAAGAGACATAAAAAAAACAAAGAACAAATCAAATAAATCTAACCTAGAAAACAAAATAAAACAATCTAAACTAAAGACATGGGATCAAACAACCAATATACAAACCTATGTGATCTCAATCCTAGTTAATCTCATGATTCTAATTTGATTTGTGGTTTCACCTCTTCACGAGACATAAACCCCTAATTCCTTAGTGAATTTATTCTCAAGCTACGGATTCCTAATTCCTTAGTAAATCCAATTTATCAATCTCTACTCTCTCGTAAGTTGAAACTGATTTCCATACAACACTCGGTGTGGATTCAGGTTAACTCTCGTATTTTAGAATCTAACAACCTAGATAATTAATCGATTAACTTGTCATCATTAACGATTAAAAAATCCTATCTTTCTATGGTGATCTAACGTTACTCAACTTCCGTATGTTGTAACTATCAATCGTAAACGATCTCCCGATTCAATTCACACATAGCATCATAATCATAAAAAGATACAAAATAAATTAAAGATCATGAAAATAAACTAGAGATTGAATAAATTAAAAAGAGATTAAACTCACAAGGTTTGGTACATGGATGAACTCATGAATCGAAAACGGAAAAAAAAAACTACATCTAATCTAACCCCGGATCACCCGAGCACAAGGCTCGGGTGACCGGCCTTGGAAGCCAAGTTGGCCGCTGCTTTGCTGTGATATGCGGCTGAATGTAAATAATGAATTATGGGGATCTCCTTTTGGTTCCAAAGCTGCGCATATATATATAGATATCTTAAGCGGCTGTAATAATAATAATTAATTAGGGTTGGAAGTATGTCGGCTGAATAAATTGCGTTTGGAGTATGTTCACTGCATGGACTCAAACTTCTAAAATTCATATCTTGAGTTGTAGACCTCCAAAAATTATGATCCGAACGTCATAAAAAAGCTCTCGGAAAACTCTACAACTTTCATTAAGGACTCTTCTTCAAAAAACGCCTTTTTGACTAGCCCGTCGTATTACGAGTCGTGTTCGGGATTTTCCCAAGCTTTATTTCATCTTCATCCTCTTGTATCTCTTTCTTTCCTTTTTAATCTTCAATCAAACATCATTTAGACCTCTTCCATTCCACATTTGTGCACCTAAAAGATGACAAAACCGAGCAAAACGTAAAACCATACAAAATAGATAATAAAACAACGATATTTACTCGAATTTGCATTTTAACTATTCAAAACGTCATTTGCTCAATTAATCGATTATAAGCTCGAATTCTACGAAAAACATCTATATATGGGGAATATTGATATAAAATATATCCTTATAAAACACTACAAATTGACCCTTAACAACTCCCCCACACTTATCTTTTGCTCGTCCCGAGCAAGACAAAACATAATCATCACTCGAGACAAATAAACACTTATGCAAATATAAAACATATTCAAGTAGTTTAGAGGTTCACCCAAGTGAGTGTGTGCATAGCCATAATAAATTTCCACTATATCCACACTTGAAATTGGTTCAAGCAAAACTAGCCAACATCCCATTTAAATCAGAAATATAAAAACGATTATAACATGCACCTCACAAAACATACTTATTCGGAAAAGATAATAGGAAGTCTTTAAAATATTTCCGACATACTTAGAGGATAATCCCTACATCATATCTTTCAGTTTATACTGGGGATAGTCAGAAGATAACTAAGGTTTCCAACCATCTTTTCACATTACCATTCACTAATTTTTCTTAAAGTTCAATCAATTCCACATATATAGCATATATGCCCTCATTCCCAGCAATAGGATGTTTCGGGATAACACCCTAGCTGGACTACTATCATCAGGCAGTCGGGAGCTATTAACCTCATAGTGGTATAGGACATTTCGTGATAATGCCCTACCGCACTCAAATCATCGGCGCCTACTTCCGACACTTAAATACATAATTCATATTATTCATCTTAGATTGGTATACAAACCTTAAATTATATCCCTCCTATCACATTCAAACCTTCGATATTCACGGTATGTCATACTTTAACTCTAAACACAAACTATTAAAATTTCAAAATTCGTATGGAAGCAAAGAATCATGCGATAATCATCAAAAATCTCTAATCAAATGGGCATAGCTTTAAAACATAGCTCATCATCTACTATGGCACGTGAAAAATAGTGTCGGGTGAAACATCTAAATTTACTAAATATGCAAAATAATGCACCAATGATTATAAACATCGAACAAAGACATGCAATGCTCACTCGGGACAAAACAAAAATTTTAAAAATTAAGCACTTTTTCATAGAAATAAAACAGTATGGCAAATGAATGTAGATACCACATAGCTATTCCCCTCCCCCACACTTAAATTACAACATGTCCTCATGTTGTGCAGAAAATAAAGAGAAGCAAAAAACTTAGCTGATTGTAGTTCTAAAGTGGCAATTCCGGAAGTGCTCCGAATCAAATCCAGAAAGGCTTGATGAAAGCAGTAAACTGTGGACCATCCACCGGAAAACTGGCTTCATCTAAAAGCGCACAATTGCTAATGCATACACCCTGCACACTTGAAAACAAGGCAAAATCTCGGGGGACACAGGGGAAATAACAAATTGCTAAAACAAGAAGTAAGCACATGATATAATGGCTTAGATGGAAAAATCACCACACAGGGAAAGTACAGAACATCTAAGCGTCAAATAAGCCACAGAAGCTTACAATACAAATATAGTCCAACATGTGCATACAAAAATAATGATACATGGAACATTACAAAATAGTAGGGCTAGGTGCAACTACATGAAAAGATATTACAATGCAGCCTACATGATATGCAATCCTAAAAATAAAAAAAATGAATAAAAATAAATTCTGACAGCTCAGGCTGAGCAGGTTTCGAGGGCAACCCTACAGTGACTACGGCCTATGCAGAAACTAAAATAAAAACGAGGTAGTATTACGGAAACCGACAGTTAACTACGCTCAAGAAATATAAAAGAAAAATAAAAAACAATGCAACTAGATGACATGCAACTAAATGATATGCATCTAAATGATATGCAAAAATAAAAGAAAATAAAAGAAAGAAAACTAGCCCACTCATTTGCAACATGACATGTATATAATAAACGTCTACCGAGATAATGACGGAGTTACGATAAACGACGATCTTGTTCATTACATGCGGTGTAGATGCGCTTTAAGACTCGTCAAAGGTGATAGCATTATGGAAAACTAACAGTTAGCTATACTAAACAGATATAACTCATAAGGTTTCCATCGTAGCAACGGAAAACCGACAGTTACTACCCAAATGAGTTATAAAAATAACAAGGAAGCACATAAGTCTCAAAGCTCACAAGATTCATCACAGCGGTATGTAGCATACGGAAACCGACATTAGCTACTAATTAACACGAAGACCAGTTATAGCATACGAGAACCGACAGTAACTATAACATGCATGGATGAATCATGCATATAAAAATTAATCAGTTATTTAACATGGATTCGTAGATGGAAAGATATGAATCTGCAAGTTCAGAACATCTACGTAAAAGAAATTAGCCACAGAAGCTCGTATTAAAGTAACCACGTTAAATAAAGCATTAAAAATCAAATAAATAGAAATTTTGGAACCTGGACTGCCGGACGAGCGTTCAATAGTTCAGACGCTCGTTTGCAATAAAAACAGGTCGGACGGGCGTTTAGATATATGGACGTCCGTCTGGTTCTTGAAAACAGAACAGAGCTGATACGTTTTGGAACGGACGAGCGTCCAACAAACCAGACGCTTGTTTACCCGCATGTTAGGGACTGGACGGGCGTTCACTTACCTTGAACGCTCGTCCAACAGTCGAATTTGCATAGAAAACGCAGGAAACACAAAGCAAACCCTAATTTCTTAAAAGATCATACATCAAATATCACAGAGCAGCCACATCAAATTAAAGCACAGAGGGTTAGACTAGATACAAACAAACATATAATTCACGTCTCACAAATCGAGTAAAAAACTCTTTGCACATTCTTAACCTAACGGACATCGAAACACGGCAAAAATAAAAACTCTCGATTTATTCAACGCTACTTTTATTGAAATAAAATAAAAACAAATAAAACGTAACAAAATAGAAAAATTAACGAAAGAAGATTCAACAAAACACTGATTCCCCGGCAACGGCGCCACTTTTGTTGGGGAGATTTTGCATCATTAAAACAAAAGAAAATTTATAAAACCTATACTACCATGCAAAACTACCTCCTAACCGGCCGAATACCGGGTAGTTGCTAGTAAAGTTGGATAAGTACGGGTATCGATCCTCAGGGAATTGGGATGTTGAATCTAATTTCATTAATCTCCTAAATTCTTAAACGAAATAAACGAAAGAAAGAGACATAAAAAAACAAAGAACAAATCAAATAAATCTAACCTAGAAAACAAAATAAAACAATCTAAACTAAAGACATGGGATCAAACAACCAATATACAAACCTATGTGATCTCAATCCTAGTTAATCTCATGATTCTAATTCGATTTGTGGTTTCACCTCTTCACGAGACATAAACCCCTAATTCCTTAGTGAATTTATTCTCAAGCTACGGATTCCTAATTCCTTAGTAAATCCAATTTATCAATCTCTACTCTCTCATAAGTTGAAACTGATTTCCATACAACACTCGGTGTAGATTCAGGTTAACTCTCGTATTTTAGAATCTAACAACCTAGATAATTAATCGATTAACTTGTCATCATTAACGATTAAAAAATCCTATCTTTCTATGGTGATCTAACGTTACTCAACTTCCGTATGTTGTAACTATCAATCGTAAACGATCTCCCGATTCAATTCACACATAGCATCATAATCATAAAAAGATACAAAATAAATTAAAGATCATGAAAATAAACTAGAGATTGAATAAATTAAAAAGAGATTAAACTCACAAGGTTTGGTACATGGATGAACTCATGAATCGAAAACGGAAAAAAAACTACATCTAATCTAACCCCGGATCACCCGAGCACAAGGCTCGGGTGACCGGCCTTGGAAGCCAAGTTGGCCGCTGCTTTGCTGTGATATGCGGCTGAATGTAAATAATGAATTATGGGGATCTCCTTTTGGTTCCAAAGCTGCGCATATATATATATAGATATCTTAAGCGGCTGTAATAATAATAATTAATTAGGGTTGGAAGTATGTCGGCTGAATAAATTGCGGCTGGAGTATGTTCACTGCATGGACTCAAACTTCTAAAATTCATATGTTGAGTTGTAGACCTCCAAAAATTATGATCCGAACGTCATAAAAAAGCTCTCGGAAAACTCTACAACTTTCATTAAGGACTCTTCTTCAGAAAACGCCTTTTTGACTAGCCCGTCATATTACGAGTCGTTTTCGGGATTTTCCCAAGCTTTATTTCATCTTCATCCTCTTGTATCTCTTTCTTTCCTTTTTAATCTTCAATCAAACATCATTTAGACCTCTTCCATTCCACATTTGTGCACCTAAAAGATGACAAAACCGAGCAAAACGTAAAACCATACAAAATAGATAATAAAACCACGATATTTACTCGATTTTGCATTTTAACTATTCAAAACGTCATTTGCTCAATTAATCGATTATAAGCTCGAATTCTACGAAAAACATCCATATATGGGGAATATTGATATAAAATATATCCTTATAAAACACTACAAATTGACCCTTAACAAAGAGCGGCAGTGAAAGAGAAAATAAATAACTCCAAAACAAATTAAGCCGACAAAATCATTATATTATAAAATTCCGCAACATCAACTAGATAGGAAAAATAAAAACAAGAAAATGGAAAACAACAATAAAAAAGAAAGAAAATCTAATCGTCCTCATTAGAATAACCCTCCTAGTCATCTCTAGGCTCAAAACAGGGAGGTGGACCAGAACTGGAGGCAGCAACGGTGGAAGAGGATGCTCTATGACGAGGGGCAGTCCTAGGTGGTGGGGTAGCAGGCGGAACTCCTAGAAAGTCAACAATCCGATCCATCTTGCGATGTAGACTCGCAATCTCTCGTGAGTGCTCCTCAAGAAAGGCTCTCTGAGTCCGGGGTGCTCCGAGGACCAGGGTACGGTCCCTCTCAGCTTTTCCAACCCGTCTTTGTACTCTCGAAAGTGACTGCGAACTGAGCTTCGGCTCAGGGTCTTCCCAATCATCACTGACAAGCATCCTCACCTCATCCTCCAATGAAAACATAGCAATCATCGGCCAGTATGGTAACAGCTCACGCTCAGAAGTGGCAGCAAGCTTGTGGATACGGCTATGCATCAGTAGACCGATGTTGATTGAAGATCCCTGCTCCAGATAAAACATCAATTCCGCCCTCTTGGTGGTGACAGAGACCGTGTGCTTGGTCAGTATAAGGCGGGTACAAACAAATCTGTTAACCATCTTCTGGTCCCAGGATAACTCATTCTTTAGGAAGATGGTGGGGGCTCCTGCAGGATTGCGCTTCCATTGCACCTCTCAAACAAATCTGTTAACCATCTTCCGGTCCTAGGATAACTCATTCTCTAGGAAGATTATGGGGGCTCCTGCAGGATTGCACTTTCATTGCACCTCAAAGTAATCAGCAATCATGTTCATCCTCTCAATATCTTCAATATTCCTTAAGGATGTGTACTCATCCGGGCCCACCGGTGGATGTCTAACCCTAAAATGAGCGTTTTTCCGCTTGATAGAGAAGTCAACCTTGATACCGCGAACCATAGCATATGTTGCTCCGGGGTTATGCGAAACATAGGCATAAAATTCCCTTACCACCGTGGCGTTGGGCCGGTGCCTCAGCCATGTCCAATATATCGTGTCCTTGTAGGGCACCAAGCAAAATCAAACCGCAATCGTCCAGTTCTACCCCTCGTTCTTGAGCCACTGGTCTTTCGTTGCAATGCCCTCGGAACGACTCATAAATCTCTAAAGAATGGAATTACTCAACCCCGTCTATCAAGGGATTAGTATCTCCATACACACTCTGATAGCCACTAGGACGAACAGTTGAACGGCTACGCTTTGGACCCATCCTGAATGATAATACAACCTGGTACTGAAGCTGATTCTGAAAAACTTCCCTCGGTAAACCGGTAGGTAGGTCCAATTTACCAGCCTGATTTTTTCTGATTTCTTTTCTGGACTTTGCTTCTGATGATAAAGATGAAGAATTTCAGCACTTCACCACAGCAGCAGCACTATAGATAAGCAACAGGGGTGGTGGATGTGGTGTTTAAGGTTTGGAAAAATGAAAGGAAATGGTTTGGTTATGAAATGATATGATGGTGATGGTGGCCGAATTAAATGGAGGAAGAAGAAATGGGAGAAGTTTGGCGATTTAGGAGAAAGTATTTGATAAGAATGATGAGATTGGTGATGAAGGCGTGGTTTAAATAAGAAGAAAGGAGTGAAGGTGGAAGGATTTAGTTGGATAGTGGGAAGAGGAGTTTTTAGGGTGAGGGATTTGAGGAGGTGATTAATGGGATTGAGGTGGAGTTATGGTGGAGTGTGGGAAAGGATGAAAAATTTAAAAAGAGGAAAAAAGGTGGCGTTTCTGTTGACTCACCGTATCTGGTGCAACGTGTGTCCTCCACGTGTCTATAAAAATTCAGCTTTACAACTTGACGTTCAGAAATCTAAAAATCCACCCTCGGGAAACCGGAGGTAGCCTAGGGTTTACCGGGGGTACTTTTCCCAGATTTTTCTTTATGCCTTCACTACACACTATGCTCAACCTCTCTACTCAATTCCGATCTCAAATTGATTAGATCTTCACTCTTTCCATTGCTATTTCCGACTCGAAACCTAACCTACTTCACTAGAATCCGCAACGAGTAAAAAAAAACCTTTCCACAACCATTCGGTTTCAAGCCTAAGGGTGCGGTAGGATTAAAAAAATATCGTCCCTTCATCTGGCTACTTTTATTCATTCCTAATCTACCTAAGGGTTTAAAGAATTAGTCCTGAGTTTATAGTCGCCTGCTCGACTTTCTTTAGATCTCCGATCATTCAAGGGTTGGAGCTTTAACTCGCCAAAATTTTGCTCCAGAGGCTTGTACCTTTATAGAACCTTTTTGAGCTCTCTTCCTAGCACGACTCTCTCTCTTTGCTTGTGAGCTAGGTCTGCCTCTACGTCGAGATTTAGACTTTGAACCCAAGGACTCCACGTTTTCCAATTTTAGCTCAACTCGTTCACTATGCAAGACGGAAGGACTAGCTTCCGTGAGCATCTTGTCGTTGTCCTTCTCTTCTCTTTCTCTCAGCATTAATCTCATAAATTCTTGCCAACGGTTTCTACTACAACCTCTCTATTCTTATGCCCCTCTATTTCCATAATTTCCACCTTTCCGGAAGCATACGTCTCTTGCAACTATCCGGTCGGTTTTCTAGGAGATATAAGACCTTAAAAGATACAACGTCATTATTTAACCTTAGAGTAATCTCCCCATTATCAAAATCCATAACCGCCCTACTTGTCGCTAAGAAAGGTTTCACTAAGAAAACTAAGGCACTTGGGTCCTCAGGTACATCTATGACCGTGAAGTCAATAGGATATGTAAACCCTCCTGCATTAATCATACACTTCCTAAGCAGACCAGCATGCATATCTCTAGTTCTATCGACGAAGGTCATGGTCCTGGTTTGACTCATTACAACCGGAAGCTTGATCTTTTGACAGAGGGAAAAGGGTAGAATGTTGCAACTCGAGTCAGAGTCGTAGAGACATTATCCTACTGATATACCATTAACAGAAATCGGGAGTTTGAACGTGCCAGGGTCTCCTAACTTTACTACGGTGTCTGAGTCTGAGTAATCCTCAGGCTCAGAAAACATCGTGTCAGGATCCTCTTTAGGATCATCAGAATTATAATCCGAAGAAGATATATCAATTAACTCACAAAGGGAACTCACCTGGACGATACGTGCTATACTCTTTAAGTTATCTTCAAGCTCTTGCTTGATTGCTTCTTTCTCTTTTTCCAAACTTTTCTTTATAGCTTATAATGCTCTCTTGCTTCAGATCTAGGGTACATGGAAATCGGTGTGATGTTCAATATAGTTCTAGGCATACTGCTTGACTTGTTTGCTCTTTTTCAACTCTGATTTGATTGAATTTCTGAGGTGTTCTGATCTTCCTATGAAAAGACAATATAAAACAAGGAAAAGGTCAACAACTTCCGCTTCAATTGGGTGTGATCCCAGCTGCTACGGACCTACTAACTAAAATCAACGTGGAATAACACAGAATAACATGAAATGTAAAAATTGATTTTCCAGGCCTCGGTAACCCGGGGGTTAGCCACGGTAAACCGGCCCTGAAATTTTTTTTTCGCAGTTTAACAATGCAGGTTTGATATAGAACGACTCAAGACTCAAAATAAAATAAAATAAAATAAAAACGACTTCTTAATTAGAATTAAAACGTTTATCAACGGCGCCAAAAATATTGATCGCGTGTAAGTCACTAACGTCGATATTACTAGCAAGAATACTAGGTACATCATAGTATAGTAAGCGCGAGTCAAGGTCAATCCCATCGAGACAATGCAACTATAAGTATAAATGATTCTAACCTAATTAAGAAGAAACATAGAGGCGGTCATTGACCAACAATAGCATAAAAGAATACAAACATGGTATTCCTCTCCCTCTCCTCACCGATCTACTAATTTGGATTAGTTAATCGTTATGTTTACTTCCTCACATAATTTTCTTAGATTAATCGCGAGCTTTCATTTTAATTATCATTATAGTCTACGGGTGCAATTCCTACTCCTATCTACTCCGACAATGGCAGTATACAATCTATACGCAAGCTACCCTCCTTAATTGGTCCGTAATAGCCCATACGCATAAAAAACTAGAACAACCGATATTCAGCGCTAACTCATACCGCTAACATGCCTAGACAGCTGTCAACATTGACCAGCACGTTCCTAGGGTCCATTCTAGACTATGTCCAAACTTAGCACTTCACTATTCATATTTCATGCATGCTTACGATTACAATAAGCAGATTGGCCAGATCTAACCTACTGTTAATTAAACCTATCGATCAATGTAGCTGTAGGGAATCCCAGTTTTAGGTTTTCTAAATATTGCCTCGGTAAACCGGTATAGACCGCCGGGTTACCGAGGTCAGCTTTTCCTAATTTTTGGATCTACATTGCACTGATATGATTAAAATAAGTAAATTATAGGGTCTTTAAACATGCAGATTAACTAAAACACATAAATACGAACAGATCTACCATATTGAAGACAATAAAGGAATGTTCAAAGCTTCATACCTTCAACAATGGAGATCTAGCTTGATCTACTCAAGCTAGAGATGATGGAAGAAGGGAGGAAACCCGAATAACTCTCCAAAGCTCAAAAAAACTTTATTGCATAATAATATGTAATGTAATATACATAACTTATCAAAAACTTATTTAGATCTATGTAATACTCAGTTGATGCGGCCTTATATATATACAGTGACCGACTTAAGACTCTCTAAAACCCTAACCGACCTAGATAATACGGTAGAATCAATTTCGTGTCGAACAAGTCGCCGGTTTACCGGGCCTAGGCCTCGGGTTACCGGGCCTACTTTTCCTCTCTTTCTTCAGCAGACTCCCTCTTGGACTTCAATCACTTGGCCCAACATTCTTCCTTTGGTCCAGATTTATTCTCTAATGCTTAGATTCGGTACATCCTATAAAACACGCAAAAACGAGACTAAACAGTACCAAAACCATGAGAAAATAGCATAGATGCAGAATTATGATCCTAGAAACACTCACATAGCATTTAACATATATTCCATATAATAACAAACCTATTTATCCTCTCTTGAGCAGAATTCGGGGTGAGTATATGTATAATTATTGGAACCATTTAGGGCATTATCAACTACCCCCTACTTAGCTTTTGATCGTCCCAAGCAAAAAGGAGAAAAGAAAACAACATCCCTGATCAGTATACAAGTTAATTAAAAACAACTACGTCTCAGAAAGTCAAGATCAGGATCATGCTACTCATATCCATCAGTAACGCATTAAACACTATTCACATCATGAGCCAATATTTGTGTGCAATAACGTTCACAACCGCTTAGTAATGCAGATAATCTCACATTACACCAACCCTTAGTCGAACTACCAGTCTCGAATATGTTATTTCTTGGCGGGTGAACTCTCATTGATTTAGCTATCCTCACGGCCCCACTCATGATAAACTACCGAATCCGAAAATCCATTCCCTTTATAAGCATTGGTGGAACATGATTCGTGATGAAGCCAGGGTCAACTCTAGTCAAAGCAATATGCTATCGACTACACACCAAGGGAAGTGAGTTATATGTGCTTAAAATGGTGGCTCATAACAGAATATGCGCTTAATACGCCACTACTTCAGAAGTTGACACTTTCTCTTACTCATACAAAGTAAAACAAAGATGAAGTCAATTAACTCGAAAAGATCAAATATATCATATTTTTTCGAAATTCTGTCGAAACAAATCAAAGTCTAAGTGGTGAATCGTGAATCAAAGAGAATGAAGATAATCACGTAATTCATGGAATATAATGCTAAGAAGCTAAGTGACGTCCCTTACCCCCCACTTAATCGAAACATTGTCCCCAATGTGTAAGATGGAAAATAAAAATGAAAAGGAACTTAGCTTCGGTTAAGTGTGGAACCAAAGAAGAATCGGATAATCGTACAAATCATCGGGCTCATAGAAGTAGTCCCTGAAGAATCTGCGCTAAATATCTCAAACAAACCAAGAAGAATCGTGATGACAAGAAACTGTATAATAAAAGAGCGGCAGTAAAAGAGAAAATAAGTAACTTCAAAACAAATTAAGCCGACAAAATCATTATATTATAAAATTCCGCAACATCAACTAGATAAGAAAAATAAAAACAAGAAAATGGAAAACAACAATAAAAAAGAAAGAAAATCTTATGTCCTCATTAGAATAACCCTCCCAGTCATCTCTAAGCTCAAAACCGGGAGGTGGACCAGAACTGGAGGCAGCAGCGGTGGAGGAGGTTGCTCTATGACGAGGGGCAATCTTAAGTGGCGGGGTAGCAGGTGGAACTCCTCAAAATTCAATAATCGGATCCATCTTGCGATGTAGACTCGCAATCTCTCGCGAGTGCTTCTCAAGCAAGATTCTTTGAGTCCGGGGTGCTCCGAGGACCAGAGTACGCTCCCTCTCAGCTCTTCCAACCCATGAACTGTCGAAACTAACTGTGAACTGAGCTTCGGCTCAGGGTCTTTCCAATCATCATTGACGAGCATCCTAACCTCGTCCTCCAAAGCAAACATATCAATCATCAGCCCGTATGGTAACAGCTCGCGCTCAGTAGCGGAAGCAAGCATGTGGATACGGCTATGCATCAGTAGACCGATGTTGATTGGAGATCCCTGCTCCAGATAAAACATCAATTCTACCCTCTTGGTGGTGACAGAGACCGTGTGCTTGGTCGGTAGAAGGCGGGCACAAACAAAATTGTTAACCATCTTCCTGTCCCAGGATAACTCATTCTCTAGGAAGATGGTGGGGGCTCCTGCAGGATTGCGCTTCCATTGCACCTCACAAACAAATATGTTAACCATCTTCCGGTCCCAAGATAACTCATTCTCTAGGAAGATGATGGAGGCTCCTACAGAATTACGCTTCCATTGCACCTCAAAGTAATCAGCAATCATGTTCATCCTCTCCAGATCTTCAATATTGCATGAGGATGTGTACTCATCTGGGCCCACCGGTGGATGTCTAACCCCAAAATGAGCGTTGATCCGCACGATAGAGAAGTCAACCTTGATACCGCAAACCATAGCATATGTTGCTCCGGGGTTATGCGAAACATAAGCATAAAATTCCCTTACCACCGTGGCGTTGAACCGGGCCGGTGCCTCAGCCATGTCCAATATATCGTGTGCTTGTAGGGCACCCGGAAAAATCGAACCGCAATCATCCAGTTCTACCCCTCGTTCTCGAGCCACTGGTCTTGAGTTCCAATGCCCTCGGAACGACTCGTAAATCTCTAAAGCATGGAATTGCTCAACCCCGTCTATCAAGGGATTAGTATCTCTATACACACTCTGATAGCCACTGGGATGAACAGTTGAACGGCTATGCTTTGGACCCATCCGGAATGATAATAGAACCTGGTAGTGAAGCTGATTCTGAAAAACTTCCCTCGGTAAACCGGCAGGTAGGTCCGATTTACCAGCCTGATTTTTTCGGATTTCTTTTCTGTACTGTGCTTCTGATGATAAAGATGAAGAATTTCAGCACTTCACCGCAGCAACAACACTACAAATTAGCAATATGATGTGGTGTTTAAGGTTTGGAAAAATGAAAGGAAACGGTTTGGTTATGATATGATATGATGGTGATGGTGGCCGAATTAGATGGAGGAAGAAGAATGGGAGAAGTTTGGTGATTTAGGAGAAAGTATTTGATAAGAATGATGAGATTGGTGATGAAAGGGTGGTTTAAATAGGAAGAAAGGAGTGAAGGTGGAAGGATTTAGTGAAATAGTAGGTAGAGGAGTTATTAGGGTGAGGGATTTGAGGAGGTGATTAATGGGATTGAGGTTTAGTTATGGTGGAGTGTGGGAAAGGATGAAAAATTTGAAAAGTGGAAAAAGGTGGAATTTCTACTGACTCACCGTATTTGGTGCAACGTGTGTCCTCCACGTGTCTATAAAAATTCAGCTTTACAACCTGACGTTCAGAAATCTAAAAATCCACCCTCGGAAAACCGGAGGTAGCCTAGGGTTTACCGGGGGTAGTTTTTCCTAGATTTTTCTTTCTACATTCACTACACACTATTTTCAACCTCTCTGCTCATTTCTGATCTCAAATTGATTAGATCTTCACTCTTTCCATTGCTATTTCCGACACAAAACCTTACCTACTACACTAGAATCCGCAACGAGTAAAAAAACCTTTCCACAACCATTCGGTTTCAAGCCTAAGGGTGCGGTAGGATGAAAAAAAGCTCGTCCCTTCATCTGGCTACTTTTATTCATTCCTAATCTACCTAATGGTTCAAAGAATTAGTTTTGAGTTTATAGTCGCCAGCTCGACTTTCTTTAGATCTCCGATCATTCAAGGGTTGGAGCTTTAACTCACCAAAATTTTGCTCCAGAGGCTTGTACCTTTACAGAACCTTTTTGAGCTCTCTTCCTAGCATGCCTCTCTCTCTTAGCTTTCGTGCTAGGTCTGCCTCTGCGTCGAGATTTCGACTTTGAACCCAAGGGCTCCACGTTTTCCACTTTTAGCTCAACTCTTTCACTATGCAACACGAAAGGACTAGCTTCCGTGAGCATCTTGTCGTTGTCCTTCTCTTCTCTTTCTCTCAGCATTAGTCTCATAAATTATTGCCAACGGTTATGCCCCTCTATTTCCATAATTTCCACCTTTCCTGAAGCATATGTCATCTTGCAACTTTCCGGTCGGTTTTCTAGGAGATCTAAGATCTTAAAAGATACAGCGTCATTATTCAACCTTAGAGTAATCTCCCCATTATCAAAATCCATAACCACCCTACTTGTCGCTAAGAAAGGTCTCCCTAACAAAACTGGGGCACTTGGGTCCTCAGGTACATCTATGACCGTGAAGTCAATAGGATATGTGAACCCTCCTGCCTTAATCGTACACTTCCTAAGCAGACCAGCAGGCATATCTCTAGTTATATCGATGAAGGTCATGGTCCTGGTTTGATTCAATACAACCGGAAGCTTGATCTTTTGACAGAGGGAAAAGGGTAGAATGTTGCAACTCGAGCCAGAGTCGCAGAGACCTAATCCTACTGATATACCATTAATAGAAAGCGGGAGTCTGAACGTGCCAGGGTCTCCTAACTTTACCATGGTGTCTGAGTTTGGGTAATCCTCAGGCTCCGAAAACATCGTGTCAGGATCCTCTTCAGGATCATCAGAATCATAATCCGAAGACGATATATCAATTAACTCACAAGGGAACTCACCTGGACGATACATGCTATACTCCTTTAAGTTATCTTCAGGCTCTTGCTTGATTGCTTCTTTCTCCTTTCCCAACCGTTTCTTTATAGCTTCATAATGCTCTCTTGCTTAAGATCCAGGGTACATGGAAATCGGTGTGATGTGCAATAAAGTTCTAGGCATACTGCTTCACTTGTTTTCTCTTTTTAAACTCTGATTTGATCGAATTTATGAGGTGTTCTGATCTTCCTGCGAAATGACAAAATAAATCAAGGAAAAGGTCAGCAACTTCCGCTTCATTTGGGTGTGATCGCAACTGCTATGGACCTACTAACTAAAATCAACGGGGAATAACACAGAATAACATGAACTGTACAGAAATTGATTTTTCAGGCCTCGGTAACCAGGGGGTTAGCCACGGTAAACCGGCCTTGAAATTTTTTTTTTGGCAGTTTATCAATGCAGGTTTGATACAGAACGACTCAAGACTCAAAATAAAATAAAATAAAATAAAATAAAAACGACTTCTTAATTAGAATTAAAACGTTTATCTTTACAATCGGCCATTGTCCCCGGCAACGGCGCCAAAAATCTTGATCGCGTGTAAGTCACTAACGTCGATATTGCTAGCAAGAATACTAGGTACATCATAGTATAGTAAATACGAGTCAAGGTCGATTCCACAGAGACAATGCAACTATAAGTATAAACGATTCTAACCTAATTAAGAAGAAACATAGAGGCGGTCATTGACCAACAATAACATAAAAGAATACAAACATGGTATTCCTCTCCCTCTCCTCACCGATCTACTAACTTGGATTAGTTAATCGTTATGTTTACTTCCCTACATAATTTCCTTTGATTAATCGCGAGCTTGCATTTTAATTATCATTATAGGTTACGGGTGCAATTCCTACTCCTATCTACTCCGACAATGGCAGTAGACAATCTATACGCAAGATACCCTCCTTAATTGGTCCGTAATAGCCCATACGCATGAAGAACTAGAACTGCCGATATTGAGCGCTAACCCATACCGCTAACCCGCTTAGACAGCTATCGGCATTGACCAGCACGTTCCTAGGGTCCATTATAGACTATGTCCAAACTTAGCACTTCAAATTCGTATTTCATGCAAGTTTACGATTACAATAAGCAGATTGGCCAGATCTAACCTACTGTTAATTAAACCTGTCGATCAACGTAGCTGTAGGAATCCCAATTTTAGGTTTTCTAAATATTGCCTCGGTAAACCGGTATAGACCGCCGGGTTACCGAGGTCATCTTTTCCTAATTTTTGGATCTACATTGCTCTGATACGATTAAAATAAGTAAATTATAGGGTCTTTAAACATGCGGATTAACTAAAACACATAAATACGAACAAATCTACCATATTGAAGACAATAAATGAACGTTCAAAGCTTCATACCTTCAACAATGGAGATCTAGCTCGATCTACTCAAGCTAGAGATGATGGAAGAAGGGAGGAAACCCGAAATAACTCTCCAAAGCTCAAGAAAACTTTATTGCATAATAATATGTAATGTATGTAATGTAATATACATAACTTATCAAAAACTTATTTAGAACTATGTAATACTCAGTTGATGCGGCCTTATATAGATACAGTGACCGACTTAAGACTCTCTAAAACCCTAACCGACCTAGATAATGCGGTAGAATCAATTTCGTGTCGAACAAGTCGCCGGTTTACCGGGCCTAGCCCTCGGGTTACCGGGCCTACTTTTCCTCTCTTTCTTTAGCGGACTCTCTCTTGGACTTCAATCACTTGGCCCAACATACTTCCTTTGGTCCAGATCCATTCTCCAATGCTCAGATTTGGTACATCCTATAAAACACGCAAAACGAGACAAAACAGTACCAAAACCTTGAGAAAATAGCATAGATGCACAATTACGATCCTGGAAACACTCACATAGCATTTAACATATATTCCATATAATAACAAGCCTATTTATCCTCTCTTGAGAAGAATTCGGGGTGAATATAGGTATAATTATTGGTACCATTTAGGGCATTATCAACTACCCCCTACTTAGCTTTTGATCGTCCCGAGCAAAAAGGCGAAAAGAAAACAACATCCCTGATCAGTATACAAGTTAATTAAAAACAACTACGTCTCACAAAGTCAAGATCAAGATCATGCTACTCATATCCATCAGTAACGCATTAAACACTATTCACGTCATGAGCCAATGTGTGTGTGCAATAACGTTCACAACCGCTTAGTAATGCATATAATCTCACATTACACCAACCCGTAGTCGAACTACCAGTCTCGAACATGTTATTTCTTGGCGGGTGAACTCTCATTGATTTAGCTATCCTCACGGCCCCACTCATGATAAACTACCGAATCCGAAATTCCTTTCCTTTTATAAGCATTGGTGGAACATGATTCGTGATGAAACCATGGTCAACTCTAGTCAAAGCAATATGCTATCGACTACACACCAAGGGAAGTGAGTTATACGTGCTTAAAATGGTGGCTCATAACAGAATATGCGCTTAATACGCCACTACTTCAGAAGTTGACACTTTCTCTTACTCGTACAAAGTAAAATAAAGATGAAGTCAATTAACTCGAAAAGATCAAATATATCATATTTTTCGAAATTCTGTCGAAACGAATCAAAGTCTAAGTGGTGAATCGTGCATCAAAGAGAATCAAGATAATCACGTAATTCATGGAATATAATGCTAAGAAGCTAAGTGACGTCCCTTACCCCCCACTTAATCGAAACATTGTCCCCAATGTGTAAGATGGAAAATAAAAATGAAAAAGAACTTAGCTTCGGTTAAGTGTGGAACCAAAGAAGAATCGGATCATCGTACAAATCATCGGGCTCATAGAAGTAGTCCCTGAAGAATGCGCTAAATATCTCAAACAAACCAAGAAGAATCGTGGTGACAAGAAACTGTATAATAAAAGAGCGGCAGTAAAAGAGAAAATAAATAACTTCAAAACAAATTAAGCCGACAAAATCATTATATTATAAAATTCCGCAACATCAACTAGATAGGAAAAATAAAAACAAGAAAATGGAAAACAACAATAAAAAAGAAAGAAAATTTAATCGTCCTCATTAGAATAACCCTCCCAGTCATCTCTAGGCTCAAAACCGGGAGGTGGACCAGAACTGGAGGCAGCAGCGGTGGAAGAGGATGCTCTATGACGAGGGGCCGTCCTAAGTGGCGGGGTAGCAGGCGGAACTCCTAAAAAGTCAATAATCGGATCCATCTTGCGATGTAGACTCGCAATCTCTCGTAAGGGCTCCTCAAGCAAGGCTCTCTGAGTACGGGGTGCTCTGAGGACCGGAGTACGCTCCCTATCAGCAATCCACCATTGGATTGCTACTAGAAAAATCCGGCTGCTAGACCGGCCTTTTCTCTCCCTCAAAACTCTCTCTAAGAGGTACTCTATTTTTCACAAGAACTATTAGCTCTTGAAGTTATGATGTACAAAAGAGCTTAACACCCACCTCATATTTATAGTGGATGCGGTACCCCTAGTAGAGTAGAGAGGAAGAAAACATTTTACTAGTAAAATAAGGAAAATATATTTGATTGATTTATCTCATTTAATATTCAATATCTTATATTAAATATTTCCAAAATATATATTGACAATATCTTATATTGAATATATCTTTATTATATTACCATAAATCAATTTATACATATGTATCTATATCATATATATAAATTACACATATAAATCTATATTCATATATGTATATTGCATGTGCACTCATGTATATCACAAATATACACCACACGCATATACCAAGTATATATGCACTAATATCTAATATTAATAAATAATATATTATCATGATTAATTAATTTGCAAAATCCATGTGTATCAATATACAATAAATTTCGACATACATATCTAATATATGTATATTTAATTAATCAACATAATTAATATCTTGTATTATATTTATTCATAATAAATAAATACCACCATATTAATTTACCACTATAACACTTTATAGTACGAGATAAATTCTTTCCTTATTTCGTCATCAAATATAACCACATTTTAATCCGGCAAGATGTTCATATGTGTGTGACTCGATAGGCTTCTGAATATGTTGGCCGTAGGCACAAAGTGCAAATTACAAAAATGCCCTTCATGCCTAACGATCACGGGATTGCGTCTAGCAACACACCGTGACCCCAATCATCGGAAGAGTCAAATGCAATGACTACTACCTTTCATGTGAAACAGTTACCATGTAAATTACAATCCCATCGCTGTACTAATATCCATACGGTCGTACGTCGAGTGTCAAACATTAACGATCGTATCTTATAATCCGGATATCAAGCTCTCTCGAAGTAACTCACTTACTTCCACTTTGCAAAGATTCACGAGAGTGAGACATTCCTTATAAGAAGGACCTTTCGGATATTCACCCATATTAATAGGGTACGCGAATCCCAGACGACCAAACATGTATACTCCGCATGCTTCAGTATCACACACAATCACTACCGTATGATCGCCTCGTGGCTAGGGGAAACCTCAATAGTGTCAAAGCATGACAATCCACACCGTGATGCCATAAAGACTCCGGTCTAAAGGATAATTACACAACCGTCACATAGTGTGACACTTAAAATAAGCGGGTCAGTCTAATGTACGCATTCTCTAATACACGTCCATATACAGTCCAAGTGTCTCTACACTTCGATAGACGAGATCTATCCCTGCCTTAAAGACAGAAGACATCTAATACGTGCTAGCCTGTTTATACTATCAATGCCCCGTTTAATAGTACATCGCCTTAGAGACATTTAAGTATCAAACTTATTAAAGTGATTAGAGATCTCATCAACCATAATCGCCTATCATGGGTTCTCTATCACAGTTTAATACAAAGGACGTTATCATATAACAATTCACAATTGGTTCTTTAAAAGAACATATATATGACAACAGAAAAGCCATTTAATATATATGTATAAACATAAAGAAATAGTAGAAATGATCCGACCCGGTAGGATTCGGTCCAACCCGATTGGGTTTAGGACACTATTCTAACAATCTCCCACTTGGCCTAAGACCAAGTTAAAACACAAGAATCTCATGCAATACTCGCAACCAGCCCTAACCATAAATGGATCTCTATCCATGGGGACTCAGACTATCTTCATATCATGTTCCAAATGACCAAGTCAAAGGAACCGCCTCAACAAACACATGAATCTCCGGCGAGACCCTGGTCCTTGCTTCAAGAAATGAATCCACTTACTATATCAGCTACATAGAAAAGGTGAAAGAACCCTACAAGGTTCATGAATGAACCTTCTAGATCCATGTACTGCTCCCGCTGCGCCACTAAGGCACTACTGTGTTTTTGCTTAGTTGTAGGATTTTCAGTGACCTATAGCCAAGAACATTTCTAGCTCACAATATCACTTAATCAAAAGTGATTGCGAACCCAGACAGTAGCTCCCGCTCACCTTTATAAGACTCAGGATATACGTCTGTATAACTATATTTATTCGCTTCCAAGTTTCGATAAACTAGGAAACCATACTTATCTTGTTTAAGGATGTTCTCGACATTCACCAGATTTACTTTCATACTTGCTCATGACTTTTCATGAAGTATGAACATCTGGCATAACTCTTATGATGGATCTTATTGCAGTAGCAAAGTGAACCTTCAATAAGTATCATCTTTCATCTTATCTTTAGGACTAACGTCTTAACATAGATAGATCTTGAGAACACCGGCTAGCAGTATCCCCAGTCACGACCTATGCTAAACTCTTATATCATCACATCTATATAGGTAAACTATAATCTAACAACAGTTAAATCTATCACTATAGACTCTCATTTCTAAAATAAAAACTGCTAATTCAAGTTCTTTCGTAAAGACATTGAACTACCAAACATTAATTGACTGTGACATGGGGTGGAAATTCCCGAGAGAGATATATAATACCTTACTCAAAAATTGTAACACACTCCCACTATCCATCTTGCATATTGGGCATATCCTTCTTTTGACTAAATCAAACTCCTTTGATTAACAAACAAAGAAATTGTCTAGAGAAACTTGTTTGAGTCCATAAATGAATCTCGCGGGCTTACATATCATGTCATCATCTATGAACATCGAGCTTTCTGCCCAACTTCTTCAACACTATCATATAGCCATGATACGAAGTTACAACAAGCATAGTCTGAATAGAAGTGCGCTCAGCCTTACAAGGACATTCCCTCAAGGTAAGACAGACTTGGTTCATAACCTAGTTGTCATTGATGGAATCTAATTCATATATTATGGCTCCTAGCCATATCTCTCAATCTTGTCTTTCAAACATTCCTTCATAAGTCGTGAGATATTCATTCTTCATGATGAACATACCATAGCCTTTTCAGGCTTGAGGTTATCCACAGACTTACATAAATTTTGTGTGCACTGAGTAGTGTTCTAAACCTCATCGTTATGTGGCGTCTGCCCACGTTCCTATGGTTGAATATATCTTTGTGGTTCTCACACTCTTTTGAGATCTTATTTACTCCCACTGTTTCTTTTGGAAGAAAGACTTCCCCTAGAAGATAGCATGTTTGGAGACAAACATTTTGCTCCGCGGACAAGTAAATAATATACAACGTACTTGCTAAGACATTCCACAAAGTTACATATGTCGTACTAGGCTCCAAGCCTTTCTGACTTTGCCTATGACAACTTCAAATCATTGGTTTAGATAGATTCGACATTATCCTCTTCCATATCTAATATGGAATTTATTCAACCTTTATTCTTTGGAACTCGGTTAAGTATAAGGGTACTATCCCCAAACGGGTAAGGGATACTTCGCATGGCTTGCGTCACACCTTTATCATATAAAGTGTTTGTTTCCATTTCAGGAACACAATTCAATTGTGTATTGATGACGGTCAAATTGGTACCATTATTTACCATCAATCTACCCCGGAATTGTGTTCTCAATGGGTATAATATGTATGAAATCATGAGTTAATTAGCTAAATGTCACTAAGCCACGTCCGGGGTGACGAAATTGGTATTATGCGTATTAACCATGTATTTTATGCGTTATTTGCTAGAAATAGAACCTACTATGTGTGCTATGGTATTATTGACAGATGGATGAGTGTTTGGAGCATCATTTGGGCTGAATATAAGAGTTAATCGATAGAGAACTGAACCGAGCTGAAGGTTGAAGTGTTTCGAGCGGAGATTGGATCCGAGAATCTGATTGGTGATCTTGCAACGCTGTTTCCGAAGCCGTAAAAGACGAACTGGGATTGGATTTCTTCATCAAAGATGTAGGTCCTGAAACAATGATTCCAAAAAACTTTGAATCACCCAAATCGGAGTTACGTAGGCCAAGTAATTGTCCAAATACCGAAGCTGGGCCTAGGGTATTCCAAGTTAAGTCGGCAACAGGAAAAAGACGAACATACCCTCGGTAACCCGAGAGGTGCCGCCGAGTTACCGAGGCTCAGAATCTTCCAGAAACGCGTTTTCTTGTCCTCCAAGCATTGGGTTTACCCCTAAGTCGGTTTATACACCTATATAAAGCCATTAGAGCTGCGAATTTTGTATTCATCATCTATTCATCTCCATTCCTCATCTCTTTTGTAGTTCTTCATCAACTAACTACAATGTAGTCTCTTGGCAATAAAGTCTTCTTTTATTTTCTTCTTGCAAATAAGTCATGAGTCTTTCATTATTGAATTGTGCTTGGTTTACGATCTTCATGGATCGTCTTGAATCGCCGGAGGGAGAGAGAATAGAAGAGTAGATCTGTTCTTCGTCATGGGTAAGATCTATTCCAATGTTTTATTTCTTTTCTTAGATTCATGATTGTTCTTATGTTAGATCTAGATCATGCTTGCATCTAATCAACTATGAATTAATTAAACGAACCTTAATCTTTATTCGATTCGTTAATATGAAACACATAGTTATGGGTTGCGCTCTTCAGATCTGCGACGGTCTTTATCGTTAGATCTGAATACCTAGTAAATCCAAATTCTGTGGTTTGGCGTCAGCTACGTTGATTGACATGTTTAATTAAAACGAGTAATAGGTCTGGCCAATCTAGTATTCGTAATTCGTAAATTAACATGAAGGACCGCAAGTGAAGTGTTAGTTAGGACATCGTCTTGATGGACCCTAGGAAAGTGCTGGTCAGTGTCGACAGATGTCTAGGCGGGTTAGTGGTATGAGGTAACGCTCAATATCGGCAGTTCTAGTTCTTTATGCGTATGGGCTATTACGGACCAATTAAGGAGGGTAGCTTACGTATGGATTATCTACTGCCATTGTCGGAGTAGATAGGGTTAAGAATTGCACCCGTAGCTTAATTGCAAATATGGATCAGATGAGGATTAAGGGGAGATTAGTTATGAATAGTTTGGTTAATGCCTTTTCGATACATGATTGATGATTGGTTTATTTGCATCCCTTTTATTTACTGCTCCTTTATGTTGGTGAATGACCACCCCTATCCGGTTGACCTATGAATTGTGGTTGTGTTTAGCATTATTAAATAATAGTCTGTGGGATCGAACTTGACTCGCCCTTGCTATACTACGATTGACCTAGTACTCTTGCTAGTATTTCGTGTGTGTTAAGTGACTTACACGCGATCAAGTTTTTGGCGCCGTTGACGGGTTCTATTTATTTAATTGTTAGGCATAGCCAGTAATTTATAGTTAACCTTTTTTGTTATTTTTTTTCTTTTCGATGATTGAATAAAATTGTGAAGGTTTTTTTTCATTGCCATGTTCCTAAGGCTTTTGAGCGAAGGATGCGCGGGAGTTTTTTTTTTTTACTTCACATGATTATTTGATTATTATTTTGAGTCTTGAGTCTTTTTTATTTTTATTTGGAGTCTTATAATAGTTTTGTTGTATTTAGGTAATTAAGTTGTTATGTTTTGGCTTAAATTGTTTATTGCACTTCTTCTTTTTAATTCAGCAATTTACTGCCATATGACATAGCTATTTTGTTACTTATTCGCGTCTCGCGGTACTAATGGCCTTTGTGCAAGAATCGTTTGTATTAGCCGACCTAGTGCAGATTAGTCCTTTGGGGAAGATAACATTGGTTCCAGATCAGTGATATGATTTTCTTCAGATAGTTAGCCGAGTTATTCTATTTTCCAGAGCTAAGTGTTCGTCTTCTTCCTACTTTTTTTGCTTTACTTTTCACATTGGGGAAAATGTTGAGTTTTAAAGTGGGGGGGTAGGAACAACACTTAGTTTGAAAAATTGAGACACACTTACACTTACTTTTGTGAATTTCGATTTTTGGAATTGAATGAAATAAAAAGCTTAAACCGTTGGAAATGCTTAATTACATACTTAATTCATTAATGTTGGATAAGGGGTTTGTCAACTATTTGAAGTAGTGGTTTATTAATTATCTATCTTGTTGTGGAATCAACCTTTTTAAGCACGTATAACTCGTTTTTTCAGCATGTAGTATAGATGACGCATTATTCAACTTAGTATGAAAGAATGAGCATTCGTTATGATTGCATGAAGTAGTGACTTATTAATTATTATTTTACCGTTGCATTCAATTTTTGAGCACATAATCTGAGTGAGAAGTATTTGGATGAGATGAAGAGTTATCCTACACCGGAATCGATATTTGTCGGTGGATATACTTTAACCAATTGTTGTAGGATGATGGTAGCAACTTGAATGCTAAACAAGGTAAACCGGGACAAAACGGACTTGTGAGCGAGAGAGAAAAAATAGTGAGGAAATCTGGCTGAAAAAATAAAAAATAAAAAAATATGAAAAACATAGATATGCAATAAAGGTAGTGAGGGAAGCGAACTCGTGTAAAAAGGGCACGACCCTCGCATAAAAGAAACAAACGAGGACTTAAGAGCGACGCTCAGTCCCCGAGTCCGCCCGGCCCAAGTAAGGTTTCATGTTGTTTGCCTGAGTCTGAAAGCAAGAGGAGCGAGTGTGCACATTGGTAAGTAATGATTGTGGGGTCTCTATAACTTCATTCTTTTCTTGAATGCACTATCCCAAAAGATTTATCACACGACACATTGGTGCATTGGTAGGTGATGATTAATGGGGAACTTATGAATTGTTGTATGATACATGTTTTTCCGGAAATCCTTATTGATATAATGTGATTCTGGTCGCGTTACTGTTGTTTGAGATTTATTCACACACACGTCGGTTCTACTACGAGATAGTGCTTAATGGATCACTGATGGATATGTGTTGACCCTCATCTTATTTATAATTCTTGAATGAGTCTGTTCTTAATTAGTTTGTAATTGTTTATGGGGTTTGTTTGATTTGGATTTTGTTTGGGACGATCAAAAGCAAAGTGGGGGGTAGTTGATGACGGTCAAATTGGTACCATTATTTACCATCAATCTACCCCGGATTTGTGTTCTCAATGGGTATAATATGTATGAAATCATGAGTTAATTAGCTAAATGTCACTAAGCCATGTCCGGGGTGACGAATTTGGTATTATGCATATTAACCATGTATTTTATGCGTTATTTGTTAGAAATAGAAGCTACTATGTGTGCTATGGTTTTATTGACAGATAGATGAGTGTTTGGAGCATCATTTGGGCTGAACATAAGACTTAATCGATAGAGAACTGAACCGAGCTAAAGGTTGAAGTGTTTCGAGCGGAGATTGGACCCGAGAATCTGATTGGTGATCTTGCAATGCTGTTTCTGAAGCTGTAGAAGACGAATTGGGCTTGGACTACTTCATGAAATATGTAGGACCTGAAACAAGGATTCCAACACACATTTAATCACCCAAATCGAAGTTACGTAGGCCAAGTTATGGTCCAAATACCGAAGCTGGGCCTAGGGTATTCCAAGTTAAGTCGGCAGCAGGAAAAAGACGAACATACCCTCGGTAACCAGAGAGGTTCCGCCGACTTACCGATGTCCAGAATCTTCCAGAATTGCGTTTTCTTGTCCTCCAAGCATTGGGTTTACCCCTAAGTCGGTTTATACACCTATACAAAGCCATTAGAGCTGCGAATTTTGTATTCATCATCTATTCATCTCCATTCTTCATCTCTTTTATAGTTCTTCATCAACTAGCTACAATGTAGTCTCTTGGGAATAAAATCTTCTTTTATTTTCTTCTTTTCTTCTTGCAAATAAGTCATGAGTCTTTCGTTATTGAATTGTGCTTGGTTTACGATCTTCATGGATCGTCTTGAATCGCCGGAGGGAGAGAGAATAGAAGAGTAGATATGTTCTTCGTCATGGGTAAGATCATTCCAATGTTTTATTTCTTTTCTTAGATTCATGATTGTTCTTATGTTAGATCTAGATCATGCTTGCATCTAATCATCTATGAATTAATTAAACGAACCTTAATCTTTATTCGATTCGTTAATATGAAACGCAGAGTTATGGGTTGCGCTCTTCAGATCTGCGACGGTCTTTATCGCTATATCTGAATACCTAGTAAATCCTAATTTTGTGGTTCGGCATCAGCTATGTTGATCGATAGGTTTAATTAAAACGAGTAATAGGTCTGGCCAATCTAGTATTCGTAATTAGTAAATTAACATGAAGGACCGCAAGTGAAGTGTTAGTTAGGGCATCGTCTTAATGGACCCTAGGAACGTGCTGGTCGGTGTCGACTGCTGTCTATGCGGGTTAGCGGTATGAGGTAACGGTCAATATCGGCAGTTCTAGTTCTTTATGCGTATGGGCTATTACGGACCAGTTAAGGAGGGAAGCTTGAGTATAGATTATCTACTGCCATTGTCGGAGTAGATAGGGTTTGTAATTGCACCCGTAGCTTAATTACAATTATGGATCAGATGAGGATTAAGGGGAGATTAGTTATGAAAAGTTTGGTTAATTCCTTTTCGATACATGATTGACGATTGGTTTATTTGCATCCCTTTTATTTACTGTTCCTTTATGTTGGTTACGACCACCCCTATCCGGTTGACCTATGAATTGTGGTTGTGTTTAGCATTATTAAATAATAGTCTCTGTGGGATCAACCTTGACTCGCCCTTGCTATACTACGATTGACCTAGTACTCATGCTAGTATTTCGTGTGTGTTAAGCGGCTTGCACGCGATCCTGTATCCCAAAAATGGTATCCTTCAAGGGAGAATCTTATTCCTTTTCAGACGACTTTTGAAACACCCTTCAGGCATTAATTACTTCGATCCAATTGAAGATTAATTCCTAAGTAGCTCGTGAATCTCATATTCGTACTAGCTTGAACTTTTCGGTCTTTCCGAATTGTTGTACTTCAATAAGTACATTCAAATATTTCTAAAAATAGTCATAGAGATTAACAAACAGCTATTTGTGGTATTAATTGTCATAAGCCAACAAACATCGGTATAACATTTTCATAAAAGGATATTTTAGTCATCTTTATATAAGATACGTATCACCCACATGATTCATAATCACATGGTTCAGACATCATCTAAATGACATTTGATTATACATTTCTCTTATAGAGATTCGACATCTAGAACAACTACAATATCAAGGATAACAGCCATACAAATATTTAGTTGTGCTCTCATCACACATATTGTTGGTCCCAGAGAAGGGTAAAACTATAGTCAGAGGGGGGGGGGGGGTGAATGACTATAGTGGAGTTTCAAAAACTTTTCTTGTATTTAAAAGCTTTTGGGCAGCGGATAAGTCCCTTCTTACTATGTTGTTTCAAATTAGTTTGGACAATCACAGATATAGATTATAATTTAGGCAATTTAAATGAATGCAGTAAAGTAGATTGCAGAAAGTAAATTGACACAAGGCTTATAGTGGTTCAGGGTGGTGTAATCCCTTAATCCACTCTTCTCCTGTGATTATTGGAGGAATTCACTATTGTTTTCACAGATACAATAGTATGATTGTCCTTGACTTCCCAAGCTTCACAATCGCAAGACTATCACTCCTTGATCGCAGCATGCCTTCGGTGATTCGGTCTCTTTCATCGCTCCTTGAGATCAAATCCTTCAGCAGCTATCACAAGCACAACTCCTTCTCAGATGACTTCTGATTCAGTTGCTTCAGTTTATTGTGAATGAGATTCACAAACTTGGTTGATCAATCTCAGTGCTGAATATGAAATTGTAGTTTTGATGTCTGAGTTGATCTGTAGATAAATCCTTGTAAGTTCAGAGAGAAGGCTTTTCAAATTGACAGAGTTTCTGCTTATTTTTGTTTTTCTAATCGTTGTTTTTATCTGTCTGTCAATGCCTTCTATTTATAGCCTTGAGTATCCTTGATTTGAAATTCCGTCCGTTGGCTATATTTATGAGGGGAATAATCCATGATTTTATTCTTGATTCCCCCTTAATTATATTCTCCTTGATTTCAGTGATCGGATTTTTCCTTCAAATGTATAGCAGAAAATCCGTCCTTGATTGATCCTCTATTGATTGTGCATTAAATGCATGATCCTCTGAATCTTCATCATATTTCAATTCTGTTCTGATAATGATTACTTTGCCGTTTCTTTGAACGGTCGAGTGATCCATCTGACTTTGCCGTTTGGATCTTCCTTCACTGTTTTTGCCTTCACTTTGCCGAAAGTCAGTTTACTCTGCCGATTCACTGTTTCCTTCATCACTTCAGTTTAAGGAGAATCTTTGTACTTCACTGATCATTGATTTGGGTGAGATCAGTGTACACCATATTTGAACATTGAATTTCTATCTATTTTGCATCCAACATAGTCAGAGTCTGAATATGATATCAATTTGAATCCTCCATCTTTTGGATACCAAATTCCTACATTGATAGTGTTTTTCAAGTATTTGATTATTCTTTTGGCTGCTAGAAGATGTGATTCTTTTGGTTGAGCTTGAAATCTTGCACACACTCCTACTGCAATGCTATATCAGGTCTTCTTGCAGTTAAGTATAGTAGGGATCCAATGATTCCTCTATACATTTTCTGATCAACATCCTTTCCAGTTTCATCTTTTCCAAGAATGACTCTTGCACACATTGGTGTCTCTGTTGTGCCACTTGTATCCATACCATACTTGTGTATTAAGTATTTTGTATACTTGGCTTGACTGATGAAAATTCCATCCTTCATTTGCTTTACTTGAAGGCCAAGAAAATAATTCAGTTCTCGCATCATGCTCATCTGAAATTTGCTCTTCATTAGATTTGCAAATTTCTCACATAACTTTTCATCCGTTGATCCAAAGATGATGTCATCAACATAGATTTGTACTAGCAATGTGCTTGTTCCTTCCTCTAGTTTGAATAGAGTCTTATCTATAGTTCCCTTGTTGAATCCATTCTTGATCAGAAATTGTGATAGTGTTTCATACCAGGCTCTGGGTGCCTGTTTGAGTCCATAAAGAGCTTTCTTTAGTTTGTATACTTTGTCTTCCTTTCCTTTGAGTTGGAGACCAGGGGGTTGTTCCACATCTACTTCTTCTTCCAAAAGTCCATTCAGAAATGCACTCTTGACATCCATTTGATAGACTTTGAAATCTTTGTGTGCAGCAAAAGCTAGAAAAAGTCTGATTGCCTCCAATCTTGCTACTGGTGCAAATGTTTCATCATAATCTATTCCTTCTGCTTGAGAATAGCCTTTTGCAACTAGCCTTGCTTTGTTTCTGACAACAATTCCTTGCTCATCCATCTTGTTTCTGAATACCCATTTTGTTCCAATGATGTTGTCCATATCTAGTCTGTCAACAAGTTCCCAGACTTCATTTCTTTCAAATTCATTTAGTTCTTCTTGCATGGCTGTGATCCAATCTGCATCTTGAATTGCATCATCTATTGTCTTGGGTTTCACTTGTGATAGAAAACATGTTAACATATGCTCCAGGTTGTCTTCGGTTCTTACTCCCGTGTGAATATCTCCAATAACTTGTTCTTCGGGATGATCTCTTAGCCAATTTAGGTCTCGGTTGGAGTTGTTCTTCCCTTGGTGCTTCGTAATTTCATGTTGTGCATGAGCTTCAAGTTCGGAGCTTCTTCGTTGTATTGACTTGTGGCTCATCTTGATTTCCAAAATTGTGATGCAGAATAGTTGCTGGCACTGTTGTATTCATATACACTTGTCTTTGTGCTGCTTCTTCTTCTTGTTCTTGAAGACTTTCACCATTTGTATTTGGTTCATCAAAGGCTACATGTATTGATTCTTCAATCACCAATGTTCTTTTGTTGAGTACTTTGAATGCTTTGCTGGTGTCTGAGTATCCCATAAAGATTGCTTCATCAGCCTTTTCATCAAAGGCATGCAGCTGATTCCTGTTCAAAACAAAACATTTTGATCCAAACATATGTAAATATGAGATATTAGGTTTTCTACCATTCCATATTTCATATGGAGTCTTTCCATGATGTTTGTTGATAATTGATCTGTTTTGTGTGTGGCATGCTGTGTTTCCTGCTGATGACGTGGTCAATCAGGTTATAATATACTTGACCACCATAAACCGATACTAGCAAGAGGACTAGGCCCATCGTAGTATAGCTATAGTGAATCAAGGTCGATCCCACAGGGAACCAATTGTGGATCATCTCATATATAAACAATTAATTATACATGTCAAGGACATAGAGGCGGTATACGACCAACATAAGACAAGAAAGGTAAAGACACGACTCGACACAACGTAATTAACCTCCCCAATTATAGTCTTTATCGTTTGGACCTAGATAATTTATATAATAAACCGAACTTATTAACTCGTCAATCCGTTTGTATCTATCTTAGATTGGCTACGGGAGTCATCCCCTTAAACTTGACTTAGCACCGGTTAGGTTGCTAGATCACTGTGCTACATTACGTGACTTCACCTTTTGGGTATCCATCTCATATAACTTGCACGCTTACGACACTAAGGATGCCGATATTAATCGTACACCTCGTCTAGGCAACATTCCTATGGTTAGGCGTACTTCCTAAACGATCGCTCAAGCCCTCGTCCAACTAACAATTACCTTTTAGGTCTTATGCTAGTTTACGAACTACGAATAACTAGGTGACGTCAATTCCCTAATACAAAACCTACCTCGATCTCGCTGAAAGCCCCGGAAGATCATTCATGAGCCGACCTAGGAGCCCTATATTGGTATTTCCTAATCGTACGCTAATTAAAACCGACGAGCAACGTAGCCGTGGCCATACCTACCGAGATAATAAATCCTACTAAGCTAAACCTACCATAAAGACGTGGCGGACTAAGTAACGGACAAATAGGGGCTCGGTCGACCGAGCATAGACACTCGGTCGACCGAATGATTCCATTCGGTCACCCAAACGATTTCATCCCTGCATTACATCCTAGAATATATTTCTCGGCGTTTCATCATACGAACAGATTAAACAAGTATCTCGTAAAGAAATCATATAAACTACTTAGATACACATTAATTAAACCAAGCAGATTCATGAATAGACGTTAAACATATGACGTAAGTTATGGGATCCTCATAGACAAGGCTTCGCCACATCCCTAACGTCATAGACTAGATCTACATCATCTAGCTATGAATTAACTAACTCAAACGATAAAGCATAATTGGGAGGGATTAATTACTTAAAATAAAAGAAACAGAAAATAAAGGCTTACATAATTTGCAGCCCTTAAACTCTGGAAACCTTCAAATTAAATTACATTGCTACAAGATATGAAGAGTATTCTAAGAATGAATGAATTATTGAATGAATGGATCCTTTACAATTTCTCGAAGCTGCTGCTTATATAGGAGGTTTTGCCGACTTAGGGAGGTTCTAGAAGATAGACTCGATAAAACCCTAAAACCGACCCAAACCTAAGGCTCGGTCAACCGAAGATCTTCACTCGGTCGACCGAAGCATCAGGCTCGGTCGACCGAACCTAGAAATGCCCTTTTTCACACGTTTTCTTCGTTTGCCTTGCTCCCCACTGCACGTTTGCATGTCGATCCGATTAATCTCTCATTTAATGCTCCGATTTTCTTCCTTCCTTATCTTGAGATAATTGATTAAATGACATTAATACTCTCGATTTGTTGTGATCTGCAAAATCAACATTAATCGCACAGTAAATCGGCTTTAAATAATAAAAACAGCTAAATACCAAATATCATATTAATAATCACTTAACATTAAATAATAAATATAAACGAGTGATTTAATATGAAATATACATTATTAATCTCGATTTAAGGTCAACGTTGATGACTTTTACGGGTATAATTTGACCGTCATCAACTACCCCCCACTTAGACTTTGATCGTCCCGAACAAAGCATCAATAAGTCATTCCCCAAGACAACATTTTCTATGGTCAAATCATACTTACACAAGAAACTCAAGTCAACTCATACTAGTCATGCTCATAAGATATCCATTATTCACTATTGACTATGAATCGAAGTGATGTGTGCATGTGCATTTAGTTTTATATAAATGTGGCAAGATTAGAGTTTATGCAGACCTCATATCAAAATTCACCAACATCGGCATTCATACTTCTTAAGCCTCGCAATGGTTAAAGCACTAGAACAATAAGCAAGAGCGTATCTATAGAGTTTTTGGACTTGGAGACCGAGTACTACTCAAAGCCTCTTAAAGAGTTGAATATTCTTTTCATATCTTCATATTTTTCAAATACTATTAATCTCAAAGAAGAAAACTTTTTAGAGTATCCCCCTATCTTAGATCATGTATAGCATCGAATATTACCACAAGCGCGGGGCTACTTTGGTAATGTTACTACAAGCCCAGTGTCTAACATTTTGCTAAAACACAGGTACGTCTCAAGCTTATTACTCCGCTTTTGTTGGCAAGAAGATAAGAATACATCAACAGATAGATATTGATACTAAGTTTACATAACCAATCATCTATGCAATGTACACATAATTTCTTCAGTTATTATGATTTGCGCGGTATACTCGATTCACAAGTTGAGTAATTGAATAATAAATAACTACTCGCAAAAACGGGCATGAATATCCTTAAATTTACTTAACATAAGTATAAAATGATCACGTACTCATGAAACTTGGTTCCTTTCCTATCAATTCTTAGCTAGGAACTCACAATTCTAAGGGTACGAGATAAATAATATGGTATTTATTCAATTTTTTCAATCATGTGCCGTTTCATTCAATTTTCCATCATAACATAACATAGCTAAGTCTCCTACCCCCCACTTAAACATGGCATTGTCCTCAATGACAAAAATAAATGAGAATTTAAGAAAAAGACTTAGCTCTGGAAACGGCTCTCAAGTAAAGGAAAAAGATCGGAGTAAATTTCAGCACGTTGTGGAGAAGCAAGTGAAAACCTGTATAAGCAGACAAACTCCACGAAACCGTAAATAACACCATGTCTATGGAAGTTATAGAATAGTGTGGCAGTAATTAGGTATGAATACCGAAAAACATTTTAAGCCACTTTATTTTATACAACCAAAGACAAGAAAAATACTAAATAGAAAGAAAAATAAACAAGCAACTAAAGATGGTTGTCTTCATCTACAACCTCCACCGCCTAAATATTCTTAAAACCGGGTGGAGAAGACAAAGATCAAAAAGCATTACCCGACGTGGGAAAACACGAGGGTGACTGGCCCACTATGTATTCAGTCCAGTATAAAAGAGAAACTTGGTAAGGTATAACAGATTCAATGCGACCTATTGGCTAAAGATAAAATCAAATACTTAACGCAGCATTGGATATCAACAACTTAGGGAGATGTAGCTACTCCTCAAAATTACTAATAACCCAATGTATCACGTAAAAGTCATAACCGTCATCAACAAGGTCGGATCGGTGTGATAGTTCAGAACAAAACTTATCATCTAGAAATGCCGGAATAGACGGAAAAAAGTGAAATTTAAAACTTCCGGTAGAAAGATAAGTTGTACTTCGATCGAACCAAAAACCTTTAAAATCTAGCTAGGTTCAGAGCTACACTTCCCCCAACTAGGATCATGAAAATCAAAATGATAAAAGATAATCATTAAAGCTTAGCAATATTTCAAATTCCGCAACACAAAGGTATTTTGTAAACAAAATGGAGGTTGAGAGTATGATGGGTTTAGAAAAAGATACACATAAGGATGGGAAGAAAAGATAAAGGGTGGGTAAGAAATTGTATTTTTGGGTGGGTATTGTTTAATGGAATGGGATTGGGTGGGAGAGTGAAACGGATGGAAAGAAAGAGAGGCGATGAAAGAATGGTTAGAAATGTGAACTGTTGGGGCAGATTGGTGAGAGGATCGAGAAGTTTGAAGGTGAAAAAGTGTAAAGGGAAAGATAAGGATAGTTGCAGAATGAATTGCGCACCACTTTGAATTTTCACTTTGATCACCATTCTAAAAGATTTTGGAAGTTGACCAAAATTGTTCTTGTTCGCACCAATCATTCTCTGTTACATTTTCAGTAATTCTCAAGCTCTCTTAATGCTTCCATCTTAAGGTGGATTGCTAAATTTCCTTTTCTTTAGCAATTTCTTGATTCTCCTACGGAACTCTATTTCACGTGGCCTATATTGAGTAAAAAAGTTTTGCACATCCTTAACCCAATGGCCATCGGAACACGGCAAAATAAAAAACCTCAACATATGTCACGTTACTCTTATTTGACTCAAAGAAAACAAAACCTATAATCCTAAAAGGAAATCCTAAGGGTTTTTAAAGAAGTAGTTCTGAGTTTAAAGTCCTCAGCTCGACTTTCCAAAAATTATCCTTGTCAGTTATCATTCTTGGATCGCCAGACTTTGACCCTCTGAGCACTATTAGAGGTGGCTTTTCGCTTTTGCGGATTAATACCCTTCCCTTGGTTGCGAGACCTAGGAAACGACATTTATCCATACCATTTATACAAAGCTCTTACCTCGGCTCTCGTTTTAGGAATTAGTGAATTCTAAGAAACTCGGCTAAAATTACGGTTTTGGCCTTGACAATAAGAAACAATGAATCTAAGTACTCCGAATAAAGTCGGTTATGTAGGCAAGCCTACGCCGTCTTATTCGTTGGAACATATGTGACAGTTCAGGCCAATCCGTCAAGATTAAGCCCCGTTTATCCTGAAGGCTTATCGGCTATGCTAAGTCTTGTTGAACTGCTGTAACGTACATCACACGTGGAGGGAAGTTGATTGAGCCGAAGCTCGTTTGAACTCGCCCAGCCATGGTTAAACCATTTCCGAACCTATGTACAAAGATTCTTCGATTTCCAAATTGTCACCCAAAGCGTAATCTCGTTTTTGTTTAAGGTGGGTTCACCGAGAAGCCATCACCATAAACATCAACGAAAGCCGAAGATTGCGTTCTTTCAAAACTCAATGTCTTCTTTAGATTGTGAATGCTTAAACTACACAATTTGTTGCTCCCATGGCCAAGTAGAAGCAATTTCATGCATAGGACCATGAGATTTTAACGAACTACGAGGAACTCTTTATTCACCGCTTCCTTCAACTACTACATGTTTCCCTACACCCTCCAGATGAGATAGATTTGGGGCGTAACCTTCCACACTAATAAAATTATTCTTACAAACCAACTCCGGGCTAAGATTCTTACTAAGATTCATGTATAGGCTAACTTATGCTCAAAAAAAAAAAACAAAAGGTAATAAAACATAAGCAAAAAAAAGGTAGTACCTTGCCTTCAACATTGTACCACGAAGAATTTAAGCCTTAAAATTTTTTCGGAGCCATCTTGGTGCTTTAAAGGTATTGCTTCCATCGCTTTTCCCATCTTAGATTCGTAGCTCCACATGTTTGCCGGGTTATTTTCTCGCCGCCCGCGAAAAATTACTGACTCAGATTATTGCTTCCCTGGTTTCTGCAAACAGAAGAAAAACAAAACAGACCGTAGACTGATTTTAACATGGTTTCCCATGCTGCTATCAGACCTACAGATTAAACATACGGGGATAAACAGACACGCGAAATTCAAGACTCGAAAAACACAAATCAGAAACCGTGTAAACAGAACAAAACAAAAATAAAACAAAAATATTATAAGTTCTTGGTCGACCGAATGAGGTCCCTCGGTCGACCGAAATATTTTTTTATTTTTTTTTAAGGCTGGAATTTTCAGGCAGAGCAGACAACCAGAGGGACTCAAAAACATAAAAACAGACTCTAAAACAAAAAACTCGACATGAATAAAAAATTATTTATATATAAAATTGACCGTTGGTTCCCCGGCAACGGCGCCAAAAACTTGATGACGTGGTCAATCAGGTTATAATATACTTGACCACCATAAACCGATACTAGCAAAAGGACTAGGCCCATCGTAGTATAGCTATAGTGAATCAAGGTCGATCCCACAGGGAACCAATTGTGGATCATCTCATATATAAACAATTAATTATACATGTCAAGGACATAGAGGCGGTCTACGAACAACATAAGACAAGAAAGGTAAAGACACGACTCGACACAACGTAATTAACCTCCCCAATTATAGTCTTTATCGTTTGGACCTAGATAATGTATATAATAAACTGAACTTATTAACTGTCAATCCGTTTGTATCTATCTTAGATTGGCTACGGGAGTCATCCCCTTAAACTTGACTTAGCACCGGTTAGGTTGCTAGATCACTGTGCTACATTACGTGACTTCACCTTTTGGGTATCCATCTCATATAACTTGCACGCTTACGACACTAAGGATGTCGATATTAATCGTACACCTCGTCTAGGCAACATTCCTATGGTTAGGCGTACTTCCTAAACGATCGCTCAAGCCCTCGTCCAACTAACAATTACCTTTTAGGTCTCATGCTAGTTTACGAACTACGAATAACTAGGTGACGTCAATTCCCTAATACAAAACCTACCTAGATCTCGCTGAAAGCCCCGGAAGATCATTCATGAGCCGACCTAAGAGCCCTATATTGGTATTTCCTAATCGTACGCTAATTAAAACTGACGAGCAACGTAGCCGTGGCCATACCTACTGAGATAATAAATCCTACTAAGCTAAACCTACCATACAGACGTGGCGGACTAACTAACAAACAAATAGGGGCTCGGTCGACCGAGCATAGACACTCGGTCGACCGAATGATTCCATTCGGTCACCCAAACGATTTCATCCCCAGATTACATCCTAGAATATATTTCTCAGCGTTTCATCATACAGAACATATTAAACAGTAACTCGTAAAGAAATCATATAAACTACTTAGATACACATTAATTAAACCAAGCAGATTCATGAATAGACGTTAAACATATGACGTAAGTTATGGGATCCTCATAGACAAGGCTTCGCCACATCCCTAACGTCATAGACTAGATCTACATCATCTAGCTATGAATTAACTAACTCAAACGATAAAACATAATTGGGAGGGATTAATTACTTAAAATAAAAGAAACAGAAAATAAAGGCTTACATAATTTGCAGCCCTTAAACTCTGGAAACCTTCAAATTAAATTACATTGCTACAAGATATGAAGAGTATTCTAAGAATGAATGAATTATTGAATGAATGGATCCTTTACAATTTCTCGAAGCTGCTGCTTATATAGGAGGTTTTGCCAACTTAGGGAGGTTCTAGAAGATAGACTCGATAAAACCCTAAAACCGACCCAAACCTAAGGCTCGGTCAACCGAAGATCTTCACTCGGTCGACCGAAGCATCAGGCTCGGTCGACCGAACCTAGAAATGCCCCTTTTCACACGTTTTCTTCGTTTGCCTTGCTCCCCTCTGCACGTTTGCATGTCGATCCGATTAATCTCTCATTTAATGCTCCGATTTTCTTCCTTCCTTATCTTGAGATAATTGATTAAATGACATTAATCCTCTCGATTTGTTGTGATCTGCAAAATCAACATTAATCGCACAGTAAATCGGCTTTAAATAATAAAAACAGCTAAATACCAAATATCATATTAATAATCACTTAACATTAAATAATAAATATAAACGAGTGATTTAATATGAAATATACATTATTAATCTCGATTTAAGGTCAACGTTGATGACTTTTACGGGTATAATTTGACCGTCATCACCTGCTTCAGTCCAAAATCTCTTTGGCAAGCATGCTTCTGCAATCATTGTTCTGACTGCTTCTTTGAGAGTTCTCTTTCTTTTTTCTGCTACACCATTTTGTTGTGGGGTTCCTGCTGCAGATAATTGATGCAGTACTCCATTTTCTTCACAATAGGTTCTGATAATTTCATTAAGAAATTCAGTGTCTCTATCTGATCTGATCTTGATGATTTTCAGTTCTTTCTCATTTTGGAGTATTCTTAACAAATCTGGCAGCTTTTTGAGTGTCTCTTTCTTCTTGTTCATGAAGATGGTCCATGTGTATTTCGAGTAGTCATCCACCACTACCAGGGTGTATTTCTTACCACTTACACTTACTGGTGTGACTGGTCCAAACAGGTCCATATGCAACAGATGTGGAATTCTTGTTGTTGATTGATAGGGTTTTGACTTAAAAGAACTTTTGATTTGTTTCCCTTTCTGACATGCATCACATAGACTTTCTTTATTGAATGTGATCTCTGGCAGGCCTTCAACTAACTTGTTCTTTGATAATTTGTTGATGGTCTTGAAATTCAGGTGATTTAGTCTTCTATGCCATAACCAGCTAGTTGACTGTTTGTTTTTTACAAACAAACATGTTTCTGCCTTGGCTGTTTTCCAATCCACCACATACATGTTATCTTTTGTTCTTCCTGCAAGTACTACTATGTTGGTTTGGCTGTGAATGACTTTGCATCCTTCCTTGCTGAAGTGCACATTATAGCCTTTGTCACACAATTGACTAATGCTCATCAGATTGAAATTAAGTCCCTTGACATATGCCACATTTTGAATCTTCAGATTGTTTTTGAGCATTGTGCCTTCCCCCTTAATCTTGCCAGGGTTTTCTTTGCCTCCAAATGTGACTTTGGGTCCATCAAAAGCTTTGAATTCAGTGAGCCATCTCTTGTTTCCTGTCATGTGTCTGGAACATCCACTGTCTATGTACCAGACATCCTACAAAACAATTTAATTAAGTTTAGGTACCTAACACTGTTTGGGTCCATACCTGTTAGCAGTCATGCCTCCTACTCCAAGTGTATATCCAAATGATCTTCTTTTTGGATAGTTAAAGTCATCAACTTCATATATAGAAGGCATGGAAGAATAGCTTATAGTATTTCTATTGAAGTTATTCTGATACTTTTCTCTACTTTTTGGTGCATTTGCATCCTTCTTCACTCTCCAATATGCAGTGGGAAACCTGACTTGCTTCATGTGTCTATGAGTAAACCTAGTTTGATTTTTCTTAAGCACATGATGCATATTATGGAATGGTTTCTTCTTGTATTTTGGAGGTGCAACATTCCAATCATCCTCTGAAGGATAAAGTCTTCCTTTACCTTTCAGAAAGTCCTTGCTTTTGATTGACTTGATTAATGATTTAGTCTGCTGTTTTACTGCACTGGGTTTTGACTTCACCGGTACAGGATGAGTGGTTGAGACCATGGTCTGTCCCTTTCTGAATTTTGGTTCAATGTTGATCCTAGATTCAGAATTGTGTTGATCATTGTTTCTACTCTCATCCTGACTGTTGTAGCCAAGACCAGATCTAGATCCAAACCTTTTTGAGGGTTTGTAAACTAGTTCATTTGTTATCTTAACTGGTAGGGGGATTTTCTCAACTGATCTTTCAACAACAGATGTATGAACCTCTGCTGTTTGTTGATCATTTGAGTAGATCTCCTTACTAGTTAGTTCAGCTTTTGCTTTATCCAGTTCTTTCTTTAATCTTTTATTTTCCTTTCTTAGATCCTTGCATTCCTTTTCCAGAATTTCATGATTCATTTCATCAAATTTAGTCATGAGATTTTGGACTAGGTCTGCTGTATCTAAAGGGAGAATAGAAGATTGTGCAGTGTTAGATGTGGATGCATTTGATGAAGAGTAAGAGCTAAATGTTACCTCAGTTTCATCTGATTCTTTGGCCATTATACATAGGCTTGTTTTCTCAATGTCCGAGCTATCACCTTCATCTTCATCTAATTCTTTGGTCATGAGGCATAGACATGCTTTTTCATTGTCTGAGCTCTCTTCTTCATCACTGTTATCTGAGTTATTATCAGATGATTCTTTATTCTTTTCACTGTTAGATTCAGCCTTGAGTGCTTTCTTGCCTTTCCTCTTTTCAGATGCTTTGTATTTCTTCTTTTCATCATCTTTATCATTTTCTTCAGGACAATCAGCCTTGAAGTGACCTTTCTTGTTGCAGTTGAAGCATCTGTATTCATCATCTTTCTTCTTCGTGTCTTTGTTTGAGCTTGACCTCTTGTTGGATGATGAGTTTCCTTTGAATGGCTTCTTTTTGCTAAACATGTCAAAACGTTTAACTAATAAAGCTACCTATTCTTTAAGTTCATGCGTCTCTTTGCTGATACAATCGGCAAAGTTACTTTGCTGGGGTACAATCAGTGCAGTGGCTTTTTGTGTCTCTGTCGGAGCACCATCTTCACCGTTCAGTTTGAATTCATGAGCTTTAAGTTGGGACATCAGTGTTAGAGTGTCAGTGCTTGCAAGGTTTGTGGTTCCTCTGATTACTGATGTTATGATCTCCCATCTTTCAGGTAAGCCTCTCAAGATCTTTAAGCATACTTTTTCTCGGGGATATGTGTGTCCAAGTTGTTGTCGTTCATCGATGATTTCGGAGAATCCGTTGTCCATTTGATCAATGGATTCACCAAGTCTTCATTTTGAAATTTTCAAATTTCGTTTTGCAATGAGATAATTTGTTTTCTTTAACTGCTTCAGATCCTTCATTTATCAATGCTAGCTTGTCCCGCATCTCTTTTGCTGTTTTGTAATCTTTGATTCTCATGAACATGTTGCTATCTAGAGTCTTCAAAATCATGTCTTTTGCAACAAAGTCTAGATTTGCTCTTCTCCTGTCATCCTTAGTCCAATCTTTCTTGGGTTTGTCTATTTCTTTCCTTGATCTGCTCATGTGGATACCACAGTCATGATCAAGATTGGTCCATCAATGATTACGTCCAGCATCTCCTCATGAGTTGCTGCAAGATGAGATAGCATTCTTATTTTATATTCATCAAAATTATTAACATTGAAAACAGGTACTTTTGACATAAAGTTTGAGGAATCCATAAGCACAAATAATAGATTTATATGTGAATGAATAGAAAACTCATATTTGAAAACTACTTTGAAAATATGTTATCTCCTTGTTACCAGAAATTAGATCTGAACAGGTTCTGATACTAGGAACACTACTCCGATACCAATTGTTGGTCCCAGAGAAGGGTAAAACTATAGTCAGAGGGGGGTGAATGACTATAGTGGAGTTTCAAAAACTTTTCTTGTATTTAAAAGCTTTTGGGCAGCGGATAAGTCCCTTCTTACTATGTTGTTTCAAAGTAGTTTGAACAATCACAGATATAGATTATAATTTAGGCAATTTAAATGAATGCAGTAAAGTAGATTGCAGAAAGTAAATTGACACAAGGCTTATAGTGGTTCATGGTGGTGTAATCCCTTAATCCACTCTTCTCCTATGATGATTGGAGGAATTCACTATTGTTTTCACAGATACAATAGTATGATTGTCCTTGACTTCCCAAGCTTCACAATCTGCAAGACTATCACTCCTTGGCTGCAATAGCTTCAGTGATTCAGTCTCTTTCACTACTCCTTGAGATCAAATCCTTCAACAGCTATCACAAGCACAACTCCTTCTTAGATGACTTCTGATTCAGTTTGCTTCAGTTTATTGTGAATGAGATTCAAAAACTTGGTTGATCAATCTCAGTGCCGAATATGAAAATGTAGTTCTGATGTCTGAGTTGATATGTAGATAAATCCTTGTAAGTTCAGAGAGAAAGCTTTTCAAATTGACAGAGTTTCTGCTTAGTTTTCTTTTTCTAATTGTTGTTTTTATCTGTCTGTCAATGCCTTCTATTTATAGCCTTGAGTATCCTTGATTTGAAATTCCGTCCGTTGGCTATATTTATGAGGGGAATAATCCTTGATTTTATTCTTGATTCCCCCTTAATTATATTCTCCTTGATTTCAGTGATCGGATTTTTCCTTCAAATGTATATCAGAAAATCCGTCCTTGATTGATCCTCTATTGATTGTGCATTAAATGCATGATCCTCTGAATCTTCATCATCTTTCAATTCTGTTCTCATAAGGATTACTTCGCCGTTTCTTTGAACGGTCGAGTGATCCATCTGACTTTGCCGTTTGGATCTTCCTTCACTGTTTTTGCCTTCACTTTGCCGAAAGTCAGTTTACTCTGCCGATTCACTGTTTCCTTCATCACTTCAGTTTAAGGAGAATCTTTGTACTTCACTGATAATTGATTTGGGTGAGATCAGTGTACACCATATTTGAACATTGAATTTCATCACTTGAAACATACTTAGACTTATCCAAGGTCATCACCGACTTCCTTGGTTATAAGTCATACCATTAAGTCTTCACTGCTTTTCTGCTGGTGCTTGTCTAGCTTCACTCTGCCGAATGTCTGTTTTACTTTGCCGTCCTACCAACTAGTACAATACTTGTCTGACTTAACTTATACAATATGTCAGACTCTAAGTAAGGACTTATACAGAGAATTCTAACTTATTTTAGGCTTGCTATAACAGCTAGTATGGCCATCATCAAAACATAATCAAAGTGTTCCTAACATATATCAATTATATAGTGACACCAATCTAGTATGTTAGATTTAGTGACCTTCCAACTTTATCGGAATGACATTTATTCTTTACAATTGAATATGTCTACTAAATCCTAACAAATAACTGAAAGTATGTTCTTCATAAGAACCGGAACATAATAACATTTATTTAGTTCCCTTATCAGTTTACTAGATCCAGAATATGGTAAGTGTCACCACGTTTTCTTCACCTTCCATATCTGCATTTAATATTTTTAATTTAATCACACTCGTAAGATATCATATCTTAGAGTCGACTTTGAACTTATATAGATTTATCTCAACTCACTTGCCTACAATAGAGACTTCAATAAGTTCTCTATTTAAGCACATGCCCTAACCTTTCTTTTTAATCCTATAAGCACTTGAAAAATGATTCTTATTGTAGTCTTCGTAAGACTTAAGAAAGATCACAAGAGCCATGTCTTTAATTTCCTTTCATAAAGAAAATCTAAAGTTTATTAAATAGTTTATTTAACCTTTTTGAATCGTATTCAAAACATTGACTTTTTAATTAATCTTTAAGCAATGATAGAATTAAGTCGATACTTAAATCTTACAATTTTGAAAACAACATTTCCAAAATTTGACGTGGTCATTCTTATCCAACGTTTGAATTAATCGTCATCGTATAACTGAATGATCATCTTGAATCGTATCCAATATATGATTAATTCCTTGAAAATTATTTCAAATGATTCAATCATATCATGAGCTTCCGCTTTCATTAATAATTAATGCCTTTGAGTGTTGCATCAAATATGTAGTCTCCTTGTCTCTAACTACTATAACGGGATTGCTCGTGTCATTGCTTATTTTAAAAGGATTAAAATTACTTAACCATATTTGAGAATGTTTCTCAAACGGTAACACTCATAATTTGGTTTTACTAATCGAGAATAAAACATAAATATAAAAGTTTGCTAAAACTACAACATAAAATAAAGATAAAAGAGCGTTGTTGTTTACACATGCAAAATCAAATATGGTCTTTGGTTTATGATTTTGCTCCCACTAGTCAACTACTCCCAATTGACTTTCAAGAATTATTAATTTCTTTAGTGGAAAAGATCCCACTAAACTACCGCGACCCCTGCTTTGGCTGGTGTGCCGAAAATAGTTTAATAGGTAGACAACTCTTTGTCAATCGTATCTTATACGACTCTTGTTGTTTGACTAGTCAACTCTTTGACAATTTTCATCTTATGAAGTAGTCAAACCCTTGCCTTTAAAATCAAAACGACCCCGCTTTGGCTGGTGGCCGAGAGAATTCTTAGTTAAGTCATAACCCCAATATTCGTGAGATCTTATACGATCATATCTCGATAATTACGATATACCCGAGGTAGGTCAACCCCCTGCTTTGGCTGATGAGTAGGATCCGAACAAGGGCTCTTCACCGTCATTATAATATGGGGAGGCAATTTCAACTTGATTCTTTTGAGGTGGAAGTATTTATGTAAATTAATTCACTTAATTAATTTTAATTATGGTCTCATCAAGTATATCTATCTCTATGGACATAAGTCCTACACATTCATCTAGATCGTGTCTAGTCATGCATCTATCGTATCATATAAAACAAATACAAGCACAAAATAAATAAATGCGTAAAGTAACCGGTATGATCATGGACTTTTCCTAGGTGCGGTTTCAAATACAAACTGAAGAAACCGCGGGTCACAATCTAGGGGTAGCTGCAACCGCCAATAGGATCTTCAATACGCCATCTCCAATAGGATCTTTATTCTTCTATCTTTGGTCTCCATCTTCTACTCCATTTTTGCAACATTTAATTCTATCTAATAAAATAAATACACCCGGTGCACACGGGGGAGCTAACGGTAATGGAATAAATGCCGAAAATAAACTAGGTCACGTTCTTCATAACGGCCTAGGACAATTTTTAAACCAACAGAAAAATTAAATCATTCACATCTATCATATCGGTCGAGTCCATGATCAATCGGGGTCCATATAATCATATTATATTTAATCCATACAATAACATCTTATGAAAAAGATAAAATTAAAATTTAACTACTTGCGTCTTAATTAATCAATTAACGTTTAATCTGTTAAATAATTTTATCCAATCAATTAACTAATTAAGATTTAATTAATTAAATGATTTTAATCGAAATAAAATTAACGATTAATTTTAAACCGATTTCAATTTTAATTTTAATTAATTAGAACTATTCAAAAAATAAATCAAAATTAAAATTTGGTCTCTTTTGTTTCTTTCCTTTTGATTCCTAATCAAAAGGGATGCATTTGGTTTCCTAAACCAAAAGGCATCTCCCTTGGCCCTTTACAAAATCAAAATTTTGAAAAGGGCCTAGGCCTAGGCCTATTTCAAAATCAAATATTTTGAAAGAGGCCTAGGCCTATTCCAAACAAAATTTGGAAAGGCCAATATTTTGGTTAATATGCTTGGTCACTTTCCAAAATTAAAATTTTGAAAGTGGCCTAGGCCTTAGGCCTTTTCCCAAATCAAATATTTGGAAAGGCCCTAGACCTATTTCAAACAAAGTTTGGAAAGACCATTATTATTTTAATGCCATGTGGCATCCCAATGGCCCAAACTATTTGAACCATTGGTTAACCACATGACACAACTAAACAAAAGAGGAATTATCAATCACAATTATGAACCATATTGAATCACAAAATACACAAAACAAAAGGAAAGGACCCGCCAAGCAGCCGCCAGCCGACCGCCATAAAGCTGCAGCCGACCGCCGGCTGCCGGATGGTGGTGGTGCCGCCGCCAGTCGGCCGAGCACCACCCGATCTCCTTTTTTTTTCTTTTATTCTTTTCGTGAATCGTTTTGTGAACTAAAAATCTTTCATCTTTTAATTACGTGATTTAAACGATAAAACAAACTACGCAAATTAACATGTTTATTGCTTAAGCTCAAAGCTCGCTCCAATACCACTGTTAGGATATCTACGTGGGAACGCATCGGAATTCAAAATTTTATTTCCTATTGACCCAAGATCGACTTCGTTTAAGCAATAAACAAATAAGCTAAAGACGGTGGTTACCTTGTTTGATCTAAAAGATCGACGATTTGACCATCTAAGGAGAGTAGTTCTGCATAGAGCCGCCCAAGTGTTCGGCCTCTACCGGTAGTCCACACGAACAACCCGCCGGAATCCACCATTGGATTGCTACTAGAAAAATTCGGCTGCTAGACCGGCCTTTTTTCTCTCTCTTAAAACTCTCTCTAAGAGGTACTCTATTTTTCACAAGAACTATTAGCTCTTCAAGTTATGATGTACAAAAGAGCTTGACACCCACCTCCTAATTATAGTGGATGGGGCGCCCCCTAGTAGAGTAGTGAGGAAGAAAACCTTTTTTCTAGTAAAATAAGGAAAATATATTTGATTGATTTATCTCATTTAATATTCAATATCTTATATTAAATATTTTCAAGATATATATTGACAATATCTTATATTTAATATATCTTTATTATATTACCATAAATCAATTTACAAATGTGCATATATATCATATATATAAATTACACATATAAATCTATATTCATATATGTATATTGCATGTGCACTCATGTATATCACAAATATACACCACACGCATATACCAAGTATATATGCACAAATATCTAATATTAATGAATAATATAATATCATGATTAATTAATTTGCATAATCCATGTGTATCAATATACAATAAATTTCGACATACATATCTAATATATGTATATTTAATTAATCAACATAATTAATATCTTGTATTATATTTATTCATAATAAATAAATACCACCATATTAATTTACCAATATAACACTTTATAGTACGAGATAAATTCTTTCCTTATTTGGTCATCAACTATAACCACATTTTAATCCGGCAAGATGTTCATATGTGTGTGACTCGATAGGCTTCCGAATATGTTGGCCGTAAGCACAAAGTGCAAATTACGAAAATGCCATTCATGCTTAACGATCACAGGATAGCGTCTAGCAACACACCATGACCCCCAATCATCGGAAGAGTCAAATGCAATGACTACTACCTTTCATATGAAACAGTTACCGTGTAAATTACAATCCCATCGTTGTAATAATATCCATACGGTCGTACGTCGAGTGTCTAACATTAACGATCGTATCTTATAATCTGGATATCAAGCTCTCGAAGTAACTCACTTACTTCCACTTTGCAAAGATTCACGAGAGTGAGACATTCCTTATAAGAAGACCTCTTTCGGATATTCACCCCTACTAATAGGGTACGCGATTCCTAGACGACCAAACATGTATACTCGCATGCTACAGTATCACACCCAATCACTACCGTATGATCGCCCCGTGGCTAAGGGAAACCTCAATAGTGTCAAAGCATGACAATCCACACCGTGATGCCATGAAGACTCCGGTCTAAAGGATAATTACACAACCGTCACATAGTGTGACACTTAATGTAAGTGGGTCAGTCTAACGTACACATTCTCTAATACACGTCCACGTACAGTCCAAGTGTCTCTACGCTTCGATAGACAAGATCTATCCATGCCCCTAAAGATAGAAGACATCCTATACGTGCTAGCCTGATTATATTATCAATGCCTTATTTAATAGTACATCAGCCTAGAGACATTTAAGTATCAAACTTATTAAAAGTGATTAGAGATCTCATCAACCATAATCGCCTATCATGGTTTCTCTATCACAGTTTAATTCTAAGGACGTTATCATTTAACAGTTCACAATTGGTTCTTTAAAATAACATATATATGACAACAGAAAAGCCATTTAATATATGTATAAAGATAAAGAAATAGTAGAAATGATCCGACCCGGTAGGATCCGGTCCAACCCGATTGGGTTTAGGACACTATTCCAACACTCGAGCCACTGGTCTTGCGTTCCAATGCCCTCAGAATGAGTCATAAATCTCTAAAGAATGGAATTGCTCAAACCCGTCTATCAATGGATTATCATCTCCATACACACTCTGATAGCCACTGGGATGAACAGTTGAACGGCTACGCTTTGGCCCTATCCTGAATGATAATACAACCTGGTACTGAAGCTGATTCTGAAAAACTTCCCTCGGTAAACCGGCAGGTAGGTCCGATTTACCGGGCTGATTTTTTCTGATTTCTTTTCTGGACTGTGCTTCGATGATAAAAGATGAAGAATTTCAGCACTTCACCGTAGCAGCAACACTACAGATCAGCAACATGGAAGGTGGATGTAGTGTTTAGGGTTTGGAAAAATGAAAGGAAATGGTTTCGTTATGATGGTGATATGATGGAGATGGTAGCCGAATTAGATGGAGGAAGAAGAAATGGGAGAATTTTGGTGATTTAGGTGAAAGTATTTGATAAGAATGATGAGATTGGTGATGAAGGGGTGGTTAAAATAGGAAGAAAAGAGTGAAGGTGGAAGGATTTAGTGGGATAGTGGGTAGAGGAGTTATTAGGGTGAGGGATTTGAGGTGGTGGATGGTGTGATTGAGGTGGAGTTATGGTGGAGCGTGGGAAAGGATGAAAATTTTGAAAGAGGGAAAAAGGTGGCGTTTCTGCTGACTGACCGTATCTGGTGCTACGTGTGTCCTCCACGTGTCTCTAAAAATTCAGCTTCTCAACCTGACGTTCAGAAATCTAAATCTCCACCCTTGGTTAACCGGAGGTAGCCTAGGGTTTACCGAGGGTACTTTTTCCTAGATTTTTCTTTCTGCCTTCACTACACACTATGCTCAACCTCTGTGCTCAATTCTGATCTCAAATTCATTAGATCTTCACTCTTTCCATTGCTATTTCCGACTCAAAACCTAACCTACTTCACTAGAATCCGCAACGAGTAAAAAAAACCTTTCCACAACCATTCGGTTTCAAGCCTAAGGGTGTGGTAGGATGAAAAAAAGCTCGTCCCTTCATCTGGCTACTTTTATTCATTCCTAATCTACCTAAGGGTTTAAAGAATTAGTTCTGAGTTTATAGTCGCCAGCTTGACTCTTTTCAGATCTCCGATCATTCAAGGGTTGGAGCTTTAACTCACCAATTTTTTTCGCTCCAGAGGCTTGTACCTTTATAGAACCTTTTTGAGCTCTCTTCCAAGCACGCCTCTCTCTCTTAGCTTGCGTGCTAGGTCTGCCTCTGTGTCGAGATTTAGGCTTTGAACCCAAGGACTCAATGTTTTCCACTTTTAGCTCAACTCGTTCACTATGAAACACGGAAGTGTTGGAAGTAATATCGTCGGAACAATCATAGATTGACCCGATTACGCAGCGGAAGTATCGGACCTAGATCTAAACGAAACAAAGAACATAAATTAAAGATCAAACTACAAGGGGGTTTAGGAGCCTACCTTTTTATGGTGCTTAACTCCAAGAACGATAGATCTCCAAGAACACGTATTTTAAGAAGCCACAGCCTTCCAACGTGTGTCTCCCAGCAACACCAGGTGGATGGTGTTTCCCGCCGCCGGACCTCCTTGATATGCTACCGGAATAATCCCGAAGATTATTCCAACTCGAAACCCGAAGAACTATAGCCGAAAATTCCAAGCTATATTCATACACTAATGGCGTGATATTTTTGTGTGTCAAAAGTCTTGGAAGAACTCTCTTTATATAGGAGAGTAAAACTTAACCTCCAAGGATTAAATAATTAAGAGATAATTATTACATTAATCCTTTTTCCAAATAAAAGATAAATAAAATAATTATCCCAAACAAATTAGGATAAATCATATTATTATCTAATATTCCATGAATTATTATTTAACAAATAAAAGATAAATCACATGTCAAATAATTATCCAAGAAAATTAATTTCCCAATAATTAAATAATATAAACAAAATGCGCCACTTGTAAACCAAAATAAGTCTACACGCATGTTTCCATATTTGACCAATTTGGTCAAAAAGGTCAACACCCCAATTTGGGCCGAGTCCACAAAAAGTGTCTTTTCCGTGTATTTAATTATTTAGTCCAACTAAACAATTAATCCACATATCAATTAAATAGCCCAATCCACTATTTAATTATAATTGAGGTGCAACGACGAGAAACCTATATGCTATATTATGAGCCACGTCGGGGACCATGGACCCATATTCAGTAGCTACAATAAATCGAATAAAAATTATTCATCAGACAGAATAATTATATCCAACCTATTAATTCCGGGATTACACCACCATAAACCCGAAACTGAACTCTATCGAATATAGATAACTTACACTCAATTTATGAGTCGAAAGCGTCCACTGATATAATCATTACATACGGATAAATCCTCCATAGACTGTCCATTCTGAGTGGGAAGTCTCCGTGAACCCGACTCAGAATATCTTATCCTTATTCACCATTAACCCCCCAGTGATCAATTAGTTCACATATCTGACTAGTAGCTAATTAGTCTAAATATGAACTCGGCCGATCGATCATTTTCTCAGGGCTAACAAATAAGGGGACTGTCTCTCTACTTCCGCAGGGAAGGAATGGATTCCATATTCGTGATAGCACGACTACTCACTCATCCCAGAATAGAGCCAACGAGAAGTGTTGGACCACATACTTCGAAGTGATCCTTACTAACACATCAAACTCTATCCTAGTTTAAGCAGTCGTCTATGATCACCTCAGGATTGAGATTAATCCATATATGATCATCTTGTGATTCGATAAGACTTCTCGAATACGAAATTATATCGAGAACTCAAATCAAATCGGTCCAGCCCTATATGATTATCATCATATATAAATGCCCCACTCGGTACCCTATTACCGATGGTCCGGATAAGATCGTCACACCTAAAGTGTTCGGGCGCATTATTAGCAAATTAATCATGAGACCCATACTCAGATTAATCAGCGCTACGGACTAAGTTAATTTTAAGTACATCTCACTAACTCAATCATCTTGTGTATAGCCACACACTTAGTTATGTGATTACATAAACGAGGTACTTAGGGTTTTCAGTAGTGTCTTAATTATAAGCACGCATGCATATAATAAGATGAATTATTAATTCTGTCCAAAAACAATTATATAATTGTCTTTCGGGCACTACACCTAACAATCTCCCATTTGCACGAAAGGCAAGTGGATTAATTGTTTTAGAGCACACCCTTATTTATCTATATCTACAACATTCTCCCACTTGCTCAAAACAAGTTAGACGTATCCCTCAAATATGTACTCTCCAAGCGCATCTTAGTAATTCATCCTTCCAAGCACGACCGGAGTGTGCCGCCGCAGGTAGGTCGCTGACCCGGCGCATACTTAGAATCCGAATACCATGTGACCGGTACACGGGTCGTAGGTTGGCGGCTTGAGTCAATCTTTGGGATCGAAACGTCGCATTTCCATCTAATCCGGTGGTACACTTTCAATATGCTTTTGGATTCAACACTGAGGACCAAATCGACTTAACGATCATCCTCAATCTGACCTAAAGCCAGAACCAGTGTAATCACTTATATTCTAGTTTGCACCTGAATATACTAGCATATTATTCCTCATTCTCCCGAAGAGACTTGAGGATTCACTAAACATCCCATTTCGTATTCATCCTCAGGTTTATATAACCATTCCTGAGAGGTAGGGTAGACTACATCGTTGAATGTTGCATGCCAGAATATCTTAACCTGGTGAATGGGTGGGATTGCCAATGATCGATTCTCGCGGATTTGAGCGAATCAAATCCTTTAGAATGGATCCCGATGGCATGTCAGACTCTGACTTCAGATAACACACCCATGTTGTTTCCAATTGTTTCAGTGTTACCATTCAAAAACACTAATCTACTTACTACTTTTACTAATATTGATGCCCGCCTACGAAAGACTTATCAACATTCGGTCAAGTCCACATATTAAAATATATGACTTTGAAATGACCTCGGAGGTTTGCTTTAATCCCCAAAGGATATAAGCTATGGCAGTGCATCCCGCCAAAGGTTCTTTCGAATAAATTAAGATACCGTTAGTCTCGCAAAAAGTCCGAGGGAATAACCCCTATTTTCTGCTTTGTAACGAATCCGCCATTTGTTCTTAGCTAAAAACCCTTATTTTCTGAATGAATTCAGATTCCGTTGTTCGACAAGGAAGTCTTAGGGAATCACCCCTATTTCCCGCTTTCGACGAAATCAAGCAAGACCGAGTGGTAAGAGAGATCACGGTCCGGTTAACTCTCTACCTTTTAGGGAATCACCCCTAAATTACTCGCCTTTGCGTTGAAAGTTAAACTTTCCTATTCATTCGACTCTTCTCCATGTAGTTCCAATTTCTCCCATTGGGCCCGAGATACTCGTGGTTCTACAAGAGTTTCAAATGTAATTGGAGTATCAAACTCCATTCAGTGGTTATGGCTTTTAATCCAACCTCTATGATCAGGATCCTATACGGTCCACGAAGGACTATATGTCATCAATCTACCCTATAGACCATAAGGTCCCGCAATGGGTAATGGACAAACCATACTCCCACCGCGTTCGGGGTGGATTGATATACCGATCTAGTTTAGTAGTTCTTATTAGTGTTATCACCAACTCGCCGGTGTTGGATGTGGACCGAACACATCGCTAGTAACATCTTGAGTACAAACACTTCAAGATCCAAGGTTGTTATTTATAGACTCTATCGACCGAGTTTGACAAGATTACCATCATTCTCTCGATTTTACGAGTTTAATAACCAACCTTTACTCAATGCATTAAGATATTTCACAACCCGAACGTGTATGCAAAATTGCCGTCCTACCTTCAAGCACTCGGTGCTAAATGCCTCTATTTACGGAAGTGGGGTGAACCGAATTCACTCCTTATCCACAAATGCGTAGGCATCTTTTTGGTAGACTTCTCGGTTTTTCAATAAACCGTTATTTTGCAACCAATATCTTAAATGAGTTCAAGAGCGTAGTATCGTAGCACATCAATAACTATGTAAGGCAAATTTGTGGTGTATCCCTTAGTGAAAACATTTCACTGGGAGGCAGGCCGAGCATCAGTCCCGAAGACTATGCAATAACCTATTTCTGAGTATGGAATACTCTATCTGTGGTGAAATCAGAGATTTCCTCCTGATATTTTGGATAAACTTACGGAGTTTCGAGTAGTTATCGACAATATGTCACTACTCGAAGCTCCCACTAGCTTGTATCTTTCATATGACCCCGAAGGTCGATATGAACAAGCTATGTAACTTTTTAAATCTATTACCCTTTCCCGATTGAAAGGAAACTTAGGCATTGTTCATTTGAGACGTTGTTCCTTTGATCGGGAGATAGGAATCACCCTAAGCCGCCTTAAGATATTGTCTTTAGGGAATATGCACTAATTAATAGAATAGAAAGAAGCGTTTATCAAAATACGGACACCATTTGCGTTTATATAGTTTAATATGTGTTACATATACCTATTCAGCATTTCTTAGTGGTTCTGACTTTATCAAACAAAAGTCCGAGTCTTGGGTTCGTGCTACGAATGTTATATTTATCGTCAATAAGACAAACAAATTATCCTATTGAAAAAGAATACGTTCGTTCCAACGAATCCAAAAACAGAAAATGAATTTTCTGTGATACTCAAGAATTGAATCCGAGATTCATTTCCTTGTATCACTCCCACTAGTCTATCTGAAATAACTGCCTGTTGTCTATTTTTATTTATCGTTCAATGCAAAGCTACCTAGTTCTTCCAAAGAACTTAGCTTTCGAGAAAATTGCTAAGGATGCATTGGTCAGTGATCCGAAATCACTTTCCTTATCCTCTAATTTCCAATTCATTAATTTTTCGGTTTAGCCTTAAAACTACTTAGTTTGGATGACTAACACGTATAAACATTCTTTCCCATTCTCGACTTTCCTTAAATGGAAACAGTCTTGAACTAGCAGTTCGTTCGAGTAGACTCTATTCTTGAACTGTGGGATGTTCAGTGTTACTTGCTTGGACTATCGATTTTTCTAATCGACAAATCATAAGACCAAAGCTCCCACTAATTTATCGGTTCCAAATACCGCCTAACTAGCAACACTTTGTTCGAATGGTTTGAGAGATCATAATAAAGCTCTCACTAGTTTATCGGTTCCAAATACCGTCTAACTAGAAACACTTTGTATTTATGATTTTTCAAATATTAGAACATCACCTAGAACTAAGCTCCCACTAGTTCCAAATACTGTTTAACTTGCAGTGCTGTGTTCATGATGTTTCAAAGATTATAAAATCTCCAGAACTAAGCTCTCACTAGTTTATCAGTTCCAAATACTGTCTAACTAGCAATGCTTTTATTCTTGTTTTTCCAATGGAAAACTCTTTTGTGATCCATTACACATTTCTAATGATTCAGAAAAACAACAAATCATAAGACTAAGGCTCCCACTAGTTTATCGGTTCCAAATACCGTCTAACTAGCAACGCCTTATGTATATGATTTTCCAATCTTTCAATTTAGAAATTTGTTGTGTAATTACACTTTTAAAATTCACTAAATGAATTTTATCCGATAGTCCTATCATCTTTTGTAAACTAAGTATGGTCGTCTCTCGTTCAACACGAGTGACACCCGTGACATACCTATACTATGTCACTTAAGTTTTTAAAGGCTTAAGAGAAGAAATCTTTTCCGAAAATTAACTGCATTCTGTTGATAACTACAACGTACTTGTTACTTCCACATTTTTAATGAAGTCCTATTTCTAACAAATTCGGTAGTCTAGAGATTAAAGTTGTAAATAAACATGACAGAAAGTTAAATTCAAAATTAAATTTTCACTACTAGATTTTTATTTTAGGAATAATAAACTATAAAAGAGTTTATCCTACCATTCCAAGGATTTAACCTCGCACCTCAGTGCCGCCGTAGGGTAGGTCAAAGAGGTGATGGTTAAACTGAGACAATCTCTCTCAGTGATTAATCTTTGAGAATCAAACATCTCACGGGAATCAGACATCCCGGACCTTAATCACTGATTACCTTCCTTTTCTAGCCTAGATATTTTGAAAATATTCATAAAGAGTGTGACCTACTATATCGACCTCAAAGTACGCCCCGAGTATGCCGCCGTAGGTCGGTCGCTGACCAACGAGTACCCAAAATCCTATCCTTTCGGAGACCAAGCCTTGAATTTTGATAGGGGTGAACACCATCCGTAGGGGGCCGAAATCAAAGCGGCTCGAGGCGTCACCCTTCTCTCACGTGCTTGCACCTATAGTAGAGGCCGTGGGGTTGGCTGTCGCCTTCTCCGCTCCCACTCAATATTTTGAAAAAGTGGTGGGTTTACTAATTACGGTTTCGGTCTTGACAATAAGAAACAATAAATCAAAGTACTCCGAATAGGGTCGGTTATGTAGGCAAGCCTACGCCGTCGTATTCGTTGGAACATATGTGACAGTTCAGGCCCATCCGGCAGGAGAAGCCCCGTTTAGCCCGAAGGCTTATCGGCTATGCTAAGTCCCGTCGAACCGCCGTAACGTACATCACACGTGGAGGGAGTCGATTGAGCCGAAGCTCGATTGAACTCGCCCAACCATGGTTAGACCATTTCCGAACCCATGTACTAAGATTCTCCGATTCTAAATTGTCACCCAAAGCGTAATCTCGTTTCTGTTTAAGGTGGGTTCACTGAGAAGCCATCACCGATAAGCTCAACGATTTATCCAAGTGGGATTCACCGAGAATCCATCACTAAAATCGTAACGATTGACAAAAACCCGGGTCCTCGGTTTTTATAATTAGCTACTTATTATTTAACTACCACATATTAAATTAATAAGCATTCATACTAATTATTCGAGTTATACACGTCTGTTTTAATTCGAAATTAAAAAACTATGAGTATGCATTGGAGTGGAATCATGAAGATGCAAGTCATGGCAATTTTCCGGTTTTAAGCACGTAATCTTGATCAAACACAAAATTATACCGAAAACTAAACACCGAGATGGATCGTTGGTACCCCCGACTAACTATTTTCTAAGGAAAAGTAAAACTTATACTATGTCTTCGAGTCTTGATCTTCGAATCTTGAACTCGAACCGCCGGATTACGAACCACGAACACCCGAGAGGAGAAAAGGCTTTTTAATTAAATAAACAAATATTATTATAATTATCAAAAACCTTTTTTTTTTTTTTATTTTTAATGTATGTGATGCGGCCGATGTATAAACAAAATTCCGCTTTTGTTTTTTTTTTTTTTTTTTTTTTGTTTATGTCGGCCGTAATTAAATTATTTCCATAAAATATATATATATATATATATTTTTTATGATTTTAATCGCCATACGGCATATATATATATTTTAATGATTACATACGCATATTAACAAAAAAAAACTTAACAAAAAAAATTTGACAGCCGCCTCTAAGAAACCCTAGCCGCATGCAAATTCCTAACAAACAGACTTATAGCGACGCTTTTCAGCGTCGCAGAAAGTACTGTAGCGCAGGATTTTTAAATTAAAATCAGGTTTTTAGCCGTTTCTCCTCGTTCATACCTTGGGTTTCGCCTTGATCTTCATCTTTTCAGCAAGATATTCATATTTCGAGCCCGGAACAACAAAATTACAATAAAAGATGCTACTTTTACAATGAATTTTCGAAAATTGACATAAAAAAAAATACAATTCCTATGCTCAATTGTTACTAAACAAAGGAGCTACAAAATAGATCTACGGGTAAACAGTACCAACCCAATCCATCTCTTCAACCACAACATTCACAAGCATACAACATGATAAATTTCGAATTTACAAAAAAAACGAAATAAAACATCTAAAACATGCTTTTCCACTCCTAGATCTAAAACTCATATTCTTTGATCGTTAGATCAAAGGCTCGATACCACTTGTTGGAAGTAATATCGTCGGATCAATCATAGATTGACCCGATTACGCAGCGGAAGCATCAGATCTAGATCTAAACGAAACAAAGAACATAAATTAAAGATCAAACTACAAGGGGGTTTAGGAGCCTACCTTTTTATGGTGCTTAACTCCAAGAACGATAGATCTCCAAGAACACGTATTTTGAGAAGCCACAGCCTTCCAACGTGTGTCTCCCAGCAACACCAGGTGGATGGTGTTTCCCGCCGCCGGACCTCCTTGATATGCTACCGGAATAATCCCGAAGATTATTCCAACTCGAAACCCGAAGAACTATAGCCGAAAATTCCAAGCTATATTCATACACTAATGGCGTGATATTTTTGTGTGTCAAAAGGCTTGGAAGAACTCTTTTTATATAGGAGAGTAAAACTTAACCTCCAAGGATTAAATAATTAAGAGATAATTATTACATTAATCCTTTTTCCAAATAAAAGATAAATAAAATAATTATCCCAAACAAATTAGGATAAATCATATTATTATCTAATATTCCATGAATTATCATTTAACAAATAAAAGATAAATCACATGTAAATAATTATCCAAGAAAATTAATTTCTCAATAATTAAATAATATAAACAAAATGCGCCACTTGTAAACCAAAATAAGTCTACACGCATGTTTCCATATTTGACCAATTTGGTCAAAAAGGTCAACACACCAATTTGGGCCGAGTCCACGAAAAATGCCTTTTCCGTGTATTTAATTATTTAGTCCAACTAAACAATTAATCCACATATCAATTAAATAGCCCAATCCACTATTTAATTATAATTGAGGTGCAACGACGAGAAACCTATATGCTATATTAGGAGCCACGTCGGGGACCATGGACCCATATTCGTAGCTACAATAAATCGAATAAAAATTATTCATCGTACGTAATAATTATATCCAACCTATTAATTCCGGGATTACACCACCATAAACCCGAAACTGAACTCTATCGAATATAGATAACTTACACTCAATTTATGAGTCGAAAGCGTCCACTGATATAATCATTACATACGGATAAATCCTCCATAGACTGTCCATTCTGAGTGGGAAGTCTCCGTGAACCCGACTCAGAATATCTTATCCTTATTCACCATTAACCCCCCCCCCCCCCCCAAGTGATCAATTAGTTCACATATCTGACTAGTAGCTAATTAGTCTAAATATGAACTCGGCCGATCGATCATTTTCTCAAGGCTAACAAATAAGGGATCGTCTCTCTACTTCCAGAGGAAGGAATGGATTATATATCCGTGATAGCACGTACTACTCACTCATCCCGAGAATAGAGCCAACGAGAAGTGTTGGACCACATACTTCGAAGTGATCCTTACTAACACATCAAACTCTACCCTAGTTTAAGCAGTCGTCTGTGATCACCTCAGATTGAGATTAATCCATATATGATCATCTTGTGATTCGATAAGACTTCTCGAATACGGAATTATATCGAGAACTCAAATCAAATCGGTCCAGCCCTATATGATTATCATCATATATAAATGCCCCACTAGGTACCCTATTACCGACAGTCCGGATAAGACTGTCACACCTAAAGTGTTCTGGGCGCATTATTAGCAAATTAATCATGAGACCCATACTCAGATTAATAAACGCTACGGACTAAGTTAATTTTAAGTACATCTCAGTAACTCAATCCTCTTGTGTATAGCCATACACTGAGTTATGTGATTACATAAACGATGTACTTAGGGTTTTCAGTAGTGTCTTAATTATAAGCACACATGCATATAATAAGATGAATTATTAATTCTGTCCAAAAACAATTATATAATTGTCTTTCGGGCACTACACCTAACAGGAAGGACTAGCTTCCGTGAGTATCTTGTCATGGTCCTTCTCTTCTCTTTCTCTCAGCTAACTCATACCGCTAACCCGCTTAGACTGCTGTCGACAATGACCAGCACGTTCCTAGAGTATATTCTAGACTATGTCAAAACTTTGCACTTCACTATTCGTATTTCATGCCAGTTTACGATTACACTAAGCAGATTGGCCAGATCTAACCTACTGTTAATTAAACATGTCGATCAACGTAGCTGTAGTGAATCCCTGTTTTAGGTTTTCAAAATATTGCCTCGATAAACTGGTATAGACCGCCGGGTTACCGAGGTCATCTTTTCTTAATTTCTGGATCTACATTGCTCTGATACGATTAAAATATGTAAATTATGGGGTCTTTAAACATATAGATTAACTAAAACAAATAAATACGAACAAATCTACCATATTGAAGACAATAAAGGAACGTTCAAAGCTTCTTACCTTCAACAATGGAGATCTAGCTCGATCTACTCAAGCTAGAGATGATGGAAGAAGGGAGGAAACCTGAAATAACTCTCCAAAGCTCAAGAAAACTTTATTGCATAATAATATGTAATGTATGTAATGTAATACACATAACTTATCAAAAACTTATTTATAACTATGTAATACTCAGTTGATGTGGCCATATATAGATACAGTGACCGACTTAGGACTCTCTAAAACCCTAACCGACCTAGATAATGCGGCAGAATCAATTTCGTGTCGAACAAGTCGCCGGTTTGCCAGGCATAGCCCTCGGGTTACCGGGCCTACCTTTCCTCTCTTTCTTTAGCACACTCTCTCTTGGACTTCAATCACTTGCCCCGACATACTTCCTTTGGTCCAGATCCATTCCCCAATGCTCCAGATTCGGCACATCCTATAAAACATGCAAAACGAGACAAAACAGTACCAAAACCTCGAGAAAATAGCATTGTGCAGAATTACGATCCTGGGAACACTCACATAGCATTTAACATATATTCCATATAATAACGATCCTATTTATCCTCTCTTGAGCAGAATTCGAGGTGAATATAGGTATAATTATTGGTACCATTTAGGGCATTATCAACTACCCCCTACTTAGATTTTGATCGTCCCGAGCAAAAAAGGCGAAAAGAAAACAACATGCCTGATCAGTATACAAGTTAATTAAAAACAACTACGTCTCACAAAGTCAAGATCAAGATCATGCTACTCATATCCATCAGTAACGCATTAAACACTATTCATGTAATGAGCCAATGTGTGTGTGCAATAACGTTCACAACCGTTTTGTATTGCAGATAATCTCACTTTACGCCTACCCATAGTCGAACAAACCAATCTCGAACATGTTATTTATTAATTAATTGAGATGGCAAGGCGGAACGAGAACCGAGTATATATTACTCTTAGGCTCACGTTTATCGGTCTATGCAAAAGTCGTGCGTCTTACGCTCCATCGACTAAAATATTGCCAAAGAGAATATAGATGTCTATATTTCAATGCACTTCTCTTTCTTGGCGGGTGAACTCTCATTGATTTAGCTATCCAGGAAAATAGCATAGATGCAGAATTACGATCCTGGAAACACTCACATACCATTTAACATATATTCCATATAATAACGAGCCTATTTATCCTCTCTTGAGCGGAATTTGGGGTGAATATAAGTATAATTATTGGTACCATTTAGGGCGTTATCACCACCGCGATACAGTGGCCACCCCGATGCAGTGACCACCCCCGATGCAAAGACACACCGCGATGCAGTGACCATCCCCGATGCAGAGACACACCGTGATGCAGTGACCACCCCCGATGCAGAGACACCACGATGTAGTGACCACCCCTGATATATAGACGTCGCGATGCAGAGATGCCACGATGTAGAGACCGTGATGCAGTGACCATCGTGATGTATTGACCATAGCGATGCATTGACCACCCTCAATCTATTGACCATTGCGATACAGTGGTCACCCAGATGCAGAGACACCGCGATGAATATTGGAAATTGAATCTAAACAGGAACCTCAGAGTTGGTATCCATACTAAAATAAAAAAACTCAGGCATCCTTTTAAGCAAAAGAGATCCGTGATATCAACATTTTATGTATTGACATCGGCAATCATATATGAGTGATATCAACATGTTATGTTGTGACATTAATATTTTATGTAGTGACAACGGCAATCATATATGTGTTTCATCAACAATTTATGCAGTGACATCGGCAATCATATATGCGTTTCATCAACAATTTATGCAGTGAAATCGGCAATCAAATATGCTGTGACATCAACATTTTATGTAGTGACATCGGCAATCATATATGCGTGACATCAACAATTTATGCAGAGACACCGCGATGCAGTGACCACCCCCGATGCAGAGACACTATGATGCATTGACCACCCCCGATGCAGTGACCAACCCAATGTCTTCACAACCGTGATGCATTGACGACCTCGATGCATTGACCACTCCGATGCATTGACCACCCCCGATGCAGGCACATTTGATGAAGCAACACCGTGATAACATTTGATATTTTTCCGACTTAATTTCAGAAAATTGATTTCTTTTCTTCATAAAACCGACTTCAAACGACAATATCTTTTAATAGAATACTACGATCAACATAATTCTTTCACCCTAATTCATATTTTTCGTCTTCTTTATTCTGATATCTCATTTTATGAAGTGACACGTTATGTAGTGACACTCAATGACACCAACATTTTATGAAGGACACCCATTGACAACAACATTTTATAATGTGACACCCTATGTAGGGGCATCTAATGACACGAACATTTTAGTCCAAATCACACTCAAACGAAATATATATAGGTATATATTCTCCTCACAAAGATAACAAATGTCTATTTGATCATGTTTATGAATTCATATACACCTTTTACATTAAGAAATTATTTCATCTTGGTTTTAGGAAGCCTCATGATCATAATAACAACTATAATGAAAACGCTAACTCATAAAACTTGAAGCAAAATGACCAGCCTTTTAGTAAGACATTAACTTATCTTTTAACAATAAACTAACCATCAAATTCATCAGTATGCAGAACCTCCATTAAAGAACCTTCACACAACATGCACAAACCATCCAATACCATGTAAACATCAAAAGAAAAACAATTAAAATTGTAGAAAAACTTATGTAAAGCTCAGAACACTAACTTTGCAAGAAATTAGCAGAACGATACCACATCCAATAGGCTTCTCTACCTTAATAAGCATCAACACAAACCTAAAAATCCAAAAACATAAATATGTATGCATAGAACCTGTAAAGCCTTCAATCAAGCACAAGGCAAAAGTTGTTTTCCCCACCAAAAAATGATATCACATTATGTTATTAATAAGAATGAAGCAATCAAATTACTAGTATGGATGAATACAGATTATCTTCTTGAACAACTACATTCAGTTTATCATCAAAAGAATTGATATATCAAAAGCCCATCTTCAGACCACCCACAAACACACAGACACACATCCGATAATGTGAATCAATACATCAAGATGAACAACAATTAACGATAGGCACAGAGCATGGGAAAAAAAGGAAAGCAAAATTTGCCTTGCCCACAGCATCTTTACCCAAAACAAATCCCATTTCCAGTATTCCGCTAACTACATGTAAAATTCCGATTTTCGGGAAAAGACAGGCGTGTCATTTTGAGAAAACGAAATATCGGGTTCGGTTCCTTTTATCTGATTAGTAAGGGTAATTAAGGAAACTAGGGATTAGGTTAATTATTGGGATTTCTTCTATTTAAGGAAAAATAAACCCAATCAGTTTTCCCTAACCTTTTGAATCAGATTTTCTACCTCCTAAACTTTATTTCCTGCGTGTGAAGGGCCGAATTTGGGCTACGAGTTTTCGATCAGTTTCTAAGTCAATTCTTAACTGTTTTCAGATCAGAGTAGAGCATCGGAATCGTCATGAAGAGAGCGTCGATTCAATATCAGAAAGTTGGAGCTTTCTTAAGGTATGATTAAGCCCTAGTTTTGTTCTTGTTCGAGCTTGATGGATTCAAACTCATCAATTCGTAGTTTTTCTCGTTTTGAAGCGTGTGATCGAATCTAATTTATGTTTGGATTTATCACACATTTTTCTACAGAAAAAGGATAAGTTTTTGCTGCGTTTTTCTGAGTTTGGAGTTGGAATTAGCTTGCTAAAAGGTAAGAAGCTCTTCCTACAATCTAATTATGGTTTGGAGTAGTTAGATCATGTATTTTGAAACGTTTTCGTGCCAAGGTTTCATCTAGATGTTGTTTATAGATTAAGGGATGTTAGGATCTGAGAAAGGTGTGTTTTAAGTTGTTTTTTGATGTAATTCATGTATAATAAGTTTGGATTCGAGTAGAGATCGTAAAGAGATGAAATCAAGTTATTAGGGTTTTTTTTCTGCGCTAAATGCGTACGCATTCACTGGAATGCACACGCATTCCTATTACAGGATGGCCTAGGATAGTTTCAGCAAGTTCAATGCATACGCATTCAAGGGAATGCACACGCATTGTTGGTTCAGAGTTGATCAGGATGCTCCCAACATGAACAATGAGCACGCATTGCAAGCAATGCGCACGCATTGGTTGGGCAGTGTCTTTCTGCTTAAGTTCTGGTCAGGGAATGCGTACGCATTGACTGTTAATGCACACGCATTGTTTGAATAGAGAGTTACAGAAGGTTTTTTTTAGCAGGGAATGCGTACGCATTCCATAAGGATACGCACACATTGCCCCATTTTTTTTTGATAAATCTTGTTTAAGCTATGTCTTGGAATTTTAAATGTTATAACATGATCAAACAACACTAATTAAACATGAACAAGCCCCGATTGAGTTTCTGATGCGTTTGGTTCCGGCACCGGACGTACTCTTAAAGGGAATTGAAGTTTGGGACCGTCGGAAGAGCATGAAAGGGCTTGTGCTTTGATGAACTAGAGTTCATCAATGTCTGTGTAATTGATAGGATGTGAAGTCTGGTTGTCTAAGTGAGGGAGTAGAGTTGATAAGGTGAGTTTTATTCTGAAAACACTTAGGTGGCTAGTTAATACACAATAATAATTACATAATTGTAGTAAAAGCTAAAACGTCACTTATTCTCGGTTAGGCACTGATTCATATCGGCGATGTGATACGTTCATAAAAGGTGGACAATGCTACTGGCTCAAAAGGCTGAAGGGTAGTGGAGGAAATCCATCGAACGTATATGCATACCGGGGAGATCCCGGAACTATCGATGCTAATCACCATAGTTGGCAAGTATATCTCGTGGTGGAATTTTCATCATGCATTGTGTCGTTGAGTAATGATGTAACCAAGATAAGCTAAGCTAGAAACGTATAGTCATGACATGTCGATGGGCATGAAATGAACCCTAAATTGAGTCGGTCTCTTTAAGATAATCTTTTAATTATAAACCTTAATTAAATTGTAGCTTCTACTTCTTACTTTGTACAATGTACTTACCTCAAATGCATGTTTATTTATGTGTTTGGGGGAGAGAAGATGAACAGGTAAATTCAGAGTTTGAGGAGGACTTCGATGACGACGTTTAAGGACGCCGAAGTTGAAGAGTTTCATTATTTATGTTTTATTTATTTCTTAGACTTGGAAGTTGTTGAGAACCTAGTAATTTACTTTTAGTTTGAGGATCCGTACTTTTGGTTTTCGTTGATTCTTTTTCCAATGTAATAATGTTACATTTCTACCACTAGATTCTGTGTTTCTATTTTTTGTTGTTTGGAAAAAAATTACAAGTCTTTTTGCTTCCGTTTGCTTTATTTTGATACGACGTAGTAGAGACTTACGTATAAAGTGAATTTATTTTATTTTATACGTGCCGAACGTTCCTTTTCCTGATAAGGACTCAGTGTTCGGGAACGGGGCGTTACAGTTGGTATCAGAGCGAAGCGTCTTTTAGGCTTCCTTTCTTTTAAGATAATTTTTCGTTAGATCTCTTAGTAACGTTCTGGTTTTCTTTGATCATCAGGATGGTGCTCACTAGAACCAGAGCGGGTGCAGAAGCGTCAGGAGTAATTCGTGAGAGTCCGACCCCGGTAGTAGGAGGTGGCTTTGTGAGGCAGAATCCTTCACCTCACCCGAGCTACAGTCCACCAGCCTCATACTGCAACCAATACACCACGATCTCAGCGGAGTCAGTCACCTCGACCACGGCATAATCCTATACCATGACCTAGACAAAGGTACAACTTTATTTATGGAGAACCCGGGGAAGCTCCCATCCGTTTCACCGTAGTAGGAGACACTCCACCAGTTTATATACCCCCAGCAACCAGCATATACCCTCCACCAATCAGTGTTTATCCTCCACCGGTAAGTCACCACTCTTCACCAGTTTTCCACCATCAGCAACATCAGACCTTTTACCCACCGCCAGTAGGTCACACTCCTCGACCTACTATACCCCTTTCACCCCGTTTTGACCATTAACAAGGCATTGGATACCCACCCTATGGTTTTTATCAACCACCACCATACCAGGAACTGCCTCACCAACAAGAAATACCTTTTAGAAATCAACCAGATCCACTAGTAAGACCAGTTTTTGAGCAAGCACCACTAGTGGATTGGTACACGAGGCTAAGAAGGAACAAATTTCAAGACTTTTTTGGGAATGTGGTGAAGGATGCAGGAGCTCAGATCTAAACGAGTTAGATCTACGCGCAGCGGAAGGATCACGACTTATACATCATAATACATAATTAAAGGATTTAAACTACTACAAGGGGGTTAAGTTTATCTTACCAATAGTAGGAAGAAAAGCTTTAATCTTAGGATGAGAAGCCTTGATCTTCCAATGTGTTCTCCAAACGGTGGTTGGTGGACACCGATTCTTGGAATTGGAACCTCCTTGATATGTAACCGAGAAAAACCCTAAGTTTTTCTCCAACCGGGTGGAGCTAAGGATCGAACTCCTTAGCCTTTTTTATCTATGAATTTCGTGGCTTTCACCTCTCATAGGGATCGAGGGGAACTCTCTTTTTATAGGCAAAATCCAAGAGAGAAAACATATACCCAATCAGTTTAACAAAATAAAAGAGATAATTCTAATTATTATTATCCAATAAAAATAAGAGATAATTATAATCTTATAATAAGAAAATATAATTATCCTTATAGTTAAGAGATAGATAATAAATAAATTATTTTCTTTTATTTATCCAATTAATTATTTAACAAATAAATAACTAATTACACAATATGTCATTTATCCAAGAAAACTAATTTCTTGGAAAATCCAAGACATATTGGCGCCATACTAAGCCCACCAGGCCCACATAAAATGTCTTTTCTATGTATTATATTATTTAGCCCAACTAAATAATATCCATGCATATCAATTAATTAACCCAGCCAATTAATTATCACTGAGGCCCAAATAACAAGATTATTAGTCCGAATTACAGAAGCCACATCGGGGACCATGGACCTATAACCAGTAGCTCCAATAATTCATTATTCATCGAATAGAATAAGTACATTAATTATTAATTCCGGGATTACGCCACCATAAACCCGAAACTGAACTCTACCGATTATAGATGTATACTTATACTCAACCCATAGAGTGAATAAGTGTCCATTGATATAATCACTACATACGGATTAACCCTCCATAGACTGTCCATTTTGAGTGGGAAGTCTCCGTGAATCCCACTCAGAATATCTTATCCTTATTTACCATTAACCCCCTAGTGATCAATTAGTTCACATATCTGACTAGTAGCTAATTAGTCTAACATGAACTGGGCCCATCGATCATTTTCTTAGGGCTAACAAATAAGGGGACTGTCTCTCTACTTCCTGCGGGAAGGAATGGATTCCATGTCTGTGAAAATCAGAACTACTCACTCATCTGGAGATAGTGCCAATGAGAAGTGGCTTGGAACACATATTTAAGTGAATCGTAACTAACACATCAAACACTACCCCGGGACAAGCAGCACCCTGTGATCACCTCAGGATTAAGGTTGATCCATATATGATCATCTAATGATTTAATAAGATTCCTCGATTACGGAATTATACCGAGAAATACGATTAAATAGGTCCAAATTCTATATGAATGCCATCATATATAAATGCCCCACGTAGGTACTCTTTACCGACAAAGTCCGGATAAGACTATCGCACCCTAAGGTGTTCGGGCGCATTATTGGTGTTTTAATCAAGAGACCCTAAACTCGATTAAGTTCACCACGGACTAACGATTTAAGCATATCTCCACTAACTCAATCCTCACGTGTAATCCATACGCCGAGTTAAGTGGTTACATACGTATATACTTAGGGTTTGCGTGAAGAGTGTATTACTTTACAAGCACAAAGCAAGTAACTAAGGTGAGATAAATTCTGTCATCCATTATTAAAAAACAATTACACAAATTGTCTTTCGGGCACTACACCTAACAATCTCCCACTTGCACGAAATGACAAGCAACGATTGTTTTTAGAGCACACCCTTTCTCATCTTATTCACAACACTCTCCCACTTGCTCTAAAAGCAGATGAGACATATCTATCAATGCCGTACCCTTCAAGCACTCGACTGATCAGTTAGGTTGTCGGCTCGAGACGATCTTTAGGATCGAAACGTCACCGGTCCATCTAATCAAAGCGGGTACTCTCTCCCAATATGCTTTTGACTTCTAAAGTGATCGAGAAGATCCTTCTAAGCTATCTCTTCACAGTTTTCACAATGAAGTGATATCGGCTTATCAGACCTGGAATTACTCCCAGACCATAAAAGGAAATTCTAAGCACTATGAGTAAACACTGAGCCCGAGATCACTTAATGATCATCCTTAATCTGACTACAAGTCAGAATCAGTGTAGTCAACCATATTCAAGTTTGCACCTGAATATACATGAATATGACTCCTCGTTCTCTAAAGATACTTGAGGACGTACTAAACCGCTACTTATTGCTCGAATCCAAGATTCGATTACTATTGACTTATGATAACCTGACTTGCCATTATCCAAGAGAGACTCTATCCCATTTTCTCTTTATCCGAATATTTAGAGAATCTTTCCTGATAGGTAGGGTAGGACTACTCTCGATGAATGTTGCATACGTATATGCATAATCATCTTATTCAATAAGATAGGTGGGATAGCCAATGACTCATTCTCGTGAATCGACCGAATCGATTCTTAGAATATAGTCCAATTCTCTCATCCAGAGAATCTTGGCCTGTCAGTTTCCAACTTCAGATAGCACACACATGTTGTTTCCAACCGTTTCAGTGTTATCATTCATGAACACTAATACTACTACTTTACCAATATTAAAATCCAGTCTACGAAAGACTTATCAATATTCTGGTCAAGTCCACATATTTTAAAACATGTGACTTTAAATGACCGAGAGGTTCTCTTAAATCCACAAAGGATATAAGCCCCGGCAGTCATCCTGCCATTTGTTCTAACCAAGACCCTTCTGTTCCGAATGAATCCAGACTCCGTTTTTCGGCAAGAAAGTCTCAGGGAATCACCCCTATTTTCTGCTTTCTAACGAAATCTTGCAAGAGTGAGTGGTGAGAGAGTTCAAGGTCTGGTTAACTCTCTACTTGTCAGGGGATCACCCCTAGACCACTCAGCTTTGTGCTGAAAGTTTAAAATTTCCTATTCATTTGACTCTTTTCCGTGTAGATCCAATTGCTCCCACTGGGCCTGAGACACTCAGGTGGTTCTACAAGAGGCTGAACAGAACTGGATTACCAAAACTCCATTCATAGGGTTAAGGCTTTCAAACCAACCTCTATGATCAGAATCCTATACAGCCCACTAAGAGCCATAGGTTATCAATCACCCCAGCAGACTATAAAGTCCACAAAACCACAAAACCACAATGGGTCAACGGTTAAACCATACTCCCACTGTGTTTTGGGTGCATTGATATTCTGATCTAGTAGTATTTATCAGTGTAATCACCAACAACTGATGTTGGACGTGGTCTGATTAAATCAGATAGTAACTACCTTTGGGTAACCGTACTCCAAGGTTTAAGGCCTGTTACTTATAGATTTTATCGAAGGTTTGTGACAGTTCAACCGTCACTTTCTGATCTCAAGAATCTTATAACCAACCTTCACTCGACACATTAAGATATTTCACGAATAGTCACAATCTGAACGTATACGCAAAATCTCTAGTCCTACCTTCAAGCATTAAGTGCTAAATGCTTACATTTACGGAAGCGATGTGAACCAAATTCACTCCTTATCCATAAATTCACTAGCATCTTCTGGGTAGACTTCTCGGTTTACATAATAATGTTAACCGTTATTTTGCAACCAATTATCTTAATCGAGTTTAGCAAAGTGTATTGTAGCACATCGTAACTATATAGGGCAAGTCTATGGTTTCTTCCTCGTCGAATCATTCCACTAGGAGGCAAGCCGAGCATCGGTCCCAAGACTATGCGATAGCCTATTTCGAGCATGGAATACTCTATTCTCTCGTTAAAATCGAGACTCCTCCTCGTATTCTTTCGATAAACTAAATCGTGTTTCGAGTAGTTATCGACAAAATGTCACCACTCAAAAGCTCCCATTAGCTTGTATCTTTCACTAGACCCCGAAGGTCATTGTGAACAAGCTACGTTACTTCTTTAGATCTATTACCCTTTCCTAATAGAAAGGAAGCTTAGTCATTGTTCCTTTGAGACAGTGTTCCGAGACTGGGAGATAGGAATCACCCTTAGCCAGTCGTTAGGTCTTATCTCTAGGATATATGCACTAATTAATAGATTTTGAAGAATCGTTTATCTTAATACGGAAACCAAATTTCCTATAATAGTTTAAGACGTGTTACATATACCTTTTCAGCATTTCTTAGTGGTTCTGACTTTATCAAACAAAAGTCCGAGTCTCGGATTCATACTACAAATGTCATATTCACTTTCTATAAGGCAAAAATATATCGAGTTGAAAGTGAATCCATTTGCTTCAACGAATCTGTAAACAGAAAAATAAATTTTTCTGTGATATTCAAGGATAGAATCCGAAATTCATTTCCTTATATCACTCCCACTATTTTATCTGAAATTACTGTCCATTGTTACTCTATTAATCGTTAATGCAAAGCTCTCTTGTTCTTCCAAAGAACTTAGCTCCCGAGTCGAGTTACTCGGTTAAGAAAGTTGCTAAGGATTCATTGGTTAGTGATCCGAAATCACTTTCCTTATCCTATACTTTCTTTACTTAATGTTTCGGTTTAGCCTCAAAACTTTAGTTAAGATGATTAACACTTATAGACATTCTTTCCCATTCTTAACTTTCCTTAAAAGGAAATAGTCTTGAACTAGCGGTTCGTTTGAGTAGACACTACTCGTGAACTGTGGGATGTCTAATGAAAGCGTTACCCAGTGGGACTAATTTTCTAATTAGAAAAACATAAGATAAAAGCTCCCACTAGTTTATCGGTTCCAAATACCGTCTAACTAGCGACACTTTAATTTATGATTCTCCTATTTTTCTATTTGAAAATTTCTCATGTAGACACTACACAATTAAAATTCACTAGAATAATTTTATCGTCCCAATCATCTTTCAAACTAACTACGGTTGTCTCTCGTACTGCACGAGTGACAAGAAGTGACATACTTATTTACGTCACTTAAGTCTTGATAGCTCAAGAGAAATATCTCTTCCGAAAAATTAATCGCATGTAAGATCAATAAGTACAACGTACTAGTTACTAACCACTTTTTAACGAAGTCATTACTAGTCAATTTTACACTAGCAAGCCTAGCACCCTGAGAGATATGTATAACGCTTGTAAATAAAATTGACAAAAATAAATCCAAATCATACACTACTAATAAATTTTAGGAACATAAACTAAGTACTTATAGTCTATCCTACCGTTCCAAGGATTTAATCTAATGCCTCGGTGCCGCCTTAGGGTAGGTCAAAGAGGTTTCGATTAATATTGAAGATCGATTGAGAATCGAACATCTCATTTGTGATCGTCAATCACCTTTCCTTTTTCAGCCAAGGTACTACCAAAAATACCCTTTATGAGTGTGACCTACCGTCTCGATTTTTAGGTAGACCCCGAGTGTGCCGCCTTAGGGTCGGTCGGTGACCCGACGAGTACCCAAAATCCTATCCTCTCGGAGACCAAGCCTTGAATTTTGATAGCGGTGAAGGCCTTCCTTAGGGAGGCCGGTCCCGAGCCGGCACGAGGCGTCACCATTCTCTCACGTTGCTTGTGTCAACAAGTAGAGGCCGTGGGGTCGGTCGTCGCCTCTCCCGCTCCCACTCAATATTTTGAAAAAGTGGTGGGTTTACTGATCATGTTTTTGGACTTGATGTTACATTAAGGAACAATAAATCATAGGCCCGAATGTTGTCGGTTACGTGGGTTAGCCTACCCGACCTATTCGTTGGAACATATGTGGCCGTCGGACGGGTCAAAACTAGGGGAGCTCCGTTGAGCCGTAGTGGCTCTTTGGATGGCTCAGCCTTGCCAGACCCCCGTGCAAACGCCACACGTGGAGGGTGAAGTCGATCGAGCCATAGCTTCTGTTGACCACCCAACCGTGGTTAAACCACTTTCGAACCATGTTTGCCCGTGACTATCCAATCCTTAAACATCAAACTTTCTCGTAGACACTACGGAACAAAAACGTAATCTCGTCTAGGTAAGGCGGAATTCAACGAGAATCCAACACCTTAACCACGAGGTTTCGGGATTTTACTCCTTATGCTTTCGCATAGTGGGATTCATCGAGAATCCATCACCCAACCTCGACGATTGAAAAAACCCGTGTTCCTCGGTTTTTACCCTAATTAGTTTCTAATTAATATCAAACAATTAATTAAAACTAATTGCATGTTTTATACATGCCTAACTAATTCCTCGAATTAATTTCTACATGTATGCATATGGAGTGGAATTCATGATATGATGCAATCATGGCAATTTTCCGGTTCTACACATACAATCTAAACATGTATTCTAGTGCGGAAAATAAACACCGAGATGGACTGTTGGCACCCTCGTATCTAACCTATTAGAAAATAAATTAACCAAAACCCTAACTAGGGTTTACTTCTTTCTATCATAATCTGCAGCTGTTCAAAATCTTCGACGATAGGCAAAACAAACGAACTCGGATTGCCACGAAACTTTCCAGATCTGTTCCTCACTCCTTGGGCTTCAATATGGACGGTTGGATCGGAGTTTTGAGTCGTCAATTTTCTCCAGTGAGCTGCCCAACTTGCTGCTGGATCTGACTTTTACAGCAGCGCCTCAAAGACTTCCCGAGGACGATCGGGAATCGAGATGAATCTCGATCGACCTGAAATTTGTTTTCCACGTCAAAAACTCCATATTTATCGATCTGACCGGTTGGATTTGCGTTTCAACGGTCCAAACTCTCCCAGAAATTCGAGGAAGTCACAGCTAGGGTTTCTGTGAATCCTGCGTTTTTCTATTACAGCAGCCACTTCATTGCAACGAACGGATATTGAGACGGACTCCGATCGACCCCAAATTTGGATGGATTGTTATTAAACTTTTATTCTTGATTCTGACCGGAGGGATCGTCGTTTCAACGGCTCGATCAAAGGGAAAAACGAAAAAACTAAACAGCTACTAAACAGTTCTACTTGCAGGAAATTAAAATTGCAATAAAAAAAAAATTACATAATTTCCTATACTCATATGAACGAATTTTCATCGTTTATATGTGTTTACAATAGATCTAACGGGTAAACAATGCCAACCCCCAATCCATCTCTTCAACCATAGCAATCAATCATTATCAAAGCATAAAACAATAAATAAAATTTACCTACATGCAATTCCACTCCTTTAAATCGTTCAATTATGATTATGACTATATAAACTGTGGAACCTGTCTCTGATACCACATGAAGGATGCAGGAGCTCAGATCTAAACGAGTTAGATCTACGCACAGCGGAAGGATCACGACTTATACATCACAATACATAATTAAAGGATTTAAACTACTACAAGGGGGTTAAGTTTATCTTACCAATAGTAGGAAGAAAAGATTTAATCTTAGGATGAGAAGCCTTGATCTTCCAATGTGTTCTCCAAATGGTGGTTGGTGGACACCGATTCTTGGAATTGGAACCTCCTTGATATGTAACCGAGAAAAACCCTAAGTTTTTCTCCAACCGGGTGGAGCTAAGGATCGAACTCCTTAGCCTTTTTTATCTATGAATTTCGTGGCTTTCACCTCTCATAGGGCTCGGGGAGAACTCTCTTTTTATAGGCAAAATCCAAGAGAGAAAACCTATACGCAATCGGTTTAACAAAATAAAAGAGATAATTCTAATTATTATTATCCAATAAAAATAAGAGATAATTATAATCTTATAATAAGAAAATATAATTATCCTTATAGTTAAGAGATAGATAATAAATAAATTATTTTCTTTTATTTATCCAATTAATCATTTAACAAATAAATAACTAATTACACAATATGTCATTCATCCAAGAAAACTAATTTTTTGGAAAATCCAAGACATATTGGCACCATACTAAGCCCACCAGGCCCACATAAAATGTCTTTTCTATGTATTATATTATTTAGCCCAACTAAATAATATCCATGCATATCAATTAATTAACCCAGCCAATCAATTATCACTGAGGCCCAAATAACAAGATTATTAGTCCGAATTACAGAAGCCACATCGGGGACCATGGACCTATAACCAAGTAGCTCCAATAATTAATTATTCATCGAATGAATAAGTACATTAATTATTAATTCCGGGATTACGCCACCATAAACCCGAAACTGAACTCTTCCGATTATAGATGTATACTTATACTCAACCCATAGAGTGAATAAGCGTCCATTGATATAATCACTACATACGGATTAACCCTCCATAGACTGTCCATTCTGAGTGGGAAGTCTCCGTGAATCCCACTCAGAATATCTTATCCTTATTTACCATTAACCCCCTAGTGATCAATTAGTTCACATATCTGACTAGTAGCTAATTAGTCTAACATGAACTGGGCCCATCGATCATTTTCTTAGGGCTAACAAATAAGGGACTCGTCTCTCTACTTCCCGCAGGAGGAATGGATTCCATGTCCGTGAAAATCGAACTACTCACTCATCCGGAGATAGTGCCAATGAGAAGTGGCTTGGAACACATATTTAAGTGAACTGTAACTAACACATCAAACACTACCCCGGGACAAGCAGCACCATGTGATCACCTCAGGATTAAGGTTGATCCATATATGATCATCTAATGATTTACTAAGATTCCTCGATTACGGAATTATACCGAGAAATACAGATTAAATCGGTCCAAATTCTATATGAATGCCATCATATATAAATGCCCCACGTAGGTACCCTTTACCGACAGTCCGGATAAGACTATCGCACCCTAAGGTGTTCTGGGCGCATTATTGGTGTTTTAATCAAGAGACCCTAAACTCTGATTAAGTTCACCACGGACTAACAATTTAAGCATATCTCCACTAACTCAATCCTCACGTGTAATCCATACACTGAGTTAAGTGGTTACATACAGATATACTTAGGGTTTGCAGCGGTGTATTACTTTACAAGCACAAAGCAAGTAACTAAGGTGAGATAAATTCTGTCATCCATTATTAAAAAACAATTACACAAATTGTCTTTCGGGCACTACACCTAACATGTGGAACATTCAAAGGCTGAAGAATGGTTAAGGAGTTTCGAGAAAGCTTGCAGGAATATACATGTTCTTGAATCTGAGATGGCCCAGTTGCCGGTTATTTTACTTTTGGGTACGGCTGAATCATGGATTGATGCTATAGAGAGTAGCAACGGGAAGGTGACAGATTGGGAAAGCTTTAAGGCTATGTTTTTCAATGAATACTTCCCGGCGACAGTGCAACCAGACAAGGCTAGTCAGTTCTTAAAACTTAAGCAGGGTACACAGTTGATGGTATCTCAGTATACCAACAAGTTTAATGAGTTGGGAAGGTTTTATCTTGAGCATATGAAGGTTGAAGAGAGGAAGATGGCTCTATACAAGGAAGGGTTATCGTATGAGATACAGTCGGGTATGTTAGGCTTCATGGCAAGGAACATGGTTGAGCTTCTGAACAAAGCCTTGGAGGTTGAGACCTTCAAGAAAAAGGCTACCGTGGTTATCGGGAATAAGAGAAGTTTTGGGGCAAGTCAAGGCTATAACCGAGAAGCACCGCAGCAGAATGCTAAGAGGACAACAACCCCTACAACAAGTAAACCTCCAACCGGAGCACCGATTTTCCCTAAATGCAAAAGGAATCACCTAGGTGAGTGTAAGGCTAGTACAGGCGGATGCTACTACTCTGGAGATCTAGGACATTTTGCCAAGATGTGTCCGAAAAAGGGGAGCTCGAGTAATCAGAAGCAAGGAAGTGGAAAAGGCGGCCTGAGTCGCCCAGTTCGAGTGTTTGTAGTGGATGCTGAGATGGCTGAACCAGATGATAATGTTATTTCAGGTACCTTTCTTGTTTATTTTGAATTATTAGAGTACTTTAAATCATGTTGTAGTAGTATTTAAATAAATGAATTTACATAATAGGTACAATAATATTAGACAATCTACCAGTTACGGCATTGTTTGATACAGGAGCGTCTACCACTTTTGTGTCGTCTAAGATAGCTAAGAAGCTTAATTTACCAATGGAGACCTTAAGAAACACCTTGGAAATAACAACAACTTTAGGAAAAGTGACTAAGGTAGTCAAGTTGATGCCTCAAGTGGATGTACGAGTAGGAACGTATCGTTGCAAGAGTGACTTTGCGGTTTTGGACTTTTCATATTTCGATGTGATTTTTGGAATAGATTGGCTATCCGAGAATTATGTTCACTTGGATTGTAGAGAAAAGAATGTGATCTTTAAGATACAAAGGAAATCAGATAAAACCTATCAAGGTAATGTTTACAAACCAAGTAAGAAGCGTCACCCTATAATTTCAGCAGTTAAGGCGATAAGAGCTTGTCAGAAAGGCTGTGAAGGCTACTTGTTGTACCCAGTGGATGTGGAACAAGTGAAGCCTAAGTTAGAGGAAACCCCAGTGGTAAGAGAGTACCTCGATGTGTTTCCAGAAGAGTTACCGGGAAACATGCAAGATAGAGAAATAGAGTTTGAGATCAAGTTGGTACCCGGAGCAGCACCAGTTGCTAAGGCACCCTATAGAATGGCGCCGGCTGAATTGAAGGAGTTGAAAGCTCAACTTAAGGATATGCTTGAAAGGAATATAATTCAGCCTAGTACCTCTCCTTGGGGAGCCCCAGTGTTGTTTGTTAAGAAGAAAGATGGTAGCATGAGGATGTGCATAGACTACAGAGCCCTGAATAATCTTACCATCAAGAATAAGTATCTCTTACCAAGGATTGATGATTTTTTAATCAGTTGCAAGGCAAGAGAGTGTTTTCTAAGATTGATATTAGGTCTGGTTATCATTAGTTGAAGATCAAAGTAGCAGATATACCGAAGATAGCTTTCAGTACGAGGTATGGACATTATGAGTTCTTGGTCATGCCTTTTGGACTCACTAATGCTCCATCTGCATTTATGGACTTAATGCAACGTGTTTTCATGCCATACTTGGAAAAGTTTGTGATAGTATTCATAGATGACATCCTAGTATACTCAAAGGATGAGAAGGAACATGAAGAACACACAAGGATAGTGTTGGATACCTTGAAGAGGAATCAGTTGTATGCAAAGTTCTCTAAGTGCGAATTTTGGTTGGATCAAGTTAGTTTCTTGGGTCATGTCATTTTTGGAGATGGCATTAAGGTTGACCCAGCAAAGATTGAAGCAGTTGAGAAGTGGACCAGACCGACTACGGTTTCAGAGGTTAGAAGTTTTCTCGGTTTGGCTGGCTATTATAGGAAGTTTGTGCAAGACTTCCCAAAGATAGCTACACCACTTACCCGGCTCACTCAAAAGAATGTAAATTTTGAGTGGACCAGTGAGTGTGAAGAGGCTTTCCAGACGTTGAAGAGGAAATTGACTACAGCCCCAGTTTTGGTAGTTCCGGAGATCTTTGATAATTATGACGTTTATACGGATGCTTCGGGACATGGTTTAGGTTGTGTGTTGATGCAAGGAGGAAACGTCATTGCCTACGCATCTAGACAGTTGAAAGTACATGAGAAGAATTACCCAACACATGACTTAGAGTTGGCAGCGGTAGTGTTTGCCTTAAAGATTTGGCGGCACTACTTGTATGGAGTTAAGGCTAGGATCTTCACCGATCATAAAAGTTTGAAATATTTCTTTACCCAAGAGAATCTGAATATGATGCAAAGGAGATGGTTAGAGTTCGTAAAGGATTACGATTTGGATATTCAGTACCATCCGGGTAAAGCCAATGTAGTGGCTGATGCTTTGAGCAGAAAACCGGTGTTTGCAGTTTCAAGCATTGAAGATGTGGAAGAAAGATTAGATGGGCTGCAAATCCGAAGTTTTGATCAGATTGAAGATCGGAAGTTTGTTGCACTGTTGTTAGCAAGATCAGAGTTGATGGATGATATTCGAGAAAAGCAAGATGAAGATCCAGTTTTGGTTGATTTGAAGCGGGTAGCAAGAGAAAAGCCTATATGTGTTAGATAAGAATGGGAACCTATGGTACCAGGATCGGTTATGTGTGCCTAATGTCGGTGATCTAAGGCAGAGAGTTATGGAAGAGGCACAAAGGATTGCTTTTTCAGTTCATCCAGGAGCTACTAAAATGTATCAAGACTTGAAGGAAAAGTTTTGGTGGCCCTCGATGAAACTGGAAATAGCTAAGTTTGTAGCAGAATGTGATACCTGTCAGAAAGTTAAAGAGGAACACAGAAGGCCAGTAGGAATGCTTAAGCCATTGGATATCCTTGAATGGAAATGGGATAAGATCACGATGGATTTCATCACCAGTTTACCTAAGACAAGAGGCGGACATGATGCGATTTGGGTAATTGTGGATAGATTGACCAAATCCGCTCATTTCTTACAATTTAAGGTTGATATGTCCCTGAAGAAGATGACCACACTATACTTGGATAATATAGTGAAGTTACATGGAGTACCTATCTCTATAGTCTCGGATCGAGATAGCCGGTTCATCAGTCGGTTTCGGAAAGGTTTGCAGCAAGCTTTTGGTACGAGGTTGGATTTGAGTACGGCCTTTCATCCTCAGACAGACGGACAGTCAGAGAGGACCATCCAAACACTTGAAGATATGTTGAGAGCTTGTGTTTTGAAAGTAGGCGGGTCATGGGATGATTACCTACCTGTAGCGGAGTTTGCCTACAACAACAGTTATCACGCAAGCATAGGCATGCCACCGTTTGAAGCTTTGTACGGAAGAAGATGTAGAATGCCGCTGCTTTAGGATGAAGTCGGGGAAAGACAAGTCACCGGGCCAGAGTTAGTTGAACAAGCTAAGGAAAGAGTTTAGTTGGTTAAGAAGAATCTGAAGGCAGCTCAAGATAGACAGAAGAGTTGGGCAGATATTAGAAGAAGGTCTCTCGAGTTTGAAGTTGGTGAAAGGGTTTACCTACGAGCCTCACCAATGAAAGGAGTTAAACGTTTTGGACAAAAGGGAAAGTTAAGTCCGAGGTATGTCAGACCGTTTGAGATTCTGAAAAGAGTTGGACCATTGGCCTATAAGCTTAAGTTACCAGAATCAATGTCAAGAGTCCATAACGTGTTCCATGTTTCAATGTTGAAGAAGTGCTTGACCAAGATGGATGTCGAAACCACAGTTGATCCGGAAGTTCTTCAGGATAATCTTACTTATGATGAGAAACCGATCAGGATTTTGGACCGTAAAGAAAAGATGATTAAGAGAAGACTGATCCCTTTGGTTTTGGTGCAATGGAGCAATCATTCACCGTATGAAGCTACTTGGGAAGTCGAAGATGATATGATCAGCGAGTTCCAAGACTTCATGGACTAACCAGGTATGTTCTAGTTTCGAGAACGAAACTCCTTTTAAGGGGGAAGGAATGTAATATTCCGATTTTCAGGAAAGGGCAGACGTGTCATTTAGCGAAAACGGAATATCGGGTTCGGTTCCTTTTATTCGGAGTTTAAATATTTTGTTAAATATATGTATATTTTCGAGAAATATATATGTATTTTAAGGAAAAGAAAATCTGATTAGTAAGGGTAATTAAAGAAAGTAGGGATTAGGTTAATTATTGGGATTTCTCCTATTTAAGGAAAAATAAACCCAATCAGTTTTCCCTAACCTTTTGAATCAGATTTTCCACCTCCTAAACTTTATTTCCTGCGTGTGAATGGCAGAATTAGGGCTGCGAGTTTTTGATCAATTTCTAAGTCAATTCTTAACGGTTTTCAGATCAGAGTAGAGCATCGGAATCATCATGAAGAGAGCGTCGATTCAATATCAGAAAGTTGGAGCTTTCTTAAGGTATGATTAAGCCCTAGTTTTGTTCTTGTTCAAGTTTGATGGATTCAAACTCATCGATTCGTAGTTTTGCTCGTTTTGAAGCGTGTGATCGAATCTAATTTAAATTTTGGTTTTATCGCACATGTTTCTGCAGAAAAAGGGATCAATTTTTGCTGCGTTTTTCTGAGTTTGGAGTTGGAATTAGCTTGCTAAAAGGTAAGAAGCTCTTCCTACAATCTAATAATGGTTTGGAGTAGTTAGATCATGTTTTTTGTTTATAGATTAAGGGATGTTAGGATCTGAGAAAGTTGTGTTTTTAAGTTGTTTTTCTGATGTAATTCATGTATAATAAGTTTGGATTCGAGTAGAGATCGTAAAGAGATGAAAATCAGGTCATTAGGGTTTTTTTTCTGCACTGAATGCGCACGCATTCCTGTTACAGGATTGCCTAGGATAGTTTTAGTAGATTCAATGCGTACGCATTCAAGGGAATGCGCTCGCATTGTTGGTTCAGAGTTGATCAGGATGCTCCCAGCATGAACAATGTGCACGCATTGGTTGGGCAGTGTCTTTCTGCTTAAGTTCTGGTCGGTGAATACGTACGCATTGACAACAATGCGCACGCATTGTTTGAACGAGAGTTACAACCGGTTTTTTTTAGCAGGAAATGCGTACGCATTCCATAAGGATCCGCACGCATTGCCCCAGTTTTTTTGATAAATCTTGTTTAAGCTATGTCTTGGAATTTGAAATGTTATAACATGATCAAACAACACTAATTAAACATGAACAATCCCCGATTGAGTTTCTGATGCGTTTGGTTCCGGCACCGGACGTACTCTTAAAGGGAGTTGAAGTTCGGGACCGTCGGTAAGGCATGAAAGGGCTTGTGCTTTGATGAACTGGAGTTCATCAATGTCTGTGTAATTGATAGGATGTGAAGTCTAGTTGTCTAAGTGAGGGAGTAATCTTGCTTATTCTGAAAACACTTAGGTGGCTAGTTAATACATAATAATAATTACATAATTGTAGTAAAAGCTAAAACGTCACTTATTCTCGGTTAGGCACTGATTCATATCGGCGATGTGATACGTTCATAAAAGGTGGACAACGCTACTGGCTCAAAAGGTTGAAGGGTAGTGGAGGAAATCCATCGAACATATATGCATACCGGGGAGATCCCGGGACTATCGGTGCTAATCACCATAGTTGGCAAGTATATCTCGTGGTGGAATTTTCATCATGCATTGTGTCATTGATTAATGATGTAACCAAGATAAGCTAAGCTAGAAACGTATAGTCATGACATGTTGATAGGCATGAAGTGAACCCTAAATTGAGTCGGTCTCATTAAGATAATCTTTTAATTATAAACCTTAATTAAATTGTAGCTTCTACTTCTTACTTTGTACACTGTACTTACCTCAAATGCATGTATATTTATGTGTTTGGGGGAGAGAAGACGAACAGGTAAATTCAGAGTTCGAGGAGGACTTCGATGACGACGTTTAAGGACGACGAAGTTGAAGAGTTTCATTATTTATGTTTTATTTATTTCTTAGACTTGGAAGTTGTTGAGAACCTTGTAATTTACTTTTAGTTTGAGGATCCATATTTTGGTTTTCGTTGATTCTTTTTCCAACGTAATAATGTTACATTTCTACTCTTAGATTCTGTGTTTCAAGTCTTGGTTGTTTGGAAAAAAATTACCCGAGTCTTTTTGCTTCCGTTTGCTTTATTTTGATACGCCGTTGTAGAGGCTTACGTATAAAGTGAATTTATTTTATTTTATACGTGCCGAACTTTCCTTTTCCGTATAAGGACTCGGTGTCCGGGAACGGGGCGTTACACTACATCTTCTGCTTTACGAAGAGGGGAGTCCGCACTGCATGCTGTTTTCTTTTCAATTGCCTGTAAATGACCCGTAATGCAGACGCCGTTCATGAAAAAGTCTTGCCTGAAATCTTAACTCGAAATTCTCAAACAGATTACCTTCAACGATTCAAACTCGCCGTAGCAACTTACCGGAAAACCTTCAAAATAATTCTGATGATCACTTATGAAGTTCTTCAACCTGAGATCCAACGCATCGCTAATGGCAACCGAGCTCATATTTTATCAGCTCATCCCATTTATGAATTCATCATCAGGTCTGCTTTTCTACGTCAATTTTATATATTTTTATTTTTGTTAATTTTTGCAGCTCAATAATTTCAGCTGGGAAGATAATATTGATGCCGACAATTAAAGAAGAACTGGATTGTCGTCAATTACTTTACAGTCTTCTAATGCCGAGTGTATGTGTCTAGAGAGTGAATCGGAGAAGAAGGAACAAAGGTTGAATTGAATTGTGGGGGGAGCAATGGTGGTAGGGGTGAGAGAGTCGACATAAATAAGGGAAAAAAGAGGAATAATGCTGGGTTTTAACAAAGGGCAAAATTGGAAAACCAAATGAAATGCGTCCTTATAAACAAATAAGATTTAAGGATGTCCTAAATGCCCATTAAGTGTTCAAACTAGTCCTTTTAAAAAAATATCCATAAAAAAAGAAGAATTTTTTTCCACTTTCAAAAACAAAATTACTACTCCTTTCGTTTTTTTAGAGAATGAACCTAAAATCCATTTTTTAATACAATATAAATAAACATGACACAAAATTTGAAAAAATTACAAAAAGGACAAAATAAAAATCAGACGGACAAAATACCATCATCTATAACAAGCGTTCAGCAAATCGCTTCTTTTCGCTTCGCGTTCAGCAAGCCTCACATCTTCTTCTTATTTTTCATGTTGCTACTTCTTCCATGCTGTATTTTCTTGTTTTCTTCATTTTTTTAACCGTAACTTTTGATTTAGAACATTGATCATAAAATTCTTTCACCAAAGTTCATATTTTTTTCTCTTCATTTTGAGATCTCATATGATACCCTCCCGACGTAATTCTTGAAAGCATATTTGCATTAATCGTAGCGTTTTTCTTGTAAACGACCGTAACTTTTGATTTAGAACATTGATCATCAAAATTCTTTCACCAAAGTTCATATTTTTTCTCTTCACTTTGAGATCTCATACGATACCCTTTCAAAGTAATTTTTGAAAGCCGAAAAAATATTGGCATTAATCAGAGCGTTTTTCTATAAACGACTGTAACTTTTGATTTATAACACCGATCATCAAAATTCTTTCACCAAAATTCATTTTTTTTCTTTTCATTTGATATCTCAAATGATACCCTTTCGACGTAGTTTTTGAAATCTGAATTGAATTAATCGCAATGTTTACAGTAACACAAGTAACAGTAATAGTAACAGATGTAGTCCAAGGTTCAATAGCATCACGTCTGATCTAAAACATTTAAATATAATACTAGTAGTTTCCAGAATGTAAAAATATGGTTATAATGAACATATAGTACTTGTCTTTTGTATGTTACTTGTCTGATCTAAAAAAATGACATATTATTGGAAACTGATCAACATTTGGAAAGTTCGGAGCAAGAAATGGATCACTCATGCCATTGCTTTTAAAAAAACATAGATTTACGAGAACCAACTAACTAGTAGTATGTAAATGCAACATATGGCTCTTAGGCATGTGATGAACTTGAATTTTTCTTGTATACTTGTGATGAAACAAACTATCAAAAAATGCTTGCTATCATAATGAAACAATCTATCAAAATATTATGGAGATGCAACTCCTAGGGAATCAAGAGAAAAAACCCTAATAATATTGGATATAATCAAAAATCCTATTAAGGGAACTAAAACATTTTTCAAGTTGTTGAAGACAAAAGCAGTCTGTTTTACCATCTATGGACCTTTATCCTTCAAACCCGCACCACAGCAAACTTCATGAGAGATGTATGCAGCAGCAGAAAATGCATTAAATAGAAGCATATAAGCCTCACCAATAGGGAATCTAGGCTCCTCCATTTTCTTACAGACAAAAAAACACCAGCATTGCCTCACCATTTTGAATCAACAGCCTTCAATCACCTGGACCAAAACCACACCACAACAAATAGTGGAATGCAAGGAAAGATTAAAACAAAATAAAGATACCATATTCCTGCAATAACACCTTTTACTAACAATACATAGCGATATTAATAGTAGCAGTAACATTGTACAAGTAACAGTAACTGAAACACAGTAACAGTAACTGTAACACGCCCAAAAACTAGTGTATTAGAAAGCTTAATGGTATGAACCAAGTGAACAACACACTTAAGGCATTACTCTATTTAGGTAAATTATCCCGAAGACCGACTCAAGAACAGCCTCAAAATAGCTCAATATCTTGATGCAGGAGTTTGTAACGCATACAAACCTTAGAGTCAGTCAGATGCCCATCTTCAAACAACTGTAAAGAAAGAACACAAATTTCTTCTACAAACAACAAAAAAAGTGTGTACAAGACATGGCATGATCTTGTCCGTGGAACTGTGATTGGTGGCATGATACGGTATGTGGTGTCGGATGGTTTTGAAAATGGCTTGTGAAAGGAACTAGGTCTTGATGCATTACATGTGATAAACACATCACATTTGTATGCACATTTACATATAAATAACACTTCACATTTTCAGCACGAATGGATGCACGCATACATCACATTTTCATCACATTTTTTATTATTGAAATATGATTTTGACATGTGTAAGGAAAAGAAAAGGGTGACTTGCTTAAGAACCTCCAGTATGGTGCTTTTGGCTTTGGCAAAAAATATGAGCATTTCAACAAGGTTTGGAATTGATTAATGCATAGTTTCTTTAAACGAGACGTGTATATTTAGGAGAACAGATTTCGATAGTTGTGGACGATCTTGGCTCCAAACAAGGTATATTTTACTCTTTTCTAATGGTGTCCTACTAAGTAGTTTTTCATTTCTTTACTCTTTGTTTTTGTTAATTTCGGTACATGTGTTTGGATATGCCCATATTTTTATATTTCCGCATATATACTTCCTCAATAGTTGCTTCCTCCTTATAATCTCTTTTGTATTGCAGGTGCTAAGTGGCTTTTCCAGTTGGACTATGTGATGATGATGAATGCATAGAAGATGATTTCTCAACATGGTACAAAAGTGTGTAGATTTATAATATTTAAGAATGTCGGAGGTCGGAATAGCACATCGCCACGTGTCATCCCCACAACCATCCAACAATAAATGAAGATAGAGAAAGTCCATTTTTAAGGGCCAAAAGCCCCAAGGTCCGAGATGAGTAAGCTCGGACCCATCTCCCGACCTTTGCAAGTCGACCAAGATACAAATCAGTCTACTAATGTCCGACCCTACAGGTCGGCCTAGGTCCTTCTGAACAAAATCTCCCACGTGCACAACTAATCAGATAAACATGGAAAGAACCTTCAGCTATAAAGGCTCCTATCCGATATTCAAATCACCAAGATTCTCTCTTATAATTAAGGGGATTAAATCGTGATTATCTCTTCCTTAAGGAACACGAAATCATAGTCCACCAAGGACCCAACCCACGCAGTCCTAGGGCACAATCCCCTCTATATAAACTATCCTTAAGGAACTACGATGACTTGATTCCTAGAAAATTAACAGGATACGTAGACAGCTTGAGACACCATATCTCAAGTCCAGTCCAAAACACCACCAACCACCCCCTCTTTATCGTTTCTAGTTTTCTTGAAACTTGTGTAGATTGTCATTAGGATTGAAAGGCCCCGGATTCACTACCCCAGTGATTTCCAGCAACGTCAATTGGTGCTAGAAGGAGGGCCTCCTCTTTCTGGAAATCTTGTTCAACCCTTTCTCACCATCATGGTTACCACCAGAAATCAGGCTGCAAACGGAAACAACATCAATGATGCCTCAGCCTCCAATGCCAGCAATAACAACCAAGAGCATGAAGAAATTGTCCTTGACGCGGCCCACCAAGCATTGGTGGATCAACTGGTGGCTATGGATGATGCCACTAATAAAGCAATCCTCGATAATGCTCTAGTAGAGGAGGATGAAGAAGACGAAGATCTGATAGAAGATCTCATTGAAGAGGACCTTCATGAAGAAGATGTGCAGGAAGAGGATGGTGATTATTAGCTTGAGTAGTCTCATGTGGAAACACCACCTCCCCCTCTAAGGCCTAAACGAGCCAAAAAAGGATGACCATTTGTTCTCTTCAAATCGGGGAAATCAGTTGATAGATCCCCAGGCAATAGAGACTGTTAGGGATGAATTGGACGTTATATCTGGGAAGAGATCTACACTCTTGTTCCTCGTATTCCCCTTTACCGAGCAGGTGGATAACTATCCGCGTCCTGCAAGATTCAAAGTGCCAAAGTTGGAACCGTATGACGGAACCAAAGACCCACAAGATCACCTGTTACAATACCTAACTCACATGAACATGGACTGTGTCACAGATGAGATGAAGTGCAAAGCCTTCCCTGCACTATTGACTGGTCGAGCTTGCGAGTGGTGCAAAAGGATCCCACCGAGAACAATCTGCAACTTTGAAATGATGGGGAAGATGTTCCTCAATGCCTTTATTATGGCTATGCCCTTCCAAAGGAATGCCACTCATATGTTCACCCTTAAGTAGAAGAAAAAGGAAACCGTACTACAATATCTGAAGTGATTTAATGAGGAATCAATGCAAGTTCAGGACGCCGATGACCACATCTTGATCACCTCTTTTGTGGCAGGGTTACGAGAGGGGAGGTTGTACGATGAACTGAATAGAAAGATCCCCAGAACAATGGAGGAATGCATGGAGATGGCCTGTAAACACTGTCAATGAGAGGAGGCCAACCGACTGAAGAGAGAGTCGGAGAAAGGAGAACACAGGAGGTAGGCCTTGCAATGCAGGGACTTCACCCCCACTAAACAGGCCTCATGATTAGGTTCTCGCCATCATGGAATGAAAATGTTTGGCCCGCATCCCACCGCCCATGCTAAATGACCCAGAATGAAGGGATCAGAGCAAGTTATGCGCCTATCATAAGGATATTGGGCATCACTTAGACAGTTGCAGAGATTTCCACAGGCACATTGATGCAGCGATTGCCGAAGGCAAGTTGGATGAGGTCATAGACCGATCTCAGATTGCCAAGCCACGAGGTCGGCGTGATTATCAATGAAGGAATTTCAACCAGATCGGGGGAGACAAGGAGAACCCTAAAGAATGAAGGACTGATCTCCGGAGGGAGATGGATAGATAGATAATTGCACCATCAATACCTCAACACCATCATGGGCGGCCCCAGCAACAAATTCGGGGAAATAGGCAACCCTAGCGCTTGACCTTTCAGATCATTGGCAAACAATAAAGATCAGAGGCCAGCTCGGGAAGTGACCGATGGTCCTAGGGATCCACTTCCGTTGGTTGTGAATAATGAGGGCTTGGTCATAGAAGCCGTAGTGAAGAAGAACCTGGTCAAGAGGATCTGCATTGACAAAAGAAGCGCTGTCAATGTCATCTACTACTCATTCTTTCAGGCAATGAAGCTCAATGATTCAGAACTAACTAACTCCGGTCTCGGCAACACTGTTTGGATTCGCTGGATCCCTAGTTCATCCTCAGAGGATGGTTTGACTTGCAACAACCTTTGGACAAGGATCAAAGGGCAGGACCCTCATCCTCACCTATGGGCAGGCCTGCCCTGGTCGATCTATGGGCTATAATCTCTCAGGCTCATATTAGCTTGAAGTTTTCAAATCCAGATGGCTCGGTCGAGATAAAAGGGGACTTGGAGGTCGCCAGGAACCGCTAAGTGGCCACCATCAGGAATAAGGGAGTGATCCTGGCTAGAGGAGATCGATAAGTTCTTAGCGCTTGTTATTTTCAATTCCGTTGACCGTCTCTTTTTCTAGTTTATTTTGAACAATGTCTGAATAAATTGCGCTTCAGAAGCACCCTCATTTTTCAATTTTTTTGCTTACTTTGAGATTACGTATGTGATTACACTCTAAATGGTACCAATATTTATACCCATTTACACCCCGAATTCTACTCAAGAGAGGATAGATTGGCTCGTTATTGCTTAGAATATGTGTTAAATGCTATGTGACTGTTTCCAGGATCGTAATTCTGCATCTATGCTATTTCCCCCGAGGTTTTGGTATTGTTTCGTCTCATTTTTTGTAATTTATAGGATGTACCAAATCCGGAGCATTGGAGAACGGATCTGGACCAAAAGGAATGCATTGGGCTGAGTGATTGAAGTGCAAGAAGAAGCCTGGTGAAGAAAAAGAAGAGTAGAAGGCCCGGTAACCCGAGGGTTAGGCCCGGTAAACCGGTGACTTATTCAATACGAAATTCATTCTGCCGCATTATCAAAGTCGGTTAGGGTTTTATAGAGTCTTAAGTTGGTCATTGTATCTATATAAGGCCGCATTATCAGATTATTGTATAAGTCTTCATAGTTTATTATCAATTCTTCAAATACATTATATATTTTGATGAAAAAAAGTTTTCTTGAGCCTTAGAGAGTGGTTTTTGGTTTCCTCCCATCTTCCATCATTTCTAGCTTGAGTAGATCGAGCTAGATCTTCATTGTTGAAGGTATGAAGCTTTGAACGTTTCTTTATTGTCTTCAATATGGTAGATATGTTCGTATTTATGTGTTTTACTTAATCCGCATGTTTAACAACCCCATAATTTACTTATTTTAATCGTACTGAGCAATGTAGATCTAGAAATTAGGAAAAGCCGCCCCCGGTAAACCGGCGGTTTATACCGGTTTACGGAGGCATATTTTAGAAAACCTAAACTGGGATTCACTACAGCTATGTTGATCGGCAGTAATAATTAAAACGAGTAATAGGTCTGGCCAATCTAGTATTCGTAATTCGTAAATTAACATGAAGGACCGAAAGTGAAGTGTTAATTAGGACATAGTCTTGATGGACCCTAGGAACGTGCTGGTCAATGTCGACAGCTGTCTAGGCGGGTTAGCGGTATGAGGTAACTCTCAATATCGGCAGTTCTAGTTCTTTATGCGTATGGGCTATTACGGACCAATTAAGGAGGGTAGCTTGCGTATAGATTGTCTACTGCCATTGTCGGAGTAGATAGGAGTAGGAATTGCACCCATAGCTGATAAATATGATAAAACGCTCACGATTAATCTAAGGAAATTATGTGGGGAAGTAAGCATAACGATTAGCTAATCCAAGTTAGTAGATCGGTGAGGAGAGGGAGAGGTATACCATGTTTGTTTTCTTTTTATGATATTCTTGGTCAATGACCGCCTATATGTTGCTCCTTAATTAGGTTAAAATCATTTATATGTATAAGTTGCATTGTCTCTCTGTGGGATCGACCTTGATTCGCATTTACTAAACTATGATGTACCTAGTATTCTTGCTAGTAATATCGACGTTAGTGACTTACACGCGATCAAGATTTTTGGCACTGTTGCCGGGGAGAATGGCCAATTTCTATATATAAACATTTTAATTCTAATTAAGAAGTCGCTTTTATTTTATTTTATTTTATTTTTGGTCTTGAGTCGTTCTGTATCAATCCTTCATTTGTTAAACTGCCAGAATTAGAAAATTCAGGGCCGGTATCCCGAAGGTAACCTTCAACTTACCGAGGCCTGGAAAATCGATTTCTGAACAGTTCTTGTTATTCTGTGTTATTCCCTATTGATTTTAGTTAGTAGGTCCGCAACAGTTGGGATCACACCTAGCTGAAGCGGAAGTTACTAACCTTTTCTTTGTTTCATTTTGTCTTTTTGCAGATTGATCAGAACACTTCAGAAAATTTGATCGATTCAGAGTTGATAAAGCACGAACAAGCTGAACAATATGCCTAAAAGAATCTTGAACATCACACCAATTTCCATGTATCCCGGAACCGAAGCACGAGAGCATTATGAAGCGGTAAAGCAACGGTTGGAAAAGGAGGAGAAAACGATCAAGCAAGAGCCTGAAGATGGCTTTAAGGAGTACAACACATATCGTCCAGGTGATTTTCCTTGCGAATTAATAGATATATCATCTTCAGATTATTACTCGGATGATCTTAAAGAGGATCCTGACATGATGTTTTCTGAGTCTGAGGATCACCCAGACTCAGATACCGTGGTGAAGGTAGGAGACCCTGGCATTCAGACTCCCAATTTCTGTTAATGGAATATCCGTAGGATTAGGTCTTTGCGACTCTGGATCAAGTTGCAATATTCTTCCCTTTTCCCTTTGTCAAAAGATAAAACATCCGGTCGTGATGAATCAAACTAGGACCATGACCTTCGTAGACAGAACCAGAGATATGCCTGCTGGTTTGCTTAGAAAGTGCACAATTAAGGTAGGAGGATTCACGTATCCTATCGACTTTACAGTCATAGACGTACCTGAAGATCCTAGTGCCCCAGTTCTTTTAGGACGACCTTTCCTAGCGACGATCAGGGCGGTTATGGATTTTGATAAGGGGGAGATCACATTAAGAATGAATAATGATGCTGTATCTTTTGGGATCCTAGAACCCCTAGAAAACTGACCGAAGAGTTGTAAGATGACGTATGCTTCGGGGAAGGTAAAGATCTTAGAGATTGACGGGTATAAACATAGAGAGATTGTCATAGAAACCATTGAGCAGGAGTTTTTAAGATTAATGCTGAGAGAGAGAGAAGATAAGGACCACGACAGGATGCTCACAGAAGCTAGTCCTTCTATGTTGCATAGTGAACGAGTCGAGCTAAAAGTGGAAAACATGGAGTCCTTGAGTTTAAATTCTAAATCTCGACGCAGAGGTAGACCTAGCATGCAAGCTAAAAGGGAGAGGCGTGCTAGGAAGAGAGCTCAAAAAGTTTCTTTGAAAGTGCAAACCTCTGGAGCGAAAGTTTGGCGAGTGAAGGCTCCAACCCTTGATTGATCGGAGATCTAAAGAAAGTCGAGCTGGCGACTACAAACTCAGAACTATCTCTTCAAACCCTTAGGTAGTTTAGGATTGAATAAAAGTAGCCGGATGAAGGGACGAGCTTTTTTTCATCCTACCACAAACTTAGGCTTGAAACCGATTGGTTGTGGAAAGGTTTTTTTACCTCGTTGCGGATTCTAGTGAATTAGGTTAGGTTTTGAGTCGGAAGCAACAAGTGGAAGAGTAAAGGGTAGTCAAATTGAGGTCAGAACTGAGCAAAAAGGTTGAGTAAGAAGTACAGAGAAGGCAGATAGAAAAATCTGGATAAAAATACCCCCGGTTTCTCGAGGGTAACCTCCGGGTTACCGAGGATTGATTTTGGGATTTCTGAACGTCAGTGTATAGAGCTGAATTTTTAGAGACACGTGGAGGACACACGTTGCACCAGATACGGTCCGTCAGCAAAAACCGTCCTCTTTTCCCCTCTTTTCAAAATTTTCATCCTTTCCCACACTCCACCATAACATCACCTCAATCCCATCAATCACCTCCTCAATTCCCTCACCCTAATAACTTCTCCACCCATTATCCAACTAAAACATCCACATTCATTCCATTTTTCCTATTTAAACCACCGCTTCATCACCATTTTCATCATTCTTATCATTTCATCTTTTTCATTCTCCAACCTTCTTCCATTCCTTCTTTCTTTCTGAAATTCGACCACCATCACCATCAAACCACCACCATAACCGAACCAATTTCCTTCCATTTCCAAACCCAAAACACCATTTCATAACCCTATTGCTGAGTTGTATTGTTCCAGCTACGGTGAAGTGCTACAATTTCTTCTTCTTCCATCATCAGAGGCACAGTCCAGAAAGAAATTCAGAAATTTTAGGCCGGTAAACCGAACCTTACCTCCGGTTTACCGAGGGTTCTTTTTCAGAAACAGCTTATGTATCGGTTCTATACTCATTCAGGATGGGTCCTAAGCGTCAAAGGTCAGCTGTTCGTCCCAGTGGATATCAGACAGTGTATGGAGATGCCAATCCCTTGATAGATGGGGTTGCGTAATTCCATTCTTTAGCTATTTACGAGTCATTTTGAGGACATTGGAATGCAAGACCAGTGGCCCGAGAATGAGGGGTAGATTTAGACGACTGCGGGATGATATTTCCAGGTGCCATACAAGAACAAGACTTATTGGACATGGCTGAGGCACCGGCAAGATTCAACACCACGGTGGTAAGAGAGCTTTATGCATATGTTTCGCATAACCCCGGAGCCACATTTGCCATGTTTCATGGTGTCAATGTTGATTTTTCGATTGAGCGGATCAACGCTCATTTTGGGGTTAGACATCCACCGGTGGGTCCGGATGAGTACACATCCTCGAGCAACATTGCCGATTTTGAGATGATGGATATGGTTGCTGATTTCTTAGGGGTGGAATGGAAGCGCAATCCTACAGGAGCCCCCACCATCTTCCTAGAGAATGAGCTATCTTGGGACCGGAAGATGGTCAATCGATTTGTCTGTGCTCGCCTTCTTCCGATGAAGCACACTGTTTCAGTTATCACTTCGAGGGCAGAGTTGATGTTTTATTTAGAGATGGGTGCCCCAATCAACATCGGTATGTTGATTCATAGCCGTATCCATGAGATTGCCGCCACTTCTGAGCGAGAGCTTCTACCTTACGGGCCGATGATTGATATGTTTGCTCTAGAGGCCGAGGTGAAGATGCTTGTGAGTGATGATTGGGGAAGATCCTGAGCCTCAGCTCAGTTCATAGTCAGTTTCGAGAGTTCAGAGACGGTTTTGTTGGTCCCTTGAAAAGGCTTTGGTTAAGTTTAGAGGGGGGGGGTGAATAAACTTAACACTTAAAACTTTGGAGTTAACAAATTTCGCAACTTCGGCGGTCCGCGATACTTCGTAAGTACGCTAAGACTTCGTAGCTCCGTCGATAAACAAGTAGTCTACTGATAGTTGAGTTTGCTGAATTTGTGCAGCGGAATTATATCAAAATTAAGCCTTAATACTTGTTGTTAAATATGATACTAAGTATTAGATACTCAGTAGTGCAAGTGTGAGATTTCAGTTGCTAGATTCAGTAGGTTGATATGTAGGATAAACTAAGTGCAGAAATTAAATGCTGAAAGTAAGTAGGCAGATTTTATAGTGGTTCCAGGTGGCGTAATCCTGTCAGTCCACTCTTCTCCCGTGATGTTGGAGGAAATTCACTAGAGATCTTTGATGTAGTGTTACAAAGATTCCTAAGTTGTTTGTCCTTCACCAATAACTATGGCTTCACAACCGAAAACTCGGGAACAGTAGGATTGCTGCTCCTGAGTCTTCCACTGGTCCTTGAAGGGTAGGATTGCCTCTTCACCAGCTCCACCACAAACAACAGTCTTTCACACCCAACAGATGCTTCACTGTCTTCAGCAGGTTCTTTATAAAATAAAGATTGAATCAAGTAAATGATTCAGTTGCAGCAGCTTGATTAGGATGATGTAATCAGCAGCTTTATGCTCAGTAAGTTCAGCAGGGTGTTTTTCAGCTCAGAGTTATCACTTAATGTTTATCCAGAATTCCTTATCTTTTTCTGAGTTGAAAGTCCTCTATTTATAGGTAGGAATGCATGTGACTTGTATTTGAAATTCAAATGTGACCGTTCCTTGTTTTTGTCCCATCTAATTTGCATTCTGTCACTATTCATAGGACTGACACTGTCAGAATTCCTTTTTGACAGAGCAGTCTGTCCACCCCTTTGACTTGTATCCAATGGATAAAAATATAAATCACCCCAACGTCTTTTTAATCTCAGCCTTTGATTTCCTTGATAAGTCAGAGGTAGTTGGCTGTCTTTATCCATGTAATCTTCCAATAATCTTGAATTAATCGAGGTATAATATCGCGGGTTCATCATCCGTGAGATACCTATCATCTATTCGAACTCCAATTTTCTGTATATAAAATACAATGCAGCTGATTTCTTTTATCTAACTTTTATTTGTGAAGTTAGATTACACCATTTTAATTATAACCAAGTTCCAAACATCATCCAACTTATGGAACTTAGACCTTCTACACAAGGTATATGTAATCAGTTTAGGTCATCACAGACTTGCCTAAATTCTGATTCCATATCCTTGACTTTAAATACTATGTTTGATCCCTTAGCCTTCATTTACCGAGTTTGAACCCTCACCTTCGGTCTTCGGTCTTCAACACGGGTTCAAGACTAGTCTACCGACCTATCTACCCTATCGACCTAGACCATCACTCGATATCAACCGGCCTTTACAAAGCCTTTTGATGCTTGTTTGATTAAACCTATTTATGAATCAAACTCTAATAAACCTATACATTTGATCTAGACATCTTTTTGCCTTTGCACTATAACAGCTAGTATGGCACTCATCATCAAAACTAAAAAATAAGTCCAACAATTTCCCCCTTTTTGGTCATGATGCCACTACCCTCACCTAATCAGCAAAGCAAAAAGATTAAGACAAAAATAGAACAAGTGCTCATCTTTTATTAAAATCATTTGATCAAGGCTATTACAAACTAGATACAGCAAAGATAAAGTAATGTAAGTATGCTGATCTATTGTCTCGTTTCTCTTTCTTGTCTAGCCTTCTCAGCTTGATCTTGATAGGCTCTGATCTGTTCTATCATATCCCTCATCCATTCATTTTCAATCGGTGTAAAATCAATGTAGGGATTAACTTGTTTCCACCGAGTTCCAAGCTTCAGCGGGATAAGATTGATATCATTCACTCGAATCCAAACTTCATGTACAGTTCCTTGAATTCATCAAGTGAGTCCTTTGCTTTTGTGATAGGTAAGGTCCTATCACCTCCGCCACTTCTTCCACCTCTCGCCTCCTCTCGTAAGTTGCCCTTAAGGCTCGACTCTTGCTTCCCAAAATTTCAATCCCAAGAAAGAGTTTAGACCTTCATGAAATCCCATGTCATGATAAGGTCTTCTTCGTTATAGTATTCTTTCTTGTATTGTCTAAAGAGATCATCAAGTAAGTTGAACTCGCCGTGTGCGAGTTGCTCGAAAGCATTGGTATCATCTTGCCATCTCTTTTGTGCAAAAAGTCTTGCGGCCTCTTTTTTCGTACGGCTGATTGGCCCTCTTCCCCCTTAGTGACATCATCAACAAAACGGGAAATGAGGCCATGAATACCCTCCCGTGAGATGACCACTCTATTCAATTGGCCTTCTATAGCTCCAGTTCTTGTATCAAGTGAAGTAATCCTTGATTGCGGGGTCTCCTCCAAAGAGGTTGATTCTTTCGGTAAGTTTAGGATCAGGCATAGCAGGTTGTTGTGCAGCAGCAGCAGGCTCAGCAGGTTTAGGTGTTGCAGCAAGGTTGTCAAGTTTCTGATGGATAGAAATAAATTGATCTTTCAGAAATTGATCTTTTGCAGTATTTCCAACCATGATGCCCCTCACATCTAGAATCAGATTATTCACAGCATTTTGAGTAGATGTGAAGTTTGAAGCAACTGTGGCAGTAGATTGTCTGTTTTCATTTACCATCTTCATCAGTTCTTCAAATATCTCTTTTCCGTCTATCCAGGTTGTGTCCTTAACTCGTTGCATATCATGCCTTACGTTCTTAACTCATTTAGTACTTCAATCGGTACTTCATCGGTCATCCTTCCACCGGTGGCTTCATCACGAGCTCCTCCACATTATACCGTGGCCTCGATTGCTTACTACCATTGCCCTACTCCTATCCAAATTCAGTCCAGGTTAGGTCCTTTATATTCCTCCAGGATAGGATCAATGACAGTTCCTCAAAAACAGTACAAATGCCCGAGGGGGTTAACATCAATATTTTCTTCTTCAGCATCCGAAACTCCTCATTGCGAAGTCAAAGTCCAAGAAATTCGCTCATCTTCATTAACAGCAGACGGGCACGACTATCTTTCCCTTCGGTGGTCTTGCCTCCGTAGGCTCCACTACAAACAGCCTCATCAACAGCGGGGGTTTCCTCCAAACCCAAATCAGTTCCAACCTTTGTCCAGTGTGTTTGAGACTCAGCGACTCGTACCTCCTGTTCCAACCTTTGTCCAGTGTTCGTTTGTAGCCCAAACAACTGTGTACCTCCTCTTCAACACTCTGTGGATTGAATATAGCCTCATTATCCACTTGGAATCCTTCGCATGACCAATCTTGTGTAGGATGATGGCAAGTTTTAGTAAGAGTGCCCTCAAAGTCAAATCCACCTTGATATTCAATGGACTCTTCCGAACCGGCACCGGGTTCATTGAAATCGGTAACCTTTTCTCCATCCAAATCCTCACTCTGTTCATCTTCGGTTGTGCGTAGGCTCTACAACATGGAATGTACTTGGTTCATCGCCTAGCCTACCAAAGACTCGATTGATTCCTTCATTGATCAATGCTTCAAGATCATCCATGGTGAGATCCTGTAGATCCTCATCCCTCTCTCCAGTCTGCGGCCCTCAGCAGACTTACCAGTATTAGTGGACAGTTGTGCAGGTTGTTCTATGATTAATGTAGTCCCACTGGTTGCTCCTGGTCCAGAGGGAAAATCTCCTCTAGAATCTGATGATGAGGAAGAATCATCATCACCATCTCTTGGATCTCTAAACTTGATACCTTCCTCTTTCTGTTGTTCATCAAACAAATCCATCAGCCTTGATTGCAGCAGAGTGGTATCAACTAGATCCAGTAGGTTCTCTACTCCCAATTTTTCAAAAGCCTATTCTTCAAAATCTGTCATAGGTTCAAGAAACTGGCTTTTTGTCTCTTGTAGAAACCAAACTTCCATTGGAAATAGTCGCAATTTTCGAAGTTTGGGATCTACATACTCTTCGTTTTCTTCCTTTCTTTCACATGCCTTTCAAAGGGCATGAAAGATCTCATGGGAGCGACTCAAAGGTGCCTTGTTGACCTCCAAAGGTTCCAACAAGTAAATTCATGGTTTCTTCAACAGATGTTTGAAAGTCAGTAGGTTGCCGAGATTGTACATTTGTGCCTACTACTTCCATCTATACCACACTTGGTTCCTCCTGACTTACATGCTCATCAGCAGGGTTAGCAGCAGACTGCTCTTCCCCCTGAGTTCTTGCCACACTTGCAGGGTCTTCAACCAAGTCTTCAATTACCTCTTCAACTACCACGGCGAGTTCGGGTTCGGGTTCGGTGGTTTGTTGTGGTTCTTCGATAGATACTACGGCGAGGCTCGGGGTCGTAGATCGTCGCCTATATCTTCAACAGATTGCTCAACAACAACCTGTCCAGCATCAGTAGACTTGACACCCTCTTCAGGTGAGGAGTCAGTAATCTCCACAGGCCTGATTATAGTCAAGGGCTCAGCCTCAACAGCCTCTTCTTCTGCTTCTACTGGTGCTTCCTCTTGGATTCTTTGAGCTTCCAAGTTTCTTAATTCTTTTCCCTTTCCATGTTTCTTCTTTTTGGCAATTTCCTTCATTCTTTTGGAGAGGGGTTCATCATCAATTTTTTCAGTAGATTTTCTCTTTCTACTAGCTTCCTTCGTTGTTCTCTCAAAATTTCAACAACGGTTTTCCTTGTAAACTACAAAGCAGGTCGGTAACCTCCACTTGACCCTCGGCGGACTCGACGATGCAGTCAGGTTGTTTCCTTTCTTGTTTTCTTTGAAGGCTTTGAAACTTCAGTTATTTTCTTTGTATTTCCACCTTTTCTTTTCTCAGCAGCCTTCTTTGGTGCAGCATGTTTAACAGATTTCTTTTTAGGTTGCTTAACCTGCTCACCACCAGCATCACCATCATCTCCATCATTATCATCATCAGCAGCCTCTCCAGCAACCTCTTCATCATCATCTAGACCAGGGATAGCATCATCAATTTCCTTCTTGTATCTAGACTGATTGATCTTTTCAGGTGCTACATCAGGGATTTCCAGATGATTCAGCAGGGTCTGAACCATCAAAACTAAAGGCAGGGCCTTGGACTTCCTCTTTCCCTCTTTGTCTTCCTTGAAGACCTTCTTCATATAATGGATGAAGTATCTAGCCCAATCAAACTTCATGCTCCTGCAGATGATAATCATCAACTCTATCTTGGGTCCCGATAGAAGTGTCCATACTTCCAACTAGTCCCGTATGTTTTTAGCAATCGCCTTGCTCACAGATCGTATTCACTTCCAATATGTTTGCGTTGATGCCTGGAACGGATTTGGTGGCTGCATTTGTTTTAATCGATCAACAAACGCCATTTTGTCCAATCCCATTGCTTCGGGATTGACCGAGCCATCCACCACTTCAACAAATCCAAAAACTTCTCTCAAAGAACCGGGGGAAACTTCAATTTCTTGCCCATTCACAATAGTTTAAAATGCTTGCTTCCTTCCCCGTATCCGAATATTTCTCCGTAAACCGACAACATTTGTATAAGAAATTGTTTCCAGTCTTATATTCAACACATTCTCCGGACCGGCATACCTTCTTATTCTTCGACCAATGTTAATGGCTAATTCGATTCGTTTGCATCTTCAACAAAACCTCTAACACTTTGGCTTGATTCTATTTGGACATCAACCTTTTCCGCCATTTGTAAGAGAAGAATTAGATGAAGAAGATTGAATCTCAAATCCGTGTTCACACAAGTGTAGAAATTGCGGTGATAAAGCGATTTGCAAGTAGAGATTCTCGCGTATGATAGCTCGAATATATAGACAAAGTGGGTGGTTGAAACCGTCGTGCACGTACATCCATGTCAACCATGATTAATCTGAATAAATGCTGGCTTGACACGTGTTCCATAACGTATGATAACCGTTAGATCGTGTTAACTGCGGTTATAAAGATAAAATAAATATCCCGCCAATATGCTTTTTGACTTTAATAACTTTGACTGAGTAACGTTCCATCCAGCAGGGTGATCCTCAGCAGGTGGGTTCGGCGACTCGCCGACATGAGTACTCTGCTGATCCTTGTTTTCTTCTTGTTTTGTTCAATTGATAATACAAGATGAAGTTTAATACCAATGACTGATCTGTCAAGTGAGCTCACCCAAAATGACAAAGACCAATCCCCTTGGCAACCTCATTTGCTCAATTGTCCAAACATAAGTACATGGAATTGTTGATACCAATGACTAATCTGCTAAGTGAGCTCACCCAACATAGCAAAGACTAATCCCCTTGGTGAATTCCAGTACACTGCCGATTATCAGTCAACTTTGATAATTCCAAGTTCAGTCCTTAATTTGGCAAATCTTTCACTATCAAGTGGTTTAGTGAAAATATCAGCAAGTTGATCTTCAGTAGGGATGTATAGAACCACCACATCTTTCTTTTCAACATGATCTCTTATAAAATGATGTCTCACATCAATGTGCTTGGTTCTTGAGTGCAAAACAGGATTTTCTGTGATTGCAATTGCACTTTTGTTATCACACATAATTGGAATTTCCTTTTCTTCAATCCCATAATCCCTTAATTGTTGTCTTAGCCATAGTACTTGTGCACAACTTCCAAAAAGCAATGTATTCACTTCAAGAAGTGGAAGTTGAAATAGAATTTGTTTCTTGCTAAACCGGGAAACCGATCTATTTCCCATTAACTCGACGGTGTTCCCGAGGTGCTTTTCCTATCAATCTTGCATCCAGCATAATCAGAATCTGAGTAAGATATGACTTTGAAGCTTCCTTCCTTGGAATACCATATCCCTACTCCCAAAGTCTCTTTTAGATACTTGAGAACTCTCTTGACTGCACCTAAATGACTTTCTTTAGGTTTAGATTGAAATCTTGCACAAACACCTACAGCAAAGGATATATCAGGTCTGCTGGCAGTTAGGTACAGCAGACTGCCTATCATCCTTCTGTATAAGGTCTGATCAACATCCTTGCCTTCTTTATCTTCATCCAATCTGATGTTTGTACTCATAGGAGTTGAGTTCTTAGTGCTGTTTTCCATACCAAACTTCTTCAGCAACTCCTTGGTGTACTTGGTTTGATGAATGAAGATTCCATCTTTCATCTGTTTAACTTGTAATCCCAAAAAGTAATTCATTTCTCCCATCATACTCATTTGGAATTTGCTCTTCATAAGATTTGCAAACTTTTCACAAAGTAAATCATTTTCAGAACCAAAAATTATGTCATCCACATAAATTTGTACCAGCAGGGTGCTGTTCCCTTCACTGATTCTGAAAAGTGTCTTGTCAATGGTTCCTTTTGTAAAACCATTGTCCACCAAGAATTGAGATAGAGTCTCATACCATGCTCTTGGTGCTTGTTTCAATCCATAAAGTGCTTTGTTGAGTCTATACACTTTATCTTCTTGATCTTTAACTTCAAATCCAGGAGGTTGCTGAACATACACTTCCTCCTCTAGGATACCATTCAAGAATGCACTCTTGACATCCATTTGATATACTTTGAAGTTCTTATATGCAAGCATGTGCCAAGAATAATCTCGATAGCTTCCAATCTTGCAACAAAAGTGCATAAGTTTCATCAAAATCTATTCCTTCTGCTTGAGAATAGCCTTTTGCAACTAGTCTGGCCTTATTTCTCACAATGGTACCAGATTCATCAAGTTTATTTCTGTAAACCCACTTAGTACCAATGATATTTGCATTACTTGGCCTTTTAACTAGTGTCCGAACTTGATTTCTTTCAAATTCATTCAATTCCTCTTGCATAGCTATTATCCAGTCTGGATCTGAAATAGCTTCTTCAACAACTTTTGGTTCCATTTGAGATAGAAAGCAAGTGAACATAGCTTCCAGTTGTCTTCTAGTCCTCACACCTTGCTGTACATTGCCAATAACTTGTTCGGCGGGGTGATTCCTTAACCATTGTGGATTTTGGTTATTTTGATTTTCAGAACATCATCTTCGTAGGGTCTCCGCCGTAGCTTCTTCTACGGGGGGTCAGCGGATCCTTGAACTCGCTTCGCTTGTTGCATCGGTAACATTATCGCGGGGTGTTCGGCAGGGCGAGATCGAAACTTTCAAGTCATTGAATCTTTCCAAAACTTCAACACAATCTGGATCGGTGACTTGTTGATTCTCGGCGGGTCCACAATCTTCATCTTCTATACCGATAAACTTAGGTTCATCAAACACAACATGGATTGTTTCCTCATGTTTCGGTGACCTCTTGTTAAGTACCCGAATGCTACGATCGATGACCGAAGAATATCCCAAGAATATTCCTTCATCTCGATTTTGGTTGGAATGTTTTCAAATGAACTTTATGATTTAGAATGAAACATTTGCTTCCAAATGGATGGAAATAAGATATGTTAGGTTTCCTTCCATTCCAAACCTCATAAGGTGTCTTCAGCCTTCTTGTTTACCGATGTTGTTTTGTGTATAGCATGTTTGTATTTATTGCTTGCCCAATATCTTTCGAGTAGCAATGCTTCACAAATCATTGTTCTTCCCGCTTCCTTTAAAGTTCGTTTCTTCTTTCAAAGCAACCCCATTTTTTGAGGTGTACCAAAGACAGCAAGTTGATGTAGTACACCATTCTCGTTCACAATATTCTCTTATAACTTTGTTGAGAAATTCAGTACCCTGATCTGATCTTATCTTTATTACTGTTATACTCTTCTCATTTTGTAATCTCTTCAAAATATTAGGCATGCTTTGAAGTGTTTCACTTTTCTTGTTCATAAAAATCACCCAAGTATACCTTGAATAATCATCCACAACCACTAAAGTGTACTTCTTTCCTGTTACACTTGTTGGAGTTATTGGTCCAAAAAGATCCATGTGCATCAGCTCCAATACTCTATTAGTTGATTGTTTGGTCTTTGATTTGAAACTTGACTTTATCTCGTTTACCCCGTCGACATGCATCACATATAGCATCCTTTTTGAATGTGATCTCGGGTAAACCAATCACCGCCTTCTTCTTCACCAACCGATTGATGTCATCAAAGTTTAAGTGATTTAACTTCTTGTGCCATAACCAATTGAGTTCGATTTGGTATGCACAATCGTGCGAGTTTCGGAACCGCAGTAGACCAATCCACCACATACATGTTCGTTGTCTTCTACCAAAGCAAGTACAACTTGATCACCTCTTTCACTAATGACAATACGCTTGTCTTTGTCAAAAGTGACCTTGTATCCCATGTCACGAATTGTCCAAAGGTGCTCGCAAGTTGTAGTCCAAATCCTTCCACATATGCAACATTCTTGATTGTAAGTCCATTTCGATAAGTGTGCCATATCCTCTTGTATATCCAGTGTATTCTTGTTGCCAAAATTCACCCTTGGACCATCTTTTGCTACAAAGTTTGACAGTAAAGTGCTTATTCTTTGTCATGTGTCCGGAACATCCACCGTCAAAGTACCGGACCCTACAAAACAAAGTTAATGCATTTTAGGTACCCAAACCTGTTTGGGTCCATAGTGGTCGTAGCAAGCATGACCCTTGGTATGTTTCCATAAGGTCTTCTCCCCGAATGTGTCATACTTTGGTTCATACTTTGGTTCATACATGTATTCCACACATCCATAAGTTCTAACAAGTAGGTTGTGTAGGAATCACATATGTTTTACGGCCTTTTGGTTTATAATGTCTTTGTTTAAAGTGATTCTTGGTGTTAGAAGCATTAGTATAACCCGGTTGTTTGTCTGTCTGTTAGGAATGTACCGTAATATGGAGTCCGCCGAGGTCTTGTGCAAGTCCTCTTCGATCCCATTGCCTAGGTTTTACCCTAGCTGCATGGTTATACTTGTTGTATCTAACAGTAGATGCAGGAATGTTCCAATCATCATCAGTGGGAAATAGTCTACCCTTCTCCCTGAGATAAGTATCCCTTGAATGATTAACATTTTTGGGTTTAGGATTCTTATCCTTGGAATATTTCTGTTTCTTACCCTTCTGTGGTCCAGCAGACTTAGTAGCAGGTCTGCTATCAGCAGTTTAGAAGGCACAACAGTCCTATTTTTAGATTTATTCTTTTTATTAGGAGATGTTGACTTCTTTGACCTCTGATTTTGCTTCCTTGAAGCATTCTCATTGGGTTTTACTGCTTCAGCAACCTTACTGGGAGTTGGATCTAGTGCAGGTACAAACTTAGGACCAATTCTGGTACTAGGTTCAGTAACTTTACTGGATCCATTCTTGTTAGATTGCTGAGTTCCAAATCCAAGCCCTGTTCTATCCCCATAAGGCTTTCCTGATTTGTATGCAGCATTGGAACAAGATGGTTCAGCAGATTCAGAGGCTGATGGATGTTCAGCAGACTTATGCTGATTCTGTCCAACATCTTTTTCCTTACCTTTGAGAACCCTTAATTCAGCTTTCAATCTTCCAACTTCCAATTCAAGAGCTTCTTTTTCAGCCTTCACAATCTCATAACACGATTGTATTATCCTCAGTTGATTAAGGATGGCATCCAAAGTCTCATTGTTGTCAGAATTTCTAGGATTTGAACCACAGGTTGATTCACAATCACTTCCAGCAGGAGTGTTGATGGATACAGTGTTGTATACCTCCTCAGTTTCATCCATATTGGCCATCAAAGCATAATCCTCCATATCAGCAACCAGTGCAGTGTCGTCTGATTCATTTCCCTTTTCAGATTCCACTTCATACCCTGATTCATCTTCAGCAACCATAGCCTTCTTGCCATGTCTTCTTTGTTGACTCTTGGTCTTCAGTAAGTCTGGACAATCAAGTATAAAATGTCCAGGCTTCTTGCAGTTGAAGCAAAGATAATCAGGTTCCTTGCCTTTTTTTAACTCAGGACAGTCAGGTTTGAAGTGTCCTGGTTTCTTGCAATGAAAGCACAGATAGTCATTATCTTTCTTTGGTTCTTCTTTCCTTCTTTCAGTAGGACTCTTTGTGAAATTTCTTGAAGGGGCCTTTCCAGTCTTCATCATCCTGATTTTCTTGCTCAGTAGGGCAATTTGTTCTTGCATCTCATCCAGCATATCATCCTGTCCTCCTGATGTTTCTTCATGATGTGAAGCAGCCAATGCAGTGGTCTTTGGCTCTTCCTTTTCGTTTCAGTGCACAAGCTTTTTGCTAAATTCATAAGCCTTTAGATCTCGAAAACAATTTGAAGGTGTCTTCTTCATGCAACTTTCTCATTTCTTCAATTGCGGCACACCTTCATTTTCCAAACATCTTTTGCAGGTAGAGCTTCCAAGATTTTTGTGTTTATTTCCTCTTTTGAATAACTTACACTCAGCAGGGTAAGTTCATCCAGGATTGCATTGAATCTTGATTCCATTTGCTCAATGGTTTCATTTGGCAGCATCTTGAACTTTTGAAATCCCTTTCTGGCCACACTGATTTTGTTCTTCTTTATTGCATCAGTGCCTTCACAGATCAAGTGAATCTTGTCCCAAAGTTCCTTTGCAGTCTTGCAAACTTTAACCTTCATGTACATATTGCTATCCAAGGTTCTGTAAATGATATCAATAGCAATGTTGTTGAGGTTTGCTCTTTTTCTGTCTTCTGCATTCCATTCTCTTTTTGGTTTAGGAATGTACTCAGTTGTATCACCCACTGTTACTGCCTTAGTAATCTCCAGTGGTCCATCAGTTAGTACATCCATCATCTCATCATGAGTTGCAGCAAGGTAAGCCTGCATTCGACGTTTATACTCATCAAATCTATCTAGAGAACACATCAACATAGTTCTAGCATACCGTGTGTTATCCATGATGCAAGTCTTTGAAAATCGTAACTTGAAAGAAAGTTTTAAAGAATTTTCACAAGCACAACAAGTAGGATTCCTTCGTAAACGAAGCTAATCGCTCCGATACCAATTGTTGGTCCCTTGAAAAGGCTTTGGTTAAGTTTAAAGGGGGGGTGAATAAACTTAACACTTAAAACTTTGGAGTTAACAAATTCTGCAACTTCAATAGTCGCGATACTTCGAAGTCCGCGAGACTTCGTAGCTGTGATAAACGTAGTCTCGATAAACGTAGTCTACTGATAGTTGAGTTTGCTGAATTTGTGCAGCGGAATTATATCAAAATTAAGCCTTAATACTTGTTGTTAAATATGATACTAAGTATTAGATACTCAGTAGTGCAAGTGTGAGATTTCAGTTGCTAGATTCAGTAGGTTGATATGTAGGATAAACTAAGTGCAGAAATTAAATGCTAAAAGTAAGTAGGCAGATTTTATAGGGGTTCCAGGTGGCGTAATCCTGTCAGTCCACTCTTCTCCTGTGATGTTGGGGGAAATTCACTAGAGATCTTTGATGTAGCTGTTACAAAGATTCCTAAGTTGTTTGTCCTTCACCAATAACTATGGCTTCACAAACTGAAAACTGGGAACAGGTAGGATTGCTGCTCCTGAGTCTTCCACTGGTCCTTGAAGGGTAGGATTGCCTCTTCACCGCCTCCACCACAAACAACAGTCTTTCACACCCAACAGATGCTTCACTGTCTTCAGCAGGTTCTTTATAAAATAAAGATTGAATCAAGTAAATGATTCAGTTGCAGCAGCTTGATTAGGATGATGTAATCAGCAGCTTTATGCTCAGTAAGTTCAGCAGGGTGTTTTTCAGCTCAGAGTTATCACTTAAAGTTTATCTAGAATTCCTCATCTTTTTCTGAGTTGAAAGTCCTTTATTTATAGGTAGGAATGCATGTGACTTGTATTTGAAATTCAAATGTGACCGTTCCTTGTTTTTGTCCCATCTGATTTGCATTCTGTCACTATTCATAGGACTGACACTGTCAGAATTCCTTTTTGACAGTGCAGTCTGTCCACCCCTTTGACTTGTATCCAATGGATAAAAATATAAATCACCCCAACGTCTTTTTAATCTCAGCCTTTGATTTCCTTGATAAGTCAGAGGTAGTTGGTTGTCCTTATCCATGTAATCTTCCAATAATCTTGAATTAATCGAGGTATAATATCAGCAGGTTCATCAGTCTGCTGAGATACCTATCAGTCTGCTGAACTCCAATTTTCTGTATATAAAATACAATGCAGCTGATTTCTTTTATCTAACTTTTATTTGTGAAGTTAGATTACACCATTTTAATTATAACCAAGTTCCAAACATCATCCAACTTATGGAACTTAGACCTTCTACACAAGGTATATGTAATCAGTTTAGGTCATCACAGACTTGCCTAAATTCTGATTCCATATCCTTGACTTTAAATACTAAGTTTGATCCCTTAGCCATCATTTACTGAGTTTGAACCCTCAGCCTTTAGTCTTCAGTCTTCAGCAGGTTCAAGACTAGTCTACTGACCTATCTACCCTACTGACCTAGACCAGTCTGCTGATATCAACCAGCAGGCCTTTACAGTGCTTGTTTGATTAAACCTATTTATGAATCAAACTCTAATAAACCTATACATTTGATCTAGACATCTTTTTGCCTTTGCACTATAACAGCTAGTATGGCACTCATCATCAAAACTAAGAAATAAGTCCAACAGGTTTAGAGCAGAGAGAGAGCGTACTCCAGTGCTTGGTGCACCCAGAACTCAGAGAGCCGTGCTTGAGGAGCACTCCCGAGAGATTGCGAGTATGCATCACAAGATGGATCGGTTTATTGACTTTCTAGGAGTTCCGCCTGCTACCCCGCCACCTAGGACTGCCCCACATCGTAGAGCATCATCTTCTGCCGCCGCCGCCTCAAGTTCTGCACCACCTCCTGGTTTTGAGCCAAGGGACGACTGGGAGGGTGATTCCGATGAGGACTAGCTTTTAGTTCTTTTTATTGTTGTTTACCATTTTTCTTGTTTTTATTTTATTTTCCTTTCCTACTTAGTTTATGTAGCAGAATATATTTTATATAATGATTTTGTCGGCTTAAACTGTTTTGGAGATTATTTATTTTCTCTTTTACCGCCGCATTTTTATTATACAGTTTGTTGTCACCACTATTCTTCTTGGTTTTTCTTGAGATACATAGCACAGATTCTTCATGGACTACTTACATGAACCCGATGGATTATATGATGATCCGATTCTTCTTTGGTTCCGCCCTTAACCGAAGCTAAGTTCCTTTTTGTTTTTCATTTCTAAAAAAAAAAAAAAAGGGTAAACCCTACCCCCGAGGGTCCCCACTCCCCCTGTCCCACGGGATGAGTGGAGATGTAAATCAAGATCCCCCAGTAGCTCAGAGTCAATGGGCTTACCTTTAACAGGAGGGAATAATTCGCCCCTTGTGGGAATCGAACCTCTAACCTCCCGCTAGGCTGCAATTACGCACCCACGCCCCTTGCCAACTGGGTTATGTCCTGGGGACTTTGTTTGTTTTTCATTTCTCATCTTACACATTGGGGACAATGTTTCGATTAAGTGGGGGGTAAGAGAACGTCACTTAGATTTTTAGCATTATATTCCATGAATTGCGTGATTGTCTTGATTCTCTTTGATGAACGATTCACCACTCAGATTTTGATTCTTTTCGACAGAATTTCGAAAAATTAGAATATCTTTGATCTTTTCGAGTTAATTGACTTCATCTTTGTTTTACTTCGCACGAGTAAGACAAAGTGTCCACTTTTGAAGTAGTGGCGTATTAAGCGCATATTCTGTTATGAGCCACCATTTTAAGCACATATAACTCACTTCCCTTAGTGTGTAGTCGATAGCATATTGCTTTGACTAGAGTTGACCCTGGCTTTATCACGAATCATGTTTCACTTACGCTTAGAAAGGCAAAGGAATTTCGGATTCGGTAGTTTATCATGAGTGGGGCCGTGAGGATAGTTAAATCAATGAGAGTTCACCCACCAAGAAAGAGAAGTGCATTGAAGTATATACATCTATATTCTCTTTGGCAACATCTTAGTCGATGAAGCATAAGACGTATGACTTTTGCATAGACCGATAAACATGAGCCTAAGAGTAATATATGCTCGGTTCTCGATCCGCCTTGCCAACTCAATTAATTAATAAATAACATGTTCGAGACTAGTTAGTTAGACTACGGGTTGACGTAATGTGAGATTGTCTGCATTTCTGAGCGGTTGTGAAAGTCATTGCACACACACATTGGCTCATGACATGAATAGTGTTTAATATGTTACTGATGGATACGAGTGGAATGATTTTGATCTTGGCTTAGTAAGGCATAATTGTTTTTAATTAACTTGTGCATTGATCAGGGGTGTTGTTTTCTTTTTGCCTTTTTGCTCGGGACTATCAAAAGCTAAGTTGGGGGTAGTTGATGACACTCTAAATGGTACCAATATTTATACCCATATGCACCCCGAATTCTGATGAAGAGAGGATAGATAGGATCGTTATTGCTTAGAATATATGTTAAATGTTATGTGAGTGTTTCCAGGATCGTAATTCTGCATCTATGCTATTTTCCCCAAGGTTTTTGTATTGTTTCGTCTCGTTTTGTGTATTTCATAGGATGTACCGAATCTGGAGCATTGGAGAACAGTTCTGGACCAAAAGTAATGCATTGGGCTGTGTGATTGAAGTCCAAGAAGAAGCCTGTTGAAGAAAAAGAAGAGTAGAAGGCCCGGTAACCCGAGGGTTAGGCCCGGTAAACCGCTGACTTATTCAACATGAAATTCATTCTGCCGTATTATCTAAGTCGGTTAGGGTTTTAGAGAGTCTTAAGTCAGTCATTGGTTCTATATAAGGCCGCATCAGATTATTGTATAAGTCTTCATAGTTTATTATCAATTCTTCAAATACATTGTATATTTTGATGAAATAAAGTTTTCTTGAGCCTTGGAGAGTTGTTTTTGGTTTCCTCCCTTCTTCCATCATCTCTGGCGTGATTAGATCGAGCTAGAACTCCATTGTTGAAGGTATGAAGCTTTGAACGTTCCTTTATTGTCTTCAATATGGTAGATATGTTCGTATTTATGTGTTTTACTCAATCTGCATGTTTAACAACCCCATAATTTACTTATTTTAATCGTACTGAGCACTGTAGATCCAGAAATTAGGAAAAGCCGCCCCCGGTAAACCAGCGGTCTATACCGGTTTACTGAGGCATATTTTAGAAAACCAAAACTGGGATTCACTACAGTTATGTTGATCGGCAATAATAATTAAAATGAGTAATAGGTCTGGCCAATCTAGTATTCGTAATTCGTAAATTAACATGAAGGACCGCAAGTGAAGTGTTAATTAGGACATAGTCTTGATGGACCCTAGAAACGTGCTGGTCAGTGTCGACAGCTGTCTAGGCGGGTTAGCGGTATGAGGTAACTCTCAATATCGGCAGTTCTAGTTCTTTATGCGTATGGGCTATTACGGACCAATTAAGGAGGGTAGCTTGCGTATAGATTGTCTACTACCATTGTCGGAGTAGATTGGAGTAGGAATTGCACCCATAGCTGATAAATATGATAAAACGCTCACGATTAATCTAAGGAAATTATGTGGGGAAGTAAACATAATGAATAGATAATCCAAGTTAGTAGATCGGTGAGGAGAGGGAGAGGTATACCATGTTTGTTTTCTTTTTATGTTATTGTTGGTCAATGACCACCTATATGTTGCTCCTTAAATAGGTTAGAATCGTTTATATGTATAAGTTGCATTGTCTCTGTGGGATCGACCTTGACTCGCATTTACTATACTTACACGCGATCTGTATGCCTTACTATAATTGATTGTACAAGTCCACAAGGACAACTTAATACGGGAAGTTAGTCTAATCTAGCCCACCTCGCCTATTACTTAACGTGGGAAGTCAGTCTAATCTGGCCCAGCTTGCCCAATACTTAACATGGGAAGTCAGTCTAATCTGGCCCAGCTTGCCCATTACTTAACGTGGGAAGTCAGTCTAATCTGGCCCAGCTCACGTATTACTTAATGCGGGAAGTCAGTCTAATGTGGCTCAGCTCGCCCATTACTTAACACGGGAAGTCAGTCTAATCTGGCCCAGCTCACCCATTACATAATGCGGGAAGTCAGTCTAACCTGTCCTAGCTCGCCCATTACTTAATGCGAGAAGTCAGTCTAACCTGTCCTAGCTCGCCCATTACTTAATGCGAGAAGTCAGTCTAACCTGGCCCAGCTCACCTATTACTTAACGCGGGAAGTCATTCTAATCTGGCCCGGATCATCGTAAAACTAATCTGGCCCATCTTGGCGATGATTAATACAAGGCAAATAAATTTGCCAAGGACAACAATCTAAACTCCGCCAGATCAGGCGAAGGTGTCCGAGCTCCACATTAAATCAAGGAATAATAAAACAGTCAATCAAACAAGTACTATCAAAGTCTTGATCACTAGGTGACCCGCTCTAATACCAATTGTTGGATTGATGCACAAGTACTATCAAGAATCAAACAAGTACTATCAAGAATCAAGTGGTTCTTAAATATTTTAAACTTTTTAACACTAGTGTGAGTTCTTTAAGAAAAAAATGTAAGTGTATGATCAAGTAAACATGTTTAAGACAAGTGTAAGCAAGTTTGTATTAAACTGTTGTTATTAACTATTATTAAACCTAATATCAAGTTACTTGATTGATTGCAGAGATAAACAAATGATCAGGTTCACAACTAATATATGCACAACTGGACAAACTAAAAGATATAGCAGATATTCAATGTCCATATTACAAGGCAGTTAAATTACATAGAATTACAGAATTCAGCAGATTGAACTATACAACAGATTAGGTGCACAACAGACTGAGAGTACTCAGCTCATTACTAAGCAGGTCTAAAGATACTTCATGCTACAAAGCATAATACAGAGCCAATACAAGAGAAGGAAAACTCAGCAGACTATAACACAACTAATTAAAACAACTCACTGAACTATCAGCTGAACTTCAAGAGGGATAATCAAGTTTAGTGAACAACAGTATCATACTTAAGATTCATAGAGTTGATTACAGGTTCAACAGACTAAGCCTAAGCACTCAAACTATTACAAGATCTCACTCAGCATGCAGGTTCCACAGAGCAAGATTCAGCAGATATAACATAAAACAAGCAAAATATACTGACTCAAGGGGTGTTTTTGTATTGATGTATAGTTGCAAGAACTGAGATTCAAGTACAGTAACCAGGGATTGGAAGATTATCAAGGATCAGTAAATCACAAAGTGTCTTGGGAATCACATTGACCTATTCACTTACAACAGAGTGCAAGTCCACAATCCTTACACATAGGCAGACACTTCTGGGACTTCTTTCTAAAATGTCTTGTGACAAACACCTTGCAGGGAATCGGTCATGAAAATTTATATACAGATTATGAACCACAAACGACTAAGAAGACCATAATCAACCAAAGACTTCTATCTAAAAGTAAGGTCTGAATTCAAGAATTAAATTCCTTTTGATCCACCACTAACAGTCAAGGTATAATCCTCAAAGCCTCACTAGGCAGATCACATTGATACTTAAGACCAAATGATCCTGAGATTGATACCTTATGGGGGTTGATCAGAAATACTAAAATCAAGGATTTAAACACTAGAACATACTCAAACTTTGCATAGTAAACCAATATCAGCAAGCAGACGATTATTAAACTGCACACATACACTTAAGGCAATCAAAACACGTACAACACAAAAAGAGCAGATGGAGTAACTGTGTACCTTGAAAAGAACACTAGAAACCTTAGTCAGCAGGGATTCTAAGAAGGCCATTGACCAGACAACCACTGTCAATAGCAAACTTCTGACTACAACTTGGCCAATCATTAAAGATTGACAAGAACAGCAGACCACCACTTCTGTGAAGTGTTAAAGAAAACCAAAAAAGTGTTTAAGAGTATGTGAGATTGCTCAGGATGTTTTATGCCTGAGCAGTTGCAATCCACTTTGGTATACAGGTCTATTTATAGGCTAAAAGGTAAAAGGAACCTTCAGTCTTAATAGATTTGCAGGATCAACTCTTTAAACTGAAGCGCCAAATAACACATGTGCTAAATGCGGAACATGCAAGTAGAGTAGGTCAATTGAACATGTAACTACCCCGGGTTGCCGTCGGGCCAAAAATAAGGGTTTTTAATACATATCTATTGAACTAGAAGTATTGAGCCAACCAGAATTGACACTAGCACATTATGAGGAGTTGTAATGCCTTACAAATCGAATAGTACCAGATAAAGGGACCCGGAATGATAAATTGTTAACTCTAAATATAGAAGGCACAAATAGGGGTCAAATAAATTGATCAAATATAACTTGGTTCAGGGGATGTCCAAGAAACTGAAGGCCATCTCTGAACATGGATGTTGATTTATGCCTATTGGTGCCGAATGTCCTGATTAAACCAACAGAGTCATAAATTAACCATCATTGAACCTCCTGATTCCCAAGCCAGAGTCAAAACCAAGACCTTACAGGGTAAAGACCCTCCGTCTGACCAGACATATTGTAAAGCAAGGGTTTTGAGTTGATTTACCAGAGCAACCCGGCATAGAACTCGAGTTGTAGTAGACCTTAGGTGTAAACATAGACACCTTGTTGGATTGGGACTTCTAAGAACATGCAATCTTGATTTCTCACAGTTACTTCTCAGAATCAACATGGGGGAATGAATCTGGTTAAGCACATGGTCCATGTTCGGAAAATTTTATTGTTTTGATGATGGCCATACTAGCTATTATAGCAAGCCTAAAATAAGTCTAAAAGAACAGTAATGTTTGTATAGGATTTACTTAGAAGTCTAACATGTTGTATAAGTTTAGTCAGACAAGCACTGTAATAGCCTGGTAGAACGGGTCAGTAAAACCTTTGGAGCAGCTCAGTGAAGACAGCCAAGGAACCAGCTCAACGAAGTGAAGACCTATGCACTTACTTACAACCAGGGAAGCCTATGATGACCTTGGGTAGTCTAAGACTTTTTACAAGTGATGGAATCTATTCTTTTAATATGGTGTACACTGATCTCATCCAAATCAAGGATCAGTGAAGTACAAATATACATTGACATCAGGAATCAATGAAGAAGGAAAAACGGCAAACCGGCTAAGAGAAAGTTCTACTGGCTGACTAAAGGAAAGGAATGACGGTGAAGAGTATCTCAATGGCGAAGTAATGATCAGAACAGCCTAGTAAGTCAAATTTGATACTCATGATAAGTGCAATATATTAAAATCAAAGATCAAGCAATTAATGCAGAATCAATCAAGGACGGATTTTATGATGGACGTTTGAAGAAAGTCCGGATCACCAAAATCAAGAAATATTAAATCAAGCCAGAATCAAGGATGATTCTGAGAATTAAATAGCCAACGGATGAATTTTTGAATGAAGGAAATCAAGGCTATAAATAGAAGGCATTGACAGAAAAACAATATAAGAATATACACGCAGAAAAATCAAAGTGTTGAAACTCTGTCAATTTCACAAGCCTTCATTTGAACTGAAAAGAAAAATCTAGCAGATCAAACTCAGAAAACAGAGCACCAAATCCACATCAAGTACTGAGTCTGATCATCCCTCTGTGAATCAAATTCACACCAAACTGAAGCAATTGAATCAAATTTTCTGAGAAGGAATTGCACCATTTGAAGTGATAACTGCTGAAGGATTTGTTCTTAAGGAGCAGTGTGGAAGACTGAGTCACTGAAGCTTTTGTAGTCAGGGAGTGATAGTCTTGAGATTGTGAAGCTTGTGTAGCAGAGGACAATCATAACTATTGTATTGGTGAAAGACAATAGTGAATTCCTCCAATCATCACAGGAGAAGAGTGGATTAAAGGATTACACTACCCTGAACCATTATAAACCTTTGTGTTCAATTTACTTACTGCACTTTACTTTACAGCATTTCTTTACCGCACTTTATTTATACTCTATGTGTGCTTGAACTTCTTTGAAACAACTTTTAAAGAATGGACTTATCCACTGCCCAAAAGCTTTTAAAAGAACAAAAGTTTTTGAAACTCCAATATAGTCATTCACCCCCCCCCATGTGACTATATTTTTACCCTTCTCTGAGACCAACAATTGGTATCGGAGCAGTGTTCCTAGTATCAGAACCTGTTCAGATCTGATTTCTAGTAAAAAGAAGATCACATACTTTCAAATTAGTTTTCAAATTTGTGTCTTATATATACATATGTTTGTCTGTGACTATAGACTCTTCAAATTTAATGTCTAAAGTACATGTGTTCGATGTTACCTATTTTGATGAATATAAAATAAGAATGTTGTCTCATCTTGCAGCAACTCTTGAGAAGATGCTGGATGTTATAAATGATGGTCCCGTCAAAATTACAACTGTGGAGAACTCAGGTGCAAATCAAGAAAATACAATTGCAAAGCCAAAAAAGGATTGGACCAAGGATGACAGAAGAAGGGCAAATCTCAATTTTGTTGCAAAAGATATGATCTTCAAGACTCTAGACAGTAACATGTTCTTGAACATTAAAGATTGCAAAACTGCAAAAGCTATGTGGGATAAACTGGCCCTTGTCAATGAAGGATCAGAGGCAATCAAGGAAAATAAACTATCTGTTGCAAAACAGAAGTTTGAAAACTTCAAAATGAAGACGGGTGTATCTGTGGATCAAATGGATAACAGGTTCTCAAGCATCATTAGTGAACTGCAACAACTTGGTCATAAATATCCTCAACAAGAAGTCTGCTTTAAAATCTTGAGAGGTCTACCTGGAAGATGGAAGATCATCGCATCAGTGCTCAATACTGACACATTGACCTTAATGTCACAATTGAAAGCTCAGGAATTTGAGTTAAACAGTGAAGACATTGCACCAGCAGGGCCACACAAGGTCAGTGCACTTGTTGCACCCTAGCAAAGCAAAGCAGCTAACTCAGCTAGCAAATAGACTCTAGAACTAAAGGAGCATATGTTTTACCGATCAAACGTTTTGACAGATTCAAGAGAAGCAATTCAAAGGAAGTTCCTCATCAAACAAGAAGTCAAACACAAGCAAAGATATGAAGAAAAAAGATGATGAATACAGATGCTTCAACTGCAAAAAGAAAGGACACTTCAAAGCTGATTGTCCAGAAGAAAAAGACAAAGATGAAGAAAAGAAGAAATACAAGTCATCAGACAAAAGAAAGAGCAAGAAAGCACTAAAAGCTTAAACCAGTAGTGAAAGTGATGAATAATCATCTGATAATGACTCGGATGACAGTGAAGTCACCAGTAGAAAATGACAAAGCATGTTTAAGTCTAATGGCTAAGGAAATTGAAGAAACAGAGGATGTATGGTACATAGACAGTGGATGTTCCAGACATATGACATGAAATAAGGGATGACTGACTAAATTCAAAGCTTTTGATGGACCCAAAGTTACCTTTGGAGGCAAAGAAAACCTAGGAAAGATTAAGGGGGAAGGCACCATGAAAAGGAACAACCTGAAGAATTCAGAATGTGGCATATGTCAAAGGATTCAATTTCAATCTTCTAAGCATTAGTCGATTCTGTGACAAAGGATACAATGTGCACTTTAGCAAATAATGATGCAAAGTTATTCACAATCAAACCAACACAACCGTACTTGCAGGAAAAAGAGATGATAACATGTATGTGGTAGATTGGAAGACAACAAAAGCAGAAACATTTCTGCTTGTCAAGAACAAACAATCACCTAGCTGGATTTGGCACATAAGGCTAAATCATCTGAATTTCAAGACTATCAACAAGCTAGCATAAAACAAACTGGTGGAAGGCCTACCTGAGATCACATTCAAGAAAGAAAGACTATGTGATGCATGCCAGAAGGGGAAACAATTCAAAAGCTCATTCAATTCAAAGCCACATCAATCAACAACAAGAATCCTACAACTTCTACGTATGGATCTGTTTGGACCAGGCACACCAGTGAGTGTAAGTGGCAAAAAGTACACTCTTGTGGTGGTTGATGATTTTTCAAAATTCACTTGGACTATCTTCTTGAACAAGTAAAGAGAAACCCTCAAGAAGCTACCTGACCTTTGAGATGGATTCAGAATGAAAATGAATTGAATCATATCAAGATAAGATCATATAGAGGCACAGAATTCCTAAAAGAAGTGATCAGAAACTACTATGAAGAGAATGGTGTACTACATCAACTTTCAGCAGCAGGAACACCACAGCAAAATGGAGTTACAGAAAGAAGAAACAGAACTCTAAAAGAAGCTGTCATATCTATGATAGCTGAAGCAGGTCTACCAAAAAAGTTTTGGGCAGATGCAGCAAACATGGCTTGTTATTCACAAAATTGATCAATCATCAGCAAATATCATGGTAAAACACCTTATGAAGTCTAGAATGGAAGAAATCCTAAAATTTCTCACTTACATATGTTTGGAGCTAAATGCTTTGTCTTAAACAAGAATCAGCTACACACTTTTGATGAAAATGCTGATGAAGCTTTCTTCATGGGATATTCAGATACAAGCAAAGCTTTCAGAGTATTGAACAAAATAACTTTGGTGATTGAAGAATCAATACATGTGGTATTTGATGAACCTAACACCAGCTGTGAAGATCCACTCAACCTAGATGAGACAGAGACAACAAAACAAGACTCTAGACTAGCTTATGTGGAAGCAGATGCAGTTGATGATCAAGATGATGAAGCACCAGTAAATACACCAGTAGAAGAGGCTTCACCAACACAGTTAACACCTGACATCAACTGGCTCAAAGACCATCCAGCTGAGCAAGTCATTGGAGATGTACACACAGGTGTAAGAACTAGAAGAGGAAGTATGTGTAAAGAAACCCCCAGGATTTCAACTCAAAGGAAAAGAAGACAAAGTGTACAAACTCAAAAAGGCAATATATGGACTCAAGCAGGCACCTAGAGCCTGGAATGAGACCCTTTCACCATTTCTGATAGACAATGGATTCAGCAAAGGAACAATTGATAAGACTATTTTCAAGATTCAAGATGGATCAAGCAGTCTACTTGTCCAAATCTATATGGATGATATCATTTTTGGATCAAAAGATGAAAAGCTATATGGATGATATCATTTTTGGATCAAAAGAGAAAATTTCAAATGAGCATGATGGGAGAACTCAACTACTTCCTTGGACTTCAAGTGAAGCAGATGAAAGATGGCATTTTTATCAATCAAGCCAAATAAAGGACTTGATACATAAATATGGAATGGACACATGTGGTACATCAGATACACCAATGTGTGCCATAACTGTTCTTGGGAAAGATGAAAATGGAAATGATGTGGACCAAAGGTTATACAGAGGAATCATGGTTCACTACTTTTAACTGCAAGCAGACCAGACATTTCATTTGTAGTAGGAGTATGTGCAAGATTTATATCACAACCAAAAGAATCTTACTTACTAGAAGATAAGAGAATCATCAAATATCTGAAGCAGGCAGTATGTTGGAATTTGGTATCCAAAAGATGATGGATTCAAATGGATATCTTTTTCAGATTCAGATTATGCTGGATGCAAAGTGGATAGAAAAAGCACACCAGGAACTTGTCAATTGCTAGGGAACAGACTAGTATCATGGTTTATCAAAAAGCAGAGTTCCATATCTACCTCGACAGCTAAAGTAGAATATATAGCAGTAGGTAGCTGTTGTGCACAAACACTCTGGATCATACAACAGCTAAGAGATTATAGAGTAGAAGAAAAGACAATTCCTATCATGTGTGACAACACAAGTGCAATATCAATTACATAGATAGCAGTACTTCACTCAAGAACAAAGCATATTGATGTGAGACATCATTTCATCAGAGATCATGTTGAGGAAGGAGATGTAATCTTGAGATACATTTCTACAGAAGATCAATTGGCTGATATTTTCACAAAACCACTCAGTCATGAAAGATTTTGTAGGTTAAGAACTGATTTGGGAATGATTGAAATTGATTAAGTTACAAGGAGCAGCTAACTGGAGTAATCAGCGAAGTAACTTCACCAGCTGACTGAACCTTTGCCATTTCGAGTGCGCTCACTTGGCAGGGAAGGCACTGGTACCAGCAAAGTTAACTTCACCGATTGTTAGTGTTGGACATATTTTAGTTTTAATGATGAGTCCCAGACTAGCAGTTATAGAGCAAAGGCAAAAAGATATCTAGAATGAATGTATAGTCTTACTAGAGTTTGATCCTTGTATAGGTTTGATCAAACAAGGACTATAAAGAGGTCAGCTGACTTGATCAGCAAACCTATCTAGGTTAGGTGTTCAGTAGAGTGTCTAGGACCTACTGAAGTTTGAAGGCTGAGGTTTCTTAGTATTGAAGACTTAAAAGCCAAGGATATGGGATCAGAATTTAGGTAAGTCTATGATGAGCTAAATTGGTCACATATACCTTGTATAGAAGGTCTAAGTTCCATAAAAGGAAATGTGATGATTGGGACTTAGTTATACTTAATATGGTGTACTCTAACTTCATAATTAAAAGTCAGATGAGAAGAAGTCTGCTGAGTGTTCATCAAGAACACAGCAGACTAAAAGTCAGCTGACCAAATATATACATCAGCAGACTCATGAACCACACATCAGCTAAGTATATACATATCAGATTAATCCATTTCAAGAATCATTTTTGGAAGATTAATTGGATAAGGATGAATATCAAGCATTGGATTAACCACTCAATCAATGGCAAGGATTAAAGGGACGTTGTAAGGATTTCAGAGCCAAATCAAAATTGAATTAAATCATTGGTTGATTGACTGTATGTCACAAGGACACTGACAGTGACAGAGAAGTACATCAAAGGGAATTTCAAGTAATGGTCAAAATATCCTATAACGGTTAGATTTGAAAATAATATTCAAGCATATGATTTTCACCTATAAATATAGAACCCCTAGAACCAGATCAAACAAGGAACTTACTAGAAATCAAGAGCATTATACTCTGCTGAATTGAGCATTCATACTGATCTAGAATTTTCTTCAAGTGTTATTACATTCAAGCATTATCTAGTATCTACACTTGGAGTTCTAAAGCTGCTAATCTTTTCATCTTGATCAAAATCTTGGAGAAGATGAATCACTTACTTGATTCAACCCCTTCTTTTCTAAAAGAAACCTGAAAATAGAGAAGCACTGCTGAGTGTCAAAAACATTTGTTTTATTGGTGGAGCTTGTGAAGAGGCAATCCCACCCTTCAAGGACCAGTGGAGTACTTAGGAGCAGCAATCCTACATGTTCTTAGTATTCAGTTTGTGAAGCCATAGTTATTGGTCAAGGACAAACAACTTAGGGAGTTTTGTAAGAGCACTCAAAAGACTCTAGTGAATTTCCTCCAATATCACAGGAGAAGAGTGGACTGACAGGATTACACCACATGGAACCACTATAAAACTTGCCTACTTTACTTTACTGCATTTACTTTCTGCACTTTACTTTATTGCATGTTATCCATATCAACCTACTGAACTAGCTACTTTATTTACACTACTTTCACTACTGAGTATCTAATACTTAATATCATCTTTTATACAACAAGTATTAAGGCTTAAAATAATTATTCCGCTACAACAGATTGAATAGATTCAATAGTCAGTAGACTCTTTAAAGTCAACAGACTATTGACCCTACTGAGTTTGTTTATCTCCAAAAAGTTTTAAGTGTTATGTTTATTCACCCCCTCTAAACTTAACCAAAGCCTTTCAAGGGACCAACAATTGGTATCTGAGCAGAGCTTCTAATCTGAAGTATTCCTACTTGTTGTGCGTGTGAAAAATCTTTTAAAACTTTTTCTAGTTTCTGTTTTAAAAAGCTTTTGCATCATGGATAACAACTAGTATGCTATAACCATCTTGATTTGCTCTCTAAATAATTTTGATGAATACAAGCATCATATGCAAGCTTATCTAGCTGCTACACATGATGAAATGATGGATGTGCTAACTAATGGACCACTTGAAATCACCAAAGTCATTACTGTGGATGGTGCAAATCAAGTCATTCCTAAACCAAAGGCTGAGTGGTGTGCTGAAGATAGAAAAAGAGAAAATATGAACAACATTGCTATTGATATCATTTACAGAACCTTGGATAGGAATATGTACATGAAAGTGAAATATTTCAAGACTGCCAAAGAGTTGTGGGAGAAACTACAACTGATTTGTGAAGGCACTGATGCTATCAAGAAGAATAAGATTATTGTGGCCAAACAAAAATTCCAAGAATTCAAAATGAAGTCCACTGAAACCATTGAACAAATGGAATCAAGATCCAATGCTATTCTTGATGAACTTACCCTGCTGAATGTGGTATACACCAAAGAATATATCAACACCAGAATTTTGAAAGCTTTACCACCTAAAGAAATCTGGAAGATGAAAATCACTGAAATGGAAGAATCCAGGTGCCTTCATGAGGAGGATACTTTCAAGTTATTCGCAGATCTCAAAGCTTATGAATTTAGTGAAGATATCATTGCATGTGCTGAAAAAGAAGTACCAATAACAACAGCACTGGTTGCTACACATAGAGTAGAGTCATCAACTGCTCATGATGATGAACTGGATGATATGCAAGAACAAATAGCATTGATGACCAAAAGAATAAGGATGATGAAGTTTGGAAGAGGATCTCCAAAAATCTAAGGCAAGAAAGCAAGTGAGAAAAATGAGAAACCAAAGAAGGATCATGATTATCCATGCTTCAATTGCAAGAAACCTGCACATTTCAAACCTGACTGTCCTGAATTGAAACAAAACTGGATCCTTACTACTTGTGCATCAATTGCAAAAAGCATGGACACTTTAGACCAGACTGTCCTAACCTGTTGAGACAAAAAGGTCAGCAGTGAAGACCTGCTAGAAAAGCAATAGTTGCTGGTGATGAATTTGGCTATGAAGTGGAGTCTGAAAAAGCTCAATCCGGAAATGAATCAGATGACACTGCTCTCATGGCACACATGGAAGACCCAAAGGACGTATACAATATTGTATCCAATAACACACCTGCTGGAAGTGAATGTTCATCTACTGGTGGTTCTAATCCTAATAATTCTGATTTGGAAGAACGTCTAGATGCCTTCCTTAATCAACTGAGGAAAATGCAATCTGGTTATGAGATTGTGAAGGCAGAAAGAGAAACACTCCAAACAGAAATTCAAAGATTGCATGCTGAATTAAGAATTCTCAAAGGCAAGAATGTTGATTATGGAGAAAATCAGCATAAGCCTTCTGCACCAGCAGTAGCAACTGAATCTGTGGCACAATCAAGTTCCACAACTGCATTCAAATCTGAGAAGCCTTATGGTGAAAGAACAGGCCTTGGATTTGGCACTCAACGACCTTCTAAGGACATATCAAGTAAGGTTGTTGATCCTAGTATGAGAATTGGTGCTAAGTTTGTGGATGCACAAGATCCAACACCTCAAAAGGCTGTTGAGGCAGTAAAGCCTGCTGAAAATACTTCAAGAAATCAAAATCAGAATTCAAAACAGACAGCAGCACATAACAATAAAAGTAAATCCAAAGGTAGGCCTGTTGGACCCTCTAGACCTGATGACAACAGATCTGATGCAATATCTGTAGGACCACAGAAAGCTAATCATGGATCAGCAAAGAACCAGAAATATCCCAAGAATTATATAGTAAAACCTAAGAATGATAATCATTCAAGGGATACGTATCTCAGGAAGAAAGGCAGATTGTTCCCTGCTGATGAAGATTGGGATATTCCTACCTCTGATGTTAGAAACAAGAAGTTTAACCGTAATGCTAAGGCTAGACCTCAGTAGTGGAATCAGCCAAGGACTCCGCAGAGGCCTCAACATAGACCACAATACAGAGCTGTTTCAAACAGACAGCAACCTTATGGTTATGCTGATGCATCTAACAACATAAATCACCTCAAACAGCACTATGCACCAAAAGGCCAGAAACCATATGTGAATGCTACACAACCAAACACTAGATACTATAGAAATGTGGCATACATATATGAACAAAAGTGCAACACTTTTCAAAGAAGACCTTATGGAAATTTGCAAATGGTTGTGCTTACCACTAACCACCATGGACCCAAACAGATCTGGATACCTAAAACACATTAATTTGTTTTGTAGGGTGTCTGGTATTTTGACAGTGGATGTTCTAGACCCATGACAAAAAGCAAACACTGTTTGGTGGATTTTGTTGCCAATGATGGACCTAAAGTCAACTTTGGAAACAAGGATAAACCTAGTTACACAAGAGGATATGGCATACAAATGAAGTATGGTTTTACAATCAAGAATGTTGCATATGTTGAAGGGCTCTACAACCTGCTGAGCACCAGTCAGTTTTGTGACATAGAATATAGAGTCACTTTTGAAAAAGAACATTGCATTGTCTTATGTGAGATGACACACCAAGTTATACTCGTTGGAAGAAGACAACAGAATTTGCACATTGTAGACTGGACCACTGCTGTACCAGAAACTTGTCTGATTGTGCATACGAAATCAGAACTCAACTGGTTATGGCATAAGAAGTTGAATTATCTAAGCATTGATGATATTAATCAGTTGGTAAAGAAGAAGCTGGTGATAGGACTACCTGAGATCACATACAAGAAGGATGGCATATGTGATGCTTGTCAACAAGGAAAACAGACCAAAGCAAGTTTCAAGTCTAAGACTCAACAATCAACTAAAAGAGTTTTGGAGCTGATGCATATGGATCTTTTTGGACCTGTAATACCAACAAGCATAACTGGAAAAAAGTACACTCTGGTAGTTGTCGATGATTATTCAAGATACACTTGGGTAATCTTTATGAACAAGAAAAGTGAAACACTTCAAAAGATGCCTGAACTTTTGAGGGGGTTACAGAATGAGAAAAGTGTGACAGTAGTAAAGATCAGATCAGATAAAGGTACTAAGTTTCTAAACAAAGTCATTAGAGAATACTGTGAACAGAATGGTGTGCTACAACAACTAGCAACCACAGGAACCCCTCAACAGAATGTGGTTGCTGAAAGAAGAAACAGGACTTTGAAGGAAGCAGGCAAAACAACGATCAGTGAGGCAAAGTTACTTGAAAAGTATTGGGCTGAAGCAATCAATACAGCTTGTTATACACAGAACATAACTTTTATAAACAGAAAGCTTGTCAAGACACCTTATGATGTTTTGGAATGGAAGAAAGCCAAACATATCCTATTTTCATCCATTTAGGAGTAAATACTTTATCTTGAATCATAAGGAGCAACTAAAGACTTTTCAACCAAAATAATTTTCTTGGGTTACACTTTAGTTAGCAAAGCTTTTAGGGTGATGAACAAAAGAACACTCAAACATGAAAAATCTATACATGTTGTGTTTGATGAACTAAAGTTCACTGGAATTGAAAATGAAAAAGTTTCAGAACCTGTTGTAAACCTAGAAATCACAGACCCTGAGTATGTGGACATTCAAAGAAATTTATGTGAAATAAAGGTCTCTGATTTCGGAAATGAAACTGCCCTGGTGGAGGACCTGCTGATACTACTACTGATACAACAAATGATATAGATGAAGGATCTGCTGATCCCCCTACAGAACCAACAGCAGACCCTACTGAAGATCAAGTTCCAGTAAATCAAGCAAATAATGATCTACAATGGTTGACGGATCACCCTACTGAACAAGTGATTGGTGATGTACAACAAGGTGTCAAAACTAGAAGACAACTAGAAGCTATGTTCACATGTTTTCTATCTCAACTGGAACCCAACGCTATTGAAGAAGCAATTGCTGATCCTAATTGGATAATTTCTATGCAAGAAGAACTCAACGAGTTTGACAAAAACCAAGTATTGACACTAGTATAAAGGCCTGATCATGCAAATATCATTGATACTAAATGGATTTACATAAATAAGCTGGTTGAAACTGGTACCATTGTCAAAAATAAGGCCAGACTAGTAGCAAAGGGCTATTCACAGATAGAAGGAATAGACTTTGATGAAACATATGCCCTAGTTGCAAGATTGGAAGCTATAAGACTGTTTCTGGCACATGCTGCACACAAGAACTTCAAAGTATATCAAATGGATGTAAAAAGTGCATTTCTTAATGGCATTTTGGAAGAAGAGGCTTATGTTCAGCAACCTCCTAGTTTTGAAGTTAAAGATCAAGAAGATAAAGTGTACAGATTGAGCAAAGCACTTTATGGATTGAAACAAGCACCAAAATCTTGGTAAGAGACTCTATTTCAATTCTTGGTGAATAATGGTTTTACTAAAGGAACCATTGACAATACATTTTTCAGGATCAATGAAGGAGATAACACTCTACTGGTGCAAATATATGTGGATGACATCATATTTGGTTCTGAAAATGAAGTATTATGTGAGAAATTTGCTAATCTTTTGAAAACTAAGTTTCAGATGAGTATCATGGGTGAAATGAACTACTTTTTGGGATTACAAGTTAAGAAAATGGATGATGGAATCTTCATTAACCAAACCAGGTATACCAAGGAGCTGCTAAAGAAGTTTGGTATGGAAAATAGCACACAAGTTTCAACTCCTATGGGTACAAGCATAAGATTGGATGAAGACAAAGAAGCTAATGATGTTGATCAGACTTTATACATAAGGATGATAGGTAGTCTGCTGTATCTCACAGCAAGCAGACCTGATATATCCTTTATAGTAGATGTTGTGCAAGATTTCAATCAAAACATAAGGAAAGTCACTTACCTGCTGTAAAAATGATACTCAGATACCTGAAGGAAACCTTGGGTGTAGGAATATGGTACTCAAAAGATGGAATTTTCAAAGTAATATCCTACTCAGATTCTGATTATGCTGGATGCAAGATTGATAGAAAAAGCACCACAGGAACATGTCAGTTGATGGGAAATAGATTTGTCTCCTAGCTCAGTAAGAAACATAATTCTATATCAACTTCCACTATTGAAGCATAATACATAGCTGCTGGAAGTTGCTGTGCACAAGTCCTATGGCTAAGACAACAATTAAGAGACTATGGGAATGAAAAAAGTGAAATTCTCATAATGTGTGATAACACAATTGCAATTTCTATAACAAAAAATCATGTTTTGCACTCAAGAACCAAACATATTGATGTAAGGCATCATTTATAAGAGACCGTGTTGAAAAGAAAGATGTTGTGGTTCTTTACATACCTACTAAAGATCAACTAGCAGATATCTTTACAAAACCTCTGGATAAAGACAGACTTGCTAAGTTAAGAGCTGAACTTGGCATCATCAAGGTTTGCTGACATGCTGATGGTCAGCAGAACATTTGAATTCACCAAAGGGACTAGTCTTTGCCCTGCTGGGTGTGCTCACTTGGAAGATTAGTCATTGGTATCAACATTTCCTAAAATGCTCTTATATATTGGTCAATTGAGCAAATGGAGTTGACAAGGGGATTGATCTTAGCCCTGCTGGGTGCGCTCACTTGGCAGATCAATCATTGGTATTAAACAACATCTTCTATTATCAATTGGACAAATCTACTCTTTGCACTAGCTGAATGGACAGATGAAGATCAGCTGGGTATTCAAAGATACAAGCCAGCTCTGCACCTGCTGAAACATGTCAGCAGAGTCCACACAATTTCAGTCGGCTAAAGCTGCTATCTGCTGAAAAAGTCAGACTTTAATGAAAGTCAACAATAAAGTAAATGGATTTTAATCTTATCTTTATTACAGTTGTTACAAGGACATAACCGTTTCTTACATTAGTGGGGTTATGTAGTAGGACACATGGCATTAACTTATTGGTTTCCACTTGGTTCATGCATTGGGATGCTGCAAACAACTACAGTACGTGCCTGGAGCCTCTACAACCACTACAGTCTATATATAATCCAGTGAATATACAGAAGAATATCACTACATTCTCTTCATAAACTTATGTTTTGGCATACTTTCTAAGCATTTATCTTATGTTTATCTCGGATCTAGCCAAAGTGTTCATGGTTATATTACAGACGCCAAAATAAGTGAACTTGCAATCAATCTTGGAAGAAGAATACGGCGGTATGATGGTCTTGAAAACGTTTTGAACATCAAATTGCAAAAGATTTCATACAAGAATGTGTGTGATATCTGGAGGGAAGCCTTTGGATTTAGGGAATGAGATTCTTGAAAATGTTTTACAAGAATGTGTGTGATTTCTGGCGGTATGATGGTCTTGAAAACGTTTTACAACAACCGTTCATGGAAATGAGATTCTTGTCACTTCTGATTTATTTAGGGAAGCCTTTGGATTTGTTGAAGGAAATGGAGCCCCAACAAACCCATAAAGTATGGAATTTGTAAGGTTGGCATTTGTTGAATCTATCAAGAATGATTCGGATGAACAAGCATCTCTGGGGATTAATGTCAAGTGCATCTCATATGAGTAAAATCTGCTGAGCAAATATATTTCCAGAAATTTGCTAGGGCTGGTAGGCAGTTATGATACTCTACCTGGACCAAAAATTGACTTGATGATTATCATTTCAAGGAGCATGAAATTTTACTGGGTGATGACGGTCAAATTATACCCGTAAAAGTCATCAACGTTGACCTTAAATCGAGATTAATAATATATATTTTATAATTAAATCACGTGTTATATTGATTATTTAATGTTATGTGATTTATAATTTATAATTTGGTATTTATCCAATTTGTATTATTTAAAAGAGATAATTTGGTATTTATCTGTTTTTATTTATAATTTGGTATTTATCCATATTATTATTTAAATATGATTTACTTTGGGATAAATATTTATTTTGTAGATTGAGATAAATTTTGGAGGATAAATGCAAATGGAAGAATTAAATCTCAAGATAAATCAAAGGAAATTCAAGATAAAGATCGGATAAGCACGAAAAGAGGAGTAAGGCATGACAAGAGTTGGCGCCAATGGGGGACGCACCAAGGGGGGCGCATTTTGCATTTTATTTTTGAGATCGGCCGGGAGTTATCTCTTATTTGTTTTGACATTTTGAAGTATATCTCTTAATTAGCTTGAACCCCTATAAATAGAGATGTAACTAATACACAATACACCTTAGACACTTCTCTTGAATTATAATAAAGTTCTCAGTTTTTCTTGGAGCAGTTTTTATGCAAGTTCTGCAAATGTAAGTTCTTGTATTTATTTGTTCTTAGTTATTTGTAATTAAGCCCCCAATTATTGTTTATTGTTTGAGGTTGTTCGTTCTTCACCGGACGATGTAGATCTAAGGGTACGATATGAGGCAGTGGGGATTCCTTGTCTATAAGGATCCACACGCCCAGATCTGTTATCCGGTGACCTATAGATGACTTTGGTATGATCGACAATCGTGTTTTTAGTAGATCTATATAATTGCTTTATGAGTCTCTATTTTATCCGTTACGTATGTAGAAATGCTAAGATTTAGGTTTTCGCCGCGTCAATCTAGCCACGTCTTTATGGTGTGATTGTCCACCTAGAATTTCTTATCTTAGTAGGTATGGCTACGGCTACGCTGCTCGTCTGTTTTAATTAGCGTATTATTAGGAAATACCAATATAGTGCTCCTAGGTCGGCTCATGAATTGATCTTCCGGGACTTTCAGCGAGATCTAGATCTGTGTTATATTTGGGAATTGCTAGCACCTAGTTATACGTAAATCGTAGATTAACATGAGACCTGCAGGTAATTGTTAATGGGACAGAGAATGATGCGATCGCCTAGGAAGTACGCCTAATCACAGGAATGTTGCCTAGGTGAGGAATACGGTTAATATCGGCATCCCTAGTTTTGTAAGCGTGCGAGTCATATGAGATGGAGGCCGAAAAAGCGAAGTCACGCGATGTAGCATAGTGATCTGGATGGCCTACCCGGAGCAAGATCTAGTTTAGGGGATGACTCCCGTAGCCAATATAAAAGAAATACGGATCGGATTAATAGTTGTCGAGTATCGCTTAATTATATAGAATCTCTAGATCCAAATGATAACATAATAATTAGGGAGGTTAAGTACGTGTCTTTATATGTGTTGTGTCGTGTCGTGTCCTTTACCTTTCTTGTCTTTTGTTGGTCATAGACCGCTTTGTGTCCTTGATATGAATAATTAATTGTTTGTATATAAAGGACCCACAATTGGTTCCCTGTTGGATCGACCTTGATTCGCTATAGCTATACTACGATGGACCTAGTCCTTTTGCTAGTATTGGTTTATGGTGGTCAAGTATTTTAATTTCACTTGATCTACGTCATCAAGTTTTTGGCGCCGTTGCCGGGGAACCAATGGTCAATTTTATATATAAATAATTTTTTATTCATGTCGATTTTTATGTTTTAGAGTCTGTTTTTATGTTTTTGAGTCCCTCTGGTTGTCCGCTCTGTGTAAAAATTCCAAAATCTGGAACAAATTTGGTTTCTCTCCCGGCCGAGATCGCCTCTCTTGCCGCGCCGAGCCCTCGGTTTCGTTCTCTCGGTATTTCGCGTGTCTGTTTATCTCTGTATGTTTAATCCGTAGGTCTGATAGCAGCATGGGAAACCATGTTAAAACCAATCTACGGTCCGTTTTGTTTTTCTTCTGTTTGCAGAAACCAGGGAAGCAATAATCTTAGTCAGTAATTTTTCGTAGGCGCTGAGAAAATAACCCAGCAACATGTGGAGCTACGAATCTACGATGGGAAAGCAATGGAAGAAACACCTTTAAAACGCCAAGATGGCTTCGAGAAAATAAATATTAAGGTTCGAATTATTCGTGGTACAATGTTGAAGGCAAGGTACTACCTTTTTTGCTTATGTTTTACTATCTTTGGTTTTTTTGAACATAAGTTAGTCTTTACATGAACCTGAATGAGAATCTTAGCCCGGAGTTGGTTTGTAAGTTTTATTTTATTAGTGTGGAAGGTTCTGCCCCAAATCTGTCTCATCTAGAGGGTGTAAGGAAACATTTAGTAGTTGAAGGAAGCAGTGAATAAAGAGTTCCTCGTAGTTCTGTTAAAATCTCATTGTCCTATGCATGAGATTGCTAATACTGGCCATGGGAGCAACAATTTGTGTAGTTTAAGCATTCGCAATCTAATGAAGACGTTAAGTTTTGAGAGAGCATAATGAAGCATCATTATAGAGGATATGATTAAAATGGGTTCCTAGGACTAAATCTCATGAGAATTCACTAATTCCTAAAACGAGAGCAGAGGTAAGAGCTTTGTATAAATGGTATGGATAGATGTCGTTTCCTAGGTCTCTCAACGAAGGGAAGGATATTAATCCGCAAAAACGACGAGCCCACCTCTCATAGTGCTCAAAGGGTCAACATCTAGCATCCAAGAAGGATGACTGACAAGGATAACTTTTGGGAAAGTCGAGCTGAGGACTTTAAACTCAGAATTACTTCTTAAAATCCCTTAGGATTTCTTTTTTTTAGGATTTTAGGTTTTGTTTTCTTTGTGTCAAATAAGAGTAACGTGACATATGTTGAGGTTTTTTATTTTTTCGTGTTCCGATGGCCGTTAGGCTAAGGATGTGCAAAACTTTTTTACTCAATATAGGCCACGTGAAATAGAGTTTCTTAGGAGAGTCGTGAAATTGCTAAAGAAAAGGAAATTTAGCAATCAACCTTCAGATGAAAGCATTAAAAGAGCTTGAGAATTATTGCAAATGTAACAGAGAATGATTGGTTCGAAGAAGAATGTTTTTTGGTCTGATCAACATACAATTTATCTTTCTACCGGATGTTTTAAATTTCACACTTTTACGCCTATTCCGGCTTTTCGAGATGATGAGTTTCGTTCTAAATATCACACCAATCCGACCTTGTTGATGACGGTGATGACTTCTACGTGCTACATGGGGTTATTAGTAATTTTGAGGAGAAGCTACATCTCCCTAAGTTGTTGATATCTAATCCAAACGTGAAGCGTATGCGCCGAGTTTCTGGTCCTGTCTTTTACCAATAGGTCACATTGAATCTGTTATACCTTACCAAGTGTCTCTTTTACTCTGGATTAAATACCTTATCAATCCGGTAAACCTCGTGTTTTCACACATGGGGTAATGCTTTTTGATCTTTATCTTCTCCACCCGGTTTTACTCATATTTTTTTTTTGCGGTGGAGGATATAGATGAAGACTGCCATCTTTAGTTGCTTGCTTATTTTTTCTTTCTATTTAGTATATTTTCCTTTGTATCGAGTCTGTTGTCAGTTTTCTAAATCATAATGTTGTACTCAAAACAAGTCGGGTTTAATAATTCCAATGTTTCACAAATGTAATCGTTTTAAGGACTTAAAAGTGTTTGAGGTTTCATGTATTCCTTTTACTGTCCCTTTGTTTCGATTATTATTTTTTATGAGCTAACGCTGTAACAAGTTTTGAGCTTTGTTGAAGACTTATTTTGCAGCGATAGAAATTCGTGTTCGATCTCCGGCTTGCTTATATTCATAGAGGTCCCTCGACATGCTTGGACTACTCTGATATTCTGCTTCTTGCTTGAGAGCCGTTCCCAGAGCTAAGTCTTTTTCTTAAATTCTCATTTTTATTTGTCATTGGGGACAATGACATGTTTAAGTAGGGGTAGGAGACTTAGCTATGATGTACTATAATTAAAAATTGAATAAAACGGTGAAAAATTGAAAAAAAAATGAATAAATGCCATATTATTTATCTCGTACCCTTAGAATTGTGAGTTCCTAGCCAAGAATTGATAGGAAAGGAACCAAGTTGCATTAGTACGTGATCATTTTATACTTATGTGAATGTAAATTTAAGGATATTCATGCCGATTGTTGCAAGTAGTTATTTATTATTCGATTACTCAAATTTGAATCGACAAATACCGCGCAAATTATAATAACTAAAGAATTATGTGTACATTACGTAGATGATTGGTTATGTAGACTTAGTGTCGATATTTATCTGCTGATGTATTCCTATCTTCTGGCCATCAAAGCGGAGTAATAAGCTTGAGAATAATCTGTGTTTTGACAAAGCGTTAAACACTGGGCTTATAGTAACATTACCAAAGTAGCCTCGTGCTTGTGGTAATATTCATGTTATTGACCAATCCGTGAAAGGGGATTCTTGCAATGCATAATTTACTTTTAAAGCAAGTTTCTTTCTTGAGATGTGTTAATGCTTGAAAATATGAAAATATGAGAAAAAATTCAACTTTTAAGAGGCTTCGAGTATTTTTCTCGGTCTCCAAGTCCAAAAACCTCTTAGATAACGCTCTTGCTTATTGCACCATGTCTTTACCCATTGCGAGGCTTAAGAAGTGGGAATACTGATGTTGGTAGGTTGAGACTGCGAAGTTAGCATAAACTTTAATCTTGCCATGAATATATAGAACTAGATGCACATGCACACATCACTTCGATTCATAGCGAGTAGCGAATAATGGATACCTTATGAGCATGAATGGTATGAGTTGACTCGAGTTACTTGTATAAGTATGATTTGTCCATGAGAAATGTTGTCTTGGGGAATGACTTATTGATGCTTTGTTCAGGACGATCAAAGTCTAAGCGGGGGTAGTTGATGACGGTCAAATTATACCCGTAAAAGTCATCAACGTTGACCTTAAATCGAGATTAATAATATATATTTTATAATTAAATCACGTGATATATTGATTATTTAATGTTATGTGATTTATAATTTATAATTTGGTATTTATCCATTTTGTATTATTTAAAAGAGATAATTTGGTATTTATCTGTTTTTATTTATAATTTGGTATTTATCCGTTTTATTATTTAAATATGATTTACTTTGGGATAAATATTTATTTTGTAGATTGAGATAAATTTTGAAGGATAAATGCAAATGGAAGAATTAAATCTCAAGAGATATCAAAGGAAATTCAAGATAAAGATCGGATAAGCACGAAAAGAGGAGTAAGGCATGACAAGAGTTGGCGCCAATGGGGGACGCACCAAGGGGGGGCGCATTTTGCATTTTATTTTTGAGATCGGCCGGGAGTTATCTCTTATTTGTTATGACATTTTGAAGTATATCTCTTAATTAGCTTGAACCCCTATAAATAGAGATGTAACTAATACACAATACACCTTAGACACTTCTCTTGAATTATAATAAAGTTCTCAGTTTTTCTTAGAGCAGTTTTTATGCAAGTTCTGCAATAATGTAAGTTCTTGTATTTATTTGTTCTTAGTTCTTTGTAATTAAGCCCCTAATTATTGTTTATTGTTTGAGGTTGTTCGTTCTTCACCGGACGATGTAGATCTAAGGGTACGATATGAGGCAGTGGGGATTCCTTGTCTATAAGGATCCACACGCCCAGATCTGTTATCCGGTGACCTATAGATGACTTTGGTATGATCGACAATCGTGTTTTTAGTAGATCTATATAATTTCTTTATGAGTCTCTATTTTATCCGTTACGTATGTAGAAACGCTAAGATTTAGGTTTTCGCCGCGTCAATCTAGCCACGTCTTTATGGTGTGATTGTCCACCTAGAATTTCTTATCTTAGTAGGTATGGCTAAGGCTACGTTGCTCGTCTGTTTTAATTAGCGTATTATTAGGAAATACCATTATAGTGCTCCTAGGTCGGCTCATGAATTGATTTTCCGGGACTTTCAGCGAGATCTAGATCTGTGTTATATTTGGGAATTGCTAGCACCTAGTTATACGTAAATCGTAGATTAACATGAGACCGTGCATGTAATTGTTAATGGGACAGAGACTGATGCGATCGCCTAGGAAGTACGCCTAATCACAAGAATGTTGCCTAGGTGAGGAATACGGTTAATATCGGCATCCCTAGTTTTGTAAGCGTGCGAGTCATATGAGATGGAGGCCGAAAAAGCGAAGTCACGTGATGTAGCATAGTGATCTGGATGGCCTACCCGGAGCTAGATCTAGTTTAGGGGATGACTCCCGTAGCCAATATAAAAGAAATACGGATCGGATTAATAGTTGTCGAGTATCGCTTAATCATATTGAATCTCTAGATCCAAACGATAACCTAATAATTGGGGAGGTTAAGTACGTGTCTTTATATGTGTTGTGTCGGGTCGTGTCCTTTACCTTTCTTGTCTTTTTTTGGTCATAGACCACTTTGTGTCCTTGATATGAATAATTAATTGTTTGTATATAAAGGACCCACAATTGGTTCTCTGTGGGATCGACCTTGATTCGCTATAGCTATAATACGATGGACCTAGTCCTCTTGCTAGTATTGGTTTATGGTGGTCAAGTATTTTAATTTCACTTGATCTACGTCATCACTGGGCTGGTTTCCTCATACATTACATGAAGAAAGTCATGACTAAGGAACGGGAAATCATAAAGAAAAGAATCAATGATAATAAGCCAGTCAAGTATCGTGGATCTGTATTTTTCATAAAGATCAAACCTTTAGATTTGCTGATCCAAAGTTTGCTGAATCACATGCACATTGCCGATGTGTCCTCTAAAAACATCAACAAATCAAGATACAAGCCTGAGATTCATACTCAAATTCCTGCTTTGGATGAGAATGAAGAAGATCAACCAGAAGACAGTGAATCAAATCTTGAGTTGAGAACCAAAATGAGAGATGATCCTAAGGCTACTGAGTCAAGGAAATCAGTGGAGAAAAGGAAGGATACTGAACTCACAAAATCTACAGCAACCTCCAAAAAGAAACAAGGAAAATCACTGATATTCTCAAACCAAATAAATCCAAACAAATAGCAGACTCTGCAAAGCCTATTGATCCAGGTGCTACTGAAGGTTCCCTTTCTCCTGCTGAGCCTATAAAGAAGACAGTTGCACAAGTCTTTACTGAACAAGTTAAGGATGCATCAGGGAAAAGGAAAGCAATTAGCAAGGAGGCACTTGAACATTCCTTGTTTGGATCCCCTGAAAGACCTTTGAAAAGAATGAAACAAGTTCCTAAGAAAAGGGTCAAACATGGAAAAGGAAAGATTTTGATAACCTTACAAGAACAAAGGGAAGAAGATGAAAAAGTAGATGATGTTGAAGAAGGTGATAAAGAGCCAACAGAAGTGGCTACTGAAATTGTACAAGAGCCTACTGAGAAGGCTAGTGACCTTTTATAGAACCCTGCTGAGGTTTATACAACTCAGGGGGAAGTAAGGTTGGATCAAACCCCTGCTGAGGAACATGCAACACAGGGGGAAGCAAGTGTAGGGCAAATGGAATTAGTAGATAGAAATATTTCTCAAACTTTTGAAGACCCTACTGATATTTGATGACGGTCAAATTGGTATCAATATTTACCATCAATCTATCCCGGATTTGTGTTCTCAATGGGGATAATATGTATGAAATCATGAGTTAATTAGCTAAATGTGATTAAGCCACGTCCGGGGTGACTAAATTGGTATATGCCTATTAACCATGTATTTTATGCATTATTTGCTAGAAATAGAAGCTACTATGCGTGGCATGGTTTTATTGACAGATGGACGAGTGTTCGAAGCATCATTTGGGCTGAATATGAGATTCAATCGATAAAGAACTGAACGGAGCTGAAGGTTGAAGTGTTTCGAGCAGATATTGGACCCGAGAATCTGATTGGTGATTTGCAATGCAGTTTACGAATTTCTACAAGACGAATTGGGCTTGGTGATAGCAAACTGATTGTAGGATCTAGATCAAAGCTTCGACTTTATTGATTCAGTAATTGACTAAAGCTTATACGAATTCGAGCTAGGGTTTTTCGATCTGATTGTATAAAACGTGGACTATTTGGAAATAAAACGAAAGTAACAACAATAATCAATCTCTGATTATTGCCTCGTGATAATCATATCTCAGGAAAACCACCCAACTATTCTATCTCAGAATAATTGAAAGAAACTCCAATCTCTGAAAAGTTTCTCGACTTAAAAACTAAGGTTTAATCTCCAAAATAATCTGCATAATATGTTCAAGTCTGACAACTATAAATAGCAAAATAGAAACCTAATCCCTAAAGAAAGAAGGCGCCACTTATCAGTTGGGCCTGAATATTATCTTCCTAATTAAATAAAAAGGCCTAATTAAAAATAGCATAATTAAAAGTCCATAAAATAATCTGAATTTAATAAGCATAGGCGTCCCACACTTGGGCTTCAACTCATCAAGCCCAATCAGCAACAAATAGGCTTAAAGTAGTTGGATCATCAATCCTCAAAGCCTCATTCTCCTTTCCAACATCTTGGACCAGCTTTGCATAAGCTTCTCGAACCTTCTTCTCTTGAAAACGTGTGATAGGGCCATCTCGAACAATAATAGGATCCTTGGGCTTGTGAATGCGGGGCTGATCATCTTGGATTGCATCACTTGGACTTCTTCCTGAAAGTTGTAGGAATTGAAACAAGGATCCTAACACACTTTGAATCACCCAAATCGGAGTTGCATAGGCCAAGTTATTTTCCAAATACCGAAGTTGGGCCTAGGGTATTCCAAGTTAAGTCGGCAGCGGGAAAAAGACAAAAATACCCCCGGTAAACCGGGAGTTACCCTCGGTTTAACGAGGCCTAGAATCTTCCAAATCGCGTTTTCTTGTCCTCCAAGCATTTGGTTTACCCCTAAGTCGGTTTATACACCTATATAAAGTCATTCAGAGCTGTGAATTTGTATTCTATCATTCATTCTTCCATTCCTCTTCTCTTTTGTAGTTCTTCATCAACTAGATACAATGTAGTCTTTTGGGAATAAAATCTTCTTTTATTTTCTTATTTTCTTTCTTGCAAATAAGTCATAAGTCTTTCATTATTCAATTGTGCATGGTTTACGATCTTCATGGATCGATTTGAATCGTCGGAGGGAGAGAGAATAGAAGAGTAGATATGTTCTTCGTTATGGGTAAGATCTATTCCAATGTTTTATTTATTTTCTTAGATTCATGATTGTTCTTGTGCTAGATCTAGATTATGCTTGCATCTATCATCTATGAATTAATTAAACGAACCTTAATCTTTATTCGATTCGTTAAATGAAACGCAGAATTATGGGTTGCGCTCTTCAGATCTGCGACGGTCTTTATCGCTAGATCTGAATACCTAGTAAATCCTAATTTTGTGGTTCGGCGTCAGCTACGTTGATCGACATGTTTAATTAACAGTAGGTTAGATCCGGCCAATCTACTTATTGTGATCGTAATACTAGCATGAAATACGAATAGTGAAGTGTATGTTTGGACAATATCTTGGTGGACCCTAGGAACGTGCTGGTTAATATCGACAACTGTCTATGCGGGTTTGCGGTATGAGTTAGCGCTCAATATCGGCAATTCTAGTGCTTTATGCATATGGGCTATTACGGACCAATTAAGGAGGGTAGCTGGCGTTTAGATTATCTACTGCCATTGTCGGAGTAGATAGGTTTAGGAATTGCACCCGTAGCTTAATTACAATTATGGATCAGATAAGGATTAATGGGAGATTAGTTATGAATAGTTTGGTTAATGCCTTTTCGATATATGATTGATGATTGGTTTCTTTCCATCCCTTTTATTTACTGTTCCTTTATGTTGGTCAATGACCACCCCTATCCGGTTGACCTATGAATTGTGTTTGTGTTTAGCATTATTAAATAATAGTCTATGTGGGATCGACCTTGACTCGCCCTTGCTATACTACGATTGACCTTGTACTCTTGCTAGTATATCGTGTGTGTTAAACGACTTACACGCGATCAAGTTTTTGGCGCCGTTGCCGGGGACTATTTATTTAATTGTTAGGCATAACCATTAATTTTTAGTTAACCTTTTTGTTAATTTATTTTCTTTTCGATAATTGAATAAAATTGTGAAGGTTTTTTTTTCATCGCCATGTTCCTAAGGCTGTTGAGCAATGGATGTGCGGGAGTTTTTTTTTTACTTCGCATGATTATTCGGTTATTATTTTCGAGTCTTGAGTCTTTTTATTTTTATTTGGAGTCTTATAATTGTTTTGTTGTGTTTAAGTAATAAAGTTGTTATGTGACTATTTATTTAATTGTTAGGCATAACCATTAATTTATAGTTAACCTTTTTTGTTAATTTATTTTCTTTTCGATAATTGAATAAAATTGTGAAGGTTTTTTTTTCATCGCCATGTTCCTAAGGCTGTTGAGCAAAGGATGTGCGGGAGTTTTTTTTTTACTTCGCATGATTATTCGGTTATTATTTTCGAGTCTTGTGTTTTTATTTTTATTTGGAGTCTTATAATAGTTTTGTTGTGTTTAAGTAATAAACTTGTTATGTATTGGCTTAAATTGTTTATTGCACTTCTTCTTTTTAGTTGTGCTATTTACTGCCACATGACATAACTATTTTGTTACTTATTCACATCTCGCGGTACTAATTGCCTTTGTGAATCGTTTGTATTAGCTGGCCAAGTGCAGATTAATCCTTTGGGGAAGAAAACTTTTGCTCCAGTTCATTGATATGATTCTCTTCAGACAATCACCGAGTTCTTCTATTTTCCAAAGCTAAGTGTTCTTCTTCTTCCTACTTTTTTTTGCTTTACTTTTCACATTGGGGACAATGTTGAGTTTTAAAGTGGGGGGTAGGCATAACACTTAGTTTGAAAAATTGAGACACACTTACACTTACTTTTGTGAATTTCAATTTTTTGAATTAAATGAAATAAAAACCTTAAATCGTTGAAACTGCTTAATTACATACTTAATTCATCTATGATGAATAAGGGGTTTGTCAACTATTTGAAGTAGTGGTTCATTAATCATCTATCTTGTGTTGGAATCGACCATTTTAAGCACGTATAACTCATTTTTCGAGTATGTAGTATAGATGACGCATTATTCAATTTAGTATGAAAGAATGAGCATGTGTTATGATTGCATGAAGTAGTGACTTATTAATTATTATTTTACTGTTGCATTCAATTTTTGAGCACGCAATCTGAATGAGAAGTATTTGGATGAGATGAAGAGTTATACTAGACCGGGAATCGATATTTGTCGGTGGATATACTTTAACCAATTGTTGTAGGATGATGGTAGCAACTTGAATGCTAAACAAGGTAACCGGGACAAAACGGGCTTGTGAGAGATAGTGAAAAAATAGTGAGGAATCTGCCCAAAAGAAAAAAGGAAAAAAGGAAATGAAAAAAATAGATATGCAATAAAAGCAGTGAGGGAAGTGAACTCGTGTAAAAAGGGCACGACCCTCGCATAAAAAGAAGCAAACGATGACTTAAGAGCGATGCTCAGTCCCCGAGTCCGCCCGGCCCAAGTAAGGTTTCATGTTGTTTGCCTGAGTCTGAAGGCAAGAGGAGCAAGTGTGCACATTGATAAGTAAGGATTGTGGGGTCTCTATAACTTCATTCTTTTCTTGAATGCATTATCACAAAAGATATATCACACGACACATTGATGCATTGGTAGGTGATGATTAATGAGGAACTTATGGATTGATGCGTGATACATGTTTTGCCTGAAATCATTATTGATATAATGTGATTCTGTCTGCGTCACTGTTGTTTGAGAGTTATTGAACACACACGTCGGTTCTACTATGAGACAATGCTTAATGGATTACTGATGGATATGTGTTGACCCTAATCTTATTTATCATTCTTGAATGAGTCTGTTCTTAATTAGTTTGTAATTGTTTATGGGGTTTTTTTGATTTGGTTTTTGCTCGGGACGATCAAAAGCTAAGTGGGGGGTAGTTGATGATGGTCAAATTGGTATCAATATTTACAATCAATCTACCCCGTATTTGTGTTCTCAATAGGGATAATATGTATGAAATCATGAGTTAATTAGCAAAATGTGATTAAGCCACGTCCGGGGTGACTAAATTGGTATTATGCATATTAACAGTGTATTTTATGCGTTATTTGCTAGAAATAGAAGCTACTATGTGTGGTATGGTTTTATTGGCAGATGGACGAGTGTTCGAAGCATCATTTGGGCTGAATATGAGAGTCAATCGATAAAGAACTGAACGGAGCTGAAGCTTGAAGTGTTTCGAGCGGATATTGGACCCGAGAATCTGATTGGTGGTCTTGCAATGCAGTTTACGAATTTCTACAAGACTAATTGGGCATGTATTTCTTCATGCATGTTTTAGGAATTGAAACAAGGATTCTAACACACTTTGAATCACCCAAATCGGAGTTGCGTAGGCCAAGTTATGGTCCAAATGCCGAAGATGGGCCTAGGGTATTCCAAGTTAAGTCGGCAGCAGGAAAAAGACAAAAATACCCCCGCTAAACCGGGAGTTACCCTCGGTTTAACGAGGCCTAGAATCTTCCAAATCGCGTTTTCTTGTCCTCCAAGCATTTGGTTTACCCCTAAGTCGGTTTATACACCTATATAAAGTCATTCAGAGCTGTGAATTTGTATTCTATCATTCATTCTTCCATTCCTCTTCTCTTTTGTAGTTCTTCATCAACTAGATACAATGTAGTCTTTTGGGAATAAAATCTTCTTTTATTTTCTTCTTTTCTTTCTTGCAAATAAGTCATAAGTCTTTCATTATTCAATTGTGCATGGTTTACGATCTTCGTGGATCGATTTGAATCGTCGGAGGGAGAGAGAATAGAAGAGTAGATATGTTCTTCGTTATGGGTAAGATATATTCCAATGTTTTATTTATTTTCTTAGATTCATGATTGTTCTTGTGCTAGATCTAGATTATGCTTGCATCTAATCATCTATGAATTAATTAAACGAACCTTAATCTTTATTCGATTCGTTAAATGAAACGCAGAATTATGGGTTGCGCTCTTCAGATCTGCGACGGTCTTTATCGCTAGATCTGAATACCTAGTAAATCCTAATTATGAAACGCAGACTTAGAAACACCTAGATCGACCCCTCGTCCATGAAAACAAACTTCAGAAGATTCTGGACCCTCGGTAAGTCGGCGGCAAACCTCTAAAAACCGGGGATATATTTGCCTTTTTTCCTCTGTCTACTTAGCTTGAAATGTTCTGGAATACCTAGGCCCAATCCTTTCGTTCAGTCCACTCTAGATTCGTCCATGACGCTCAGCCCAGTATTTCGTATTCTGAAAATAATCAAATAATGCATGAAATAATATCGAAATAGGTAAAATAAACGCTATGTGCAAATTACTCGTCTCACGATCCCGACATATGATATTCAACTCAAATGGTTCATATTGATAGGTCGAAACAACTATTTTTAGCTCATAATGGATAGAATGTTGATGCCTAGGATAGACTATTTTGACTGTCATCATGTGTTTTATCTTTCAATCTCTCCATTTGAGTGTGAGAATAGAAGTGAGAGATATGTTGAAGTGTTAATTAATACCTATAGCGTTGTGAGACTCCCTTAAAACTTAGAATGTTTTCTGGTTTTGCAGTCTGAGATATTGCACACTTGAACTCCATTTATTTTATTGTTGTTGCTCTTGCTTTTATTTAAGCTTTTTGCTGGGTTGCCAGCTGCTGCGCATTTTTATAGTTTCAGGTTTGGTGTTGATGTTGTTGTCAAATTCCTTTTTGCTGTGGTTCATTGATGTTGAACTTCTTTTTTCCATGGGGGCGGTCTACATAATGATCCTTTTTGTTGTGGTTCATTTTTGGCTTCTTTTTGTTGCCAGAGTGTCAGTGAACTCTCTTTTGCTGATGTTTGGACAATGAACATTTAATGTTGTATATTTGCTGATGTAGCAGACTAGTAGTAGTACATTAGATGTTGTACTAATTAGGCACATGAGTTGCCACTTTTGCACATTTTTATTGTATGCATTAGGGCCATGAATGAATTGATGATGTACATTTGTTGTTGTAATATGTAATAACGACTAACTAGTAATTAGTCCTGATGTACATTTGCAATGTGTTATTAAGTGTCTTTTGAATATGTTTTGTGCCCTGATGTTATTATGTAATTAGCCCTGATGTACCTTTAATCTATTTTACTTTATATTAGTTACTTGAAAATTGTGAATAATATGTAGTTTAGACTTGTGGAACCGAAACCAAACCTGATCCAAACCGAAACCAACCCAAACCAAACCATTGGGTTCAACATCGTTTTGGTTTGGTTTGGGTGGTAAAATTTGACAACCAAACCGAATACCTATATGTAAAATCCGAACCGAAACCATCCAAACCGAACCATGCTCAGGACTATCTCCAACTTAAACCAGAAAGCTGATAAAGTGGCTTAGAATTCATCCCCTGCTGCAATTAATCCCAAGTTTATAGAAAGAATGAATCTGCTGGAACAGACTCTACAAGGCCGGATTACCTCAGTAGACACTAGAACGGAAATTATGGAAGGACAACTGAATAACTTGGTAAATACTCAAGAAGGAGTTTTGAGCCTGCTGAACCGTTTTATTGATGATGTCAATAAGGGGGAAGAAGGAAAGATAGCAGAAGCAAAAGAAGCAGCAAGGATGTTTCAACAAAGAAGATTTGAAGAAGAAGTTATTGCATTTCGAGCCCCTGCACCTGGAAGAGTTCAGTTAACTGATGAAATGCCGAAAGAGTTTAAAAATGCTTATAATTCAAGAAGAAAACCCTTACATGGACATGACTTTCTTTGAGGGTTTAAACTATTTCCTTGGACTAAATTTATGGGAAGTAAGGATCAAATCCTTAAGAACAACTGAAAGAGGAGGTCCAAGAGGAAGTTCAATTGGTGGAAGAGGACAGTCTGCTGAACAAAGATTAAGAAGTTTGTCAGCAAAATATTCTCTAGATGAATTCAAGAAATTCAATATGAGACAAGGATTCAACTGGCAAGGCATCCAATTGACCATTGCCGAAGCATGGAAATGGTGGAAATTAGTGCACACTAGGATTGATTTCTCTAGAATTGAAAATCAATGGATGGCATATTTGCATAGAGAAATCAAGGAATATCACAGAAGAAGGATCAAGAAAAGAACTAGTTCAGCAGACTTTACACATTTTATTTCATGCCAAATCTAGTTGTAATAATGTTTGAACCTTTTTGGAATTTTAATGAAATATATGAAGTTTGTTTTGTTTTTTAAAATGTTTTTATCTTTTTGCATTGATATAAGGAGGGTATTGGCATCATCACTAAAAAGGCGGAAATTTTTGGACATAGTTTAGTTTAATGATGAGTAATAGTTGTTATAGAGCAAAGGCAAAAATATGTCTAGAATGAATGTATAGGGTTACTAGAGTTTGATCCTTGTATATGTTTGATCAAACAAGCACTGTAAAGAGGTCAGCTAACTTGATCAGCAGACCTATCTAGGTTAGGTGTTCAGTAGAGTGTCTAAGACCTGCAGAAGTTTAAAGGCTGAGGGTTCAAACTCAGTAATGAAGGCTAAGGGTTCAAACTTAAAAGCCAAGGATATGGGATCAGAATTTAGGTAAGTCTTTGATGACCTAAACTGATCACATATACCTTTTATAGAAGGTCTAAGTTCCATAAAAGGAAATGTGATGATTGGGACTTAGTTATACTTAATATGACGTACTCTAACTTCATAATTAAAAGTTAGATGAGAAGCAGTCAGCTGAGTGTTCATCAAGAACACAGCTGACTAAAAGTCAGCTGAAAAAATATATACATCAGCAGACTCATGAACCACACATCTGCTGAGTATATACATATCAGATTAATCCGTTTCAAGAATTGTTTTTGGAAGATTAGTGGATAAGGAAGAATATCAAGCATTGGATTAATCAGTCAATCAATGGCAATGATTAAAGGGACGTTGTAAGGATTTTAGAGCCAAATCAAATCGAATTAAATCATTGGTTGACAGACTGTCTGTCAGAAGGACACTGACAGTGACAGAGAAGTGCAGCAGAGGGAATTTCAGGGAATGATCAGAATATCCTATAACGGTCAGATTTAGAATTCAAATTCAAGTATAGGATTTTCACCTATAAATAGAGGACCCTTGGAATCAGATCAAACAAGGAAATTTTTAGCAATCAAGAGCATTATACCCAACTACACTGAGCATTCATACTGATCTAGAATTTTCTTCAAGTGTTATTGCATTCAAGCATTATCTAGTATCTACACTTGGAGTTCTAAAACTGTTGATATTTTCATCCTGATCAAAAGCTTGTTGAAGCTGAATAACTTACTTGATTCAATCCCTTCTTTTCTAGAAGAAACCTGAAGACAGAGAAGCACTGCTGAGTGTCAAGAACTGTTGTTTCTGTGGTGGAGCTTGTGAAGAGGCAATCCCACCCTTCAAGGACCAGTGGAGTACTTAGGAGCAGCAATCCTACATGTTCTTAGTATTCAATTTGTGAAGCCATAGTTATTGGTCAAGGACAAACAACTTAGGGACTTTTGTAACAACAACCTAAAAATACTCTAGTGAATTTCCTCCAACATCACAGGTTAAGAGTGGACTGACAGGATTACACCACCTAGAACCACTATAAAACTTGCCTACTTTACTTTACTGCATTTACTTTATGCACTTTACTTTATTGCATGTTATCCATATCAACCTACTGAACTAGTGACTATATTCACACTACTTTCACTACTGAGTATCTAATACTTAGTATTATCTTTTAAACAACAAGTATTAAGGCTTAAAATAATTATTCCACTGCAACAGATTCAATAGTCAGCAGACTCCTTAAAGTCAACAGACTATTGACCCTGCTGAGTTTGTTTAACTCTCAAAAGTTTTAAGTGTTCAGTTTATTCAAATCACCCCTCCCCCTTTAAACTTTACCAAAGCCTTTTCAATGGACCAACAGTTAGGAAAAGTTGTTTTGTTGCAGAAGCTCAGTAAATAGGCCACTACACCGGCCTAGTAATTAGCCAAGTCACTCAACCGCTCAATGCTATGGGGGAAAACAGCGAAGTATAGTGTGTGAAATGAATTAGTTTTTACACATGTGGAAAATCAGAGATTCTTGTAGCTTTATTTTGTGAAGATTTCACATGTGGATTATACTTAATTAGACACAAGAAATATTATATGGAGGTTATTATTTGACAAGAGAGAGTGACGGCAACGCCTCGATTCCCGAGCACTATCATTACTTGCCTCAATCTACTCTCTCACTACACTCAATGACCGCGATTTATATACACAAGATCACGCCGTTACTCCCCCAAAATCTCTCCATATTCGACCGCGTTCAAAGTCCCATATCTCCAATATATAATCAAAACTTCGGTTTTCCTTGGACTCTTTATGCTATCCTTGAAATTCTTAAACCCTATTTTCTCAAGAAATTTCAAAGCTTTCTCTCAAAATCTCTCAGAAATGGCCTCATCCTCCTCAACCGCTAAACCCGGAAAACTGTATGCGAAATCAATTATCACCAGGTCATTCTTCAGACCCGAGCGCTATCTCACAATGTGTAACAACGACCACTAAGCTCACCGTTTGGTAGATGGGTGTACTAATCTGGGGTTGATGACCATCCTCAATCCTCCGATCAAAGGAATTTTCTATGAGAATCTGATCTCATTCTGGCGCAATGCAAAATTTGTTCCCGGAAAGAAGGGCATGCAGGAGTCTATTACCACAACTGTGCATGAAAGAGAATTAGTCATTACACCGGGACTCCTCAGACACTACCTTCAACTCTCTAGCACCGGACCAGTGCAAACAAAGGACGTGGAAATAAACACTGATACATTCTGGCTAAAAAATGGACAGAATGCTACATCTGAGAACAAAAGGCTCAACTGCAACAGATCCGAACTCAAAAAGTCATTTGCCAAATTTGCTCATCTTATTATCAAAAATACAGAGGGCAAACTGGGATCGATGCATGAAATGATGGACGTAAGAGCACAACTGATGGCTGTCATCTATGAAGGAAAGAATTTCAACTAGGCCACCTTCATATTCAACCGACTCAAGGAGAAAATTCAAGGAGAAATAGATGCTAGAAAATTAGCAGCAAAGAAAGGAGAACAAAAGAAAGGCAAGTTCTGTGTGAGGAAATCTTTTGGCATTCCACTTCAACACCTACTTGACTGTATGAAAGTGCAACCCATTCACTTGCATAAGTTACACGATGCAGAAGTGATGTTCACCTATATTAAGGAATCAAGAAAGTTGCAGACAACATCAAGACAGAAAAAAAGCACCCTGGGAGCAGTAGTTCTGGATTCAGAAGAAGAACCAGAACTCAAACCAAATAAGCTCAATTCAGGATCCTGCCAAGCAATGAAGACAAACCTTTTGTGATTAGTGGGGATGAAGAAGATCCAAAAGAAGAAGTTCATCATTTTTCTGATGAAGAAGAAGAGAAGATGATGAGGAAGCTTACCATCTGACCTCAGATGAAGATGAAGATAAAGAGGAAAAGGCAGAAGATGATCATCATACTGATGATACAGAAGAAATAGAAGATTTTGATGATAATCTGACACTCGTGGGTGTTATTAAAAGGAGTAAGGATGAGAGTGAACAGTAGCTGAGAGGACTAGCTGAGAGAGCATCACCAGCAGATTCAAAAAGGACCCCCAGCATTGATCAAGGGGGAATGACAGTTGAGGAAGCTGAAGTTGTAGCAGATGAAGAAGAAGCAAAGTCCCAGCCAGGACATGGAGAATCTAACAACCCTCAACAATCTCTATCTTACCCAGAGATTGAAGAAGAAAGTGAAGAAGAACCAGCTGATGAAACTACACCAGCACAGGCACAACCTACCTCTGATGATCTAGACAGATAATTTCATCTTGGACATTAACCCTCTGATTGTGGACATGGAAAAACAATCTTTCAGTAGGGAAAATCTCCAAATAGCACTGAGAAGTAGTTATACCTCCATAGAGAAAAATATTGAGGACATTAACCTTCTGATTGTGGACATGGAAAAACAAGCTCTCGGTAGGGAAAATCTCCAAATAGCACTGAGAAGTAGCTATACCTCCATAGAGCAAAATATTGAGGCTCTGATCAGTCATATTGAGGTTCAAGATGCTGTAATAGAAAAGCAAGGTGATTTGCTACGTCAGCTGATTCAATGATCACACAGCATGTCTACACAAATCTGGAGAACCTATCAAGTGCAGTTGATGACAGGCTTATTCCAGTGATTGACACACTTAAACTCACTCTCAATAGATTCAGGCTATTGACAGCAGTCTGGATAATGCCATCCAGCAGCTTGACACAATTATAACAGTGTCTGAGGCCACAAACAAGATTTTGGAAGAGATACATGATCCTACCACAAAAGGGGAAGGTAGTGATAAGCCTGGAAGCTCCAAAAGTAAGGGCACTGATAGCACAAGGAGAAACATCAGGATTTTAGGGAACAAGTAGACTATAATGCTTTTCCATATTTTGGTTTTTTGAACAACCTTTTATGCCCTTTATGGATGAATAAAAATGTTGAGTTTTATTCTAATTTTTTTACATAAGTGGTTGACTTAATATTCAGGCTTATGAGGGTTTTGACATCATCAAAAAGGGGGAAATTGTTAGGAACATTTTATTGTTTTGATGATGTCCATACTAGCTGTTATAGCAAGCCACAAATAACTCTAAAAGAACAAGTAATGCTTGTATAGGCTTTACTTAGAAGTCCGACATGTTGTATAAGTTCGATCGACAAGCACTATAATAGTTTGGTAGGATGGCTCGGGAAAAACTTTGGAGCAAACTCGGTGAAGACAAACCAAGGAACCCGGCTCAAAGTGAAGTGAAGACCTATGGACTGACTTACAACCAGGGAAGTCTGTGATGACCTTGGGTAAGTCTAAGAATTTTTACAATTGATGGAATCTATTCTTTTAATATGGTGTACATTGATCTCACCCAAATCAATGATTAGTGAAGTACAAATATACATTGACATCAGGAATTAATGAAGAAGGAAAAACAGCAAACCGGCTAAGAGAAAGTTCTACCGGCTAACTAAAGGAATGATAGTGAAGAGTATCTCGTGGTGAAGCAATGATCAGAACAGCCAAGTAAGTCAAATCTGATACTCATGATATCTTCAATATATTAAAATCTAAGATCAAGCAATTAATGCAGAATCAATAAAGACGGATTTTACGATGGACGTTTGAAGAAAATCCGGATCACCAAAATCAAGGAAGATTAAATCAAGCCAGAATCAAGGATGATTCTGAGAATTAAATAGCCAACGGATGAATTTTTGAATCAAGGAAATCAAGGCTATAAATAGAAGGCATTGACAGAAAAACAATATAAGATTATACACGCAGAAAAATCAAAGTGCTGAAACTCTGTCAATTTCACACGCCTTCATTTTGAACAGAAAAGAAAAATCTTGCAGATCAAACTCAGAGAACAGAGCATCAAATCCATATCAAGTACTGAGTCTGGTCATCCCTCTGTGAGTCAAATTCACACCAAACTGAAAAATTGAATCATATTGTCTGAGAAGGAATTGCACCCATTAAAGTGATAGCTGCTGAAGGATTTGTTCTCAAGGAGCAGTGTGGAAGACTGAGTCACTAAAGCTTTTGTATCCAGGGAGTGATAGTATTGATATTGTGAAGCTTGTGTAGCCAAGGACAATCATAACTATTGTATTGGTGAAAGACAATAGTGAATTCCTCCAATCACAGAAGAAGAGTGGATTAAGGGATTACACCACCCTGAACCACTATAAACCTTTGTATTCAATTTATTTACTACAATTTATTTTACAGCATTTCTTTACTGCACTTTATTTATACTTTGTGTGTTTGAACTACTTTGAAACAACTTTTAAAGAAGGGACTTATCCGCTGTCCAAAAGTTTTTGAAACTCCAATATAGTTATTCACCCCCTCCCCCCCCCCTTCTGACTATATTTTTACCCTTCTCTAGGACCAACAGTCCAAGCAACAAACTTTAGCCTTCCAACGTTCACCGGAAGATAAGGCATGATGAAATCCCTAATATCTTCAACCCTAATGGAGAATCAAGGCAGAAACATATCCTTGTACGAATCAGCAAGAGACAACAAACACGGAAAGTCACACTATGCACGATTAAAAATAGAAAGAAAAGAGGTAATAGAGATAATCACCAGAAATCGGAGGGCAATGACCCCATAGCATTTGACCTTCACAAATTCAAGAATTCGTATTTCCATATGGAAAGAATCAAGAGCAATAACTTCTACAAATCATGGAGAATAAGCATGATGAGACATATGGCCGGATTCTTAGAGAATCGAAGGGATTCGTATTGAAGAACAGGGAGACAGAGAGGGGAGGAATAATGGTTAGGTTTGAAGGAGTATAACCAAAGGCTTAAATGAGGGGTTATGCAGGTGTTTGGGCGTAATGAGGATTATGACCGGGTCAAATGGATAAGCAGGTAAAAGAACCCGGTAAATGGGTATTGAACACAGGCCTGGCAAGGGGAACACGGGCCAAGCAGAGAAAGCATGGGTCAAACAGCAGACTGAGCCCACCAGCCTATATCCAACATATATTTTATAATAACTTATATTTTTAGTCATATAATTAATCATTTATTTTGATAATTACACAATTAATTATTATTTAATTATTTAATTGATCTACAAAATCAATACAACAACCAAGATTTCCATATGATGTAAACTTACAATTTCTTGGCCAGTAGTATCATAGAAAAACATTATAACACATAAGGTGATGATATTAAGAAGATTAGTCAAACTTATATAGCAACTATGGAACTTAATAGAACATCATACACCTTCTTCTAGCATAAAAGTGGGATTACCTAATGGCAATAATGCTTCTGTAACACATATTGGACAAGTGAAGATCAATCCTTAGTTGATCTTGAATAATGTGTTTTGTATTCCTGGTTTTAAATATAATCTAATATATTTGCCTTCTTTGATTAATCATTCCAAATGTGCAGCTGCCTTTACTGCTAACAAGTGTGTTTTGTAGGACAACAAGATGAACATGATTGGTTCAGCTGAGTTGCCCAAAAGACTATATGTTATGCTACAATAGCCTGTCAAGAGATTTGCAAATAATCCTGCTTCTAATTCTATACAAAACAATTCTCTGTCTGATAGAGTAGATGATGCTCTTTTATGGCATTATAGGCTAGGGCATTTTCCAGACAAAAGATTGAAAGTTATCAGTTCTAATTCTGCTGATGTAAATTTTGTCATCACGACATATGTTTTGTATGCCCTATGGCCAAGTTAAAGAAAAATCCTTTACCCTTAAGCACTACTACTGTTAATGGTGTGTTTGATCTTGTTCATATTGATATTTGGGGCACTTTCGAGGCACCATACTATGAATGGACAGCAATATTTCTTAATTGTTGTGGATGATTTCTTAAGATTTACTTGGGTGTTATTTCATGAGACAAAAGTTTGAAGCTTTTGATCTAGTTAAATCTTTTGTTCAATTTGTTTCTACCCAGTTTCACAAAGTTATTGAAGTAATAAGATCTAAAAATGGAGCTGATTTTCAGCTCACACTCTTTTACGAATAGCATGGCATTATACATTAGACTTCTTATGTCAGCACACCAGAACAAAACAGTATTTTGAAAAGAAAACATCAGCATCTGTTGAATGTTTCCAGGGGTCTAATATTTTAGAGTAACTTACCCATTGATTATTGGGGTTTTTGTTTTTTGCATGTTGTCAAATGGATTAATGCAACGCCTACACCACTGCTGAAGGGAAGCACACCTCATGAAGTGTTGTATGGAACTAAACTAGACTATTCTAGGTTCAAAGTATTTGGTTGCTTAGTTTTTTCTTGCACACTTCAGCAATACATGACAAAGTTTGATTCCTCTTGTAGGACTTGTGTCTATCTTGGAAATTCAAACACATCTAAGGGTGTAATACTCTTGTACATCACAAACAAACACATCTTTGTTGCTAGAAATACTCAATTCCATTAGACTTATTTTCCATTGTTTCAATAGGAATTAGGCAAGGTTAGGTATACTTCAAATATGCCAGTATCATTGCCAGTCATGGATAGTTTTAAGCAGAATGAAGCTCTTTTAAGCTCTCGTCATACACATGGGTTAAGACATGCTCATAAAATGATGAAAGCTCCAAACGTTAGAGATCCACCTCATGTCATATCAACTGAGCCTCGTCAACAGTCATGATTAAACCATGCTTGAATACTGGTGTCAGAAGTACACCAAGTTCATTAGTAAAGTGCTCATAACTCTTATAAGCCTCAACACCTTGAATGACAGCAGCATTACGCTCTTTTGTGTTTTTAGCATGCGGATCAACAATCTATGTTTTAAGACAATCCTCGTTGTCTCTAACTACATTCATCTCAGCAGCAAGATCTTGGTTCACTTTCTTTAAACTTCATATATCCTTATGGTCAATCAACTTGGCCATAGATAGTGTGTCATTTTTTGCGCCCAAACCCAAATACTCAGCTCTGAGGTTTCTCCAATTTTATATTGAGTTCCTTAAATTGGTCATGGAGATTGTAAAGATGTTTCAAATCTCCCTTTACAAGATATGTCATGTTAACAATGAGTCATCAATAAAGAATAAAATGACTTACAAAGGAATGCGTAACATCTATTCAAGTATTACCTCAGCCGCACTGCAATAATCCAAGTCAGGAAGCCGATCTGCCAATCTAACAGCTCTAGAAAGAATAACTTCTTGAACCTATATGCGAGCCACCTCATGATCATTAATCCACTTGTTAACTTCCCAGCCCCATGGAGGACATAAGTGAGGAAGTACGTGTGTCGTGCAAAACTGGCTACCTCATGAAGTGCAATGGAAATCTTCCCCCAAGGGTTGTAATGGAATTTTGTGTTGGAATCTTAGGCATTGTCAGCAGGTTGCTGAGTCTTCAGAGTTCAGCTGACTTGCACTCAACTGATTTCCTTCAGCACATATATTGTAACACCCCCTCAATCTAGATATGGTACATGACTATTTTGCACTCAGCAGACTTCCTTCAGCTACTGGGGCTTTGAAATATCTTTGAAATTCCCAATTTGTCTAGCAAATATGAGAAATTTGGGGCTTCTAGAGCCTTGGTGAGGATGTCAGCAACTTGTTCTTTTGTGTTTACTGGAAGGAGTTTGACAAGTCTAGACTTAACTTTGTCTCTTACAACATGACAATAAATCTCAATGTGTTTTGTTCTTTCATGAAACACAGGGTTATGAGCAATGTGCATAGCAATAGCATTATCACAAAAGAGTAAGGTATAGAACTAAACAGGTATTTTCAAATCCTGTATAATGTAAACCGGCCACTGAAATTCACAGACTGCATTGGCCTTACCTCTATATTCAGCTTCTGAAGAGCTTCTTGCAATAGTTGTCTGTTTCTTAGCTTTCCAGGAGATAAGAGCATCCCCTAAAAATATCATGTATCTTGATACTCACTTTCTGGTTTTAGGACAACCAGCCCAATCACTGTCCGTAAATCTTTTCAAAACAAGATTATTCTCTATTGGTGATGTGGTCAGAAACATCACAAACAAGAATAGTGGGTGATTTAGGTGGATATCTGAATTGATAGTGTGGTTAAAGGTGTTTTAGATCAAGAAAAATATGAATATATAAATAAACTCAAGAACATATGAACACGAGAGAGAGAAACAGGGATTGGCCTGTATTTTCTATTATGCCTCTTTTTTTAGGGTTGAAGGTGCTGCTATTTATAGGGCTTACATGGTCGGTGCTTACATGGCAATTACAACATACATTCTCAATAAACAAATACAAGTGTAATGTAGTTAGGAGGGTTAGGTACATGTGATTTGGGATGATGATTGTCTCGACATTGTTGGAATCCACTTGTAAGCTTCACTTGGTTTCCTAAGATAGTGGGCTTCGGGTAGAGGGGCAAGGCAGTGGCACCCGGTACTTCGTCTCGCCTAGTACGCAGCGTATGAAGGCTTTTTATCCCGAGCCTCACTGTTAAGACAAAATCTTGGGATGATGGTTCTTAGTAGGCTGGGACGTTCTCGGGCCGTCTCATCTTACTTGACTGCAATCCGATTGGGCCCTTGATTGGACCAACTTGGAGGCCCAATACGGGCCTTTAGGCTCTTTTACAAATGAGGTGCAACATTTCACTTGTCCACAAAGTCGAATTGATCTTATAAAAGTCGTTTCATAGGTTATGAAGCCAAGAACCGACTTTCTCTAGGTCGACTCTTGAAAGTCGGTTCATAGGTTCTGAAGCCAAGAACCAAGTTTCTCGATTCTCTGTGAAAGTCAAATGCCGCCAAATAATAGCTCCTTACAAATTGCCATTGATATACCCGAACTAGATTGGGGCCCTATCCACCTAGATTGGGCCAATTTTCATAGCCCAATAAACAGATCTTGGGCCTCCTTCCCCTTAATCCACAAATCATAAGCCGGATCCTACCCGCCGTTCGTAAGCCGGGTCCTGTCCTCAATCTATAAGCCGAATCATGTCCGCTGGCCGTAAACCATACCCCTCCACTCCGTGTGACTTCTACCCATATCATCAGGCTGATATCAAGACAAGGCAAATGCAAGTCCGACCTATAAACGAGTCCATTGTCCGCCATACTTATGCTGGCCGGTCCACCTGTATTACCTATATGACTATCTATAATTATATCCGCTTAATTGTCTTGTCATGAACAGTAAACCGACTTAGTCGACCGACTTAGTCCTAGCCTATATATATGGGATCACAATGAAAGCATCCAAGAACTAATATAAACAGAGCTACTCTGTCAATTTGTCGAATCACTTGTGCTTACTCTCATAAAGCATAGTCCGACAGCCTAGTTCTTAATATCCGCCACCTTCTCTCCAGAGAAATCATGCATACATAGCTATATATCCATGAAATATATCTGTTACCGCAAATCCGGAATTCTTCGCAATATCATTTGGCTCGTTACCGGGAAATCACCATCATTCAGCTTCTTTGGATCATTTGCTCCACCGCAAAGAAGATCTCATGGCGTCGCCGGCGGAAAAGCTTGATTTTCGTCAGAATCAGCTCATTTTGAAGGAACGTCTTCAACGCCATCTGCTAACTCGCACACGAGTCCCTCTTAATACCCAGGTTGGTGTATGTGATCTTGGTCATTTTCAGCTCATCAAGTAGTAAGAGAATCGTTGGGCTGTTTAAATCACCTGGAAAGTAGTACAAAGTTGGAGGATATTTTACTCAACAAATATCAAGCAAAATATCTACTAAATATCTTGGTCAACATGACTGGCGGGAAAAACATGATACCTGCAACACCGAATAAGGCAGGCCACCAGGGCCCTCCACGTGGAGCAAACACTCTGCATGGAGAAACGAGCAGGAGGGTGATGTCCACTGGGGCTGATGCAGGACATGACATCACCCCCGATATGGGGGCTTACTTAAGGGAAAGGACCCGAGTCGCGAGCTACATGAGGTGGCGGTCAGAAAAAGCTGTGGAAAGGCTGTTGTGGGGGTCTCTCGTCCGAACCATGATCAGGAAGCGGTCTCAGCAGGGGGAACACCCCTACAGCAAAATTCTCACTCAATAGCTCTTCAATCACACATGGAGTACGTAGAGGAAATTCATGTGGTTAATATGCTACTTATGCGGACGGTCTGCCTCCCCAGCCTATCCGCAAGTTTATCTCCCCCTACCAGCACCAACGGAGATACAACCCACTCTAAATCCACAGAGAACAGTCCGACCACAGCGGACAGAGGTGGAAGAGAGCAGTCATGCCACTTTATAACCTACAGTGGGAAGGAGATCAGCTCTGGTTCATCTGGGACCCGTGGTCGATGATCACGGTGCAGCCCCAGGGCGACCTCAAAATCCTCGGCAAGTCCGTACCCGCATAGAGGGACAAGGGGAGTCACAGGCCGAGGAAAGTTATACCCCACTCCCACCTAATCCCAGAAAATCGGGATGAGATGGGCATAATGAGAAAATAGATAGAAGAATTGAAAAAGGGTATAGCGGGAGCGAAGGTTAACCCGACTTGGGGTACCAGCGTCCTTCATCCTAACATCTTGAAAGCGGCTCCAAGAGGCGGTACACATTACTTGAATTTCACCAACTATCATGGAGCCACGGATCCTTTAGATTGGCTTTCAGCCTTCCAAAGTAGGATCAGTTTGTGCATGCCTAGAAGTGAGGCGTGGTGTATAGCTTTTGTGGGGTCAATGCAAGGTAGAGTGGCGTCATAGGTCCGCGGTCTTCCTCTGGGTTCTATCTTATCTTGGGATGATCTGATCAACAAGTTTATATCAGAGTTCAAGTCAGTGGGAGGGCCCAAGAAGATGCACATCGACCTGCATGAGCTCCAACAGGGTGAAAATAAGGGTACCCGCAGCTATTACGAATGATTTTACAAAGTGTATGAGTTGACAAGGGGTTTAGCAGACAATGTTGTGATGAGCAGTTTTGAAACGGGGCTGAATCCCGGTAACTTGAAATCTTATTTTGCTTTTACTCCGCCGTCGAACCTACAAGAAATGTTAAGTTTGACAAGAAAGTACATCACAACTACGGGAAATGAAGGAGTGTCTTCGTCCAACAAGGGCAAGCAGAGGACTGAGCGTAGTCCGCCTAGAGATAGCCGCAGAAATCGCGATCTAGATATCAAAAAACCTGAAATATTTAAGGAAGAGCACTTCACTCCTCTCAGAATCTCATACACTCAAATGCTTAATGAAGTAAGGGATGAACTACCTGAGCCTTACCCTATGGTTCTGGATGCACGCCGTGACACGGCTAATTATTGTGGGTATCATAGGGACAAAGGTCATACCACCGACGAGTGCATGCTATTCAAAAGTGCGATTGAAAAGTAACTCGCTTGTGCAAACCATGATCACTACAAGAGAGATGTTGGGGGGCCGGACAGAAAAAATCAACAAGTCCATTAGTATGATGGACATATTCGAATGATCACGGAAACTCCACCTAGCAATAACCAAATTAAAAGTCGCATCGGCTCTGTAAACAAACACGTGGAGAAGCCAGCTGTCCTGCGTGGGAACGAGCAACCTCTTGCCTTTACCCGATGCGAGCTGGTGACTTCCGTGAATGTAGAGGACATGTGCCTTTGTGTGTCGGTGGTGGTAAATCGAGCATGTGTCAACAGGGTCATGATCGACATGGGAGCATGTTGAGACATCATATATTACAACTGCTTCAAAGATCTAGGGTTCAGCGACTCTAATTTGAGGCTGTATAATGGCACCCGTGAGGGTTTCACCAATCATAGAATACAGGTCAAGGGGGCCATCGACTTAGATGTGCATATAGGAGACCGTGCGCCTTTCCGGACTGAAAAGGTAACATTCCTTGTGGTCGATCTTCAGTCCAATTACAACATGATAATCGGAATGCCAGCGTTAAAGCAGTTTCAAATGGTCACTTCTATCCCGTATCAACGGGCAAATTTTTACGTCAGGGATAGGATCGAAACGTCGATCAGCGAACCCGCAACCGTCCTCACCTATATTCATGAGATGAGGACGGGGAACAAGAGAGCTCGCATCGAGCAGCTAGAGGACATGTAGAACATCAACATGATCAGTGTGGTAGGAGAACCCCTACCCGTCAAAGAGGAGTGCGAGACTTTGCAAGTCAGGGATGAGCCCGAATTCACAGTGAATGATGAGTTGCTCAAGGTAATCATTAACGACGAATACCCTGATCAGAAGATCAAGATAGGGGCTCGACTAAGTCTCTCTGAGAAAGAAATGGTGATTAAGTTGCTCAAGGAAAACCTAGATGCATTTTCCTGGGTGGTTACGGACATGAGAGGAGTTGGGGCCAACGTCGCCCTCCATCATCTTAACGTCGACTCTACTTTTAAACCAATACAGCAGTGAGCACGATAGTTTACAACCGAGAAAGAGGTTGATGTTAAGGTAGAGGTCGGAAAGGTGCTTCAAGCGGGAATCATAAAGGAGCTAGCAAATCCCACGTGGTTAACGAACATGGTGATGGTGAAAAAACACAACGGCAAATGGAGATTGTGCGTCGACTTCACGGACATCAACAAAGCTTGTCCGAAAAATCCTTATCAACTTCCTAGGATTGATCGGTTAGTTGATTCTATTGCTGGGTTTGAGTTTCTTGGACGCATATTCAGGGTATCATCAGGTGCGGATGGCTGAGTCCGACAAAGAAAAATGGCTTTCAGAGCTGTTGGGGGCCTATACTACTATGAGATGATGCCCTTCGGGCTGAAAAATGCGGGTTCGACTTATCAAAGTTGTCAGTTCACAGATTGGGAAAAACATAGAGGCTTACATAGCCGATATGGTCGTCAAGTCTAAAGGTGACGGCCATGCCGCTGACCTCCAGGAAACCTTCAATAATGTCCGCAAGCACTCAATGAAGCTTAATCCGGCCAAGTGTACATTTAGTGTCCAGGCAGGCAAGTTTCTTGGGTTCATCATTAGTCGTCATGGCATCGAGGCTAATCCAAAAAAAATACAAGCTTTGCTCGACATGCAAGAACCCATGACCATCAAAGAAGTTCAGAGGCTCAATGGCAGAATCATCACGTTGGGTCGGTTCAACTCAAAATCAATGGAGAAATGTCTCCTTTTCTTCAAAATACTCAAAGGTGACAAGACCTTCTCATGGAATGCAGAGTGCTCACAGGCTTTTCAAGCTTTGAAGGAGTATCTAGGGAAGCCACCTCTTTTGGTTAGCCCTGTAGAAGGAGATGTTTTGTTTTTGTACTTGGTGGCCTCGGACCGGGCTATTGCCACCGTTCTTGTCAATGAGGCCGGAACCCTCTAAAATCCCATTTATTATGTAAGCAAGGTTCTCAGTCCGGTGGAGAGTTGCTATTTTAATGTTGAAAATGTAGCCTACTCGCTTGTTATCGCTGCTCGCAAACTCAGGGGCTACTTTACTTCGCACACTATAATTGTCTTAACGGATAGTCCAATGCGCCAAATACTACATAAGCCCGACCTTTCAAGTCGTTTGCTCCGATGGGCTATCGAAATCACTGAGTTCGATATTCGGTATCAAACCAGAAAAGCTATCAAAGCTCAAGCATTGCCGGATTTTATTGTTGAGACAAGTTTCAGCTCGCCTCAACCAAGTTCGCATGTACCACTTGGGCCCGCTGCGGCCCCAAACAAACCTGATCAGTGTTGGCAGCTCGACGGAGCGTCGAGTCGAAATGGTTGTGGAGCCGGTGTTGTTCTGATGGAGCTAGGGACAACAGAGGAAATCGAAAAAGCTCTAAGGTTTAAGTTCCCGGACATGAATAATCAAGCCGAGTATGAAGCAGTTATAGCCAAACTTAAGCTCGTAAAAGAGCTGAAAGTAGAAAATGTTGAAGTCTACTATGATTCTCAGCTCATCGTCAACCAAATCTCAGGGGACTATGGGACGCGTTGCGGCATCCTCAAAAAATACGATGAGATTGTCCGACGATTGAGAGCCGACTTCAGCTATTGCGAATTCATCAGAGTTCGAAGAGAGGATAACGAGCGAGCAGATTATCTCTCTAAGCTATCTCTTGAGCAGGAAATTGTAGATCCTTCAATAATGATAGAGTATCTTGCTGTACCCGCAGCCGAAATAACAGAAATCATGGAGATCGATGCACCAACGCCGACTCCGTGTTGGATTGACGAAATTCAAGCTTATATAGAATAGGGCACCTTGCCCGCTGAGGCGGATAAATCTCACGCCCTTAGAAAAAGAGTGGCCAGGTACATTATACATGACGGAACCCTTTATAGGAGGTCCGCCACTAATCCTTTGTTGCGGTGTGTCTGAGAGGGTGAAAGCAAGGAAATACTTATGGAGCTTCACCAAAGAGTGTGCAGGGGCCGTCCTGCAAGCCGCTTATGGCTCAGAAGGTTATCACAACGGGGTATTATTGGCTGACAATCCTTAAGGATTCGGAGAAGCTTGTCAGAGAATGTCCAGAGTGCCAAAAACATGCAGACATCCCGAGGATACCGTCGGTCGAACAGAGCATTGTGGTCACGCCTTGGCCTTTCGACATGTGGGACTCGACCTCATCGGACCATTCCCGCTAGGAAGGGGCGGGTGCAAAGTTATCATAGTGGCTGTAGATTACTTCATAAAATGGATCGAGGCCAAGCGTATGGTTAAAATAGGTGCAAAATATGCGGGTTACTTCCTGCACGACCAGTTATGGTCTCGTTTTGGTATCCCACGGGCAGTGGTGTCAGACCATGGGCCACAGTTCAGAAAGGAGTTCTCAAGTGTTTGCGAGGAGTATAAGGTCAAACACTGGCAATCATCTATAGCATATCCCCAGGGTAATGGCCAAGCTGAGGCCAGAAACAAACAGATAATCAAGATGCTTAAAAAGAGCGTGAGTAAGAAAGCTAAAGCAGGCGGTTGGGTCGATGAGTTACCCACCATATTATGGGCACTCCACACCACAATTAAAACACCCACCGTAGAAACACCATTTGCACTCACTTACGGATCGGATGCCATGACTCCTATTGAAATGGTGCTCCCAAGTATCAGGGCGCTTTGTACGATCCAGCAGACAATTTACTAAACAGGCAGATCGACCTGGATCTAGCGGAGGAGAAAAGGTTGGCAACGTATCATCAGCTCATAAATTACAAACAGATCGCTAAGCGATAGCACGATAAGCGAATCCACGACCATTCGTTCAGGGTCGGCGACTTTGTCCTTTAGAATATAAAAGCCACCGGTCTTGAAACCGATAAGGGCAAGCTTACGGCAAACTGGGAAGGCCCTTATCAGGTCGCCAGGGAAATCAAAAAAGGGACTTACGTTCTCAAAAATCAAAAGGGTTTCGAACTCAATAGGCCTTGGCATGCGGACAACCTCAAAAGGTACTACATGTAATAATCGGTTAGGGTTATGGCTATCCTCTCGTTTACAACGTGAGTGGTTAGGCTATCTTACTTGTAATCTTCACTCACCAAGCGGGGTGAGTCGAACTTAATAAAACCCGATTTTACATTTATCTTTTAGAATACATGTTATCATATGATTCATTTGTGTCCGTTATGTGTATTGATGTGGTTTTTCAATAAAAATTTTCAACAAAGACCTCGGACTCATATCGGACTTTCTTAAAAATGGGGGCCACATTTGTGAAAAATTTCAAGCAACTACCATCTGACAAGTTCACGACTCCGACCCTCATCTGAAACAAGAGGGCTCTCTAAGAAAAATTTTACGCTACGGTCGGGCAGTTATTTCAGAGAGGTCCGTTCGTTTTTTAAATTCACACAAACAAGAGGGCCACACCCAGAAAATTCAAATATACGAGCAGGTAGTTATTTGAGATAAGATTCAAGGGGGCTATATCATGGAGAATTTTTCACGCTATAGTTGGACAGTTATTTCAGATAAGTACGTCCGTTTTTGACTTCTTATCTAAAACAAAGGAAGCCGGAAGGTACTACTGCAATCGGACTCGATATATGCAATAAATTAGAGCAAAAGGTAAACATACAGACGAGCACAAATTTCAGCAAGTGAAGAGAAATGTCATTACAAGTGCGGAATGGAAAGGTTCATACGAAATCAAAGGAAACTCCAATGCGAAATCAAAATGTTTTTTTTACCAAACGGGTCAAAATAAGTTCAAGAGTCTTCTGGACGCATGCTATCGTCACCAACGTTCTCGGCTCGAAGGGAAGAATGCATCAAATTATCAGCATTTGCATCCGACTCAGTCTGCTCCGTTTGCTCGTCGTCTCATGCTTCATCCTCGGCCGGCCTCCGGTGGCCCGGAGCACTAACTCCATAAGGTTCTCTTCATCAATAGGGGGTGCCTCTCAACCATCTGCATAATTCTGCAATTCGACTGCGGAGAAGGGATTTGAGGGTGGAAACCCCTCAGATTGTCAGCGAAGGGATGAGTAAGGATCCAATCCCATAAGGTTTTGACGTCTGGAACTTCGCCGCCGTGAGCCCATACACACCTAGAGATGTGATAAAATCCTTGATCATATCCCATCAGGAAGTTATTGTTGGAAGTAGCGTCCGAAAGACAATTTATGTAATTGTTGTTAGAATTAATTGTTGGACTTATTTTGAGTTTTAGTGATGAGTGCCAGACTAGTTGTTATAGAGCAAAGGCAATAAGATGTCTAGATCAAATGTATTGGCTTATTAGAGTTTGATCTTGTATAGGTTTGATCAAACAATAACTGTAAAAGGTCAGCTGACTTTCATCAGCAGACATGTCTAGATCAGTAGGATACCTGGGTCAGTAGACTAATTTAGGAACCTGCTGAAGACTGAAGGTTGAGGGCTCAAACTCAGTTATTGAAGGCTAAGGGATCAAACTTAGTATTTAAATTCAAGGATATGAAATCAGAATTTAGGGAAGTCAGTGATGACCTAAACTGATTAAATATATCTTGTGTACAAGGTCTAAGTTCCACAAGTTAAGTGGTGATTGGAACTTAGTTATATTCAAAATGGTTTAATCTAACTTCATAATAAAAAGTTAGATATAAGAGAAGTCAGCTGCAGTGTTTTTATAAACACAAGAACTTTGGATCATTCGATCGAAATGTATTTCAAATAGACTTACAATCACAGGAACCTGCTGAACACATATTTCGATTTAATCAAAGGTTACATTGAAAGATTACAAAGAAAAGGATAGATAACAACTCTTGGATTTATCAACAAATCAATGGCCAAGATTAAAGGAATGTTGGAAAGAAACAGAGGTTAGTCCAATGGATACAAGTCAAAGGGTGGACAGTCTGAAATCTGACAAAAAGTAAACTGACAGTGTCAGTGCTATGTACAGGGACGAAAGCAAGTAAGTATGGGACAAATCTGAAACGGCTATGTTTGAATTTCAAACATAAGTCATAAGGATTCTCACCTATAAATAGAAGACCCATGTCACATAGACAACGGATGATTTTTGAGAGAAAAACAACAGATAATCTTGAGCTTCAGATTCTTATCAAGGAATCACCCTGCTGACCCTACTAAACTTAAACCTACTGATCCAGTAAACTTCTTCAGGTGTAATATGTTATCAAGCTACATCAAGTTTACACACTTGAAGAATCCAAGCTGCTGATCATATCATCCCGATCAAGTTCGTCAATTTGAATCACTTACTTGATTCAAACTTTCTTTTATAAGAAATCTACCGAAGACAAGTGAAGCATCTTTGGGTGTCAAGGATCGTTGTTTGTGGTGGAGTTTGGTGAAGAGGCAATCCTACCCTTCAAGGACCAGTGGAAGACTTTGGAGCAGCAATCCTACATGTTCCAAGTGTTCAGTTTGTGAAGCCATAGTTATTGGTGAAGGACAAACAACTTAGGGATTTTTGTAACTGCTACCTCAAGGATCTCTAGTGAATTACCTCCAACATCACAGGAGAAGAGTGGACTGACAGGATTACACCACCTGGAACCACTATAAAAATTGCCTACTTACTTTATTCATTTACTTTCAGCATCTTGTACATTTAGCACATCAACTTACTGAACTAGCAACTGAATCACACACATACACTACTGAGTATCTAATACTTGGTATCATATTTTAACAACAAGTAATAAGGCTTAATTTAAATATATTCCGTTGCAACAAATTCAGTAAAGTCAATAGTCGCACACTACTGAGTGTCAGCAGACTACTGAGCTATCAGCAGGCTGCTGAAGTTGCTGAGTTTGTTAACTCCAAAAGTTTTAAGTGTTAAGTTTATTCACCCCCCCTCTAAACTTAACCAAAGCCTTTTCAAGGGACCAACAATTGGTATCGGAGTAGTACTTATATTCTGAAGTAATCCTACTTGTTGTGCTTGTGAAAATACTTTGAAAACTTTTTTCAAGTTTCTGATTTTCAAAGCTTTGCATCATGGATAACAACCAGTATGCTAGAACAATGTTGATGTGTTCTTTAGATCATTTTGATAAGTATAAACGTCGTATGCAGGCTTTCCTAGGTTCAACACATGATGAGATGATGGATGTGCCGACTGATGGACCACTGGAAATTACAAAGGCAATAACTGTGGATAACCAAACTCAGTACATTCCAAAGCCAAAAAGAGAATGGAATGCTGAAGATAGAAAAAGAGCAAACCTCAACAATATTGCTATTGATATCATATATAGAACTTTGGATAGCAATATGTACATGAAGGTGAAAGATTGCAAGACTGCAAAAGAACTTTGGGATAAGTTGCAATTAATCTGTGAAGGCACTGATGCTATCAAGAAGAACAAGATCGGTGTGGCAAAGAAGAAGTTCCATGAGTTCCAAATGAAACTATTAAACAAATGGAGTCAAGATTCAATGCAATCATGGATGAACTCACCCTACTGAGTGTAAAGTATTCAAAAGATGAAATCAACTCAAAAATTCTAGAAGCTTTACCTGCAAAAGAAGTTTGGGAGATGAAGGTGACTGCCATAGAAGAAATGAGAAGTCTACATGAGGAGGACACCTTCAAATTGTTTTCAGATCTCAAGGCCTATGAATTCAGTAAGAAACTTGTACCTGAGACTGAAAAAGAAGAACCAAAGACCACTGCATTGGCTGCTACACATCAAGAAGAAACATCAGGAGCTTAAGATGACCTACTGGATGAGATGCAAGAGCAAATTGCCCTACTGAGCAAGAAAATCAGAATGATGAAAACTGGAAGGTGTTCTCCAAGGAATTTCACAAAGAAGTTTAGTGAAAAGAAGAAGGAAGAATCCAAGAAAGACAATGATTACTTGTGCTATCAATGCAAGAAACCAGGACACTTCAAACCTGACTGTCCTGAGCTAAAACAGAAGAAAGAACCTGATTATCTTTGCTTCAATTGCAAGAAGCCTAGACATTACAGACCTGATTGTCCAGACCTACTGAAGAGCAAAAGTCAACAAATAAGATATGGAAAGAAAGCTATGGTTGCTGAAGATGAATCAGGATATGAAGTAGAATCAGAAAAGGGAAATGAATCTGATGATGCTGTACTTGTTGCTGATATGGATGATTATGCTTTAATGGCAAATATGGATGAAACAAAGGAGGTATACAATTCTGTATCTATAAACACTCCTGCTGAAAGTGATTGTGAATCAACTTGTGGTTCAAATCCTAAAAATTCTGACAATGAAGAAACTTTGGATGCCATCCTTAATCAACTGAGGATAATACAATCTAGTTATTAGATTGTGAAGGCTGAAAAATAAGCTCTTCAATCAGAAGTTGAAAGATTAAAAGCTGAATTAAGAATTCTCTAGGGTAAGAAAAAGGAGGTTGGACAGAATCAACACAAGTCTGATGTACAGTCAGTGGCTGTTGAATCTACTTAACAATCTTGTTCCTCCACTGCATTCAAATCTGGAAAGCCTTATGGTGACAGAACAGGCATTGGATTTGGAACTCAATAATCCAATAAGAGTGGATCTCGTAAGGTTACTGAACCTAGTACCAGAATTGGTCCTAAGTTTGTGCCTGCACATGATCCAACTCCCAAAATGGTTGCTGAGGCAGTGAAGCCTACTGAGAAAACTTCAAGGTGGCAAAATCAGAAGTCAAAAAGGTCAACAACACCTAACAAAAAGAATAAATCCAAAAATAGGATTGATGTACCCTCTAGACCTGCTGATAGCAGACTTGCTACCAAGTCTGCTGGACCACAAAAGGGTAAAAATCAGATATAATCCAAGGATAAGAATCCTAAACCTAAAAATGTCAATCATTCAAGGGATACTTATCTCAGGGGGAAAGGTAAATTGTTCCCTACTGATGATGATTGGAATATTCCTGCTCCTATTGCTAGAAACAACAGATATAACCATACTGCTAGGGTAAAACCTCAGCAGAGGACTCAGTAGAGGACTTATATAAGACCTCAGCAGAGACCTCAGCAGACTCCATACTACAGGGATGTTCCTAATAGACAGCAAACTAATGGTTATGCTAGCGCTTCTAACAAAAGAAATCACTCCAAACAGCACTATATACCAAAAGGCCAGAAAGCATATGTGATTCCTACACAACCAAATGTTAGACCTTATGGATGTGTGGAATACATGTATGAACAAAAGTATAATACCTTTCAAAGAAGACCTTATGGAAATTTGCCAAGGGTACCTAAATTGCATTAACTTTGTTTTGTAGGGTGTCTGGTACTTTCACAGTGGATGTTCCAGACATATGACAAAGAATAAGCACTGTTTGTCAAATTTTGTGGCAAAGGATGGTCTAAGAGTGAATTTTGGCAACAAGAATACACCAGGATACACAAGAGATATGGCACACTTGTGAGAAATGGATTAACAATTAGGAATGTGGCATTTGTGGAAGGACTGGACTACAACCTACCGAGCACTGGACAGTCTTGTGACATGGGTTACAAGGTCACTTTTGACAAAAACACATGTATTGTCATTAGTGAAAGAGGTGATTAAGTTGTGTTGGTGGAAGAAGACAACAAAACATGTATGTTGTGGATTGGTCTATCGTTGTTCCGTAAACTTGCTCGATTGTGCATACCAAGTCGAACTTAATTGGTTATGGCATAAGAAGTTGAATCATCTAAATTTTGATGATATTAATCGGTTGGTGAAGAAGAAACTCGGTGATTGGTTTACCTGAGATCACATTCAAGAAGGATGCTATATGTGATGCCTGTCAGCAAGGTAAACAGACAAAATCAAGCTTCAAATCAAAGACTAAGCATTCAACAAAAAGAGTTTTGGAGCTGATGCACATGGATCTATTTGGACCAGTTACTCCAACAAGTGTAACAGGAAAGAAGTACACTCTAGTAGTTGTGGATGATTATTCAAGATACACTTGGGTGGTATTCATGAACAAGAAAAGTGAAACACTTCAAAAGATGCCTGAACTTTTGAAAAGTTTGACAGTAGTGAAGATCAGATCAGACAAGGGTACTGAATTTCTCAAAAAAGTTATAAGAGAATATTGTGAGCAGAATGGCATACTACATCAACTGGCTGCTGCTGGTACACCTCAGCAAAATGGGGTTGCTGAAAGAAGAAACAGAACTTTAAAAGAAGCAGGAAGAACTATGATTTGTGAAGCATTATTACCTGAAAGATATTGGGCTGAAGCAGTTAATACAGCATGCTATACACAAAACAGGACCTCAGTGAACAAAAAGCTGATGAAGACACCTTATGAGATTTGGAATGGAAGAAAACCTAATATATCTTATTTCCATCCATTTGGAAGCAAATGTTTTATATTAAATCATAAGGAGCAATTGAATACCTTCCAACCTAAAGCAGATGAAGGAATCTTCATGGGATACTCTTCTGTCAGCAAGGCATTCAGGGTACTGAACAAAAGGACACTGAAACATGAAGAAACAATACATGTTGTATTTGATGAACCTAAATTCACTGGAATGGAAGATGAAGCTTCAGAACCTGTTGAGAATCAACAAGTCACTGATCCAGAATGTGTTGATGTTTTGGAAAGGATAAATGACTTAAAGGTTTCTGACTCTGCCCCTACTGAACACCCTGCTAGTAACACTACTGATGCAACAACTGAGGCAGTTCAAGGATCTGCTGAACCCCCTGCTGAAGAAATAGCAGACCCTACTGAAGATGATGTTCCTAAAAATCAATATAACCAAAATCCACAATGGTTAAGGGATCACCCTGCTGAGCAATTTATTGGCAACATACAGCAAGGTGTGAGGACTATAAGACAATTAGAAGCAATGTTCACTTGTTTTCTATCTCAAATGGAACCTAAAGTTGTTGAAGAAGCTATATCAGATCCAGATTGGATAATTGCTATGCAAGAAAAATTGAATGAATTTGAAAGTAATCAAGTTTGTACACTAGTGGAAAGGCCTAATCATGCAAATATAATTGGAACCAATGGTTATACAGAAACAAATTGGATGAATCTGGTACCATTGTAAGGAATAAGGCCAGACTAGTTGCAAAAGGATATTCTCAAGCAGAAGGAGTAGATTTTGATGAAACATATGCCCCTGTTGCAAGATTGGAAGCTATAAGATTATTCTTGGCATATGCTGCTTACAAAAACTTCAAAGTATATCAGATGGATGTCAAAAGTGCATTTTTGAATGGCATTCTGGAAGAGGAGGTCTATGTTCAGCAACCTCCTGGTTTTGAAGTTAAAGATCAAGAAGATAAAGTGTAAAGACTCAATAAAGCACTTTATGGTTTGAAACAAGCTCTAAGAGCATGGTATGAGACCCTATCTCAATTCTTGGTGGACAATGGTTTTACCAAAGGTACTATTGATAAGACTCTTTTCAGAATTAATGAAGGAGACAGCACCCTGCTGGTACAGATTTATGTTGATGACATAATTTTGGTTCTGAAAATGAATTACTATGTGAAAAGTTTGCTAATCTGATGAAAAGTAAATTCCAAATGAGTATGATGGGAGAAATGAATTACTTTTTGGGATTGCAAGTCAAACAAATGAAAGGTGGAATCTTCATTCATCAAACCAAGTATACCAAGGAGCTGCTGAAGAAATTTGGTATGGAAAATAGCACCAAAGTATCAACTCCTATGAGTACAAACATTAGATTGGATGAAGACAAAAAAGGCAAAGATGTTGATCAGACTTTATACAGAAGGATGATAGGCAGTCTGTTGTACCTTACTGCCAGCAGACCTGATATATCCTTTGTTGTAGGTGTTTGTGCAAGATTTCAATCTAAACCTAAGGAAATTCATTTAGCTACAGTCAAAAGAGTTCTCAAGTATCTAAAAGAGACTTTGGATGTAGGAATTTGGTATTCAAAAGATGAAAGCTTCAAGGTTATATCCTACTCAGATTCTGATTATGCTGGATGCAAGATTGATAGAAAAAGCACCACAAGAACTTGTCAGTTGATGGGAAATAGACTGGTTTCCTGGTTCAGTAAGAAACATAATTCTATATCAACTTCTACTGCTGAAGCTGAATATATTGCTGCTGGAAGTTGTTGTGCACAAATACTTTGGTTAAGACAACAATTAAGGAATTATTGATATGGGATTCAGATCTAGATTGAAGGCACCAATGAAGAACACAAGAACAAATGAGCAAGCTTGTTCTTCCTAAGGAATCAGCACCTTAGAAATCCCAAGTTTGAGAACATCACAACAAAGGAATGCTCAATCCTTTGATAAATTCTCCAAGTTAAACACTACCTAATCAGCAAGGTAAATGTGAAACTCACTCAAATTTTCAATCACTGAAAATTCATAAAATATAAAATTTCACTCAAAGTTTTTGTCTCCATGTTTGATATGGAACAGCCATATATATAGGCTGAATTACGAAGCATTTGGTAAATAAAAGATAACAACATTATCTTAGGTAAATTGAAAGGTTTACAATTATTAAATAAAAGATAGGAAACTCTTCAGCTTTTGGGAGCATTAATTGCCATAACTCTTGAATGCACCAAATGCAATGTATGTTCTTCAGCGGCCCTCTGTATTCGGTCTATATCCAGAGCTTCCGTTGTCCAATAAATGCAAACCATATATGCATTTTATAGTCCTAAAACATAATATTGTTGGAAGACATGACCCAAAATATTGGTTCCTCCCAATCTCTCGTGTTTACACTCACCCTCAACTCTTGCATTAGAGAAGTGTAACCGTCAAATAAATCAAAAAGTCGAGCAAACCGTAAGCAAGATGCTGTCAACAATTTCCAGAATTTAACTCTGCACTTATTGGCACGTGCAGCCCAAACAATGATGAATTGCTACTGGAAATAAAAATGAAAGTTGTAGATTTATGTGTTTTCTAGAGGATATAAAAATTTCAGATCATTTCGGGCGAGATAGGGCGACCAAACAACCGTAGTTTGTCAACTGGTGCAATCTGTCAAAAATTTCCAGATTGATAACAGTAACTTATAGGGCCGATTGTGATCAAATGATGACGAGTCCGGAAAAACTCAAAAGATCAAAATTTTAGAACAGAGAATTTCCTATAAGTTCACAAATTTTCAGAAGATTTGGAAACGTCTGAAGCACCTAAATCGAAATCGTATAATGATCTAGTGCTGCAGAATTCTAGAACAAGGTCACAAGGTGATTCTAGGTCACAAGGTGATTTAGTTGTGGAAAAATTTTCAGATTGTTTAGATGTGTGTAGGGCATGAAACGAACTGAAAAACGGGTTTCAAAATTTGGGTTCTGGATTCTTGAATTCAAGATTTGAAGGAAAAACTTGAATAGTACTCAAAGAAGATGAACAGTCATGAACTTTTATGTATAATTTTCTGGAAAATTAATAAAAACACAAGCATAGATCACATAGAATTCGAATTATTATTATTTTTTTATAAGATGAAAAACGAAATGGAAAAGGAAAGAAAAACACAAACAAATGGATATTTGATACCTCAATCCCTAGGCTCTAATACCAATTGATATGGGATTCGGATCTAGATTGAAGGCACTAATGAAGAACACAAGAACAAATGAGCAAGCTTGTTCTTCCTAAGGAATCAGTACCTTAGAAATCCCAAGTTTGAGAACATCACAACAAAGGAATGCTCAATCCATTGATAGATTCTCCAAGTCAAACACTACCTAATCAGCAAGGTAAATGTAAAACTCACTCAAATTTTCAATCGCTGAAAATTCATAAAATATAAAATTTCACTCAAAGTTTTTGTCTCCATGTTTGATATGGAACTGCCATATATATAGGCCGAATTACGTAGAATTTGGTAAATAAAAGATAACAACATTATCTTAGGTAAATTGAAAGGTTAACAATTATTAAATAAAAGATAGGAAACTCTTCAGCTTTTGGGAGCATTAATTGCCATAACTCTTGAATGCACCAAATGCAATGTATGTTCTTCAGCAGCCTTTTGTATTCGGTCTATATCTAGAGCTTCCGTTGTCCAATAAATGCAAAACATATATGCATTTTATAGTCCTAAAAAATTGCTACAACTTTCATCAAGGACTTAATTTCATACGGATAAGTTATAAGGGTCAAAATTGTGAAATACAGAAGCTGCGTTTCAGTTTCCAGAATTGCTGAATCTTCTAAGTTCAACGCATCTTGATAATTTCATGCCTTGAATTTATTCCCAAAATGGCTCCAATAATGTCTTGAATATTTATATCAGCCTTTAATTACTAAATAAGACATGAAATATATAATAATAATACTGAAAATACTGTATCTTGATTCATATCAATTATGGAATTGAAGAAAAGGAAATTCCTATAATGTGTGACAACACAACTGCAATTGCAATCACAGAAAATCTTGTTCTGCACTCAAGAACCAAGCATATTGATGTGAGACATCATTTTATAAGAGATCATGTTGAAAAGAAAGATGTGGAGGTTCTTTACATCCCTACTGAAGATCAAATTGCTGATATCTTCACAAAACCATTGGATAGTGAAAGATTTGCAAAGTTAAGGACTGAACTTGGAATTATAAAAGTTGACTGATACACCTATGATCAGCAATGTACTGGAATTCAACAAGGGGATTAGTCTTTGCTATGTTGGGTGAGCTCCCTTAGCAGATTAGTCATTGGTATCAACAATTTCATGTACTTATTTATGTTTGGACAATTGAGCAAATGAAGTTGTCAAGGGTATTGGTCTTTGTCATGATGGATGAGCTCACTTGAAAGATCAGTCATTGGTATTAAACTTCATCTTGTATTATCAGTTGGACAAAACAAGAATAATTGAACATCAGCAGAGTAACATTGTCAGCAGGCTGCTGAGCCAAGTCTACTGATGGCAAAGTCTGTTGAGGCATACGTTACAGTCAAACTTTAACAAAAATCAAAAAGCAAAAGACCGGGATATTTATTCTATCTTTATAACTGCAGTTACACGATCTGACGGTTACAACTCTTTATGGATAATTTATTGTTAGGAAATCAACGCGGGAACGCAGCGGAATTCCAAATTTTGATTTCCTTTTACCCAAGATCGACTTCGTTTAAGAAATAAACAAATAAGTAATAGACGGTGGTTACCTTGGTTGATCTATAAGATCGACGCTTTGACCGTCTAAGGAGAGTAGTTCTGCATAGAGCCGCCCAAGTGTTCGGCCTCTACCGCTAGTCCACACGAACAGCCCGCCGGAATCCCATCATGGATTGCTATTGGAAAACTCCGGTTGCTAGACCGGCCTTTTTCCCCTCTCTCCAACTCTCTATAGGATGCTCTCTATTTTACACAAGAACTATTAGTTCTTGGAATTGTGTTGTACAAAAGAGCTTGACACCCACCTCTTATTTATAGTAGAAGGTGGCGCCACTTCAAAGTGTGGAGGAGAAGATAACCTTTTTCCAATAAAATAAGGAAAATATATTTGATTGATTTATCTCATTTATTATAATATCTTATATTAAATAACTCTAGGATATTGTCAATATCTCATATTGAATATTTCCAAGATATTGTCAATATCTTATATTGACAATATTTATCTTTTAATATATTACCATAAATCAATTTACACATTTGTATATATCACATATATATAACACACATAAATCTATTAATATATATTATACATACATGCGCATGCATAGTACCAACTTGCACTTTTGCACACACGCACTCATAAGTATTATATATATATATATATATATATATATATATATATATATATATATATATATATATATATATATATATATTAATATCTAATATTAATATTTAGTAACACCATTAATTAAATTGCACAATCCAAGTGTATCTTATACACACACAAATTGCGCCACCTTAGCCAATATTTTGGCATCCGGAATATTTTTTAATTAACATAATATTATTAATATCTTGTATTTAATTTATTCATAATAAATAAATACCACCATATTAATTTACCACTATAACCTTTATAGTCTCGAGATAAACTTTCCTTATTTGGTTATCATCTATAACCACATTTTAATCCGGCTAGATGTTCTTATGTGTGTGACCCGATAGGCTTCCGAATATGTTGGCCATAGACACAAAGTGCAAATTACGAAAATGCCCTTCATGCCTAACGATCACGGGATAGCGTCTAGCAACACACCGTGACCCCCAATCATCGGAAGAGTCAAATGCAATGATTACTACCTTTCATGTGAAACAGTTACCGTGTAACTTACAATCCTATCGCTGTAATAATATCCATACGGTCGTTAGTCGAGTGTCAAAACATCAATGACCGTATCTTATAATCTTGATATCATGCTCTCTCGAAGTAACTTGTTTACTCCCACTTTGCAAAGATTCACGAGAGTAAGACATTCCTTATAAGAAGGCCATTTCGGATATTCGATCACAATCATAGGATACGCGATTCCCAGACGACCAATCATGTATACTCCGCATGCTTCAATATCATACCCAATCACTACCGCATGATCGCCCCATGGCTAAGGGAAACCTCAATAGTGTCAAAGCATGACAATCCACACCGTGATGCCATGAAGACTCCGGTCAAAAGGATAATTACACAACCGTCACATAGTGTGACACTTATCCGTGTAAGTGGGTCAGTCTAACGTACGCATTCTCTAATACACGTCCACGTATAGTCCAAGTGTCTCTACACTTCGATAGACGAGATCTATCCCTGCCCTAAAGACAGAAGACATCTAATACGTGCTAGTCTGTTTATACTATCAATGCCCTATTTAATAGTACATCAGCCTAGAGACATTTAAGTATCAAACTCATTAAAGTGATTAGAAATCTCATCAACCATAATCGCCTATCATGGTTTCTCTATCACAGTTTAATACTAAGGACGTTATCATATAACAATTCATAATTGGTTCTTTAAAAGAACATATATATGACAACAAAAAAGCCATTTAATATATGTACAAACATAAAGAAATAGTAAAAATGATCCGACCCGGTTTGGGTTTAGGACACTATTCCAACAATCTCCCACTTGGCCTAAAACCAATCACTCGCACACACAAGACCAAGTTGAAACATAAGAATCTCATGCAATACTCGCAACCAGCCCTAGCCTTAAACGGATCTCTATCCATGGGGACTCAGACTATCTTCATACCATGCTCCAAATGACCAAGTCAAAGGAACCGCCTCAACACACACATGAATCTCCGACGAGACCCTGGTCCTTGCTTCAAGCAATGAATCCACTTACTATATTAGCTATATAGAAAAGGTGGAACAACCGTACAAGGTTCAAGAATGAACCTTCTAGATCCATGTACTGCTCCCGCTGCGCCTCTAAGGCACTACTTTGTTTTGGCCTGGTTGTAGAATTTACAGTGACCCATAGCTAAGAACATTTCCAGCTCACTGTATCACTTATTCAAAGTGATTGCAAACCCAGACAGTAGCTCCCACTCGCCTTCATAAGACTCAGGATCTATGTCTGTATATCTACGCTTATTTAATTCCATGTTTCAATGAACTAAGAACTCTTCCTTAACTTGTTTAAGGATATTCTCGACATTCACCAGATTTACTTTCATTAATTGCTCATGACAGTTCATGAACTATGAACATCTGGCATTACCTTTATGATGGTTCCTATCGCAGTAGCAAAGGAAACCTTTCATAATCATCTTTCACCTTATCTTTAGGACTAACGTCCAAACATAGATAGATTGTTGGGAGGATTTTGCATCATAAAAACAAAAGAAAATTTATAAACCTATACTTAACATGCAAACTAACTCCTAACCGACCAAATATCGGGTAGTTGATAGCATAGTAGGGTAAGTACAGGGTCGATCCACAGGGAATTGGGATGTTGAATCTAATTTCATTAATTCCTTTCAATTGTTACTTAGGAAAAACGAATAAACGAAAGAACAAATAAAATAAACGAAAAAGCAATTAAAATAAAGCTAACCTACGAAATAAAATAACACAACCTAAACTAAACTAAAGATACATGGGATCAAACGGTGCACAAACCAAGTGATTTCAATCCTATTTCATCTCATGATTTTAATTCAAATTGTGGTTTCACCTTTACACGAGATACAAATCCCTAATCTCTTAGTGAATTTAATCTCAAGCTATGGATTCCTAATTCCTTAGTGAGTCCAATTTATCAATCTCTCATCTTCCGAATGTTGAGATCGATTTACCAAACAAAACTCGGTGTAGATTCAAAGTTAACTCTCGTATTTTAGAATCTAACAACCTAGATAATTAACCAATTAATTTGTCACATAATTAATGATTAAAGATCCTATCTTTCTATGGTGATCTAGTCTACGCAACTTCCGTATGTTGTAAACATCAATAGCGAACTGATCTCTCGATCTAATTCACATCATAGCATCATAATCATAGAACGATACAACATAAATTAAAGATCATAAAAAACGAATAAGGACTGAATAAATTAAATAAATAAACTCACGTAGTTTGGTACATGATTGAATCCATGAATCGAAAACGGAAGAAAAACGACATCCTAATCTATCCCGGATCACCCGAGCACAAGGCTCGGGTGACCGGCCTTGAAACCAGTAAAGTGCCGCTGCTGTGATATATTTGGCGGCTGGAATAATGTATTGTTGTATAATTAGGGTTGATCATGCGGCTGTATTTATAAGGAAATAAGGCGGCTGAATAAGTCGGCTGAATATTATGGATTTAGGAATGAAACTTCTAAAATTCATATCTTGAGTTGTAGACCTCCAAAAATTATGATCCGAATGTCATAAAAAAGCTCTCGGAAAACTCTACAACTTTCATTAAGGACTCTTCTTCAGAAAACGCCTTTTTGATTAGCCCGTCGTATTACGAGTCGTTTTCGAATTTTCCACTTTTTCAGCAACAGCATCCAAACTTGTAACGCTCATATCTCGGGCATCGTAAGTCGGAATGAAGTGATTCAAAATCCTGTAGAATCCTCTCTTCAAGCCCTCCAACTCTTCTCTTGAGGTCGAGAGTCAAATCAGTGTATATCATATCAAGAACTGCGTCGGAAGGTCGGCTGCTTGAATGCTTCATTCCAAGCTTTATCTCCATCTTTATCCTTTTCCAAGTCAAAAACATGTATCTACATTGCATCCAAACACCACAAAAACGTAACAATATCCAAAACCATATAAAACAATCAAATAATCGTATAAATTGATACGTTTTCATATTTAACTATTTAAATCACCATTCACTCAATATTTCACTATAAACCTCGAATTCTATGAAAATCATACGTATACGGGGGAAATTGAGGTGAAATATATCCTTAAAAACACTACAATTTGACCCTTAACAACACCCCCACACTTAAACCTTGCTCGTCCCGAGCAAAACAAAACAAGAACATACTATCAAGAATCCACATAACCGACACGAGATATAGTCAAAATCATGACAAGCTAGTATTCGGCAAATCGACCTCACTCGGTGATGTGTGTGCGAACCTACTAAACTTCCACCGATCCTCTCGATATATTACATCAAGCACTAACAGTTATCCGGTCAACTAAACGAAAATTTCATTCTATCTACAGCACTTACCTAACAAAAACTAATTACCAAGAACATAGTAACCAACTCACAACTAAATTCCTTTACTTAGTACCAAGAAAATACCTTTCGGGTCTCTACGGGTTTAGATCAACTTGACATAGAATTCCAAAAAAAACGTATATTTTATATTTCCTATCGTCGCGTCTCAAAAGTATAACACACTCCCCTACATTAGAGGCGGTCACCCCGAGATCACTCAATCCCTTACTTCGTCCAAGGTAAACCACACTCCCCAATTGGGGGCGTATCCAAATGGACTCGAGGTGATAGATATATATAAAATTCCCGCAAAGAAATTCTATTCATTTATTTTATTTATAGATATATATATTTTTATATTTTTCAAACTCTTTGGAAACTCTCGGTCAAATATATTTCTAACACATTCAAGACTCTTAAAGTTTTCAAAACACTAAGGTACCGAGATTCTAAGCGTGAGTATAGCACTAGTTCTTAACTTTCATTAATGCTAAATAAGTGTTATACGTATCAAGAATTAACTTTCCTTTAACTAACCGGAAACTATTCTATATTTGGCTCTTCATCTAATAGGTTCGTGAAATGAAGTTCAATTGAGTATCGACTTACTAAACCTATTCTCGAACATGATATGACTACGATAACAACTAAAAGGTGCTAGATTATAAAACTAGCATGCAATTGAAATGTTACTCGGGACTAAACAAAAAAAAATTTTGAAAATTTTGCACTTTTCATAGAAAATTATAACTAATATGAGCAAATGAAAGTAGATACATAAACCATCCCCTCCCCCACACTTAAATTACAACATGTCCTCAAGTTGTGCAAAATAAAAGAAAAGAAAACTTAGCCGATTGTCGTTCGAAAGTGGAACAATTCCGGACGGACGCGTTCCGATCCAAAAATGCTCGAAGATAGCGTGGACCATCCACCGAAAACCGACACCGTCCGAAACTCACAAACGCTATCAAGACTATCCCGCACACTTGACAAACACGAAAAGTATCTCGGGGACAAGGGGGGATAGAACGTACGAGCACAAAAAGAATCGCTTCGATGGAAAAATCAAACAAGGAAAGTATAAAACATCAAAAGCGTCCAAGTATCAAGTTTGATATAAGCACAAAAGAAATAAACGATGGAAAATCAACACTTAAACTCGGGACATCTAAGAATAAAGGGGAAAACATCAAACTCCAACTAATAAAAGCAGGATTATACACGGAAAAGAAGTCGAAAGATTTTAGATTAAGCTCATATAAAGATGGAACATATACATGGAACATTACAAAAGAGTAGGGCTAGGTGCAACTATATGAAAATGCATTACAATGCAATCTACGTGAAAAATCCTAAAAATAAAATAAAAACGAGGTAGTATTACGGAAACCGACAGTTAACTACACTCAAAAAGAAAAAAAAACTAGGTGGTATTACGAAAACCGACAGTGACCACACTTAAGAAAAATAAAAGGAAAAATAGAAAAACAATGCAACTATATGAAATGCAACTAAATGAAATGCATTTAAATGATATGCAAAAAGAAAATAAAATAAAAGAAAGAAAACTAGCCCACTATATGCAACACGACATATATATAAACGTCTACCACATAATGACAAAGTTACGATAAACGACAGGTTGTCACTAGTGCCGACGCGCCTTAAGACTTATCGAAAGTGATAGACTTATGGAAACCAACGATCATCTATCTAAACGGGTATAACTCATATGGAGAAAGGACGTAGCATACGGAAAACCGACGAGTAGCTACCCATATGAACTATAAAAACAAAGGAAGCACGTAAGTCTTAAAAGGTTAAAAGATTCATCGGAGCGGTATGTAGCATACGGGAACCGACATTAGCTACTAATTAACCATAAGAACAAGTTGATAGCATACGAGAACCGACAGTAACTATAACTTGCATAGATGAATCATGTATAAGGAATAAGATCATTTACTTAGCATGAATTCATAGATGGAAAGGTATAACATTCATATTCAGGACATCTATGTAAAAAAATAAATAGGCCACAGAAGCTCGAATGTAAGCAATCCATACTAAATAAAAGCAAGTAGGAATGAGATCAATAAAAACCTGGACTACGGGCGGCGTTCAAAGCACAACGGACGGGCGTTCACCTCAAAATACGGCTTTGGACGAGCGTTCACAAAACAAACGCTCGTTTGACTTGAAAACCAACCGGACGGACGTTCGAAAGCATAGACGCTCGTCCGGTCCTTTAAACCGAACGAGTCGAAAATATTTGAACGGACGAGCGTCCAATACTTTCAAACGCTCGTTTACTGCGGCTAAAGGCGGACGGGCGTCCAACGGAGCGAGACGCTCGTCCATACAACGAATACACGGCGAGAGAGAGGGAAAACACGGACAAATCCTAAAAACTTAAAACACATATTAACACAGATCATAGCAGCCCCTTTCAATTAAAGCACAAATAGGTTAGATCAGAAAACACATACTTCACGTTTAAACAAATCGAGTAAAAAAACTTTTGCACATTCTTAACCTTATGGTCATCGAAACACGGCAAAATAAAAACTCTCGATTTGGTAAACGCTACTTTTATTGAACGAAAAATAAATCGTAACAAAATCGAAGAATTAACTCAATTAAATTCAACAAAACACCGATTCCCCGGCAACGGCGCCACTTTTGTTGGGAGGATTTTGCATCATAAAAACAAAAGAAAATTTATAAACCTATACTTAACATGCAAACTAACTCCTAACCGACCAAATATCGGGTAGTTGATAGCATAGTAGGGTAAGTACAGGGTCGATCCACAGGGAATTGGGATGTTGAATCTAATTTCATTAATTCCTTTCAATTGTTACTTAGGAAAAACGAATAAACGAAAGAACAAATAAAATAAACGAAAAAGCAATTAAAATAAAGCTAACCTACGAAATAAAATAACACAACCTAAACTAAACTAAAGATACATGGGATCAAACAGTGCACAAACCAAGTGATTTCAATCCTATTTCATCTCATGATTTTAATTCAAATTGTGGTTTCACCTTTACACGAGATACAAATCCCTAATCTCTTAGTGAATTTAATCTCAAGCTATGGATTCCTAATTCCTTAGTGAGTCCAATTATCAATCTCTCATCTTCCGAATGTTGAGACTGATTTTCAATACAAAACTCGGTGTAGATTCAAATTACTCTCGTATAATCGAATCTAACAACCTAGATAATTAACCAATTAATTTGTCACATAATTAATGACTAAAGATCCTATCTTTCTATGGTGATCTAGTCTACGCAACTTCCGTATGTTGTAAACATCAATAGCGAACTGATCTCTCGATCTAATTCACATCATAGCATCATAATCATAGAACGATACAACATAAATTAAAGATCATAAAAAACGAATAAGGACTGAATAAATTAAATAAATAAACTCACGTAGTTTGGTACATGATTGAATCCATGAATCGAAAACGGAAGAAAAACGACATCCTAATCTATCCCGGATCACCCGAGCACAAGGCTCGGGTGACCGGCCTTGAAACCAGTAAAGTGCCGCTGCTGTGATATATTTGGCGGCTGGAATAATGTATTGTTATTAGGGTTAGGAACGGCTGTTTAAATAGATGCATAAGTCGGTTGAAGCAATATGGCGGTGGCGGCTGCAATTAAATCCTTTTCCAATTAGGATTTGGAGTATATTCAATGCATGAATTTAGGAATGAAACTTCTAAAATTCATATCTTGAGTTGTAGACCTCCAAAAATTATGATCCGAATGTCATAATTAAGCTCTCGGAAAACTCTACAACTTTCATTAAGGACTCTTCTTCAGAAAACGCCTTTTTGACTAGCCCGTCGTATTACGAGTATATTACGACATTTTCCAGTAGTTTCAGCAACAGCATCCAAACTTGTAACGCTCATATCTCGGGCCTCGTAAGTCGGAATGAAGTGATTCAAAATCCTGTAGAATCCTCTCTTCAAGCCCTACAAATCTTCTCTTGAGGTCGAGAGTCAAATCAGTGTATATCATATCAAGAACTGCATCGGAAGTTCGGCTGCTTGAATGCTTCATTCCAAGCTTTATCTCCATCTTTATCCTCTTCCAAGTCAAAAACATGTATCTACATTGCATCCAAACACCACAAAAACGTAACAATATCCAAAACCATATAAAACAATCAAATAATCGTATAAATTGATACGTTTTCATATTTAACTCTTTAAATCACCATTCACTCAATATTTCACTATAAACCTCGAATTCTATGAAAATCATACGTATACGGGGGAAATTGAGGTGAAATATATCCTTAAAAACACTACAATTTGACCCTTAACAACACCCCCACACTTAAACCTTGCTCGTCCCGAGCAAAGCAAAACAAGAACATACTATCAAGAATCCACATAACCTGACACGAGATATAGTCAAAATCATGACAAGCTAGTATTCAAGCAAATCGACCTCACTCGGTGATGTGTGTGCGTAACCTACTAAACTTCCACCGATCCTCTCTTGATATATTACATCAAGCACTAACCGATTATCCGGTCAACTAAACGAAAATTTCATTCTATCTACAGCACTTACCTAACAAAAACTAATTACCAAGAACATAGTAACTAACTCACAACTAAATTCCTTTACTTAGTACCAAGAAAATACCTTTCGGGTCTCTACTGGGTTTAGATCAACTTGACATAGAATTCCAAAAAAACGTATATTTTATATTTCCTATCGTCGCGTCTCAAAAGTATAACACACTCCCCTACATTAGAGGCAGTCACCCTGAGATCACTCAATCCCTTACTGTCCAAGGTAAACCACACTCCCCAATTGGGGCAGTATCCAAATGGACTCGAGGTGATAGATATATATAAAATTCCCGCAAAGAAATTCTATTCATTTATTTCTATTTATAGATATATATATTTTTATATTTTTCAAACTCTTTGGAAACTCTCGGTCAAATATATTTCTAACACATTCAAGACTCTTAAAGTTTTCAAAACACTAAGGTACTGAGATTCTAACTGTGAGTATAGCACTAGTTCTTAACTTTCATTAATGCTAAATAAGTGTTATCTGTATCAAGAATTAACTTTCCTTTAACTAACCGGAAACTATTCTATATTTGGCTCTTCATCTAATAGGTTCGTGAAATGAAGTTCAATTGAGTATCGACTTACTAAACCTATTCTCAGAACATGATATGACTACTGATAACAACTAACGGGTGCTAGATTATAAAACTAGCATGCAATTGAAATGTTACTCGGGACGAAACAAAATTTTGAAAATTTTGCACTTTTCATAGAAAATTATAACTAATATGAGCAAATGAAAGTAGATACACATAAACCATCCCCTCCCCCACACTTAAATTACAACATGTCCTCATGTTGTGCAGAATAAAAGAAAAAGAAAACTTAGCTGATTGTACGCCGAAAGGGGAACAATTCTGGAACGGACGCGTTCCGATCCAAAAATGCTCGAAGATATCGTAGACTGTGGACCATCCACCTGAAAACTGACACCGTCTGAAACTCACAAACGCTATCAAGACTATCCTGCACACTTGACAAACACGAAAAGTATCTCGGGGACAAGGGGGGATAGAACGTACAGAGCACAAAATAGAATCGCTTCAGATGGAAAAATCAAACAAGGAAAGTATAAAACATCTAAGCGTCCAAGTATGGAAGTTTGATATAAGCACAAAAAGAAATAATAGCTCAGATGGAAAGATCAACACTTAAACTCAGGACATCTAAGAATAAAGCCACAGAAGCAGAAACATCAAACTCCAACTAATAATGATAGAGGATTATACACGGAAAAGAAGTCAGAAAGATTTTCCAGATTTAGCTCATGTAAAGATGGAACATATACATGGAACATTACAAAAGAGTAGGGCTAGGTGCAACTATATGAAAATGCATTACAATGCAATCTACGTGAAAAATCCTTAAAATAAAATAAAAACGAGGTAGTATTACGGAAACCGACAGTTAACTACACTCAAAAAGAAAAAAAAAAACTAGGTGGTATTACGAAAACCGACAGTGACCACACTTAAGAAAAATAAAAGGAAAAATAGAAAAACAATGCAACTATATGAAATGCAACTAAATGAAATGCATTTAAATGATATGCAAAAAGAAAATAAAATAAAAGAAAGAAAACTAGCCCACTATATGCAACACGACATATATATAAACGTCTACCACATAATGACTCGGAGTTACGATAAACGACAAGCTTGTCACTAGTGCCGACGCGCCTTAAGACTTATCGAAAGTGATAGACTTATGGAAACCAACAAATCATCTATCTAAACAGTATAACTCATATGGAGAAAGGACGTAGCATACGGAAAACCGACAGTAGCTACCCATATGAACTATAAAAACAAAGGAAGCACGTAAGTCTTAAAAGGTTAAAAGATTCATCGGAGCGGTATGTAGCATACGGGAACCGACATTAGCTACTAATTAACCATAAGAACAGTTATAGCATACGAGAACCGACAGTAACTATAACTTGCATAGATGAATCATGTATAAGGAATAAGATCATTTACTTAGCATGAATTCATAGATGGAAAGGTATAACATTCATATTCGTGACATCTATGTAAAAAAATAAATAGGCCACGAAGCTCGAATGTAAGCAATCCATACTAAATAAAAGCAAAGTAGGAATGAGATCAAGAAAAACTGGACTACTCGAACCGGCGTTCAAAGACAACAAGACGGGCGTTCACCTCAAAATACGCCTTTGGACGAGCGTTCAAAGACAAAACAAACGCTCGTTTGACTTGAAAACCAACCGGACGGACGTTCAGAAAGCATAGACGCTCGTCTGGTCCTTTAAACCAGAACAGAGTCGAAAATATTTGAACGGACGAGCGTCCAATACTTTCAAACGCTCGTTTACCTGCAGCTAAAGAACTGGACGGGCGTCCAACAGAGCAGACGCTCGTCCATACAACGAATACACAGCAGAGAGCAGGAAAACACAGACAAATCCTAAAAACTTAAAACACATATTAACACAGATCATAGCAGCCCCTTTCAATTAAAGCACAAATAGGTTAGATCAGAAAACACATACTTCACGTTTAAACAAATCGAGTAAAAAAACTTTTGCACATTCTTAACCTTATGGTCATCGAAACACGGCAAAATAAAAACTCTCGATTTGGTAAACGCTACTTTTATTGAACGAAAAATAAATCGTAACAAAATCGAAGAATTAACTCAATTAAATTCAACAAAACACCGATTCCCCGGCAACGGCGCCACTTTTGTTGGGAGGATTTTGCATCATAAAAACAAAAGAAAATTTATAAACCTATACTTAACATGCAAACTAACTCCTAACCGACCAAATATCGGGTAGTTGATAGCATAGTAGGGTAAGTACAGGGTCGATCCACAGGGAATTGGGATGTTGAATCTAATTTCATTAATTCCTTTCAATTGTTACTTAGGAAAAACGAATAAACGAAAGAACAAATAAAATAAACGAAAAAGCAATTAAAATAAAGCTAACCTACGAAATAAAATAACATAACCTAAACTAAACTAAAGATACATGGGATCAAACATTGCACAAACCAAGTGATTTCAATCCTATTTCATCTCATGATTTTAATTCAAATTGTGGTTTCACCTTTACACGAGATACAAATCCCTAATCTCTTAGTGAATTTAATCTCAAGCTATGGATTCCTAATTCCTTAGTGAGTCCAATTTATCAATCTCTCATCTTCCGAATGTTGAGATCGATTTACCAAACAAAACTCGGTGTAGATTCAAAGTTAACTCTCGTATTTTAGAATCTAACAACCTAGATAATTAACCAATTAATTTGTCACATAATTAATGATTAAAGATCCTATCTTTCTATGGTGATCTAGTCTACGCAACTTCCGTATGTTGTAAACATCAATAGCGAACTGATCTCTCGATCTAATTCACATCATAGCATCATAATCATAGAACGATACAACATAAATTAAAGATCATAAAAAACGAATAAGGACTGAATAAATTAAATAAATAAACTCACGTAGTTTGGTACATGATTGAATCCATGAATCGAAAACGGAAGAAAAACGACATCCTAATCTATCCCGGATCACCCGAGCACAAGGCTCGGGTGACCGGCCTTGAAACCAGTAAAGTGCCGCCGCTATTTGTGATATATTTGGCGGCCTGGAATAATGTATTGTTGTATAATTAGGGTTGATCATGCGGCTGTATTTATAAGGAAATAAGGCGGCTGAATAAGTCGGCTGAATATTATGGATTTAGGAATGAAACTTCTCAAATTCATATCTTGAGTTGTAGACCTCCAAAAATTATGATCCGAATGTCATAAAAAAGCTCTCGGAAAACTCTACAACTTTCATTAAGGACTCTTCTTCAGAAAACGCCTTTTTGATTAGCCCGTCGTATTACGAGTCGTTTTCGGAATTTTCCACTTTTTCAGCAACAGCATCCAAACTTGTAACGCTCATATCTCGGGCATCGTAAGTCGGAATGAAGTGATTCAAAATCCTGTAGAATCCTCTCTTCAAGCCCTCCAACTCTTCTCTTGAGGTCGAGAGTCAAATCAGTGTATATCATATCAAGAACTGCGTCGGAAGGTCGGCTGCTTGAATGCTTCATTCCAAGCTTTATCTCCATCTTTATCCTTTTCCAAGTCAAAAACATGTATCTACATTGCATCCAAACACCACAAAAACGTAACAATATCCAAAACCATATAAAACAATCAAATAATCGTATAAATTGATACGTTTTCATATTTAACTCTTTAAATCACCATTCACTCAATATTTCACTATAAACCTCGAATTCTATGAAAATCATACGTATACGGGGGAAATTGAGGTGAAATATATCCTTAAAAACACTACAATTTGACCCTTAACAACACCCCCACACTTAAACCTTGCTCGTCCCGAGCAAAGCAAAACAAGAACATACTATCAAGAATCCACATAACCTGACACGAGATATAGTCAAAATCATGACAAGCTAGTATTCAGCAAATCGACCTCACTCGGTGATGTGTGTGCGTAACCTACTAAACTTCCACCGATCCTCTCTTGATATATTACATCAAGCACTAACGTTATCCGGTCAACTAAACGAAAATTTCATTCTATCTACAGCACTTACCTAACAAAAACTAATTACCAAGAACATAGTAACTAACTCACAACTAAATTCCTTTACTTAGTACCAAGAAAATACCTTTCGGGTCTCTACTCGGGTTTAGATCAACTTGACTTAGAATTCCAAAAAAACGTATATTTTATATTTCCTATCGTCGCGTCTCAAAAGTATAACACACTCCCCTACATTAGAGGCAAATCACCCTGAGATCACTCAATCCCTTACTGTCCAAGGTAAACCACACTCCCCAATTGGGGCAGTATCCAAATGGACTCGAGGTGATAGATATATATAAAATTCCCGCAAAGAAATTCTATTCATTTATTTCTATTTATAGATATATATATTTTTATATTTTTCAAACTCTTTGGAAACTCTCGGTCAAATATATTTCTAACACATTCAAGACTCTTAAAGTTTTCAAAACACTAAGGTACTGAGATTCTAACTGTGAGTATAGCACTAGTTCTTAACTTTCATTAATGCTAAATAAGTGTTATCTGTATCAAGAAAATTATGAAAACATAAGTGTCAACATGCAAACAAAAGAAAATTTAACATGCAAAACTATAAACCTATACTTAACATGCAAACTAACTCCTAACCGACCAAATACCGGGTAGTTGATAGCATAGTAGGGTAAGTACAGGGTCGATCCACAGGGAAAAGGGATATTAAATCTAATCTATTAATCCTACCAATTGCTACTCAAGAAAACAAATAAACGAAAGACAAAACATAAAAACAGAAAATAATTCAAATAATCTAACCTAAGGAATAAAATAAACAAACTAACCTAAGGAAACATGAGATCAATGAGCAGCTGCTGGACTATGACTTCAGTGATGAGGAATTTCAAATGCCTGAGGAAGAGCCTATTGATGATGAACCACAACAGGCATTTGTACCAATTTTGGAAGAACCTGCACAAGATCCAATTATGGAGGATATTCTTGGTGCTATGGTTGAAGAAGGAACTGCCCCTGCTGGAAGGTGAGTAGAGCCATGGTTGTCAGCAGACAGAGGGCACAATACAATGTTGAAGAGCCTGCTGATGAAGCTGCTGGATATATGGCTGGAGGAATGGCTGGTGGGGTACCAGCACAGGTGTTGGAAGAGTTTAGGGCAGTCAGAAATGACATTACAAGATTAAGAACTCAACTTAACAGACAAGAGCAAAAGTTTGAAGACTTGGTGAACTTGGTGGAAAATAGAGGAAGAACCACTGAAACTGTTGCTTCCAATATTACTTCCACTCAGTATGCTCTTGCTGATCTTTCCCAAGATGTAAAGGGAATAAAATAGGGCAATACACTGAAGGATAAGTTCCTGAAAGATCAGTTTTACATCCATTCACCAGAAACTTGATAAACTTGCTGAGGCACCCAAGCCTGCTGTGGCTGAACTGGCTGGAACACTTCACCCTGCTGGATTGGATCCTAAGCTTACTGAGAGGATCAATCTACTGGAGCAAACAATGCAAGGGAGGATCACGGCAGTTGACACAAGAACTTAAATAATGGAGGGTCAACTGAACAACTTGGTATCACACAAGAGAGTGTTCATGGCCTGCTGTCCCATTTTGTTGATGATGTCAATAATGGGGAAGAGAGCCAAACAGCAGTAGCAAAAGAGGCTGCTAGGATTTTTGCACAGAAGATATGGGAAGCTGACACCAATGCATACAGAGAACCTGCACCTTGCAGACTTCCACTTACTAATGATCTTTTCAAAGAATATAAGAAGCTTTACTACAACAAGAGAAGACCTTACCATGACAAGGGCTTCCATGAGGGACTCAATTCCTTCTTGGGGCTTAAGTTTTGGGAAGCAAGAGTAAGAGCCTTAAGATCTTCACACAAAGGTGGAAGAGGTGGTAGAGGTGGAAGGAGTCTACCCACTACATCAGCTAAAGATTCACTGAATGAATTCAAAGAGTTATACATGTGTTTAGGCTTCAGAGTACATCAGATCAACCTTAATCTACCTGAGGCATGGAAATGGTGGAAGGAAGTGAATCCCCATATTGATTTTTCCCTTATTGAAAATCAGTGGATGAGAGAACTGGTAAGAGATATAAAGGAATATCATGAGCAGCAAGAGAAGGAAAAGCAGGAAAGAGAAAGAAGAAACTAGATCAGCATACCTACAATTGCTCTTATTTTTGCTGAATCTAGACGGTAATACTTTTTGAACAAATATGATTATAATGAGAAATGACTGAATTTGTTCTGTTTTTGTTTTTACTCTTTTTGCTTTGCTGTAAGGAGGGTATTGGCATCATCATAAAAAAGGGGGAAATTGTTGGACTTATTTTGAGTTTTAGTGATGAGTGCCAGACTAGCTGTTATACAGCAAAGGCAAAAAGATGTCTAGATCAAATGTATAAGCTTATTAGAGTTTGATCTTGTATAGGTTTGATCAAACTAGCACTGTAAAAGGTCAGCTGACTTTCATCAGCAGACCTGTCTAGATTAGTAGGATACATGGGTCAGTAGACTAATTTAGGAACCTGCTGAAGACTGAAGGCTAAGGGCTCAAACTCAGTTATTAAAGGCTAAGGGATCAAACTTAGTATTTAAAGTCAAGGATATGAAATCAGAATTTAGGGAAGTCTGTGATGACCTAAACTGATTACATATACCTTGTGTACAAGGTCTAAGTTCCACAAGTTAAGTGGTGATTGGAACTTAGTTATATTCAAAATGGTGTAATCTAACTTCATAATAAAAAGTTAGATATAAGAGAAGTCAGCTGCAGTGTTTTTATAAACACAACACCTTTGGATCAGCTGACTGAAATGTATTTCAACAGACTTACAATCACAGGAACCTGCTGAACACATATTTCGATTTAATCAAAGGTTACATTGGAAGATTACAAAGAAAAGGACAGATAACAACTCTTGGTTTTATCAACAAATCAATGGCCAAGATTAAAGGAACGTTGGAAAGAAACAGAGGTTTATCCAATGGATACAAGTCTAAAGGTGGACAGTCTGAAATCTGACAAAAAGTAAACTGACAGTGTCGTACTATGTATAGGGACAGAAAGCAAGTCAATATGGGACAAATCTGAAACGGCTATGTTTGAATTTCAAACATAAGTCACAAGGATTCTCACCTATAAATAGAAGACCCCTGTTACATAGACAACGGATGATTTTTGAGAGAAAAACAACAGATAATCTTGAGCTTCAGATTCTTATCAAGAAATCACCTTGCTGACCCTACTGAACTTAAACCTACTGATCCAGTAAACTTCTTCAAATGTAATATGTTATCAAGCTACATCAAGTTTACACACTTGAAGAATCCAAGCTGCTGATCATATCATCCTGATCAAGCTGCTGAAGGCTGAATCACTTACTTGATTCAAACTTTCTTTTATAAGAAATCTACTGAAGACAGTGAAGCATCTTTGGGTGTCAAGGACTGTTGTTCATGGTGGAGCTGGTGAAGAGGCAATCCTACCCTTCAAGGACCAGTGGAAGACTTTGGAGCAGCAATCCTACCTGTTCCAAGTGTTCAGTTTGTGAAGCCATAGTTATTAGTGAAGGACAAACAACTTAGGGATTTTTGTAACTGCTACCTCAAGGATCTCTAGTGAATTACCTCCAACATCACAGGAGAAGAGTGGACTGACAGGACTACACCACCTGGAACCACTATAAAAATTGTGTACTTACTTTCTGCATTTACTTTCTGCATCTAGTACATTTAGCATATCAACTTACTAAACTAGCAACTGAATCACACACATACACTACTGAGTATCTAATACTTGGTATCATATTTTAACAACAAGTAATAAGGCTTAATTTAAATATATTATGCTGCAACAAATTCAGTAAAGTCAATAGTCCGAGACTGCGAGTGTCGACAGACTATCGAGCTATCGCAGGCCGTCGAAGTTGCTGAGTTTGTTAACTCCAAAAGTTTTAAGTGTTAAGTTTATTCACCCCCCCCCCCCCTCTAAACTTAACCAAAGCCTTTTCAAGGGACCAACATTAATAAATGACAGATTTATTCTCATCTTATTACTTGCTTTGTGCTTGTAAGTAGTACGTCGTATCATATGTAGCCCTATAACTTAGTGTGTGTCACACGTGAGGATTAAGTTTATGGTGATTCACTTGAACTATTAGTCAATGGTGAACTTAATCAAAGTATGGGGTCTATTGATTAAACCACCATTCATGCGCCCAGAACACTTTATGGTGTGACCGTTGTTTAGGGTGAATTTATAGTGTTTTTAACGATATGTTTTATATCAATTTCCCCCATATGTGGATGTTTTTCATAGAAATCAAGCTTTATAATTGAAATATTGAGCAAGTGGTGTTTTCAATAGTTAAATTGCAAAACGTAACGAATTATGTGCTTAAATTGTGATTTTATATTATTTTGGAATTATGTTACGCTTTGGTATGTTTTATTATCTTTTAGATACATGTTCTCGAGCTAAAAGAGGATTAGAAGAGGCTACATTCGGATTTTCTGATGAAGAGAAGAGATAGGGATGAGAAGGAAAGGATAAAGATGAAGAAATCAGCTTCCAGGCATGATGAACTGGCGTCCAAGTCCCGTCCACTATGGACGGGCGTCCATTAAATCGAACTGGCGTCCAGGAGAAGAAATCAGAACAGAGAGTTTGGACGTTGTATGGACGAGCGTCTGCCCTAGCGTCCAAAGCAGTTGGACGGGCGTCCAGGTGTTTCGGACGAGCGTCCGTCCGCCGACTTAGCCCTGGCCGACTTAAAACTCTATAAAAGCAGCTGCGCCCCAACCCTAAAAGATATCAAAAATTCTTCATACACCAAATACTACTCAGCAGCCGCACTTCTGAGGGTTCCAAGGCCGGTCACCCGAGCCTTGTGCTCGGGTGATCCGGGTTAGATTAGGATGTTTTATTTTCGTTTGTTGATTCATGGAGATCATCCATTGTACCAAACTATGTGAGTTTATCTTTTAATTTATTCAATCCTTTGTTTATTTTTATGATCTTTGATTTGTCTTGTATCTTTCTATGATTTATGATGCTATTGTGTGACTAGATCGAGATATTGGTTGCTAATTGTTGTCTAACGTAGATGAGAATCGTTGTTAGGCTAGATCACCATAGAAAGATAGGATCTTTAATCGTTAATTCGTGACAAATTAATTGGTTAATTATCTAGGTTGCTAGATTCTAAAATACGAGAGTTAACTTGAATCTACACCTTCGTTTTGTATGGAAATTGGTCTCAACATTCGAGAGAGGAGAGATCGATAATTGAATTCACTAAGAGATTAGGAGTTTGTATCTCGTGTAAAAGGGTGAAACCACAATATCGAATTAAAATCATGAGATGAACTTGGATTGAAATCACTAGGTTTGTATATTGGTTGATTCCATGTATCTTTCTTCTATGTTTTTCTTAGTTGTTATAGCTTAGATTTATTTTATCTGTTCTATGTGTTTATATGTTTGTTCTTTCGTTTATTTGTTTTCATAAGTAACAATTGAAAGGAATTAATAAAACTAGATTCAACAACCCAATTCCCTGTGGATCGACCCCTTACTTATCCCGCTTTACTAGCAATTACCAGGTATTCGGCCGGTTAGGAGTTAGTTTTGCATATAGGTTAGGGTTTATAAATTGTTTTTGTTTAATGATGCAAAATCCTCCAAACAACCGTCCTATCCGGGCTGTCGACATTGGTTATCTAAGTGGGGCATTTATATATGATGAGAGTCATATAGGACTGGACCGATTTAGTCTGAGTTTCTCATATAATTCCATGATTGAGAAATCTTATTAAATCATAAGATGATCATATATGGATTAACCTTAATCCTGAAGTGATTACAGACTCCTACTTGTTCCAGGATAGGGTTTGATGTGTTCGTTAAGGATCGCTAAGAGGCGCGGTCCGAATCACTTTCACGTTGGCACTATTCTGGAATGAGTGTGAAGTGTGTGTCTCACGAATATGGAATACATTCCTTCCTGCTGGAAGTAGAAAGACAATCCCCTTATTTGTTGATCCAAGAAACTGATCGATCCCGGGAGTTCGTATTGGTTATGAACTAATTGATCACTAGTGGAATAATGGTAAATAATGATATGTTGTAGTGAAGAAGGTTGACGGAAATAATCCTACTTCAATACAGATAGTCTATGGAGAGCTAGTTTATATGAAATGATTATATCAATAGACACTTATCGACTCGACTCGACGTTTTGAGAATAAGTTATATCTATAATCGATAGAGTTCAGTTTCGGATTTATGGTGGCGTAATTCTGGATTTAATGAATTAAGTAGAAATATTCTGTTCGATGAATATTTTATTTAATTTATTGTAGCTACGGATTATAGGTCCATGGTCCCCGGGTTGGCTCCTAACACGTGAGTGTTTTCTCATTTTATGAAACCTCGAGAATAAATTAAATAGTTGGTCTATTTAATGGATATGCAATATTATTTATTTGGTAAATAATGTGTAAAATAGAAAAGACATTTTCTATTAAAAAATGATTAAAGGTGGCGCCACATTTGAGGATAAGTTAGGAGAATTAATTTTCCTAGATTATCTCATATGTGTAATTAATTAATTATCTATTTGTTGGATAATTAATGAAAAAATAAAGAGATTGATTTTTTAGGAATTATCTCTTATTTTGTAGCAAAAATATCTTTTCCTTATGGAAATAGGTTTTTGTGGTGTGAAAAAGATAACTCTATTGACTAGTTATTTTTCTATATAAAGAGAGTTCCTCCTGACACACACAACAACAATAATTGCGCCACTTACATAAAATAAAGGAAGAAAAATTAGTTTCTTGCCTTAGTCATTTAGAGAAGAAAAGGCTAGGGTTTTTTGTGCATATTCGAGGAGGTTCTACGGCGAGGATCGACGTCCACTAGTCGTCGCTAGGAGATACAATCCGGAAGACTACGGCTTCTCCCTTGGTCAATTTTATCATCTCTCTCCGGTTTGGGTAAATCTACTAACCTTCTCGTAGGATTAATTAGTTATGTCTCATATCGTAAATCGCATAAGCTTCCGCTATGCTAAGCTCGAGTGACTCGATCGGTGCTACTACCACTAGCAGTTATCACCAGCAGCAGCCTTCCTTGCGGCCTCTATCTGGGCCTCGACTCCAGAACTTAACTCCGCCAGCTGTTTCTTCAGGTTAGGGGTTACTTCTTGCTCGTCTTTCAAATGGGATCGGGCATCAGTAATCCGCTGCTGCATATCCTCCATAGACTTAGCAGCCGATCTATATTTCTATGCAAGCTCAGTATTAAGCTTCTCTAAGCGTTCGGAGTTCTTCTGAGCCTCTCGATGCATTTTCCTCGCCTAGCGATCTGCTTTTTCAGGCCGTCACTATCAGCCAGCTGGTTCTTCAATTCGACATTTTCAGCCTCAGAAGCACTAAGTCGAGTATGCAGGTCTGCCGCGACCTCATTTGCGGCGTTCAGCGCCTTGTTAGAATTGATTAACGCCTGGCCAGCATTAGCGCTTGACGCTATAGTGTTCCTATAGTCATGGATAAACTGCTGCAAGCTGGTGCCAACCTGAAAAAGGATAAACACAGCGGAGTCAGATAGGACTTCGGAAATAAAGACAGAAAGACAAGGAAAAACAAAGCAAAGAGAAAAGGGTGTTTACCATGCTCACCGTGGCCCCGAACAAACCCCATAGATAATCGATATATTGCAGAAATATGCGGCGAGGATCAGCCTAATTAGCCAGCACAATCCTGATCGCAATTCCATGACCAATCTCCAACTGAATCGCATTGGGGAGACTCCACCGCAAGTGCCTCAGTGGTGCTACATCAGCAATTGCCCTAGAAATTATAACCGCTCTTGGCATGTCAATGGGAAGCAGACGGATGAAATCCTTGTCAAACCAAACCGCCGGGTGACCCTGAGGCCCGACAGGCACCATAGCAGTTGTACCCTCAGAGGCATCGTCGGGCTTTGGATTTCTTGGGGGGAGCTTTTTGCTCGCCATCCCCCCTTCAGTGGGATAAATTTCTTCAACGAAAGCTCTTTTCTTTTTATCGCCCGCTGGAGGTTTGGTCAAGACCGTTTGCTTTAAAGTTTTGCCCGCTGGGGCCTTGCCCGCTGGTTGCTTAGCTGGCGGCTATGTTGACTTCCTGGTCTGCGATCCAGAAGAACCCGCCGCGTATTTTCGAACATCGACCGTAGGAAGTGTTATCTTAACTCCCTTCAACGCGGCAGCCCTCTTCACCTCGCGTGCTGTCTTCCTAGTACCCAGAGAGATACGTTGTGCTAAGGCGTCCATGGTACCTACAAAGGACAATATTCAGTAGAAACGAGCAAAATAATCAAAAAGAGCAAAAAATGAAAAAATGCAAGTAAAAATCATACTCGGTGCCCGAAATTAAGGGTTGCCGAAACAAACTTTACACTGGGAAGGCATACATTTTCCATGGTGGCACTCCCCATACCAATCGGGGTCAGTGGGCAAGGGTTCAACCACCACTAAGGGGTTTCCGACCCCGGCTCCAGAAACTCTGGCCCACCTGAGATAAGGTTCACCAACATCTAAGATAAGCTTATAGTTAAAGGCCTGGGCTTGCTCTTGTCCTTTCCGGGTGTCCCCGAGCAGCTCCTTGAGGTCGGCTATAAACCCGTCATCGGCCTCCTGAGTTTTGATGTTCTTTAGATGCTCAGTCTCAGAGTTCGCTGAGAGCTTTTCAAACGGCCATCCTACTCGGGACTCGACTTTCATGCATCTCTTGTCCCAGTCCGTCACTTTATCAAGAAGATCGAATAGAAGTTGGGGCCTGCCACTACTCGATCAGCTCCGTGGTTGAATCTTCCTGGCATCAACCTTTCAATTAAAGCCGTAATAACAGAGCAGCACCGCCATCGACGGATCATTGCCACTAAGCCGACTTATTATAATGAACGACATCACAACCCGGACTACCCCCAGGCTAAGGTCGCACGGCATAACCTTCAGCTCATTCATAAACATAATGAAAAATGGGTCAAAGGGTGGCCTGAGTCCGGAAACTAAGTGGTCGTAGTGAAACCACAGGTAATCCTCGGTATCTCGACCTCAAGTCCGCGACAAATTCATCACACCCATACTGGAAAACCGATAATCCTCCGGAATGTCGAATGCGGTTATTGCCGATGTATAATCAGCCCGATCTCAAAATTCCCTCCATCGAACTATAAGATTGATGTCCGCACGTTTCTGTTCCGCCAGCTCCATCTCAACAGCAACCGAACCTCCACTTTGGTGGCCTCTCCTTCTTCTCGGGCTCATCCGATACGACCGTTTTCTTAAACGCTCTGGCTTTCCTGGACTTCGATGGTTTCTCTGGCACTCTGGTCCTCTTCGTTTCCACGCCTTCATTGAGCACCGCGCTGTGAGTGGCGGCCCAGGGGTCACTACCTTTTGGATTCGGTTAACAAGGTCACTCAGCGACGTCTAATCATGGTCTTTATCCTCGCACTCACCCCGGTAGAACCCTCACCGATTACTTCGACCTCCTCATCGTCTTCCTCAGCGCCCGAGTCATATTTGACCCCGACGGCCTCTTCTTCTTTGAGTATTTCCTCCTCGCCGCTTGAGCTGGCCTCCTCCATGCCGACTTCCTCTGAGCCATAGCCGGCAACGGCCTGAGTTTCTTCATCTGACTATGACAGTGTTTGGTCTGAAGACATTCTGGAAAAGAAACAGGGTGAGGTGGATCAGTTTAATCACCCAAACATGGAAATCGGGCCGAAGTGAGAGTAATCACATCCCGACACCTCGCCCCTCCATTTTCCTTAAGCAAACAACCTAGAAAAAAAAAACCCCAATCTACCCATAAAACCCTCAAGCAAAATCAAACATTCAAATTAACCTTGGAAACAATCTAGGCATCTATCTATCGATGGATTTATGGAAAAAGGGCACAAGTATGGTAAAGCATAAAAAGGATGAACATACGATTCACAAATCAAAGAAACCTAAACTCTAAACAGCGAAACCTACCACAGAAAGCTTTTTAGCAAAAAAGGAAAACAAAATCGAAGCAACAAAAGCAATAAAAGTGCACAAATTCATACCTGATTGACGAAATGGGGATGAAAGGTGATATCTTTAGCCTGAAATTGCTTGATTGCCTGAAAGTGTTTGATCTTGCCATAATTCTCTTGCTACCTTGCCGGAAATATTTTTAGAAAGGGAAAAGTGTAAAGGTGAGGGAAGAACCCTCTATTTCATAGACGAAAAACTAGAGGGAAACGACGCTTGGGTTTCAAAATTCAAACACTATTATTGCCGGGAACGGTTTTCGATGCACCTCGGCCAATCAGAACGAGCGATGATTCATGTCAAACGTTACATCATTAATGTCAACCGAGGCGACATTTCGTGAAGTGATTCGACCCTTGCTACCTGGCCTGTGGCCTCAGCTTCTTCTGGCCGACGGCCCCGTTTCAAAAGGCTTACGGCCTCACTGAACATGGCTTACGACCATCTAAACCCGTTCGCTTCATAGCCCGGCATCTAAGCCTGATAGAGCATTATCGGCATCTAAGCCTGACCGCTACAATGCGCAACATATAATCGGTAATTCGCTACACGATACTAACATTGATTCAAGCCCGATTAACAGTATCGAAATATAAGCCCGTTCGCTCACTTGCACGGCTTCTAAAGCTTGTTCGCTACAATGTACAGCATATGTCAAGTAATGTGCAATGCCATGTCAACACTGATTTAAGCCCGATAGCCACTATCGGCATCTCCGTCACGAACGACAACATTAGGGTAACTTCTGCTTTGGGATTTCTACTCTCCGCCATGGCGGGCACGCCAGGCACAGAGTAGGGGGCCATTGATATACCCGAACTAGATTGGGCCTATTTTCATTGCCCAATAAACAGATCTTGGGCCTCCTTACCCTTAGTCCACAAATCATAAGCCGGATCCTACCCACCGTTCGTAAGCCGGGTCCTGTCCGCAATCTGTAAGCCAGATCCTGTCCGCTGGCCGTAAGCCGGAACCCTCCACTCTGTGTGATTTCTACCCATATCATCAGGCTGATATCAAGACAAGGCAAAAATGAGTCCGACCTACAAACAAGTTCATTGTCCACCATACTTATCCAGACAGCTGGCCGGTCTACCTCGTATTACCTATATGACTATCTCTAATTATATCCTCTTAATTGACTTGTCATGAAAAGTAAACCGACTTAGTCGATCGACTTAGTCCTAGCCTATATATATGGGATCACAATGTAATAGAAAGCATCCAAGAACTAATATAAATTGAGCTACTCTGTTAATTTGTCGAATCACTTATGTTTACTCTCATAAAGCATAGTCCGATAGCCTAGTTCTTAATATCCGCCACCTTCTCTCTAGAAAATCATACATACACAGCCATATATCCATGAAATATATTTGTTACTACAAATCTGGTATTCACCGCAATATCATCCATGTGCAATTTTTTTCTTCTAAGAAATTGCAATCATGGAGAACGAAACTTTTCATAAGCATGGAGCTCTTTATAGTAAACATCCCATACACATCGAACGCATCCGCTACCACCACAATCACCCGGCAACGGCTTCTCCGGCGGAGGAGGAGGAGAGACGTTGATTTTCCTATCTTATCCAGATCCTTATCTTCTTCTTCAGCTATTTTATTAGCGTTTACAGATAAATTCCACCGCTTGTTCCGTACTTTTTTCTTTTCCCAATACGGGCCTTATTGACACAATAATTAATAGACTTTCAAATAATTCATCCAAGCAAATATTAATGCTCTTCAAGCCCAATAACATAATATTTTTGGGGTTCTATCGACACCCCCATTTTTACTACTAGCACCCTATTACTCCCGGTACCACAAAAAATTACTTCGGCACCACGATTATTTTTAATGAACATAACGTCAATGACACTGAAGTTGCTATTGAAAACCAAAGTCAGTGACACTGACGTTGCTATTCAAAACCAAAGTCAGTGACACCGATGTTTATGTTATAAAAGTGTCACGACTTAGTAACGTCAGTCCACTAACATTAATATCCAAAAGGAACGTCAGTGACGCTGACGTTTCTAGTGTGGTGCTGGAAGTACAAACAAGAATATATGTGTGGTGCTTGAAGTAGAAAAAATAATCAAAAAATAGTGTCGATAGTAAAACAGGGGGTGCCAATAGAACCCCCCTTTATTTAATTATTGTGTCAATAAGGTTAGGCCATATATATGTGGCGCCATTAGTAGATATAGGGGGTTCTAAAGGCACCCCCACTTTTTCGACACCCATTTTTTTATTATTTTTTTTATGAAAAACCGTCAGTGGCACCGACGTTGATATTGAACATTTCTAAATTGTGACACTTTTATAACGTAAACGTCGGTGCCACTGATTTTCGTTTTTGAACACCAACGTCAGTGATTTTCAATAACAACGTCAGTGTCACTGACGTTCCGTTCATCAAAAATCATCGTGGTGCCGGAGTAATTTTTCGTAGTGCCGGGAGTAATGTGGTGCCGTACATAAAAGTGGGGGTGCCTTTAGAACCCCTTAGATATATTGGACTCGTTTTATTATTTTTTATTGGACTTATGTAATAGAGGTCTTATGGGCCTAGATGGTAGTAAGGCCCATCAGAAAAGATGCATATATGATAGTATATTGGGTTAAGTCTTTATTTTTAGGCAATTTGGGCTTATTATAGTCAAGTTAGGCCCATGAAAGTAGCGAAAATTACTAAGTAATTTGTCACACATTGCTTAGGAGTTTGTTAGTCTTTTATTTTATAGCCTATATAAAGGCATTATATATGTAATTTTATGAACAACAATGAATCAGATTATATTTTGAGTGAAACTCTTTTATTGAAGTCGAATTAGACTTTGCCAATCAATTGCGAATGAGTGTTCTCTTTGTCGTTGAGAATACAACCCTTTAAGAACGAATTAGTGTCTTGAGCAAACGTTGAGTATTCTTGGCCTCAATCTTAGATTGGACTTTCTAGGATTAGGTTTTCATAGATCGTCATTGATCCCTTAGTACCTTCCTGGGAAAAGTATCACATCAACCTGGTTAAGTGTTAATTCTAGGCTAAAGGATGAATAGATTCGTCAAAGTTTTGGACCGGGAAGCGGTATTGATGATCTAAGAAGTTTGAGGCATGTTTAACAAGTTTGCTTGTGCCAAGTGTTTTAAGTCAGGGGAATGTTTCTTGAGGTGTAAGGTAAATTTTAAAGGAATAAGGTGATTTGGTCTTAGATATGGAAATTTCTTGATGTTGGACTAGGTTGAAGAAAACCCTAGTAGGTGTGAAAAGCCGATTTAATTCCAACCACTGATACTAGTCTAACTAGGGAAAACGGCACTTACAAGTGGACTTAAAAGGTCTCTTTTGAAACTAAGGGCAACCTAGGTAGCGAGTCCAAAATCCAAGGGAAATACAAAACGCTTCCGGGACAACACTAGAGCATAAGGTTTTAAAATGTATTCCTGAAGAAAACTCGGGAAATCAAGATGTGAAATATAAAAGGATTGGACCTCTAGCATCTCGTAAAGGGACAATGCAAGTTAATTTGAACTGTGATGTTGGTTTACGGCGGTAACTAGGAGTAAGAAAAGGTGTTTGTCATAGGAATAATTGTTATGGACCTCAGAATATTTTGGAGACAAGATTGAGTGTAGCACTAAGTTTGAAATGTTTTCAAGTAAGTTTGAGTAGTACTTTAGTTTGGATCTGAATGGAACATTAGAGATGGACCATGGGAAGTTATGAAGTTGATAGCTTAAGATTCGAAATGCTAGTTGGTTTCAAGCGTTGGTTTAGACGAGCAAGCTCTGGCAAGTTTCGAGGACGAAACTTCTTTAACGGGGAAGAATGAGAAATCTTCCAAAGGGTATAAAAGTATTTTATGATTTTTGTGTGTCCCTATAATTTTTATTAAGTTAATTGTTAAGTAAATATTTGGAGATAAAGTTTAAGTTAAAGGGTATTTACGGAATTTTAAAAGTGTAACTTTTAGTAAGGGCAAAAAGATAAATGTGCCAACCTCTACATATACCCATCACACCCCAAAACCTTTTTCACTCCCCTCATTTTGAAATGTCCGGAAACTTTGAGAGAAAAAAAGAGAGGAAAAGAAAAGAAAGAAAAAGAGGGAAAGAAAGAAAAAGAGAAGATAGAATCTTCCCGTTTCCGATCAATCCGGCCATTGAAATCACAAACTAATCATACCAAAATGCTTTCCTTGATGAGAGCTTCATTTTGATACAAGTTTCACTCCGATGGGTAAGTGATTCGAAAACTCATTTTCTAGTCTACAAGTGTTCTTAGGTGTTTCTTAGGTAAACAATGTTTTAAAGGCTGTAGTAATCGTAGAACATTGTTTTGGTTGTAAATTCGAAGTGAGTTGCTTAGAATCTTGGAGTTTTGCTTATGGATCTAGGATTTCTTTAAGATGGGTCAAATGTCCAAAAGGACACATATTAGACTTAATTAGGTAAATAGGACACTAAGGAATCTTATTCGGTTATAAGGACACAAAATTTGTACATAGACCAAACTACCCTCAATTAATAAAAAATAAATATAAAAATAAACCCGCGGGCTGAAAAGAAGGACTGTTTTGTTTTTTTTGTTTTGTTATGTTTATTATTCAGGACGCTAAAAAAAATCCTTTTTTCCTGGATGCTAAGACATGTTGTTTCGTTTTTTTTGTTTTTTTTTTGGACGCTAAGACGGTGTGTGTGTGTGTGTGTTTTCCGGTAACCATCGCGATGCATTGACCACCCCGATGCAATGACCACCTCGATGCTGAGACACCGTGATGAAGTGACACCACGATCCATAGACACCACAATCAAGTGACACCGCGTTGCAGAGACATCGCGATATTATGACATTTGATGATGCAAAGACACCACAATGTAGAGACATCACGATGAAGTGACACGCGATACAGAGACACCGGATTGACCACCGCGATGCATTAACCACCACGATGCGGTGACCACCCCGATGCAATGACCACCACGATGAATTTACCACCTCGATGTATAGACACCGCGATGAAGTGACACCGCGATGCAGAGACACCGTGATGCATTGACCACCCCAATGCATTGACCCCCGTGATGCATTGACCACCCCGATGCAGTGACCACTGTGATTCATTGACCAGTGGGATGCACAGACACCGTGATGAATTGACACCACGATGTAGAGACACCGTGATGAAGTGACACTGTGATGCACTGACAACCGCAATGCATACACAACGCACACCGTGATAAAGTGACACCGCAAAGCATTGACCACTTCGATGCAGAGACACCGTGATGAAGTGACACCGCGTGCATTGACCACCGCGATGCATTGACCACCCCGATGCATTGACCCCCCCCCCGATGTAGTGACCACCGTGACCACCACGATTCATTGACTAGCGCGACGAGAGACACCGATGCATTGACAACCGCAATGCATACACACCACGATGCATGTAGAGATACCGCGATAAAGTGACACCGCGATGCACGACCACCACAATGCAATGACCACCCCGATGCGTTGACCACCCCGATGCAATGACTACCACCGATGCAGTGACCATCGCGATGCATTCACCACGGTGATGCAATGACCATCTCATATCCATTGACCACCGCGATGCGATGGCCACCCCATTGCAAAGACACCGCGATGCAGTGACCACCCCCAATACAGAGACACCGCGATGCAGTGACCACCCTGATATAGAAACACCGCGATGCCGTGACCACCCCCGATACAGTGACCACCCCCGATGCAGAGACACCGCAATGCAGTGACCACCCCCGATAGAGAGACACCACGATGCATAGACGCCGCGATGGAGTGACATTGTGATGCATTCACCACCGCGATGCAGTGATCACCCCAATGTATTCACCACCATGATTCATTGACCACCACGATACATTGACCACCATGATGCAGTGACCATCCCGATGCAGTGACCACCTCCGATGAATTGACCACCGCGATGAATTGACCACCCCCGATGTAGGGACCACCGTGATCCATAGCCACCGGGATGCAATGACCACAGCGATGCAGTGACCATCGGGATGCAGTGACCATCACGATCCACATATGAAGATAATGTGACATGCGACGATGTAGAGACACCGCGATGCAGAGACATCATGCGATGAAGTGACACCGCGATGCAGAGACAGCACGATGCACAGACACCGCGATGAAGTGACACCGTATTGCAGAGACATCGCGATGCAGAGACTACGATGAAGTGACACCACGATGCAGAGACTCCACGATAAAGTTACACCACGATGCAGAGACACTGCGATGAAGTGACACCGCGATGTAGAGACACGGCGATGAAGTGACACCGTGATGCAGTGACTACCGCGATGCCTTGACCACCTACATGCCGTGACCACCGTGATGCATTGACCACCCCGATGCAGTGACCACCCCGAACAAGTTTGTTAAATGCATTAAAAGGAATTAGATATCTCTTTACATGGATAGAGACAAAAAAAATTGAGTTTATTTATGCGAGCAGTTGAACTTTTCTTTTTTTTTTCTTTGTTTATATTCTAGGATTGATAAACTTCCACCAAAAGGGAGACCGGTTCATTAGCAAGGATGGCTTGGCATGAACGCCTCATCTTTCACTTTATTTTATACGCAACCCTTTGGATTGAGAATAATTATGGAATATAGTGTGTTGGTCCCTTGGAAAGGCTAACACAAGTTTAGAGGGGGGGGTGAATAAACTTGTCACCAAAAACTTATCTTAAGTTGTAAAATCCCCAGGAACTAAGTTTCTCTGAAACTCAAACTGACTTCCAGTTCAGTTATGTTCATGTCCCTTAACTTGTGTGGAGTTCGATTAGCTCAACCGAATATAAGTTATTACCGACTTATATTTAGTCTCGTAATGTGATAAATAAAACAAACACAAATGCATAAAGAAAATCAACACAAGATTTGTTTATGGAAGTTCCGGGTGGTGTAATCCCGTACGTCTCCCCTTCTCCTGTGGTGTAGGAGGTAACACTAGAATAATGAGATAGCGTTACAAAATCCTAGTACTATGACAGTCCTTCACGACACCCTGGTTTCACTGTCTACACAAAATGAAGAAAGGTGAGATTGCTCCCTTCACTCTGCACACTGATCCTTTGGAGGTGGAATTGCTCCTTCACCAGCTCACCACTAACACATACCCACAGCCCGCAGACTGCACCAACTGCTGTAGCAACACCGTATGAAGAAAGGTAGAATTGCTCTCTTCAAACTATGCACATCCAACCCTTTTTCACAAAGGTTAGGTTTAGAATTAATCACAAGATTAATTCAGTGAGCTGTCTGATTCTTCTGGATCTGGCGTTGTAGCTCTAAGATGCCTTCTTTTCCCCCTTTGTGGGTTACTGGGTCTTTCTTTGAAGTCTTCAAGGCAATTCAGTTGGCTTCCCCTTTTTCTTGATATATCTGATCTGATTTTTCGGATCTGGATTTGGATCTTTGAATTATGCTTGTAAGGCTCTTTTTCTGATCCTCCTCTCACTTACTTCAAGTGATTCTCTTGTGTATTTATAGGGGTGATGTAGCGGTCACTAGCTCTTGTAGCCGTTACACTTGTCGTTTTACCAACGTTCATATGTACGATCTTTTGTCGTATTCTCAGTTTAAATTTGACAAGGCCTTAACTCAGTTTTCTACTCTTCTTCAAAACTGAGTACCTTGTATACTTAATATCTGACTTCAATTGGCTAAGTCAGAGTACACCAATCAGTTTCTTCTTTCCTGGTAACTGATAATCTTTGTCCTTAAGAATATTCAGTTATACATGATCTATAATTCAGTTTCAGGTCACCACAGACTTGCCTGAATCCTGACTTATAGTCACGACTTAATCAGCTTCTAACTGAGTTTGCCACCTCAGTTCTTCAGTCTCTGTAACTGAGTCTGTGTCCCTCAGTTCTTCAGTCTTCTAGATAAGCCAACTGAGTCTGTGTCCCTCAGCGAACTTATCTTCTTCAGTTTCAGCATAACTGAGTTTGAACCCTCAGTTCTTCATGTGCGTATTCAGTTTTCTTGTTATAACTCAGTTTTCTTGTTGTGACTCAGCTGTTCGCCTAGTTCCTATTCTATTACAATGCTTGTCTGAAACAACTTATACAATGTTCAGAATCTAGATAGAACTTATACATTTATCTCTAGACCATTTCTTGCTTCTTCTTTCATTATGCACTATAACAGTTAGTTACGACTTCATCATCATGGGTTGTAAGTGATTTATCTAATTTTGTGACGAATCATCATCAAAACATAAATAATATTTCCAACAATTTCCCCCTTTTTGATGATGTATCATAACCCTCCCTAAAAGCAATAATAAAGGAATAGTGCAAGAAATCATAACGAAACAAATGAACAAACTAGAACAGCCAAGTTTACTACAAGATTCAAAATGGAACAGACTGAGTTAAAAACTGAATTAGATTACATCTTTTCCTTTTCCAGTGCCATTAATTTCTCACCAGCAAATATACTCCTTTTTGTCTCTAAAAATCTTCTTGTTTTTCGTTCTTCTTTAGTTTCACCAACTCTAGGCTTGATTTCAAGATATTCATTCAACAGTCTGTTTCCTTCTTCATTCTCTTGGTTTTTGAACTTGATCAGAATTTCTTTGAGTTCTTCTTCCATTAATTTATCTTCTTCTTTTGAGATAAGATTTTCCTTCTCCTCTTTTCTTTTTGATTTCTTTTCAGTTTCCCCCTTTGTTTGTGTCTTCTTATCGGCCATCTTGTCAAGGGATTTCACACAGGTTACAAGTTTCTTTCTGATACTCAATACCGCTTTGACTGCGGCTTCCTCATCATCCTCAGTTCTTGTTTCTTTAAAGTCTCCTTCTGCAATCAGCTCTTCAAACATACTGTCAACCGCTTCTTCATCAATTTGGGTAGTTAGTAGATCAGCATCTACTTGTCTGTCTTGATCTTCTATCAGTTGTCTGGCATAAGCCTCTTTTTCTTCCGCATCATCATCACTTACAGCTTCATCTTCCCCCTTGTTTGAAGATAAGCGATAGCAATCTTCAAATAACTTACGTAGGGTGATGATGTTTGAGTACTTGTTCAAACCTGAAAAGTGTATCCTTCCAATTAATTCATGCAGTTTGAACATTTTCTCCTGTAGATTTTGTATTAAACATTCAATGAATTCTTTCAGATTTTTCAGTTTCTCAGCTTCAGTTTCTTGAACCAGAGATTCTCCAAATGCTGATTTGCTTGTGGATGCCTCATGAGCTTGGGATGAGATGCCAGTTTCTGGATAGTAAAAGTGAGTATCATGAATTGTCAGTTCCTTTTCATACTCGGTTTCACAAAATTCGCGTCTTCCACGACTTTCTCTCGTTTTTCGAGTGTATTCCCCAAACATAGTAGTGGGAAATTCACTCTCTTCAGATTCTTCACACTCGCTTTCTTCTGATTCTTCATCAACTTTTTCAGATTCTTCTTCATTCCCTTCAGTTTCTTTATCAGCTTCTTCTTCACCTATTTCTTTATCATCTATACATTCCTCATCTTCAACTTGTTCACTTTCCTCGAACTCTTCAGTTTCTTCGTACATGCTTTCTTCAGATTCATCAGACTTGCTTTCTTCAGTTTCATCATCAATCTCAATTACTTCCTTAGTTTCAGTTTCCTTTGCCTGAAACTTGTTCAACATTCTTTTCTGTCTTCTCAGGGTTCTGTCGTCCAATCTCACAGTCTCACTTGAACTGTAGTCTGAAACTTCACTCCATTCTTCTTCTTTGGTGACTTTTCTCTTCTTTGTCCCAGTGGACACTGACTTCTGTTTCACTTCGGTTGGTGTGGATTTAGAAATGGAGAAGTGATCCAGTATCCTTTGCACTAGATAGGTAAATCCCTTTTTCAGTAAGAATGATTCTCCAGCAATTTCCTTACTTTCTTTGATCCTCTCCTTTTCATCAGAAATCTGCTTTATCAACTGATTGAGAACAAATTTGTTCCAATCAAATCTCTCTTCAAACCAAATTGCATAAATCATCTTCATTTTATCTGTTGAGAGAGTATAGAAATTTCGAGCATGGCCAATGACATTTTTGGTCAGAAGTATCGTCAAGAATGCAAATTCTCCTTTCTGCTGATAGATAGAGCCACTGTAATTCTTCTCCTTCTTATTGATTGCTGTGATATTCCAAAGTTTGTCTTTTTCTTCTTTCCCAAAAGTAAACGAAGAAGAGCCTCCAATTATATCTAGCCGGAATACCAGGGAGAGCAGTTGTTCATCAATGACGAAGCTTTTGTCTTGGACAGTCGTTTTGAAGCTTCTTCCATTGTTGGTGATTTCAGCATTCCTGTAGAAATTTCTAATGCCGTCTGGACACACAGTAGTGACCTTTGTATCAATCAAATTCTCCAAACCTCGAATCTTTTTAATCTTCTTTGTAATTTGAATTGAAAGATTGGAGTTTGAGAATTTTTGACAGAATGCGTCCAGGCTGGTTGTGATTCCTTTGTCAATGTTGTATTGCTCCATAGATTTTTGAATTTCAGATTCTTGAATGCTTGATTTTGGGTGAGCAGGATTCCGTCAAGATTTCGTCTTTCAATCGTTTTCAAAGTGAGAGTCATGTCACAATCAATGAGATTATGTAGGGATGTACATCTACTTTTTCTCCCAGATTGACACGTGGCTTTGAATGATTTGTCATGTCAGCCCAAACGTCAGATGGTAGCTGGAAAGTTTTATGCTATTGACCAAATTGTCCTCCATCAGCTTTTTATTATCTCAGTTTTGTATAGAGGTCAGTTTTCTGAGGATTTTGCAATGTAAACTGACTTTTCCTGCAAAACAGTTTTAAGTTTTCTTCGGTACCCATATGTTCTTGGGTCCGGCTGAGTTAGTTACTGAAATATATTTTTCAGTTCCTTGGTTGAGAGAATTAAGCATTCTCAACTCTTTTCTAGATAAACCATTACGCTCAACCTTAGTTGATTTTACAAGAATTCTTTTAGATTTGTCATTTTTAGTTTCCTTGTGTAATCCACTAGATCTTCCAGTATTTTGATTTCTAGAGTTTATACTTTTTGAGGTCTCAAAACTGGGTAGGGGTGGGGGATTATCATTGCCTTTGTCAATCTTGCTGAGTATTAATCTTTCAGCTAGATTTGACACCTCAGTTTCAAGAAACTCATTCCAACCTTTTGCTTTGCCAAGTTCTTTGTCTTTTTGTTCCAACTCCAAGGAGAGTATTTCGGTTAACTTGACAAGATCAGAATTTCTCTGACTGAGTTCAACAAGTGATAGCTGAGTAGAAGAATGTACCTTTCCTTGATGATTTGATATAGTTTGCACATTCCCTTGTTCTTTGTGATGAGTCTTCTATGTCAACAACTATTTGCAACAATTCCTTTCCTTCTTCTTTTGAGAGGTCTCTTAGTGATGGAACTCCTCTGGATTCGTTAATGTGAACATTGAGGTTTGTATCCACATCATCACTGAGTTGAGGTTCTGAATATGTATATGAATCTGTCGCACTGAACCTTTCGATCATTTGATCCTGAAAATCAGATATATTTTGCAAGCAATTAGTCAGGGGGTGAGTAAACCAACTTCTAATTCTAGATGTAGACATTGAAACTAGGTGAACTGATACAGTGAGGGGTCTACAGAAAAATGTATCTTGGATCTCTTCCAGAAGGAAGATTCGCTCCGATACCAATTGTTGGTATCGGAAATAACTGATGGCCAGTTACTTCAAAATAGACAAACTGATACTGGATCAGTAGTGGATCTCTTCAAAACAGAAGCACCGCTCCGATACCAATTGTTGGTCCCTTGGAAAGGCTAACACAAGTTTAGAGGGGGGGTGAATAAACTTGTCACCAAAAACTTATCTTAAGTTGTAAAATCCCCAGGAACTGAGTTTCTCTGAAACTCAAACTGACTTCCAGTTCAGTTATGTTCCTGTCCCTTAACTTATGTGGAGTTCAGTTAGCTCAAGCCGAATATAAGTTATTACTGACTTATATTTAGTCTCGTTAACTGGCAGCGGATAAAGTAATAGCCTTTAGTGTAATAGATGTGTAAACAGAAATCTAGACCTTCTATGTATCAGTTTGTGAGAGCTCAGTGTCTGGTGTTTGCTGAGAAATAATGCGATAAATAAAACAAACACAAATGCATAAAGAAAATCAACAAAAGATTTGTTTATGGAAGTTCCGGGTGGTGTAATCCCGTACGTCTCCCCTTCTCCTGTGGTGTAGGAGGTAACACTAGAATAATGAGATAGCGTTACAAAATCCTAGTACTATGACAGTCCTTCACGACACCCTGGTTTCACTATCTACACAAAATGAAGAAAGGTGAGATTGCTCCCTTCACTCTGCACACTGATCCTTTGGAGGTGGAATTGCTCCTTCACCAGCTCACCACTAACACATACCCACAGCCCACAGACTGCACCAACTGCTGTAGCAACACCGTATGAAGAAAGGTAGAATTGCTCTCTTCAAACTATGCACAGCCAACCCTTTTTCACAAAGGTTAGGTTTAGAATTAATCACAAGATTAATTCAGTGAGCTGTCTGATTCTTCTGGATCTGGCGTTGTAGCTCTAAGATGCCTTCTTTTCCCCCTTTGTGGGTTACTGGGTCTTTCTTTGAAGTCTTCAAGGCAATTCAGTTGGCTTCCCATTTTTCTTGATATATTTGATCTGATTTTTCGGATCTGGATTTGGATCTTTGAATTATGCTTGTAAGGCTCTTTTTCTGATCCTCCTCTCACTTACTTCAAGTGATTCTCTTGTGTATTTATAGGGGTGATGTAGCGGTCACTAGCTCTTGTAGCCGTTACACTTGTCGTTTTACCAACGTTCACATGTACGATCTTTTGTCGTATTCTCAGTTTAAATTTGACAAGGCCTTAACTCAGTTTTCTACTCTTCTTCAAAGCGAGTACCTTGTATACTTAATATCGACTTCAATTGGCTAAGTCGAGTACACCAATCGTTTCTTCTTTCACGGTAAGCGATAATCTTTGTCCTTAAGAATATTCGGTTATACATGATCTATAATTCGGTTTCGAGTCACCACGGACTTGCTCGAATGCGACTTATAGTCACGACTTAATCGACTTCTAAGCGAGTTTGCCACCTCGGTTCTTCGGTCTATAACCGAGTCCGTGTCCCTCGGTTCTTCGTCTTCTAGATAAGCCAAGCGAGTCCGTGTCCCTCGGCGAACTTATCTTCTTCGGTTTCGATAAGCGAGTTTGAACCCTCGTTCTTCATGTGCGTATTCGATTTTCTTGTTATAACTCGGTTTTCTTGTTGTGACTCGGTGTTCGCCTAGATCCTATTCTATTACAATACTTGTCTGAAACAACTTATACAATGTTCGGACTCTAGATAGAACTTATACATTTATCTCTAGACCATTTCTTGCTTCTTCTTTCATTATGCACTATAACGGTTAGTTACGACTTCATCATCATAGTGATTATAGAGTTATATCAGGAGAATGATGCGATTAATTTTCTCACATGCCTCCTCTTTTAATTTATTTTATACGCAACCCACCCAATGACACAAACATTTTATGAAGTGACACCCAATGACAACAACATTTTACGAATTGAAACCATATGCAGTGACACCTAATGACAATATTTTATGAAGTGACACCTTATGCAGTGACCTCGATGTCACTGCATCAATTACCTTACAAATCAAACTCACTGTATGAAATATTGGAACTCAATTTTTAAAAATTAAGGAACATCCAATTGAGAAGATAAATTCTTTTTTTCTTAGAATACATGATCAAGCACCAAGCAAAAAAGGGGAATGCTAGAACTATTACTACTATTTATATGTACTAGCAATTAGGAAGGCAAAAAATACTAACAGCTAAATAATGCAACATCTAATGCAGACACTACCCATTAGCTAATTTTAACAAAAACAAACTTTTGAAAAGATTGCCCATACAAAAAATTGAACTAATCCTGCAGTTACAGAATTAGAAATTCTCTTTCATGAACTATGGTATGAAATGTCAACAAAGTCATTCCTTCACAACTATTTCTTCAACAAATTATGGAAAACAAAAAGCAATAATTAAAACACTACCAGAAATCAAAACAGCAAAGCAAATACTCAGAATGTAAGATCAGAATCAACTTAATCGAAACAAATGTTTGAAGACTATGACTTCAACCTTCTTGTTGGATTGAGAACGTGCAAACAATACTCCAGAGGAGGGGTGAATAGAGTATTATGACCTTTTAAAAATTCTTTAACTACTTTCAAGGATACTTATGCATTTAAAAACAATTCAGTGGTTTAACACACAAAATCAGAGTATACACTTAACTTAGTTCAATTAATGAACCTAGGCGGAAGATCTAGTTTCAATTAACTATATGAACCTAAGTTAACGTCAGTTGCATTGTTTCTAGATCAAGTTCAATTTGTTAAGATAAAAGACTGATTGCAAAACTGAAACTTATATCAATCTACTGAAACGGGTTTAAGCACTTAGATAGCAGTTCTTAATACTTAACCAAAACAAACTACAAACTTGTAGATTTCTGTTTTAAGTTATATCCTAAAATATACAGCTTCTAAGGTGTTCAAACAACAACAATATCAAACGAATTACATATTCAGATTTTAAGTTCTTTAAGCCTAGGCATGCAATTCTAAGGTGTGTCAAGGATATAAACTATCTAAAGCACATATGTGTGATCTACTAGAGATCACAGCCACACACAAAGGTTTTCACTAGATGTCGCTTTGAGTTTTATTACAAAACAAAAACAAATAAAAGATACAACAATTTTACTGTTAAAGTGTTACTAACCGGATAACCAAATTAGTGTTAGTCTTAAGCGAACCACATACTCCGACTAACACTAAGATGTCCTAAATCCTTAGTGTTGGTCCCTTGAAAAGGCTTTGGTTAAGTTTAGAGGGGGGGTGAATAAACTTAACACTTAAAACTTTGGAGTTAACAAATTCTGCAACTTCAGCAGTCTGCTGATACTTCAGGAGTCTGCTGAGACTTCAGTAGCCTGCGATAAATAGTAGTCTACTGATAGTTGAGTTTGCTGAATTTGTGCAGCGAAATTATATCAAAATTAAGCCTTAATACTTGTTGTTAAATATGATACTAAGTATTAGATACTCAGTAGTGCAAGTGTGATTTCAGTTGCTAGATTCAGTAGGTTGATGTGCAAAATAAACTAAGTGCATAAATTAAATGCTGAAAGTAAGTAGGCAGATTTTATAGTGGTTCCAGGTGGTGTAATCCTGTCGGTCCACTCTTCTCCTGTGATGTTGGAGGAAATTCACTAGAGATCTTTGATGTAGGTTGTTACAAAGATTCCTAAGTTGTTTGTCCTTCACCAATAACTATGGCTTCACAAAGCGAAATGCGGGAACATGTAGGATTCTTTGCTCCGAGTCTTCCACTTGGTCCTTGAAGGGTAGGATTGCCTCTTCACCGGCTCCACCACAAACAACAGTCTTTCACACCTAACAGATGCTTCATTGTCTTCAGCAGGTTCTTTATAAGATAAAGATTGAATCAAATAGATGATTCAATTGCAGCAGCTTGATTATGATGATTTAATCAGCAGCTTGCAGACTTCAAGTGTGTATGCTTGATGTAGCTTGAATACAGAATGCACTTGAAGTAATTCTCTAGATCAGCAGCTTTATGCTCAGTAAGTTCAGCAGGGTGTTTTTCAGCTCAGAGTTATCTCTTAAAGTTTATCCAAAATTCATCATCCTATTTCTGAGTTGAAAGTCCTCTATTTATAGGCAAGAATGCATGTGACTTGTATTTGAAATTCAAATGTAACCGTTCCTTGTTTTTGTCCCATCGATTTGCATTCGACACTATTCATGGGGCCGACCTTTGTCGAATTCCTTTTTGACGGATGCGGTTCTGTCCACCTCTTTGACTTGTATCCAATGGATAAAAATATGAATCATCCAACGTTCTTTTAATCTCAGCCTTTGATTTCCTTGATAAGTCAGAGGTAGTTGGCTGTCCTTATCCATGTAATCTTCCAATAATCTTGAATTAATCGAGGTATTATATCAGCAGGTTCATCGATCTTTGAGATACATATCGATCTATTTGAACTCCAATTTTCTGTGTATACAATACAATGCAGCTGATTTCTTTTATCTAACTTTTATTTGTGAAGTTAGATTACACCTTTTTTAATTATAACCAAGTTCCAAACATCATCCAACTTATGGAACTTAGACCTTCTACACAAGGTATATGTGATCAGTTTAGGTCATCACAGACTTGCCTAAATTCTGATCCCATATTCTTGACTTAAATCATTAAGTTTGATCCCTTAGCCTTCTGTAACTGAGTTTGAACCCTCAGCCTTCAGTCTTCAGTCTTCAGCAGGTTCCTGACTAGTCTACTGACCTATCTACCCTACTGACCTAGACTAGTCTGCTGACAAAAGTCAGCTGACCATTACAGTGCTTGTTTGATCAAACCTATTTATGAATCAAACTCTAATAAACCTATACAATTGATCTAGACATCTTTTTGCCTTTGCACTATAACAGCTAGTATGGCACTCATCATCAAAACATAGAAATAAGTCCAACAATTTCCCTTTTTGGTGATGATGGCACTACCCTCACCTAATCAGCAAAGCAAAAAGATTAAGACAAAAACAGAACAAATATTCATCTTTCATTAAAATCATTTGTTCAAAGCTATTACGATCTAGAATCGGCAAAGACATAATGCGATTAAAAATATCTTTGATCTATTGTCGTCTTTTCTCTTTCTTGTCTAGCCTTCTCGGCTTGCTCTTGATAGGCTCGATTTGTTCTATCATATCCCTCATCCACTCATTTTCAATCAAAGTAAAATCAATGTAGGGATTAACTTGTTTCCACCGAGTTCCAAGCTTCGGGCGGGATAAGATTAATATCATTCACTCGAATCCAAACTTCATGTACAGTTTCTTGAATTCATCAAGTGAGTCCTTTGCTTTTGTGATAGGCAAGATCCTATCACCTCTGCCACTTCTTCCACCTCTTCCACCTCTGCCTCCTCTGTAAGTTGCCCTTAAGGCTCTGACTCTTGCTTCCCAAAATTTCAATGCCAAGAAAGAGTTTAGACCTTCATGATATCCCATGTCATGATAAGGTCTCCTTCTGTTATAGTATTCTTTATTGTATTGTCTAATGAGATCATCAGTAAGTTGAACTCTGCCAGGTGCAGGTTGCCTGAGAGCATTAATCTCATCCTCCCATCTTTTCTTTGCAAAGAGTCTTGCAGCCTCTTTTTGCTTTGTACTCGATTGGCCCTCTTCCCCCTTAGTGACATCATCAACAAAACGGGACATTAGGCCATGAATACCCTCCTTTGAGATTACCACTCTATTCAATTGACCTTCCATAATTTCAGTTCTTGTATCAATAGCAGTAATCCTTGATTGCAAGGTCTCCTCCAGTAGATTGATCCTTTCAGTAAGTTTAGGATCAGGCATAGCAAGGTTGTTGTGCGGCGAGCGGGCTCTGTAGGTTTAGGTGTAGCAACAAGGTTGTCAAGTTTCGATGGATGGAAATAAATTGGTCTTTCAGAAATTTATCTTTTGCAGTATTTCCAACCTTGATGCCCCTCACATCTAGTATCAGATCATTCACAACATTTTGAGTAGATGTGAAGTTTGAAGCAACTGCTTGTGGCGATAGATTGTACGTTTTCATTTACCATATTCATCAGTTCTTCAAATCTCTGTTCTTGTCTGTCCAGTTGAGTTCTTAACTGTTGCATATCATTTCTGACAGTTCTTAACTCATTCAACACTTCTACTGGTATCTCTCCAGTCATTCTTCCACCAGTAATGCCATCGGTAGGCTCCTCAACATTATCTTGTGGCCTCTGATTGCTCACAACCATTGCCCAACTCCTATCCAGTCCAGCAGGGTTAAGTCCTTCATATTCCTCCAGAATAGGAACAATGGCAGGTTCCTCAAAAATTGGAGCAAATGCCTGTTGGGGATCAACATTCATATTCTCTTCTTCAGGCATCTGGAACTCCTCATCACTAAAGTCATAGTCCAGCAGCTGCTCATCCTCATTAACAGCAGTCTGCTGACTATCTTTCCCTTGAGTGGTCTTGTCTCCAGTAGGCTCCACTACAGCAGCCTCTTCAGCAACAGGGGTTTCCACCAAACCCAAAGTTTGTTCCAACCTTTGTCCGAGTCTTATTTGAGACTCGGCGGCACTGTACCTCCTGTTCCAACCTTTGTGCAGGTGCTGTTTGTGACCCAGCAACCTGTACCTCCTCTTCAACTCTCTGTGGATTGAATATAGCCTCATTATCCACTTGAAATCCTTCGGCATGACCAATCTTGGTTAGGATAAGGGCAGATTTATTAAGAGTGCCCTCAAAGTCAAAACCATCTTGATATTCAAAAGATGCATCTGAGCTGGCACTAGGTTCAGTGAAATCGGTAACCTTTTCTTCATCCAAATCCTCACTCTGTTCAGGTTCAGTTTGTGCAGTAGGCTCTACAACATGGAATGTAAAAGGTTCATCGGTACCCTATCAGCACTCAGATTAATTCCTTCATTGATCAATGCCTCCGGATCATCCATGGTGAGATCCTGTAGATCCTCATCCATCTCTTCGATCTCGCTGGCCCTCGGCGGACTTACCGATCTCGGTGGGTTCTACTTACGTGATATCGGTGGCTTCTTGACCGGTAGCTTCGGTTGTTGTTTCTCTAGCCACTCCCTTTGGTCTCCCGGGGAAACATAGGGGTGTCATCATCGAATCGATGAATCAGCATGTCGGTGTAAACTTTGGATCTCGGAACATAATAGCTCCACTTTTCTTTCCTTCATCCAAAAGATCCATCGGCTGGATTGCGGCATGCTAGTGTCATCAAATCCAACGAGATTTGTCCACACCCCTAGGCTTGCTCAAATGCCCATTCTTCAAATCCACTCATTGGATCAGCAGCTGGTTTCTGTCTCTTGTAGAATCCAAACTTCCACTAAAAGTAGTTTTGCACCTTTTTGAAGTTAGGATCTACTTTGCCCTTTTTAGATGCCTTCTCATACGGCATAGATGGCTTTCTAATGGCAGGTTCAGTAGCTTGCTGGCCTTCAAAAGCTTCCACAAGTAAGTTCATGGTTTCTTCAACGAGACGTTTAAAGTCGGGAGGTTCTTTGAGGTTGTACATTTGTGCCTACTACTTCCATCGTACCACACTTGGTTCCCCACGACTTACATGCTCATCGGCGGGGGTAGCGACGGATCGCTCTTCCCCCTGAGTTCTTGCCACACTTGCAGGGTCTTCAACCAAGTCTTCAATTACCTCTTCAACTACCACAGCAGGTTCGGGTTCAGTGGTTTGCTGTGGTTCTTCAGTAGATACTACAGCAGGCTCAGGGTCAGTAGACTGCGTATATCTTCAACAGATTGCTCAACAACAACCTGTCCAGCATCAGTAGACTTGACAACCTCTTCAGGTGAGGAGTCAGTAATCTCCACAGGCTTGATAATAGTTAAGGGCTCAACCTCAATAGCCTCTTCTTCTTCTTCTACTGATGCTTCCTCTTGGGCTCTTTGTGCCTCCAAGCTTTTTAGTTCTTTCCCTTTTCCATGTTTCTGTTTATGGATAATTTCTTTCCTCCTCTTGGGAATGGGTTCATCATCCTTTTCAGCCACAGTAGACTTCCTCTTTCTACTGGCTTCTTTCTGTTGTTCCCTCAGAATTTCAACAACAGTTTTCCTTGCAGCAACAGCAGGGTCAGTAACCTCCACTGAACCCTCGGTGGGACTCGGCGATCTGTCTTGTTTGCTTCCTTGTTTTCTTTGAAGGCTTTGATACTTCAGTTATCTTTCTTGTATCTCCACCTTTTCTTTTCTCAGCAGCTTTCTTTGGTGCAGCAGGTTTAACGATTTCTTTTAGGTTGCTTGACCCTGCTCACCACCAGCATCACCATCATCTCCATCATTATCATCATCAGCAGCTTCTCCAGCAACCTCTTCATCATCATCTAGACCAGGAATAGCATAATCAATTTCCTTCTTGTATCTAGACTGATTGATCTTCTCAGGTTCAAGATCAGGAACTTCCAAATGATTCAGCAGGGTCTGAATCATTAATCCTAAGGGCAAAGCCTTGGATTTTCTCTTTCCTTCCTTTTCTTCCTTGGCTACCTTCTTCATGTAATGAATGAAATAGCCAGCCCAATCGAACTTCATGCTCCTGCAGATGATTATCATCAGCTCTATCTTGGGTCCTGATAGAGTATCCATACTTCCCACTAGTCCAAGTATGTTTTTAGCAATGAGTTTGCTCAGCAGGTTGTATTCATATCCAATATGTCTGCAGTTGATGCCTGGAATAGATTTGGTAGCTTCATTTGTTTTGATTTGATCAACAAATGCCAATTTGTCCAATCCCATTGCTTCAGGATTTACTGGACCATCCACCACTTCCTCAAATCCAAAAACTTCCCTCAATAGACTGGAAGAAACTACAATCTCCTCAGCATTCACAGTTGTCTTGAACGCTTCAGTTCCTTCTTCTACAACCATGTGTTTCCAGAAATCTACAACATTTGCATATGAGATTGTTTCCAATCTTATATTGAGTTTGTTTTCCAAGCCAGTAAACCTTCTTATTCTACGACCAATGTTAATGGCCAGCTCTGTTTGGTTTGCATCAACAACATAGCCTCTAACACTTTGGCTTGATTCGATTTGAACATCAACTTTTTCAGCCATTGTATGAGAAGAGTGAGATGAAGAAGATTGAGTCTCAAATCTGTGTTCACACAGTGTAAAAATCGAAGTGATAAAGCAGATTTTGCAAGTAGAGAATCTGCTGAGATATAGGCCTGTATAAATAGACAGTGGGTGGTTGTAACTGTCAATGCACGTACATTGATGCTTGACCACGATTAATCGAATAAATAATGTTTGTCTTGACACGTGGCCCATTACTTCTCCATAATGTTTGTAACCGTTAGATCGTGTTAAGCTGCGGTTATAAAGGATAGAATAAATATCCCGCCAATTCGCTTTTTGACTTTAATAACTTTGACTGTGTAACGTTCCATTCAGCAGGGTAGTCCTCAGCAGGGTAGGCACAGCAGTCTGCTGATAAAGGTGCTTCAGCAGCCTGCTGATCAAGTGACTCTGTTGATCCTTGTTTTCTCCTTGTTTTGTTCAATTGATAATACAAGATGAAGTATAATACCAATGACTGATTGTCAAGTGAGCTCACCCAACATGACAAAGACCAATCCCCTTGGCAATCTCATTTGCTCAATTGTCCAAACATAAGTACATGGAATTGTTGATACCAATGACTAATCGCTAAGTGAGCTCACCCGACATAGCAAAGACTAATCCCGCTTGGTGAATTCCGGTACATTCTTGAATATCGGTCAACTTTGATAATTCCAAGTTCGGTCCTTAATTTGGCAAATCTTTCACTTGTCAAGTGGTTTAGTGAAGATATCGGCAAGTTGATCTTCGGTAGGGATGTATAGAACCACCACATCTTTCTTTTCAACATGATCTCTTATAAAATGATGTCTCACATCAATGTGCTTGGTTCTTGAGTGCAAAACGGGATTTTACGTGATTGCAATTGCACTTGTGTTATCACACATAATTGGAATTTCCTTTTCTTCAATTCCATAATCCCTTAATTGTTGTCTTAGCCATAGTACTTGTGCACGGCAACTTCCGGCGGCAATGTATTCGGCTTCGGCGGTGGAAGTTGATATAGAATTTTGTTTCTTTTTGAACCGGGAGACCGGTCTATTTCCCGTTAGCGACGGGTTCTGAGGTGCTTTTTCTATCAATCTTGCATCCGGCATAATCGAATACGAATAGGATATAACTTTGAAGCTTCCTTCCTTGGAATACCATATCCCTACTCCCAAAGTCTCTTTTAGGTACTTGAGAACTCTTTTGAGCGCACCTAAATGACTTTCTTTAGGTTTAGATTGAAATCTTGCACAAACACCTACGGCAAAGGATATATCGAGTCTGCTTTGGCGATAAGATACGACGGTGCCTATCATCCTTACGTATAAGGTCGATCAACATCTTTGCCTTCTTTATCTTCATCCAATCGATATTTGTACTCATAGGGGTTGAATTTTTAGTGCTATTTTCCATACCAAACTTCTTGACAACTCCTTGGTATACTTGGTTTGATGAATGAAGATTCCATCTTTCATTTGTTTAACTTGCAATCCCAAGAAGTAATTCATTTCTCCCATCATACTCATTTGAAATTTGCTCTTCATTAGATTTGCAAACTTTTCACAAAGTAAATCATTTTCGAGAACCAAAGATTATGTCATCAACATAAATATGTGTACCCCAGTCTTTGTTCCCTTCAACGATTACGAAAAGTGTCTTGTCAATGGTGCCTTTTGTAAATCCATTGTCCACCAAGAATTGAGATAGAGTCTCATACCAAGCTCTTGGTGCTTGTTTTAATCCATAAAGTGCTTTGTTGAGTCTATACACTTTATCTTCTTGATCTTTAACTTCAAATCCGGGAGGTTCTTTGTACATACACTTCCTCCTCTAGAATGCCATTCAAAAATGCACTTTTGACATCCATTTGATATACTTTGAAGTTCTTATATGCGGCATGTGCCAAGAATAATCGATAGCTTCCAATCTTGCAACGGGTGCATAAGTTTCATCAAAATCTATTCCTTGCTTGAGAATAGCCTTTTGCAACTAGTACGGCCTTATTCCTTACAATGGTACCGAGATTCATCAAGTTTATTTACGTATACCCATTTAGTACCAATGATATTTGCATGACTTGGCCTTTCAACTAGTGTCCAAACTTGATTTCTTTCAAATTCATTTAATTCTTCTTGCATAGCAATTATCCAATCGGATCGAAATTGCTTCTTCAACAACTTTAGGTTCCATTTGAGATAGAAAACAAGTAAACATAGCTTCCGGTTGTCTTTAGTCCTAACACCTTGTTGTACATTGCCAATAACTTGTTCGGCGGGGTGATTCCTTAACCATTGTGGATTACGGTTATTTTGATTATCGGGAACCTCATCTTCGGTAGGGTCTGCTTTGTAGCTTCTTCTACAGGGGGTTCAGCAGATCCTTGAGCTGCTTCGGTTGTTGCATCGGTAACATTACCGGCGGGGTGTTCGGCGAGGGCGATATCAGAAACTTTCAAGTCATTGAATCTTTCCAAAACTTCAACACAATCTGGATCGGTGACTTGTTGATTCTCGGCGGAGTTCACAATCTTTATCTTCCATACCGGTAAACTTAGGTTCATCAAACACAACATGTATTGTTTCTTCATGTTTCGGTGACCTCTTGTTCGGCACCACGAATGCCTTGCGGCGAAGAATATCCCAAGAAAATTCCTTCATCGATTTTGGTTGGAATGTCTTCAAATGTACTTTGTGATTTAGGATAAAACACTTGCTTCCAAATGGATGGAAATAGGATATGTTAGGTTTCCTTCCATTCCAAACCTCATAAGGTGTCTTCGGCGGCTTCTTGTTTCTTGATGTTGTTTTGTGTATAGCATCTTGTATTATTTGCTTGACCCAATATCTTTCGGGTAGCAATGCTTCACAAATCATTGTTCTTCTGCTTCCTTTAAAGTCTTGTTTCTTCTTTCGGCAACCCCATTTCTTTGAGGTGTACCGACGACGACAAGTTGATGTAGTACACCATTCATTCACAATATTCTCTTATAACTTTGTTGAGAAATTCGGTACACGATCGATCTTATCTTTATTCTTGTTAAACTTTTCTCATTACTGTAATCTCTTCAAAAGATTAGGCATGCTTTGAAGTGTTTCACTTTTCTTGTTCATAAAGATCACCCAAGTGTATCTTGAATAATCATCCACAACCACTAAGGTGTATTTCTTTCCGAGTTACACTTGTTGGAGTTATAGGTCCAAATAGATCCATATGCATCGGCTCCAACACTCTATTAGTTGATTGTTTAGTTTTTGACTTGAAACTTGACTTTATCTGTTTACCCTTGACATGCATCACATATAGCATCCTTTTTGAATGTGATCTCGGGTAAACCAATCACCGGACTTCTTCTTCACCAAGCTGATTAATATCATCAAAGTTTAAATGATTCAACTTCTTGTGCCATAACCAATTGAGTTCGGACTTGGTATGCACAATCGGGCGAGTTTTGGGCTGCGGTAGACCAATCCACAACATACATGTTTTGTTGTCTTCTACCGACAAGTACAACTTGATCACCTCTTTCACTAATGACAATACGGTTGTTTTTGTCAAAAGTGACCTTGTATCCCATGTCACGAAATTGTCCGGTGCTCGGCAAGTTGTAGTCCAGTCCTTCCACATATGCAACATTCTTGATTGTAAGTCCATTTCGATAAGTGTGCCATATCCTCTTGTATATCCGGGTGTATTTTTGTTGCCAAAATTCACCCTTGGACCATCTTTTGCCACAAAGTTTGTTAAACGGTGCTTATTCTTTGTCATGTGTACGGAACATCCCTTTGTCAAAGTACCGGACACCCTACAAAACAAAGTTAATGCATTTTAGGTACCCAAACTGTTTGGGTCCATAGTGGTCGATGGCAAGCATGACCCTTGGTATGTTTCCATAAGGTCTTCTCTGAATGTGTCATACTTTGGTTCATACTTTGGTTCATACATGTATTCCACACATCCATAAGTTCTAACGGTAGGTTGTGTAGGAATCACGTATGTTTTACGGCCTTTTGGTTTATAATCTTTGTTTAAAGTGATTCTTGGTGTTAGAAGCATTAGTATAACCATTTGTTTTTGCTGTTTGTTAGGAACGACCTGTAATATGGAGAGTCTTTGAGGTCTTGTGTAAGTCCTCTAGTGATACCATTGCCTAGGTTTTACCCTAGTTGCATGGTTATACCTGTTGTTTCTAACAGTAGATGCAGGAATATTCCAATCATCATCAGTAGGGAACAGTCTACCTTTCCCCCTGAGATAAGTATCCCTTGAATGATTAACATTTTTGGGTTTAGGATTCTTATCCTTGGAATATTTCTGTTTCTTACCCTTATGTGGTCCAGCGAGACTTGGTAGCGAAGTACGCTATCGGCGAGCTTAGAAGGCACGGCGGTCCTATTTTTAGATTTACTCTTTTTATTAGGAGGTTTGTTGACTTCTTTGACTTCGATTTTGCTTCCTTGAAGCATTCTCATTGGGTTTTCTTGCCTCGGCAACCTTGCGGGAGTTGGATCTAGTGCGGTACAAACTTAGGACCAATGCGAGTACTGGGTTCGGTGACCTTCTTGGATCCACTCTTGTTAGATTGTTGAGTTCCAAATCCAAGCCCTTGTTCTATCACCATAAGGCTTTCCGGATTTGTATGCGACGGACGGAGGAACAAGATGGTTCGGCGGATTCGGGGGTGGCTTGGATGATCGACGAGCTTACAACGATTCGTCCAACATCTTTTCCTTACCTTTGAGAACCCTTAATTCGGCTTTCAATCTTCCAACTTCTAACTCAAGAGCTTCTTTTTCGGCCTTCACAATCTCATAACAGATTGTATTATCCTCGGTTGATTAAGGATGGCATCCAAAGTCTCATTATTGTCGAATTTCTAGGATTTGAACCACAAGTTGATTCACAATCACTTCCGGCGGGAGTATTGATGGATACGGTGTTGTATACCTCCTCGGTTTCATCCATATTGGCCATCAAAGCATAATCTTCCATATCGGCAACCGGTCTTGTGTCATCGATTCATTTCCCTTTTCGAGATTCAACTTCGTACACGATTCATCTTCGGCAACCATAGCCTTCTTGCCATATCTTCTTTGTTGACTCTTGGTCTTCGGTAGGTACGGACAATCGGTCTAAAGTGTCCGGGCTTCTTGCGGTTGAAGCAAAGATAATCGGGTTCCTTGCTTTGTTTTAACTCGGGACATTCGGGTTTGAAGTGTCCTGGTTTCTTGCAATGAAAGCACGAGATAGTCATTATCTTTCTTTGACTCCTCTTTCTTTCTTTCGGTAGGCCTCTTTGTGAAATTTCTTGCGGGGGCCTTTCCGGTCTTCATCATTCGATTTTCTTGCTCGGTAGGGCAATGCTGCTCTGCATCTCATCCGGCGAGATCATCTTGTCCTCACGATGTTTCTTCTTGATGTGAAGCGACCAATGCGGTGGTCTTTGGCTCTTCCTTTTCGATCTCGGGTACAAGCTTTTTGCTAAATTCATAAGCCTTGAGATGCGAAAACAACTTGAAGGTGTCTTCTTCATGCAACTTTCTCATTTCTTCTATTGCGGTCACCTTCATTTTCCAAACATCTTTTGCGGGTAGAGCCTCCAAGATTTTGGTGTTTATTTCTTCTTTTGAATAACTTACACTCGGCGGGGTAAGTTCATCCGGATTGCATTGAATCTTGATTCCATTTGCTCAATGGTTTCATTTGGCGACATCTTGAACTTTTGGAACCTCTTTACGGCCACACTTGATTTTATTCTTCTTTATTGCATCGGTGCCTTCACGGATCAAATGTATCTTGTCCCAAAGTTCCTTAGCGGTTTTGCAATCTTTAACCTTCATGTACATATTGCTATCCAAAGTTCTATAAATGATATCAATAGCAATGTTGTTGAGGTTTGCTCTTTTTACGTATTACGCATTCCATTCTCTTTTTGGTTTAGGAATGTACTCGGTTGTATCACCCCCTTTATTCTTGCCTTGGTAATCTCCGGTGGTCCATCGGTTAGTACATCCATCATCTCATCATGAGTTGCGGCAAGGTATGCACTGCATTCGACGTTTATACTCATCAAATCTATCAAGAGAACACATCAACATAGTTCTAGCATCTTGGGTGTTGTCCATGATGCAAGTCTTTGAAAATCGGTAACTTGAAAGAAAGTTTCAAAGAATTTTCACAAGCACAACAAGTAGGATTACTTGAACGAAAACACTCCGATACCAATTGTTGGTCCCTTGAAAAGGCTTTGGTTAAGTTTAGAGGGGGGGGGGGTGAATAAACTTAACACTTAAAACTTTGGAGTTAACAAATTCGCAACTTCGGCGGTCTGCGATACTTCGGGAGTCTCGCGAGACTTCGATAGCTGGCGATAAACGGTAGTCTGCGATAGTTGAGTTTTTGAATTTGTGCGGCGGAATTATATCAAAATTAAGCCTTAATACTTGTTGTTAAATATGATACTAAGTATTAGATACTCGGTAGTGCAAGTGTGTGATTTCGGTTGCTAGATTCGGTAGGTTGATGTGCAAAATAAACTAAGTGCGAAATTAAATCGAAAGTAAGTAGGCGAGATTTTATAGTGGTTCCGGGTGGTGTAATCCTGTCGGTCCACTCTTCTCTCACTTGTGATGTTGGAGGAAATTCACTAGAGATCTTTGATGTATTTGTTACAAAGATTCCTAAGTTGTTTGTCCTTCACCAATAACTATGGCTTCACAAGCGAAAGCGGGAACGGTAGGATTCTTTGCTCTGAGTCTTCCTTGGTCCTTGAAGGGTAGGATTGCCTCTTCACCGGCTCCACCACAAACAACGAGTCTTTCACACCAACGGATGCTTCTTGTCTTCAGCAGGTTCTTTATAAAATAAAGATTGAATCAAATAAATGATTCAGTTGCAGCAGCTTGATTAGGATGATTTAATCAGCAGCTTGCAGACTTCAAGTGTGTATGCTTGATGTAGCTTGAATACAGAATGCACTTGAAGTAATTCTCTAGATCAGCAGCTTTATGCTCAGTAAGTTCAGCAGGGTGTTTTTCAGCTCAGAGTTATCTCTTAAAGTTTATCCAAAATTCATCATCTTATTTCTGAGTTGAAAGTCCTCTATTTATAGGCAAGAATGCATGTGACTTGTATTTGAAATTCAAATGTAACCGTTCCTTGTTTTTGTCCCATCTGATTTGCATTCTGTCACTATTCATAGGGCCGACAACTTTGTCGAGAATTCCTTTTTGACAGTGCAATCTGTCCACCCCTTTGACTTGTATCCAATGGATAAAAATATGAATCATCCCAACGTTCTTTTAATCTCAGCCTTTGATTTCCTTGATAAGTCAGAGGTAGTTGGCTGTCCTTATCCATGTAATCTTCCAATAATCTTGAATTAATCGAGGTATTATATCGGCGGGTTCATCGATCTGTGAGATACATATCGATCTATTTGAACTCCAATTTTACGTGTATAAATACAATGCGGTGATTTCTTTTATCTAACTTTTATTTGTGAAGTTAGATTACACCTTTTTAATTATAACCAAGTTCCAAACATCATCCAACTTATGGAACTTAGACCTTACTACACAAGGTTTATGTGATCAGTTTAGGTCATCACAGACTTGCCTAAATTCTGATCCCATATTCTTGACTTAAATCACTAAGTTTGATCCCTTAGCCTTCTGTAACTGAGTTTGAACCCTCAGCCTTCAGTCTTCAGTCTTCGGCGGGTTCACGACTAGTCTGCGACCTATCTACCCTGCGACCTAGACTAGTCTGCGACGAAGTCGGTGACCATTACGGTGCTTGTTTGATCAAACCTATTTATGAATCAAACTCTAATAAACCTATACAATTGATCTAGACATCTTTTTGCCTTTGCACTATAACAGCTAGTATGGCACTCATCATCAAAACTTAGAAATAAGTCCAACACTTAGTAACAAACAATTAACAAATTTCTACAAACACACTCACCAAAGGAGTAACACTCACCAAATGAGTACTTACCAAGAATCACTGCCCGGATTCTTGAACCCGAATCTAGCTCCGTGAATTCGTATACCAGCAGGACCGAACCAAACTGCTGAACCACAGCTTGGGCTAGTTGTGCCCTTGTTATTGCTCCTCAATAACAAGTGGAGAACACTCTCAAACTGCAACACTCACTCACTAACAAAAGGTAGAGATTGACACTCTACACTTACCACTCTACTTACACCTCACTTTTCTCACACTCAAAAAATAAACTAAATTCAGAATACAAGTGTTTACAAGAAAATGAGACTGGGATTTAGTGAAGAATGAAGACTGATGAGAGGCTGTTCTGCTTCTTCAAGTGGTTGGAGTAGTATAGAGTGTTGGCTTTACAATTTACTTTAGCTTTTGCAGGTACAGATTTTTGGCTTCTTGTGTAATCCAGCTGCAAACCAACGGATCTTTCCAAGCTGTATTCATGAGAGAGAAAAGATAGGTGTCTACACACTCAACAAACAATTAATTGTGTGGGAATAAAACAAAAGAGTGTACAGAGAGAGAAAACAAGCAACGGCTATTATTACACAATGGGTCACAAAGTCTTGATTGAAAACAAATATCACAACATCCAAGAAATGTTCACAAGTGAAAGGACACATTTTTCAAAGTCCATAAATCTGAAAATTATTATTTCATATTAAATGGAAAGTGCATTACAGCAAATAATTCATATATATATATATATATATATATATATATATATATATATATATATATATATATATATATATTATTAATCTCAAAAGACAATAGCCGAGACATATTCAGAGATTTTTTTTTGACTAAAACCGTACACAACAAATATAGACAGATTGGCCTCTACAAAAATAGTTTACTAAACCAATTATAAGTGACACAAAAAAAAATAACATTATTATTATTAACACTCAAATATACTTGACACAATTTTGATTACTAATATATATAAGTTGTAATATGAGATGCAATTTAGGGTATCAAATGATACAGCTTAACAGAGGCAAACTTTACAAACATAGTAATTAGTCTATCAATACATAATTTATTGGGTATATGGGTCATGCATATTGAGACTTGGCATAAACCATATATTAGGACATACTGGACAAGCAAAGGTTGACAAATACATTACACGGTTCATACATATCAACAAGATTATTGCAGTGACGCCCATAAGAGACTCAAAAGATTTAGTCAAATGTATTGGATCTTATCAAGCAGATTAGCAGAAAAGTTTCAATCTTTTAACAAAAGAAACTAAGAATGCAGGTGGATAGAACAAGCAAAACTTTAGTCACTTCTTACTATTTGAGCATAGATCAAGATCGATTAGACCTTTAAACAAACAGTGATTTTTTTGGTAGGCAATTTGACAGTCATTAACATATGTGGTAATTGCGTATTGTATTATTTGTAAAAGTATTACAATGGTGGGTATATATATACACCATACAAGGGTACAACGGTAATAACAAAATACAGTGTAATACAAAACTACGTCGTATCAATCATATCCTCAACACGCCCCCGCAATCCCGTGGGTAAAGGGTAGACACGGAGATTGGTCTTCAAGATGGCAAAGCGCGGGTTTCCCAAGGGCTTGGTGAGAAGATCCGCAAGTTGATATTTGGAGGTGAGGAAGGCAACAGCGAGCTTCTTGGCGGCGATGAGCTCCCGAACGTGGTGGTAATCAATCTCAATATGCTTGGTGCGAGCGTGGAGTACCGGGTTGTGAGCAAGGTACGTGGCCCCAATATTATCACACCAAAGCGTCGGAGTAGGCGTGGCGATAAACATGTCGTGGAGAAGACTACGAATCCATTGAATTTCCGCGGCGGTGTTAGAGAGAGTCTTGTATTCAGCTTCGGTGCTACTCTTGGAGACAGTGAAATGCTGTTTGGAACGCCAGCTAATAAGGTGATCACCAAGGAAGATACAATAGGCACCGATAGAACGCCGAGTATCAGGATCGGCTGCCCAATCCGAATCAGAAAAGGCCCGCAAATGTGGAGTAGAGCGGCGGGAGAAATAAAGACCCTCAGAAATCATAGCCTTCAAGTAACGAAGGAGGCGTTTGACAGCCAACCAGTGAGCCTCGGTAGGTGCATGCATAAACTTGCGGCCTTATGAACCGTAAAGGCAATGTCGGGGCGAGTAAAACCAAGGTATTGAAGACCGCCAACAATCGTGCGATACGGAGCGGGATCCGAGAACAACGGACCGGGGTCATGATGTAACCGAGTGGAGGCGACCATAGGAGTAGAGCACGGCTTGGACTTATCCATATTTGCTTTCTGCAACAGGTTAAATATATACTTACGCTGCGTGAGAAACAGACCATCCGGAGTGTGTAACGCCTCAATACCCAAAAAGTAGGAGAGGGTGCCAAGATCCTTGACCGGAAAGTGAGTGCCAAGGAACCGGATAACCTGTTCAATGTGAGACGAGTTGTTGCCAGTAATAATAACATCATCCACATAAATCAAAACATAAATCCGTATGGTGCCACGCGAATAAACATAAAGGGATGTATCGGCTTTGGAGCCAACAAAGCCAAAGCGGGTAAGAGCATCCGTAAACCGAGAAAACCAAGCCCGGGGTGCCTGCTGCAAGGCCATATAAACTACGTTTCAACCGACAAACGTAATCGGGGTGACTGGATGTGCAAAACCCGGGGGCCGGGCCATATAAACGATCTCGGTAAGGTTGCCATGGAGGAAAGCATTTTGGATATCAACTTGGCGGAGTGACCGGCCTCGCGAAACGACAAGCGATAACAAAATACGTATAGTAACGAGGCTTGACAACCGGGCTAAAGGTCTCGGTGTAATCAATACCCGGCGCCTGGTGAAAGCCTTTGGCCACCAAACGAGCCTTGTAACGCTCAACATGGCCATCTGCGTGGAGTTTAATGCGGAAAACCCACTTATTCCCTACTATATTCATATTTGTGTGATAGGGCACAAGCTCCCACGTGTTAGTGCGAAGTAGAGCATTAATCTCATCCTGCATGGCATCACGCCACACCTTGTGTTTAACGGCCTCGGTGTAACGGGTGGGTTCGGAGAGGGAGGAGGTGGTGACTAAGGCCTTGGGAAGGGGATAGCGGATAAAGTCGGGGTTTTGTTTGGGTCGGAGGGACTAGTACGGGTACGAGTGGCCATAGGGTGAAGTGGTGGAGGAGGTGGTGGGGGGGGTGGAGGGGGTGATGGAGGCTCGGGTGGAGGAGATGGGGGTGGAGAAGAAGGTGGTACGGTGGGTGGGGGTGGTGGAGGAGGAGTAGGGGTTCTCGGGTGGGGGTGGCGATTTGGTGGTGCGGGGGGCGGTGGGGTGGGGCGGAAGGGACAAAGGTAAAGGAACGGTGGAAGAAACGGGGAGGTGGGGTGGGCAAGGATGGTGTATAGGGAAAGACGGTTTCATCAAAAACCACGTGGCGAGCGATGTAGACACGACCGGTGGAAAGATCGAGACAACATAACCATGGTGGGAAGGATTTGTACCCAAGAAAGATACAAGCCTTAGAGCGGAAGTCGGTTTTGTGGCGATCATAAGGACGGAGGTAAGGAAAACAGGCACAACCGAAGACCCGAAGGAAGGAGTAATCCGGAGGACGGTGATAGACAAGCTCAAAGGGGGATTTGTTGTTCAAGACACGTGACGGTAGACGGTTTATGATATACGTGGCGGTGGTGAAGGCATCTTCCCAATAGGGTAAAGGAAGATTGGAGTGGGCAAGAAGGGATAGGCCAACTTCGGTGATTTGGCGATGGCGGCGTTCAATGGCACCGGCTTGTTCATGGGTGTGAGGGCGGAACGACGATGTTGGATGCCTAAGTGAGTGAGGGTACGCTCAAAGTGGCGATATTCGCCACCCCAATCGGTTTCTATGGATTTTAGTTTGGTATTAAAGTGACGTTCGATAAGGGCAAGGAAATTAGGAAAAATACGCTCAACATCAGATTTTAACTTGATTGGGTAAAACCAAATAAACTTAGTGAAGTCATCAAGGAAAGTGACATAATACCGATTGCCATAAATAGAAAATTCGGTGGGTCCCCAAACATCAGAATAAATCAAATCTAAAGGTTTACTAGAGGTAAATTCAGAAGTATATAAAGGAAAACGATGACTTTTAGCTAAGCGACACGGAGCACAAACCGCATCCGGTGATTTATTTGGAATTGAAATATCTAAACCGCGCAAAACCCGATGAAGAACCGGATAAGAGCGGTGACCGAGACGGTAATGCCACTTAGTGAGGAAGCGGAGACCGTGTGATGAGCTTGAATGGACCGGGGTGGTGGTGCTGTGGAAGTGGTAGAGACCGTCACGAACAAAGCCTTTAAGAAGTGTGGTTCCCGAGTAGTCCTTGACAAAAAAACAAGAGTCGTGAAATTCAAAATACACGAAATTATACGAACGAAACGTTGAACGGACAATAGATTTTTTTTTAGGACAGGGGAGACAAGGACGTTAGACAAGTGATACGTGTGAGAGGGTGTGTGAAAAGTAGAGGAACCAAAGTGAGAAATAGGCAAACCTGAGTCATCGCCAACGTGAATTTGTTCAGAACCGTCATAGGGTTCAGAGTTGAGATTTAGGTTGTGAAAGTCATTGGTGAGGTGGTGGGAGGCACCAGTGTCGGGAAGAGATGAGAAGAGGAAAGAGAGATGAGAAAATCCTATTGTTAAACACGAAATCAAATAGATATTACCCGATTGAGGTTGGATGATGTTGATAGAACATCATAGGCCTCAGATAAAGCTCTTTACAGGCCTCAGCACTTGTCTTCTTCGTCATAGACCTTTGATTTGCAGAATAGGTAATAAATCTTCGACCTTTCTTCATGTATATGCCTTCGAGGCACCAGACCAGCTTGAACTGAGATCGGTCAGCGGTAACAGAGATTCAAACACTCAAGTTGTAGAGTAATCAGAAAGGAGGCTTTGGCTGAAAGCTATTTCAGGTGAGAGATGGAGACGGAAACCAAAAGATTTCTTCAAACGGATAGAAGAGGAAAACATCGGATGAAACGTTTGTAGAAGACGTTTCAATTGTAGAGAGCAATTAATCTTCTTGGAATGATTTACGAGAAAGGAAGTAGATAGGGACGGTGGATGTGGAGAGTTTCTAGGAAGAGGAGGGTTTCCTAGAAAGTTCTAGGGAATGTAGGACGCGGCAGGGTAGTAGAAGTCAAGGGCCAAAAAAAAAGGGGCCGAACATTATGGAGCAGGCCTTAAAAAAAATTAAGTATTAGATAATATAAATATATATCTTGAATAAAATAATATAGGTAAGGAGATATAAATACATATAATGTTATGTCACATTAATACTTTAATAAAGTGATGTCATGATAAATATCTTTTGACACACATACTAAGATTAATCTTTTAATGTGACATACACATATTATTAGATAAAATACTTGTAATAAAATGATATAGAAAGTATTACTTATGTCACATGTAAAATGTAAAAATTAAACTTGTGACTTGATAATTTTCAAACATAATGTCACATAAGATATACTATAATACATTTAGTGACATACTTAATTATAGAGTAATTATAAGATATATCCCAAAATAAATATATTTTGAAATACATCAACACAAAATACTCAACACTTCTTCCCGTACAATCAAGTTGTTTCAAATATTCACATTTATTTTTTAGGGTAAAAGATCAACTTTACTTGCCTTTCTATACATCTCAACAATTTCCTGCAAACATCATGCCAAGGCATTGCTAAAACATGTTGATTTATCTGTTTGATTTCCATCTTCCATAAGACAATAGATCATTCATTTGCCCCTTCCTCTTTATCTTTGTATATACTGCTTTCCTTCTCCTCGACAGCTAGCTTCATGAACCTTGTCATATTGTCTGTAATTATAGCAGGAAAAGATTATCACGTTCCGGTGGAGATCATAGTGCTCAGGCATTAAAATGAAAATACTAATAATAATAATAAAACACACTATACAATCCCTGGTAAATAAGAAATACAAAAGAACTCGCAATACAGAGCAATCCAAGTATTAAAAACACCTTTTGCGACCATGCCCACTTTGTTATCATCGTCTAAGCTCAAATTGAGAAGCAAACGGAGGGCATTATCTTGAAGGGTCGAATCCTCAGGCTCAAAGTTGACACAGTCAATCACAGCGCCTGATTCGATCTAATCTCGGTTTGATTCTGGAAAACCCTAGTTTAATTTAGGCGGCTTCTGTCGGCACCACCAATTTATTATTGACACCCTTTATTTTATTATTTTTCATTTACTTTCCTACACCACCAAATCACTAACGACACCACATCCATTTAATAACTTTCAAAAAATATACGCTTTAGTCCTTCTGTTTTTATAAATTATAAATTAACACTTCTTAATATTTTAACACTCTTTAATTAATTTAACCAATTCATTTTAACATAATACTAACTTACTTTTTTTTCATTTGAAAAAAAAAATCGCCGGAGAAGACGATATTTCACCGGAATTTCGTCAGAGAAGACGACATTTAGCCGGAATTTTGCCGGAGAAGATAAATATATCGCCGGAAAACCGTAATTGAAGCATTGGTTGCAAGAATCAAGCTAAGAAGAACATAACTTTGAACCAAATCACGTATGTATCTTTTTTTAAGAAATTCGCTGGTAATTTGGTAGAAATCGAGGGTTTTAATGGTTGTTTTTGAATTTTTTTCCATCAGGAAAAAACCGTTCCGGCATTTGCGATAAAGATGACTCGTAACGTCACATGTACTGACGTTGGTTTGGTGCTACAACGTCAGGACAACTGACGTTTTAAACAATCTGAAAACTTAGTCAAATGTTGAAACGTCGATATGCCTGACGTTGTAATAGCAAAACAACGCCAGTATGAGTGACGTTTTGGTAACGTTGATTACCTCGACGCTGTTATACATTTGGAACGTTAGTTTGGCTGGCGTAAAAATTTGTTCCAACGTTATTCATACATTTGTAAGGTCGAAAATTTCAACGTTCGTGTTTACATAAAATGGCTGTGTTGCCGACGTTTCTATTATCAGAAACGGGATGCTCGAAAACGCCGGAAAACCCCTCTCTTCCATCGGAAAACACATAAAACATGATTTTTCTCCACAAATCATGCTTTTACATGTTCTTAATGTTGTGGTAGGGTAACCCATTGACCTATTTCAAGTATTGAAATAAAAATCAAGATTTTATTATGAAGTTTTGATGTGATGAAGAAGATGAAGGTGTGTATAAAATATATGTATTTTGAGATGATGAAGGAGATGAAGATGTGTAGAAAAAATATGAATGTGTGTAGATTGTGGATGAATGGTGTATAGAAAAAGATGAAGAAAATGATTTGTGATTTTTTTTTTCTTTTTGGGGTATGAAGATGAATTTTATGATGAAGATGAAGAAAGTTGTAGCATTTGGGTTAATGTTGATGTTTTGAATTTGTGGATTGTTATGGTGATCAAGAAGAAGGTTTTGGGTGGTGTTTATTAATGGAATATTTGTTGAAGAATAAAGATGATGAAGATGAAAGAAGGATGATGATGAAGATGAAGAAGGATGATGAAGATGGGTGTATTGGATTAAGATTAAGATTTTTGGAAGATATGGATTATTGGTTAATGTTAAGATTATATTATTAATGAAGGACTAAATGTTCTATTATTTTAATAAATGGCTTGATTGTAATTTTATAAAATTGTGGTATATGCATTTTTTAATTTTTTTGGTGGTGCCTGAGTAAAAAAATAATAAAAATATTCAGTGTGGTGCCACGAGTGATTTATAGGGTGCCAAGAGTAATCGTGGTGCCGATAGAAGCCGCCTTAATTTATATAAAATAAAATACTTATTTTATTGTTGTTACATTGGCTTAAATATGTATTGCTGTGTAGCAGTATGTTTTATGTCGTAAAGTGAAATGTGTGTGTTCTAGTTGTTTTGGCTCCGCACCGTATTACACGGGAGCATTGGAACAAATTTTATTTGGCCTTACATGATGTTTACTAGTTAATCAATGTCTTGCTTATTTTACGATGAAGTTAAGGGTTTGGCTTCTAGTGTATTCGGCTCAACACATTGTGGAGATTCTTTACGGGGAGAAACTGGGATCACCGGAAACCGTATGCCTTAGCATCATGGATATTGGATTAGACTCTAATATATCTGTGCAATGTTCTAAGTAGTGTAATATAGAGTTGGTCTAAGGTCTAGTGGCCTATATGAAGCCTTCTATGTGCAATGAATTATGTGGTTAAATTCATCGCACTAAATATGTACTTGATAAGTCTAAAAGCACGTTCCTTTTCGTAGCATGGAACTATTACACCACCACACTTTCCGATTTACTATGTTGGAATCGCGTAATATTCCACACTTTCCAGATACTATGCCATATGAGGTGCTGATTGTGTCATTGTGCACTTCACCATGCAAAGTGTTCTTGGATTAACGTGTAAGAAATGTCTTATTTGGTTGAGTCTATTAGTTAGACTAGTAGAATGTTGTGAATGAGTGAAACATATGTGTTATTATGATTGCTTGATATTCCTTATGATATAGCATGTGTAGTTTCGATGCTTCTACCCTCTATTAAGTATGTTTGTAATTACCTCATTATTATTGTTCCCACCCCGAGACGGTGGTTTTGTTGTAGGATGTGTTCGAGATTGCTTAAGAGTGATCTCCAAAGTTGCAGTTGTTGAAGTCTATCTTTCTTTTATTTTGTTGTATTAATGTTATAGAATCTTCATTTTTTCCTTTGTAATAGTTTGAGATAGTTGTACATTTGGATTGTAAAGAAAATGATTGTTATAGTTGAATGAATATTCAATCTTATGTAATATGTCTTGGAATGTTGTTTTTGTTGCATCATGTGTTACTTGTCGATCGTTGTAGCAATCTTTTAAACTTCCCGAGTCTATGTTTTTGTTTTTGCTTGTTCTCTGGTGTTGATTATGTCAGACTTAACGTACATAATCGATTATTTTTAATTATATACATGCCGCACATCCTTTTCCGATAGAGGACTCGATATCCGAATTAATGTTGTCACACCTCGAATCCCACCACCGCTTTCGATATAATAAAATTTTCTATTAACTTCATTTGGATTTAAGGGTCAATTTAGCATTCTGTCAAAAAAAAAGGGTGAATTTAACCAAAACATCATGAATTTTATCTTTAGGGGGTTCTAAAGGCACCCCTCTAATTACTTCCGGCACCCCTTTTATGAATTTTTTTTTTTTACTTTCAGGCACCATAAAATTACTTTCATGCACCATATTAATAAATAAATAAATAAAACTACACTTTAGTCCATGATTTATTAAAACTTCAAAAAAAAACTACTTATAATTAATTAATACACACACAAACTACTTATATCAAACAAATTAATACATTCCCTCCCACCCCTTTATTTTCAAAGAATTTCCATCCCACCTTTCTCCCTCCCTTAATACGTATTTGCATAAATAAATAAAAAACGGAACCTGCAACAATAGAAGAAAGAAGGAGATTAAGAGAAGAAGAATGGTAGAAGAAGAGAAGAAAACGCTAAAATCGGGTTTTATATCATCAAAGGTATGTTTATATTTGTTTCAATGCAATGGGTAACCATGGGATGATTGAAATCGGGTTGGACATGATTTTATGGTGGTTTTATTTCTGTTTTTTGGATTTTCCGGCCGTTTTCCGGTAGTGTAATCGGAGAAGATGACTCGGGTGGGGAACGTCGGTGCTGATGTCGCTCGTTTGGTGTTTGCAACGCCAGAGCGGCTGGCATCCGTAATCTTCTTAGGAAATTAGGTTTTCATTATTAAACGCCAGTGCGGGTGGAGTTCCTTATCAGCTTAAAACGTTGGTACTGGTGACATCCGGATAAGTTAAACCCATTAGGGTTGCCTCTGTAAAACGTCAGGACTGGTGGCGTTGCTCTTCTGCATTAACGTCACCATGACTGGCGTTCATGGAAACATCATTACGGGTGGCGTTGGGTTAGTATTGAAGAGTTAGTTTGGGCGACGCCTAAACAACTATTTCTCATTAGGGCCTCTTATGTACAACGTCAGCCGTAGTGGCGTTGACGTAGCATTAGGAACGTCATTATGGTTGACGTTCCTGCACAGAATACTTTATTACCCCTTTAGTCCACTTGATGTGTTTGTTATATACCTAAGTAACACTTGTATATGTGTTTAGGTAGCTTCGAATGATTTGAAACTTGTTTATGGTTAGTCTCTTTGATGAGTTAGTTTTATAGCTTCAAAATTGTTTATGATTAGTCTCTTTTATAACTTGTTTAAGGTTAGTCTATTTGATGAGTTTGTTTATCAAATTATTGTTAATGTTATATTGTATGAGGTTTATATCTTATCCTTGAGCTTTGTTTATATATGTCTACTTTCTTTGTTAGTTGATTTCTTCATTTGATTGACAATTTATTTCTTGTATCATGTGTAGGAAATTATGACTAAGACCAGGTCTGGTAAGACTGTACGCTTTGCAGATAGCGATGAAGGTACCGCAGTGGATCAATGTGGTATGGAAGCACCCCCCGAAGCTCATGTTAAGCCTAGTATTGTTTCTCAACATACAAATGTGCCATATAAAAGAATGAGTAAATGACAAAAGAATGTGCAAGCAGAGATAGGGCATGCGAATGAGCCAACTGAGGCTGATTTAGGAGAGAAATATGAGGTAGTTGAGACCACTGAGTCAATTGAAACACAGTTGGGAGTGAAGGCTCCTTCACTTATAGTTGAGACCATTGCAGATGATAGTGCCAGGGCCAACATTGAGTCTGTTGAAACACAGTTGGGAGTGGAGGCTCCTTCACTTACAGTTGAGACCGTTGTAGATGATAGTGTCAGGGCCAATATTGAGTCTGTTGAGACACAGTTGGGAGTGGAGGCTCCTTCACTTACAGTTGAGACTGTTGTAGATTCTAGTGTAGGGGCCACCAGTGAGTCAGTTGAGACACAGTTGGGAGTGGAGGCTCCTTTAGTGAGTTGAGACCATTGTAGATTCTATTGTAGGGGCCACCACTGAGTCCGTTGAGACACAGTTGGTATTGCAGGCTCCTCAGTGATTGTTGAGACTGGTGTTAGTGCCGGGGATACGACGGAGGAAGTTGAGCCACAGTTGGGAGTGAAAGCTTCTTCAGTCATAGTTGAGACAGTTGTAGGTGTTAGTGCTGGGATTACACCAGTGGCAGAGGCAGTTGTTAGTTCGGGGCCATCAGCAAGAGAGGCCTCCGGTGCTGCCAATTCCGGGGCCACCACATCCGGGGCCACTACAGGACAGGCCTCCGGTACTTCCAATGCTGGGGCCACCATATCCGGGGCCACTACAGGACAGGCCTCCGGTGCTGCCAATGCTTGGGCCACCACATCCAGGGCCACTACAGGACAAGCATCTGGCAGTGCTAGGGCATTAATAAAGGCAGAAGTAGCCGTAGCTGAGTGTTTACAGTATGACAGTGACGATGGTGTGGTGGTAGACACAAATATTTTGTTGGGGAAGGATTGGCCAGAGCATGTTGGCTATGCGTTGTTGACTAAGCAAAAGGTATCATATTTTTTAAGTTGTATAAATTTATAAGTTTTTTTAATATGTATATTCGTTTCATAAATCTAACTTTATATTCGTACAGTGCTATTGAACAGGACCGAGGTGTAATTCAATGCAAGCAGTACACATCTTCCCTCCGTTTGTGGAAGATTGATGATGAATGTGAACAATTAAAGCAAAGGTTGAGAGCTAATCCGTTGTACAACCTGTTACAGTCTTCTTACAACCAAGCAAATAGTGTGATCGTCAGTGCTTTTGTGGAGAGGTTGAATCCGGAGACAAACACCTTCCACTTGTTATTAGGTGAGATGACGATCACACTAAATGACGTCCGATATATTACGGGCTTACCGGTTGCAGGAAAGGCCGTCAACTTTGATGTTGAGAAAAATGTTCAGAACCCAGTTACATTTGTTCATAACTTGTTAGGGATTCATACAGATGTAGTTGCAAATGAGTTAAAACATATTTGTGGACTACGGGTGTCAAAAATATGGTTGAAGAACAACCTTGCGGGTAGATACGGGTTACGTAATGAGGGAGAGGGATCCAGTAGCAGTGAGAGTAGGTCGATCATTATTGTGGATCATGCAGTCCGTGGATACTTGTTGTACATGCTTGCATGTACTTTGATTCAAGACCGCCGTGGAGATAAGATAGGCATAGCTTACCTGCATTTTCTACAGGAGCTGGATAAGGTTGGTGAATGGGCCTGGGATGCTGCTACATTGGCAAATATTTACCGGAAACTATCAAAGGCTTCTAGGACAAATACTATTGGGGTTTCTGGATACATGACATTGTTAGAGGTAACACCTGATTTTTTTTTAATTTGTGTTTAGTGTTTATGTTTAAACACTTACATGACTGACTGTTTTGTAACATCTTTTTTGACAGGCATGGGTGTATGAACACTTTCCAACATCCCGACCTCCGATGAACAATAACTTCAATCCAAGGGAGATGGTACGGTCATTGAGGTGGAAACATGTTACTGGAATTAATGAGCACGTGGCATTGACATCGTTGAAGCATATGAGAGAGGACTTAGACTTGATAGAGGCACGAGATGTAAGTATGAAATTTCGCATTAACTAAGATAATGGTTCCTTCAGTTACATTTAAAGCATTTTCCATCTTGCACGTTGTTTGGGATGCTTATAAAGATGTGAGAACGGTCCCTGATGACGACGCATGCTAGTTTTATGGTTCCATATGGACACTAGACATTGTAGAGGTGTATCAACCAAACCGTGTCGTCCGCAGTTTGGACATGTCCAATCCATACCACAGTCACCGATTCCTCCAAAAACATAAAATAGAAACGGGAAGGTGAAGAAATACAACGTCACACACGAGTCACGTGATGATGACTTCATTCATTTTGTGAATCATCTAGTGAATAAGGTTCAGAGAATGGGGAAATCGAGATTTGACTGGGAATGCACGGCTGATTACATGAATTGGTATCGAGGTGCTGCCATACATCGTTTGACTGGATTGAGCAAAAAAAGCAGCGAGATCCCCGAGAGGTTTGACAATATCTATTTACGAATATACAGCCATTTGTTTTGTTTCTTTATTAAATGTCATAAACGTTTTTTCTGTTTCACATATAGGATGAGTCAAGCAAGGCTAAAGTCGTTGATGTTGTACGAGACGCAGTTACGAATGCTACCAAGAAGAGCAAAAAGGACCTATTGAAAGCGCTTGAGATGGTATTGGAGTTCATAACTATGGGTGTATATAGTCAAGCCGAAGCCAAAGCCGAAGCCGAGGCCGAAGAATCAACTCAAGTACAAGATCAACGAATAAAGAAGCGTGCAAGGACCACGAAAAGAGATAGTTGTATTGAATGAACATTCGGAATTTGATACATCGTATGAACATTTTCTATTTGATACACTGTATGCACATTGTATTTGTTCGAATGTGATCTGAATTGGATTTTTGATTCCCTTTGAATTGCTATTTGTTCGTATAAGATTTGGATTTTTGGCTTTTGTCTTTTGAATTGGTGTGAGTTGGTATTCTTGACCTGTGTATTTTGAAATGCCACTTGTTGGTTCTGTTTCTGAAAAATCCACCCATGCTGGTGTTCATGTGCAATTAGAAACGATGGTGGTACTAGCGTTTCCATTACCAGAGACTTGGAATAGGGTGTTGGTTCTAAAAAACGAAAACAGGACTGGCATTTGTTACAAGGACTCAACGACAACCTCACTGGTGTTTGAAGAAACGTCATCTACACTGGCGTTTGTTTATATACTAGAAACATCGATGGAGCTGGCGTTGTGATGCAACAGAGCGGGCATGACTCTGATGGAAATTTCTTGAAACGTCAGTGACATCGGCATTTCATATACATTAGGAACGTCAATGTGCCTGACGTTCGAAGGTCTTTTTGGTACAGAGACTGAAGCAAAATCTGATTTTTTTTCATAAAACGTCACTCTGAGTGACGTTGATTCCTGACAAGGATCGCTACTCAGAGTGGCGTTATGTGTCCCAGAGCCAACATTTTTCCCTTGGTTAACACACAATCATACCACAAGATTACACCAAATATCAAAAATATCGAACTAGGGTGCTAAACACACATTCACACCACAAAATAACAACATTATTAGCATACTTCACAAAATAGTCAAAGCCAGTGAACGTAGCTCAAAATACATCACATAAGCTCTAAAAGTAAGATCTAAAAGTATTACAAAATTGATCATTGTACATCCACAAAATGAGTATCAATACATCATTAGAATTTACAAAACCACTTTCACCTTACTCGTTGGACAAATCAACATGATTCCCCATCCATGGATCCTTGACCACATCATGCCATAAATCGATCCAATCCCGTAATTTCTCATACCATTCATTTGCTTCCAACGTCCGAACATTATTCCAAATCACGTTCACCCAAGGTATTGGACAAGGGTCTCTCATAGACAAACGAACAAAATGGTACCATTGCAAAAACCCATCCATATATGGTTAGGTGGCCAAACCGGAGGTTTTTTCTTACCGGGAAGGAAAGTTTGGTTTCCGTGCGATGTAAACAATATGCTTAGGGACACACCATATAGGTTGCACACAGCCCAACCAAGGAAACCGTCATAATACTTGTCCTTCAAGCACCCTCCATCTTCATGCTCAACTGAGGACATGCATTTGTCATAGACATATTGTCAATTCTTGTTGCACCGCTTTTCTCACCTGTGGCCATGCACTCTCTCCAAGCCCTATTCCGTGTGCTATTTACTCTAAAGCCACAATTTCCATCTGGAGCTACATTAACCATTGACGAAATGTGCTCATGAGCATTTAGCGGAAAATATTTAAGATACCTTTGTAAGTATCCAATGGTAGAAGATATAGGAATTGAAACCTTCGCACGTTGGATGGTGCCCGAGTACTTGGAGGTTTTTTTTTGGAAGAAGAAACACCTTGAGATGAAGGTGGAGTTGGGGTAACACTCGATAATTCTTGCTTAACTCGTTCAAACATACTCATCTCCCTCTTTATTGAGTTGTCCTCCAACCACTTCCTTTTGTTTCCGGATCCCTTAGGCCAGCCACGACCCATCTTTTTCGTTTTCAGCTCTTGCAACACCATATTAATCGGTTGACAAATTTCCCGTATCTTCATTATCAACCTCTGTCTCTCCCACACGTCTGCCATCTTCATTTTTTCTTCTAAGCATGGATAACTGGCATGTAGTCTAAATCCGCTTCTTTTGGAGGTGGCCCTTTGATATCTAGGGTCTTCCAATGAACATCGATGGATGACAGAGGGATGCATCCGGGATTCTTCTTAAACTTTTCCATGTTATGTCTACACGGCAATCCATGTGTCTTTTGAATAGTACATCCACACTCTTATCCAACGCATCGCTGCCATTGGTTTTTTCCGACTCATCATACAACAACCCCAATGCGTATATAGATATGTGATGTTTAAGCTCTTTAAACAACGGATTATCTTTGAATTTCTTTGGCTCCATGAAAGAGACGTCTCAAAAGATTTTTTGAAGTTTTTGATCGATTGATCAATCAAGCAAAGATCGGCTTACCACTCCGCAATCAAGTCCTCAAGGCCGGTTTTTAGCCAATGTTTAAACACAGAATGCATTCCCTCGACTCTTGAGGTTGATGTGTTTCCTAGATGAAACACCGAGTTCGTCCATGCCGAGACGAATGCCTCCTTGTGTGCGTTCAACCATGTAGAAGAAACATAACTCATTGCGTCTTCACTAAAAGTCTTTTTACACTCTTCCAATCGCTCATTCAACTCCTCTTCTGAGTTTTCTTTAACAACCTCTGTCCATGCTGTCATTAAATCCTCCTAACCTTCGCTCGTAGTCTTTATTTTCAAATTCGACACAAGACCTTTCTTGATGTGCCACCGGCATAACAAGTTCATTGCTTTTGGAAATACAACACGTACTGCGTTCATTAATGCTTCTTCCCTATCTGTCACAACCCAACCTATTCGCTCGCTTTGGTCACCGATTGCTTGGAGAAGCATAGTTTTCTCAACATCCGTAGTATATTTTTAGGCAAAATGCCGTTTCGAGTAATTGTTGCAACAACATCAACTTGCTCTTTATCAATCCGACCAAGGTGTGCATGACCCTCATCATACTTGACAGTTTTGTGATTATGCACACCATTCAAGACTTTCACGGTCCACACGTCCCTAAATGTATCCTTCTTGGCTTTTAATACAAACGGACATCCGCATTTCCTTGTGGACGATTCTCTTGGCTTATTCTTTGCGGTAGTGCCAACTTTTTTCTCGTACTTACCTCCTTTACAATGATCCCTTGGGAATCCACTCCTCTCACATTGGAATTTAATGAACGGTATCTGTTGGACATATTTTAAGTTTTAATGATGAGTGCCAGACTAGCTGTTATAGAGCAAAGGCAAAAAAAATGTCTAGATCAAATGTATAGATTTATTAGAGTTTGATCTTTGTATAGGTTTGATCAAACAAGCACTGTAATTAGGTCAACTGACTGTATCAGCAGACTGTCTAAATCAGTAGGGTAACTAGGTCAGTAGAGTGTCTAGGAACCTGCTGATGATTGAAGGCTGAGGGTACAAACTCAGTTATTGAAGGCTAATGGATCAAACTTAGTATTTAAAGTCAAGGCTATGGAATCAAAATTTAGGGAAGCCTGTGATGACCTAAACTGATTACATACACCTTGTGTACAAGGTCTAAGTTCCATATATTAAGTGGTGACTGGAACTTAGTTATGTTCAAAATGGTTGTTAAGGGTGAATTTATACGGTTTATAACGCTATATTCTATGATATTTCCCCTCATATTCATATAATTTGCATTAGAAATGAGTGTTTAATAGATTTATTAAGAAAATGAGGTTTTAAATGAGTTATTCGTAAAATAGGTTAATTTTGGTGTTTTAATTGTGATTTTTATGATTATTTGGACGATATTACATTTTGCGATGTTTTACTGTGTTATAGGTACATGTTTGATGCTCAAATGTTGATCAAAAACAGATAAGAGTCGAATTTCATTGATGATAAAAAGATAATGATGATTGGATTTGATAAAAAGAGATAGAGATGAAGAAATCAAGATGAAGTCGATCCTGAACTGGCGTCCAGCATCTTGAACTACCGTCCAGAGTGGATGGGCGTTTGACATTCTGAACGAGCGTCCAGGAGGAGCTTTTACATTCAGGATGATCAGATTTTTCCTGGACTAGCGTCCAATTTGAAGAAGGACGGGCGTCTGATCCAGCTCGGCCCGACTCGAAGAAGTTTACATAAGCCAGACGGGCGTCCGAACGCCGACTTAGCAGAACCGACCTGAAATTCTATATATAGCTGCGGTTTTCTCCACACAAAACATCATATATTCGAACCCTAAACCCTAGGGGCGGCTAAGCTGTGTTTTTCCTTAGTTTTCGTCCAGTCTTTACTTAAATACTTTTATGCACTTTTATTCCAAACAATTCGAGTTGCAAAGAGGATGCTAAGAGGCTAGACCTCCATTGAACGAGCGTTGTGAAGCCATCCAATCAACGATTCGAGTTTTGTTCTTGATTATCTTGTGAGTATTTTAATTTAAGTTGTTTCTTTGTCATGTTTTTCATGTTGTTATGCAATTTATATCGAAAGATCGTTGCATGTTGATTGCTTGTCTTGATGAAAATCATGTTAAACTTTAGACCGCCGTGATAAAGAATAGATCTCAAATCTAATGAACGAGAGTTATTAGGTTAGATTTCTAGGTTAGAAATTGAGAGATTTCACACCTTGTTTTGAAAGCATTAATCTCTAGATCGAAAGATAGAAGATTGATAGGAGAACTTGTCTATGAAATTAGGAGTTCATACCGTGGTTAGGTGAACCACAACTTGGTTAGAAATCACGAGATAGTCTAGATCGAAATTGATAGTTGTAGGACAGGTGGATCAATTGCTTGTTCGTTCGTAAATTATTGATTAAAACCCCTTGAATTGAATTGTTTAGCTTAGTTAGTCTTTTATTGCATATTAGGTTTAGTTTAGTTTAAATTGGTTCGCAACTATATTTTCCTGGCTTTAGATCTCGATCTTACGTCCGATTTACGTTTGTTATTTTCCGTTTTAGTTATTCACTGTTTTGTTTTCGTTTCTGTTTAGTAGTAGTAATCGTGACATAGTTAGGTTAGGAATAAAAACTAGAATTCACAACCCCGATTCCCCGTAAGATCGACCCGGTATTAACCTCTATACTACGATCCTTATACTTGAGGGAAACCGGATTTATAAATATTTATTACTTGTTTGCTGTGTTAGATAAATCCGTGACAAGTTTTTGGCGCCGTTGCCGGGGAACCGGACGGTTGTCTAGTTTTTATTTCCTTGTTTTAATTTTATTTCCTGTTTTTTTTTGTTTTTTTTATTATCTTTTTAGTTAGTTATAATCAGGATATTAGGGGTTTAGTTAAGGTTTAAGATCTTCTATCTATAGCCCCTTGTGATTAGTTCGTTCTTTCGATCTGTCTTTTGTTTTTTACGTTTTCCTTTTCTCTTTGTTCTTCTCCATACCTGCTCCGTTTCTGCTTCCAAACGGACGTCTAGACCAGTAGACGCCCGTCTGTTCTAAAAATTTCAACTCTGAATCGTCTTTAACCTTTTGGACGAGCGTCCATCCGATTTGGACGTCCGTCCACTTCTTCAACCTTTTGGACGAGCGTTTGGATCTCCAGACGCCCGTCCAGGTCAAATTCCAGCCAGACGCCCGTCCAGGTTTCTGGACGTCCGTCAGTGCCCTTGTCTTAACCATTTTCTTTTCTTTTTCTCTTCTTAGGTTTTAATTTTTAGTTAGGCTTTTAATTTCTTAGTCTTTAGGTTGCTTTCACTTGTTTTTGGTCCGGTTTATGCAAACTCGGAGTCAAAAGGGACCGTTACTATACACCCCTGACCCCGAGCGAACCGTAGTCCGGCCAAACGGGCGGATTTTCCGTTTGCGGTTCGGAAGGCGAGCCGAGCAAGATCTTGAGGATCAGCTAGCCAAGGAAATCACTGATTCTGTAATAATGGCTGCTAACGATAGACGTACGTTTGCAGACTACGCCATGCCTGGCGCAGTCAAAGTCAACCCGGCTATTGTCATTCCGGCCATCCTTGCACGGACCTTTGAGCTAAGGCTGGCCTCATTCGGATGATGCGGCATGCATCAATCTTTCATGGGTTTCGGTCGGAAAATCCACATACTCACTTGCATACATTCTTGGAGATATGCGGCACCACACGCATCCAAGGAGTAAGTGAGGATGCCATCAAGCGAAACTTTTTCCATTTTCTCTAAAGGGAGAAGCGAAGGAGTGGTATACTTCTCTTCCCCTCTAAATCAATTACACACTTGGGCTGAACTCGAAAAGGAGTTCTTGAGTCAATACTTCCCACCTTCAAAAACAGCCCAGTGTTTGAACGAGATTTTCACTTTCTACCAGAAAGAGAATGAATCATTCTTCGATTGTTGGAAAAGATTCAAATCTCACGCTTAGAAAGTGCCCCCACCACGGCTTGCCCTTTGCAAAGGCAAGTCAACACATTCTTTAGTGGATTGACCGAGCTTACGAAAGGCATGGTCAATAGTTCATACAGTGGGGCATTTTTGAAGAAAACACCTAAAGAGGGATGGGCATTGTTCGAGGACATTGCTAAATATAACTATGCTCCATCTTATCAAGCTATTCAAGCACCTCCTCCTCCTAAGGTTGAGGAAGTAAACGTTCAAAGTTTGATCGCCATGCTGCAAAAGCAGATGGCAGCATCTCAAGTTTCAAATCCGATAAATCAAACTTCTTCTTTTCCACAGAACCCTCGGGTTACATGCGCAACTTCTTTGTCGGTGGCCATATGAATGACCAGTGTCAATTTAATCCCCCTGCACCTTATCAAGTGAATGTTGTTCATGATTATGGACAGTATAATCAAGTCACATGTCAAAATTGTGACGAGGTGCGGCACACATCTAGATTCTGTCCTATGAACGGACAGAATGCTGAAGTGAATGCGTTCTATGGCGAGAACACCCAAAGGTCTAATCAAGTTCTTTGGTCGGCATAATTTCCAAAACCCCGGGTTTAATCAATCTTCTAGTTTCAATCCTAATTCGAATTTTAATTCGAATCAGAATTTTAATAGAAACCTCGGTTTTAATCAGAACCAAAACGCAAAATTTTCCAATCCTACTCAAAGATTCAATCGAATTGGCCCGCCAATTCTAATCTCTCGTTCAAAGTCGGCCCGGCCCAGCCCTATTCGCGAGAATTTCCAAAACTCTCAAGGCCCCTCGTACTCAAGTGATATCAAAGCTCAATGGGACTCCTTTAGGGAAGAGCAAAATAGATCAATGAAAAATCTTGAGAGGCAAATCGGGCGCGGGCTGAACGGTTAGCTTCAGACCCCCGGGGCAAGCGCCGGCTTCACCGAGAAGAATCCAAAGGGTGGTCAAATTGCTCAAACCGACTTGAACAATGGCCAATGTACGACCTCGTGCCTTCAATTCCTTATGGTAGAGAGGAGGCCGGTGCAATGAACCTCGAAGTGGTACTCAAGTTAGTGGTCCTTCCCACCGGGGAAACCACTAGCCCCCGCCATTGATTAGGCGGGGAGGGGAAGGCGAGCACCTACACTCCCCTTGGCCGAAAGGGAATACTCGGAGGCGATCCCCGAGAGGTGAAAAATTTGGAAGTCCTCGGGTGGGCGATCCCACGAGGAATGAAGATTCAAGTGAAAGTCGGGAGGTGATCCCACGACTAATAAAAAAATTGAAAAAGCCGTTAGGTGGAAGGATCTGGAAGACAAAGCTGTCAATGCATCTTCAAAGAAAGTCTTTTCTGAGAATGATCTGAAAAAGCTTCCATTTCAACCAAGAAAGAGCAACATCCCTTTGAGTGAAGATAAGAAGTATGAAAAGGTGCTAAACCTTTTGAAAAATACTCAGGTAAATCTTCCATTATCAGATGTCTTGGTTGAAATGCCTAAGTATACAAAATTTATCAAGGATGTTGTTTCTTCGAAAAGGAAGTTGTCAGACATGGAGAGGCTGATTGGTGAGGATTGTTCAATGATCAATTACGATAACTTACCAACCAAGAGAGGTGACCCTGGAAAGTTCGTGCTTACCGTGTTAATGGGAGGCCTGGTCTTCCCTAACTCTTTGTGCGACCTGGGTGCGTCTATAAGCCTAATGCCATTGTCTGTGTGCAAACAGCTGGGTTTAATTGATCTTCTAGAACCCACTACCATGAATTTGCAATTCGTTGATAGATCTTCTAAGAAAGCAGCGGGAATCTTAAAGGACATCCTAGTTCAAATCGATAGGTTTACCTTTCCCGTCGACTGGTACGTCATGGACATTGAAAAAGATGAAAAAGTCCCCTTGATTCTTGGAAGACCCTTTTTGTCTACAGCTAGAGCCCTCGTTATTTGCGATGGTGGGCGAGTGACGATCCGTGTTGGTGATCAAGAGGTAAGCTATAATGTCTCCAAATCCATTCAAATACCCTACGGTCCTCCAACCGGTTTTTCCATCGAGGAGACGTCGATGACTTCGATGATTTGATGGAAAGGCAAGTCATGGCTGTTGCAACGGAGTATGAGCGGCTGGTTGATAATTTGAACAATCATGGTGTGGTAAGTCTAGAGCAGTTAAAAGCTGAATTTAAGGATGAGTTGTTGGAAGGTGAAGCTTTGGCAGTGGGACCGCTCAGTAAACTCAGTGATGTTGAGTTGAAAGGTGGAGAGCTCAAATCTTGTTTAGAAGACCCCCCTTCAGATTTGGTATTGAAGCCGTTGCCTAAACATCTTAAGTATGTGTTTCTAAGAGAAGGTGACAAGCTTCCTTTAATTATATCTGCCAAGTTATCTCGTTTAGAAGAGATGAAATTGATCAACGTCTTGAAGAAGAATGAAAAAGCCTTTGGATGGCAAGTAGGAGATATCAGAGGGATATCTCCGGACATCTATATGCACAAGATCAAGACAAACGAGGGTGCAAAATGTGTTAGACAACCCCAGAGGAGGCTCAACCCTCATATGCAAGAGGTGGTTAAGAAGGAAATCATCAAACTTCTGGACATGGGAATCATTTATGCCATCGCGGATAGTGAATGGGTTTCCCCAACTCAAGTAGTTCCCAAGAAGGGTGGAATTACGATTGAGAACAATGAGAAGGGAGAGGAAATAGCATTGAGACTTGTCACTGGTTACAAAGTCTGCATCGACTATCGAAAGCTCAATGAGGTAACCATGAAGGATCACTTTCCCCTTCCATTCATTGACCAGATGCTTGAGCGTACGGCGGGACACGCATTCTCTTGCTTCCTGGATGGTTATTCAGGATACTTTCAAATACCCATTGATCCAGCTGACCAAGAAAAGACCACTTTCACCTGCCCTTATGGTACATTCGCTTACAGGCGAATGCCATTTGGACTCTGCAATGCCCCAGTTACATTTCAACGATGTATGCTGGCGATCTTTGACGGGCTAGTAGAAAAGTGTATGGAAATCTTTATGGACGATTTTTCGGTCTTTGGTCAGTCCTTTGATGATTGTCTTGACAACCTTGACCAAGTGTTATCCAGATGCGTGGAAAAGAACTTAGTGCTCAATTGGGAAAAATGCCATTTCATGGTTGATGAGGGAATAGTTCTTGGCGACAAGATCTCCGCCAAAGGTATAGAAGTTGACAGGGCAAAAGTAGAAGCTATCGAGAAGATGAGTTATCCCAAGAATGTGCGTGAAGTGAGAGGTTTTCTTGGACATGTCGGTTTCTATAGAAGATTCATTCAAGACTTCTCCAAGATAGCCAAGCCCCTGTCTACTTTACTTAAAGAAGACGTTGCATTCAATTTTGATGAGAGCTGCAAGCAAGCGTTTGAGGAGCTTAAGGACCGTTTAATCTCTCGCTCCAATTCTTATATCGCCCGATTTGGAACCTACCTTTTGAGCTTATGTGCGACGCATCGAACTATGCGATCGGTCTTTGTTTTAGGACAAAAAATCAAAGGGAAATTCCAGCCAATCTATTACGCCGGTCACACATTGAATCCTTCTCAAGTTAACTATACCACTACTGCGAAAAGGAATTATTGGCCGTAGTCTTTGCTATGGACAAGTTCCGTAGTTACTTGTTAGGAGCTCACGTGATTGTGTGGGCCCGATCATTTGTTTTGCGATATCGATGACTAAGAAGGAGGCTAAACCGTGCTTACTACGTTGGATACTGACCCTACAAGAGTTTGATGTTCAAATTAAAGACAAAAAGGGTAGTGAAAACGTAGTGGCTGATCACGTTTCGAGAATGTTAAGTGAGGAAAAGGATGATCCAGATGATATAGATCTTTACTTTCCTCTGGAGAATATTATGCTTATTGACGGTTGTCCTCCTGATGTTCCATGGTATTCTTCCATTGTCAATTACCTTCACGCCCGTTATCTCGATCCAGAAATGTCTTATCAGGAGAAGAAAAAGTTCTTCTCTGATTTGAAATCTTTCGTTTGGGATGAACCTTATCTTTTTAAGATCTGTAAAGATGGTCTGCTTAGAAGATGTGTTCCGGAGTCGAGCAACGCGATATCGTTGAACGGTGCCACGGTGGACCCTTTGGAGGTCACTTTGGTCCGTGGAAGACCGTTGCTAAGATCTTTCAATCCGGGTTCTATTGGCCCACGATCTTTAAGGATACAGAAGCTTTCTGTAAAGCTTGTGATAGATGCCAAAGAACCGGTACTCTGACAAGGCGTTTTGACATGCCTTTAAAACCTATACTAGAATGCGAGGTCTTTGATGTATGGGGTATCGATTTTATGGGACCATTCCCATCATCTTGTGGTAACAAATACATCTTAGTCTGCGTAGATTACGTGTCAAAATGGGTGGAGGCTCAAGCCACTCCTCACAATGATCATAAGACGGTCATGAAATTTCTAAAGAAAAACATCTTTGTGAGGTTTGGATGTCCACGTGCCTTGATCAGTGATAAAGGGACACATTTCTGCAACCGACCCCTAGAGAAAGTTCTTGAAAAGTATGGTGTTCGTCACAAAACTGGCACACCATATCATCCGATGACTAGTGGTCAGGTTGAAAGGAGCAACCAGAGTATTAAGAAAATCCTGGAAAAGACGGTTAACAGTCATAGAAAAGACTGGAGTTTGAAGTTGGATGATGTACTATGGGCTTACAGGACCGCCTATAAGACTCCGATGGGTACATCTCCATATCAAATGGTCTATGGTAAACCATGTCATCTGCCAGTCGAGTTAGAGCACAGAGCGTACTGGGCTACAAAGTTTCTAAACTTTGATTCCCAATCCTGCGGTAAGCATCGACTGCAACAGTTGCATGAATTAGACGAGTTCAGACTCCAGGCCTACGAAAGTGCCAGGATCAGTAAAGAAAAGACAAAACTCCTTCACGATGCTAAAATTAAGAAAAGAGAATTCCATGTAGGGGAACAAGTTCTTCTATACAATTCCAGGCTACATCTGTTTCCTGGAAAGTTGAGGACACGTTGGTCTGGTCCCTTTGAGATTCTCCAAATTATTCCTGGAGGCGTTCTAGAACTACGCGGTTATGGTGACCAACCGTTTCGAGTGAATGGTCAGAGGTGCAAGCACTATATTGGTGAACCTAAAGAGAAACCTTTGATTGTCCGTTTCCTCGATATCCTCGGGTGTGGTGCTACAAAAGTCGAAGAATTTGACGAGTTTTCACCCGACCTGTTTTCAGAGGATGACGGTAGTGGTCAATCTGAAGAAGTTCTAGCCGGTAGTTGGGATATGGAAGAGTTGGAGAGGGAGCGTCAGCTGAAACGTCATCAGAAGGCTCAGAAAATGAAGAAGTCAACCATGGGGAAGTTTAAGCGTGTTTGGAAAGCTATTAAAGGTTTTACCCCATGTGTAAAGTCTTGTTTACGCGGCCGAACTGCGACCCAAGTCTAGACGAGGTAGTGGCTGGCAGAAAAGTCAAATGGCCTGATCCAGGTTGAGTTTAAACTATGTCGAGCTAACGACATTAACCAAAAGCGCCACTAGGAGGCATCCTAGATATCGTTAGCTTTAGTTGTTTTTGTTTTACTTTTGTAGTTTTAGTATTCAAGTTTGGGTATTTAAGTTTAGTTTACTAAGTTTTGCTTTTGTTTATATCTATCAGTTAGTTGTGCTTTCTAGATATGGATTTCGGAGTTCTACCAGAGGAGTTGCCTTTCCTTAGGAGGATCCCACTTATCCCTGTAGATGATGGACCGGGAGGGACTATAGTGTTGCACGTAGACTTTGACATTAGTACCCGCGTCAGGACTGTCACCTATGTTCTTATTGTTCCCCGCTGTTCGGGAGGTGGAGACTTCACTGCGAGGAGTTACGGGAGGCTCTAGGACGTCCGTACACAATCCTCAATGATCCGATCTTTGACGGATTTAGCGCTAGTGCGCAAGTGAACATTTTCGAGGTGTTGATGTAGCTGGTGAGGACTGGGGTGTGCAGGATGAGTACGACTTCCCTCCGGCGATTGACATGCTCCGCCGTCTTATTCGAGTGATAGATTGGTCAGAGATTTACGATGACTAGCGTTCTTAGGTTGTTTCGTCGAGCAAACGACGTAAAACAAAAGCGCTTAGTGGGAGGCAACCCACTATTTTCTATCTGTTTTCTATTTGTTTTCTAGTAATTTTATGTACTCCGTTGATTTCCATTTGTATTTTTGAAGTTTTGTTTAAGTTTAATGAGAAAATGCAAGTTTGAATTTAAATTGAATGCAATTTTATAATTTTTGCATTTTTCTGTCTTGGACGCCCGTCCAGTGAACTGGACGTCCGTCCACCATGCACAATATGTGAACGAGCGTCCAAAATTCTTGGACGCCCGTCTGATAAACTCCCTTCAAAGCTGTACGTGATTTGGCCATCCGGACGAGCGTCTGTCTCTATGGACGCCCGTCCAGTTCTTATGCTATCCAGCTGAACGCCCGTCCATTCTCATGGACGCCCGTTCGGACCTGCGTCTATATATACCCCCTGCTTTCTTTTTTTATTCGAATCGAAAAATTTAAATTGCAAAACCCGACTTTTTGCCTCCTTTTGCTCGTAAATCCTCATTTCTGCACCAAATTGGGCGATTCAAGGCCCTACAAACAGCTCTCAATCCCCTCTTTTTGGTTTTTCAAACGCAATCCACCAACATCCAACCGTTGTTTCGAATCAATAATCTAGAGTGTGCGGTTTTCTTTTGGAAAAATCCGATCTTTGGTCTCGTTTGTTCACATTTGGGACTTCTAATCAGCATAATCATCATTCTTTCAACGTACTTGGTAAGATTTTATAAGCTTTTCGTGGATTATTTCACCTTTTTCCCGTGTTCGATCTTCGAGTCGACTCTTTTGCATACACTTGTCTTATTTGTTTTCTTCTATGTGTTTTGTTTATTTTTCTTTCTTGGTTGATGATATGGGATGGTTATGGATGATTATGGATGGGTTGCATTGTGGTTTTGATGTTGGTTTGGTGTTGCTTTGTTTTGGGAAATCCCGTTTGGACGATAAACGGGTGGTTGTGTTCGATTTTGGGGCTGGGATTGTTGGTTGTTTAGTCTTCGGTTAAGATGGTGCACAAACGGGTTCGGAAAAGGCATGGTAAGGGGGTAGCTAAGGAAACTGCTAAGAAGAAGAAGGGTGTGGATCCCACTTTAGTCAATCCAAACCAAGGTATTCGTATTGGGGAGCGTCGAATCCTCTCACAGAGGTCAATCTAGAGTTCCTTTACGGGATGAGCCTGAGTACGAGTGCAGGCGATGATGAGCCGTTAGTGAGGATGCATACTAGGGTGACGAAGCTCGGGGTGAGCCGGTGGACAATGAGCACGAGGGAGATGAAGCCGGCTAGACGAGAGAGTGAGACCCGCTATCCCTATTCCCTTTGCTCGTAGATTCATCACCCCTACGGCGATGGAGGTCTATAATAAGCATTATCTAACGAGGACGATGTTTATCGAGCGAGCTATCGTTGAGCCTCAAGTTGATCCATTATTTGTGAAGTTATTGAGGGATAGGAAGTGGGGAGCTTTGATGGTAACCCCGAGGACCCCGGTTAATGCTACGTTAGTCCGTGAATTTTTTGCAAACTGTTCAGAGACGGATTTGAGAACTGGGGTGGTTGCGGTTCGAGGAGTTAAGGTGCCCTTTACACCGGCGGTTATCAATGGGAAGTACGGGTTAGATCCTTTTGAGGGGTTGGACTACAAGGAGGCGATCAAAGCTAAACAGGACGCCGGTGAGGATCCATTGGAGGAGTTACGGTTGTTGGTCTGCCCCGAGGTGCCATGGACACTCAGACCGGGCGGGGCTAGGAAGGAATTGGTGACGACGAGTTGGACAGAAGATGGAAGGTCCAGTGTCGGTTCATCCAGAACAGGTTGTTACCTAAGAACAAACGACTCACTTCTACATTGGCGACCTGGGGATGCTATATGCCTTGAACTTCAAGCTCAATGTTGATGTAGGACAAGCGATTTTTGATGAGATTTCTATGAATCAGAAGGTATACACACGGTGTTTGATATGTCCACATTTGATCCACGGTCTCTGTCAGGATGCTCGAGTTCCCTAATACAAGCCCGACCACAAACCGAAGAATCCTAGGTTCTTCCAGAGGGAAAAATTAAAATCTTCGGGTCAGACTGAGACCGAGGCTGAGATAGCACATGAGCCTGGTTCATCTTCGGCACCGCCTCGCCCATCCTCCTTTCCTACTTTATCTCCCTCGGTTCGGATGAGGTTACGTATGGGCAATAGTGTAAGGAACTGGCTGGAGGACATAAGGACTTCCCAGAACAATATTTTGACTATATTGAAGTGCATGAGTGAGGGCCAGCAGCCGCGAGACGCCAGAGTCTTCGATCCGAGCGTCATTGATTATCTTTATTCTGATGAGATCGAGCAGGCTATTGTGGATGTTCTTCAGGAGTCTGAGTCATCTTCAGAGGAGGAGCAGTCTGACTCAGCAGAGAGGACTATGGCACCACCATCTGGACCCTCTTCTGATCCTCCGGCTGGTGATTCTGCGGCACCGGGCCAGACTTGATCTTATTTTGCTGATCTTAGCTTTCGTTTTTTTTTTCTTTGATTCGATGGTTGTGTATTATTGACACTTTTCCTTACTTGATTCGTTGTACTTTTGATATTGTTACTATTTATTCTTTCCGATGGATCATGTAAGCCATAAGGCATTCGCACTTTCATTTCTACTTTGTTTAACCTTGTGGATGTGGTTAATGTTTCATCTTTTGCTATTATTCGGTTTTGTTGTATCTTTTCATTCTGGTATAATTCCCCGTTTTCCCCGAGATGTTTCCGTGTTTGTCACGTCGTGCAGGTATATTTTTAGCGGTTTTGTCGAGTTACATTGTATGGTTACGCGTTCTAAGTGTCACGATGTAGGCTCCGCCCTGACCGACGATTCGAGTGTCTGTTCAAATCAGCTAAGTTCTTTCTCTATTTACTTTCTGCACAACATGAGGACTTGATCTTTAAGTGTGGGGGAGGGGATGATTTAATAGTTATCTACACATTTGCTTAACTCGTTGTGTTTTATGCAAAATGAGCTAGAATTTTCAAAATTTTCCGACATTTTTGTTTTTGTTTTGTCCCGAGTAAGCAATGCATAATCGATGTTCGTTATTTTTCTAGTCATCCAAGCTATATATCATATGTTTGATAAGTTAGTTGTTTCACCTGAGATCTATTTTTCACGAGCCATAGTAAGCGATGAGCTAATTTATAAAGTTATACCCCTTTTTCCGACGAGTGATTTTTGATTTTCTTATAAGTCATGTGCTTAGTGCTACGTATGTATCTTGAGATTTATGATAGTTTGTATTTAGATCCGAAGTATGTTATATATCTAAGGTTTGAATGTGATAAGTAACACGTAACTTATTGTCAAATGAAAAAGTTGAAAAGTAAATGAATAATTGTGTGTGTCGGAAGCTAGTCAATGATTTGAGTGCGATGGGGTATACCACGTATGTCCTATACCACTATGATGACTAAAAGCTCACGATAGTCAGAAGAGGCTGCCTTATGATTGGAGTAAGGTAGGGTATATCACGAATATCCTTTTCTGCTATGACAGGGCAATAGCTCATTCTGATGTGTGTTTAAAGTGCAATAGTTAAATCAACTAAAGAATTGGTATGAAATGAATGAAAGACTAAGTTATCGTCTATCTTATCCCCAGTATAAACTGATAGATATGCTGTAGGGATTATCCTCTGAGTATTTCGGAAAGGCCCTAGATATATTCTATCATCTTTTTCGGGATATTCTACGTTTGTAGGGTACATCTTATGAGTGTCATTTATTGCTAGTCTACGAGGGGGTATTAGCTAGTTTTGCTTTGAGTTTCTCAAGTTTGGACTTAGTGGAAGTTTTCTATGGCTTTGCACACACACAATGGTGAACCTCTGATTTATTGGATCTATGCTATATTGTCTTAGATGTCTGTTTTTGTCTCGAGCCTTAACTTTCGTTTTGTTTTGCTCGGGACGAGCAAAAGCTTAAGTGTGGGGGAGTTGTTAAGGGTGAATTTATATGGTTTATAACGCTATATTCTATGATATTTCCCCTCATATTCGTATAATTTGCATTAGAAACGAGTGTTTAATAGATTTATTAAGCAAATGAGGTTTTAAATGAGTTATTCGTAAAATAGGTTAATTTTGGTGTTTTAATTGTGATTTTTATGATTATTTGGACGATATTACATTTTACGATGTTTTATTGTGTTATAGGTACATGTTTGATGCTCAAATGTTGATCAAAAAGAGATAAGAGTCGAATTTCATTGATGATAAAAAGATAACGATGATTGGATTTGATAAAAAGAGATAGAGATGAAGAAATCAAGATGAAGTCGATCCTGAACTGGCGTCCAGCATCTTGAACTGTCGTCCAGAGTGGACGGGCGTTTGACATTCTGAACGAGCATCCAGGAGAAGCTTTTACATTCAGGATGATCAGATTTTTCCTGGACGAGCGTCCAATTTGAAGAAGGACAGGCGTCTGATCCAGCTCAGCCCGACTCGAAGAAGTTTACATAAGCCAGACGGGCGTCCGAACGCAGACTTAGCAGAACCGACCTGAAATTCTATATATAGCTGCGGTTTTCTCCACACAAAACATCATATATTCGAACCCTAAACCCTAGGGGCGGCTAAGCTACGTTTTTTCTTAGTTTTCGTCCAGTCTTTACTTAAATACTTTTATGCACTTTTATTCCAAACAATTCGAGTTGCAAAGAGGATGCTAAGAGGCTAGACCTCCATTGAACGAGCGTTGTGAAGCCATCCAATCAACGATTCAGTTTTGTTCTTGATTATCTTGTGAGTATTTTAATTTAAGTTGTTTCTTTGTCATGTTTTTCATGTTGTTATGCAATTTATATCGAAAGATCGTTGCATGTTGATTGCTTGTCTTGATGAAAATCATGTTAAACTTTAGATCGCCGTGATAAAGAATAGATCTCAAATCTAATTAACGAGAGTTATTAGGTTAGATTTCTAGGTTAGAAATTGAGAGATTTCACACCTTGTTTTGAAAGCATTAATCTCTAGATCGAAAGATAGAAGATTGATAGGAGAACTTGTCTAAGAAATTAGGAGTTCATACCGTGGTTAGGTGAACCACAACTTGGTTAGAAATCACGAGATAGTCTAGATCGAAATTGATAGTTGTAGGACAGGTGGATCAATTGCTTGTTCGTTCGTAAATTATTGATTAAAACCCCTTGAATTGAATTGTTTAGCTTAGTTAGTCTTTTATTGCATATAAGGTTTAGTTTAGTTTAAATTGGTTCGCAACTATATTTTCCTGGCTTTAGATCTCGATCTTCTATCCAGTTTACGTTTGTTATTTTCCGTTTTAGTTATTCACTATTTTGTTTTCGTTTCTGTTTAGTAGTAGTAATCGTGACATAGTTAGGTTAGGAATAAAAACTAGAATTCACAACCCCGATTACCCGTAAGATCGACCCGGTATTAACCTCTATACTACGATCCTTATACTTGAGGGAAACCGGATTTATAAATATTTATTACTTGTTTGCTGTGTTAGATAAATCCGTGACAATGGTGAACTCTAACTTCACAATAAAAAGTTAGATGAGAAGAAGTCAGTTGATGTGTTGTTAAAACACAGCAGACTTAGACTTGCTGAGAAATGTGTACATCAGGAGGCTGTCATACTTCAAATATTTGCTGAGTATATTTCTCGATTTAATCAAGGGTTACATTAGAAGATTACAAGGATAAGGATGGATTACAAGCCTTGATATTGTCAACAAATCAATGGCCAAGATAAAAAGAACGTTGGAAAGATTCAGAGGATTAACCAATGGACATAAGTCAAAGGGTGGACAGATTGAAAACTGACAAAAAGCAAGTTTGACAGTGTCAGTACTATGAACAGAGACAGAAAGCAAGTCGAGATGGAGACAAATCTGAAATGGCTATGTTTGAAATTCAAACATAAGTCACAGGATTCTCACCTATAAATAGAAGACTCCTGATTCAGATACAAGTGATGAAAACAAATAATCTACTCAAAGCTATCAAATTTCTGATCAAGGAAATCACCATGCTGACATACATAGAGCTTTAACTAACTAATCAAGAAATATCTTCAAGTGTAACCTGCTATCAAGTTACATCAAGTATACACACTTGAAGACATCAAGCTGCTGATCATTTCATCCTGATCAAGCTGCTGACTGCTGAATCATTCACTTGATTCAAACTTTATTTTACAAGAAACCTACTGAAGATAGAGAAGCACTTAGGTGTCAAGAACTGTTGTTTGTGGTGGAGCGGGTGAAGAGGCAATCCTACCCTTCAAGGACCAATGTGATACTTTGGAGCAGCAATCCTACATGTTTCAAGTGTTCAGTTTGTGAAGCCATAGTTATTGATGAAGGACAGACAGCTTAGGGATTTTTGTAACTGCAACCTCAAATATCTCTAGTGAATTTCCTCCAACATCATAGGAGAACAGTGGACTGACAGGATTACACCACCTAGAACCGCTATAAAAATTGCCTACTTACTTTCTGCATTTACTTTCTGCATTTAGTATACTGAACACATCAACCTACTGAAACTAGCAACTGAATCACACATTTACACTACTGAGTATCCAATACTTAGTATCATTCTTTTAACAAGTAATAAGGCTTAAACTAAATATATTCCGCTACAACAAATCCAGTAATATCAAGCGTCGCCGGACTGCGAGTGGTCGGCGGACTGCGAGCAATCGACGAGCTGCGAAATTGTTTGAGTTTGTTAACTCCAAAAGTTTTAAGTGTTAAGTTTATTCACCCCCCCCCCTCTAAACTTAACCAAAGCCTTTTCAAGGGACCAACAATTGGTATCGGAGCAGTGATTCTATTCTGAAGTAATCCTACTTGTTGTGCTTGTGAAAATACTTTGAAAACTTTTTCAAGTTTCTGATTTTCAAAGCTTTGCATCATGGATAACAACCAGTATGCTAAGACTATGTTGATGTGTTCCTTAGATCGTTTTGATGAGTATAAACGTCGTATGCAGGCTTATCGGTGCAACACATGATGAGATGATGGATGTCTTGTTGATGGACCACTGGAGATCACTAAGGCCATAACTGTGGGCAATGAAACTCAGTATGTTCCAAAGCCAAAAAGAGAGTGGGGTGCTGAAGATAGAAAAAGATCAAACCTCAACAATATTGCTATTGATATCATATACAGAACCTTGGATAGCAATATGTACATGAAAGTGAAGTATTGCAAAACTGCAAAGGAACTTTGGGAAAAATTACAACTTATCCGTGAAGGCACTGATGCTATAAAGAAAAACAAAGTCAGTGTAGCCAAAAGAAAGTTCCAAGATTTCAAGATGAAATCAAATGAAACCATTGAGCAAATGGAGTCAAGATTCAATGTTATCATGGATGAACTCACCCTACTGAATGTAATTTATACAAAAGAAGAGATCAATACAAGAATCTTAGAAGCCTTACCTGCAAAGGAGGTTTGGGAGATGAAAGTTACAGCCATAGAAGAATCCAGGAGTCTACATGAAGAAGATACCTTCAAATTGTTTTCAGATCTCAAGGCATATGAATTCAGTAAGAAACTTGCTCCTAAGACTGAAAAGGAAGAACCAAAGACTACTGCATTGACTGCTGCACATAAAGAAGAATCATCAAGTGGTCAAGATGATCCACTGGATGAGATGCAAGAGCAAATTGCCCTACTGAGCAAGAAGATCAGAATGATGAAAACAGGAAGGGGTTCTCCAAGAAATTTCACAAAGAAATCAAGTGAAAAGAAGAAGGAAGAATCCAAGAAAGATAATGATTATTTGTTTTTTCATTGCAAGAAACCAGGACACTTCAAACCTGACTGTCCTGACCTGAAACAGAAAAAGGAACCTGATTATCTGTGCTGCAACTGCAAGAAACCTGGACATTTCAGACCTGATTGTCCAGACCTACTGAAGAACAAGAATCGCAAAGAAGACCTGGCAAGAAAGCAATGGTTGCTGATGATGAATCAGGCTATGAAGTTGAATCAGAAAAGGGAAATGAATCTGATGATACTGCACTTGTTGCTGATATGGATGATTATACATTGATGGCAAATATGGATGAGACTAAGGAGGTATACAACTCTGTATCTATAAATACTTCTGCTGAAAGTGATTGTGAATCTACTTGTGGTTCAAATCCTAAAAATTTTGACAATGAAGAAACTTTGGATGCCATCCATAATCAACTGAGGAAAATACAATCTGGTTATGAGATTGTGAAAGCTGAAAAAGAAGCTCTTTAAGCAGAAGGTGAAAGGTTAAAAACTGAATTAAGAACTCTCAAAGGAAAGGAAAAAGATTTTGAACAGAATCAACATAAGTCTGCTGTACATTCAGTAGCCGCTGAATCTACCGAACAATCTAGTTCCACCACTGCATTCAAATCTAGAAAGCCATATGGTGATAGAACAGGCCTTGGATTTGGAACTTAACAATCTACTAAGAGTGGATCCAGTAAGGTTACTGAACCTAGTACCAGAGTTGGTCCTAAGTTTGTGCCTGCACAAGATCCAACTCCCAAAAGGGTTGCTGAGGCAGTAAAGCCTACTGAGAAGACTTCAAAGAAGCAAAATCAGAAGCCTAAAAGGTCAACAGTACCTAACAAAAGGGGTAAATCCAAGAATATGACTGTTGGACCTTCTAGACCTGCTGATAGCAGACCTACTGCTAAGTCTACTGGACCACAAAAAGGTAAAAAACAGAAATATTCCAAGGATAAGAATCCTAAACCTAAAAATGTTAATCATTCTAGGGATACTTATCTCAGGAGGAAAGGTAGATTGTTCCCTACTGATGATGACTGGAATATTCCTGCCCCTACAGCTAGAAACAATAGTCATAACCATAATGCTAGGGTAAAACCAAAGCAATGGGATCAATAGAGGACTCAACAGAGGACTTATTAAAGACCTCAGCAGAGACCTCAGCAGACTCCATATTACAGGGGTGATCCTAACAGACAGCAAACTCATGGTTCTAGTGCTTCTAACAATAGAAATCACTCCAAACAACATTATGTACCAAAAGGCCAGAAAGCATATGTGAATCCTACACAACCAAATATTAGATTTTATGGAAATGTAGGATACATATATGAACAAAAGTGTAGTGCTTTTCAAAGAAGACCTTATGGAAATTTGCCAAGGGTCATTCTTACCACGGACCACTATGGACCCAAACAGTTTTGGGTACCTAAAATACATTAACTTTGTTTTGTAGGGTGTCTGGTACTTTGACGGTGGATGTTCCAGACATATGACAAAGAATAAGCACTGTTTGACAAATTATATGGCAAAGGATGGTCCAAGAGTGAATTTTGGAAACAAGAACACACCAGGATACACAAGAGGATATTGAACACTGGAGAGGAATGGATTAACAATCAGGAATGTTGCATTTTGTGGAAGGACTGGACTACAACCTACTGAGCACTAGACAATTCTGTGACATGGGTTACAAGGTCAATTTTGACAAAGGCAACTGTATTGTCATCAGTGAAAGAGGTGAACAAGTTGTGTTGGATGGAAGAAGACAACAAAACATGTATGTTGTGGATTGGTCTACTGATGTTCCAGAAACCTGCCTGATTGTGCATACCAAGTCAGAACTAAATTGGTTGTGGCATAAGAAGTTGAATCATCTCAATTTTGATGATATCAATCAATTGGTGAAAAAGAAGTTGGTGATTGTTTTGCCTGAGATCACATTCAAAAAAGATGCTATATGTGATGCATGTCAGCAAGGTAAACAAACAAAGTCAAGCTTCAAGTCAATGACTAAGCAATCAACAAAAAGTGTTTTGGAGCTAATGCACATGGATTTATTTGGACCAGTAACACCAACAAGTGTAACAGGAAAGAAGTACACTCTGGTAGTTGTGGATGATTATTCTAGATACACTTGGGTAGTATTTTTGAATAAGAAAAGTAAAACACTTCAAAAGATGCCTGAACTTTTGAAGAGATAGCAAAATGAGAAAAGTTTGACAGTAGTGAAAATCATATCAGACAACAGGACTGAGTTTCTCAATAAATTCATAAGAGAATATTATGAACAAAATGGTGTGCTGCATCAATTAGCAGCTGCTGGTACACCTCAGCAAAATGGGGTTGCTGAGACAAGAAACAGGACCTTGAAAGAAGCAGGGAGGACTATGATTTGTGAAGCATTATTACCTGAAAGACATTGGGCTGAAGCAATCAATATAACATGCTATACACAAAATAGGACCTCAGTTAACAAGAAGCTGTTGAAGACACCTTATGAGATATGGAATGGAAGAAAACCAAATATATCATATTTCCATCCATTTATAAGCAAGTATTTTATTTTAAATCATAAGGAGCAATTGAAGACATTCCAACCAAAATCAGATGAATGAATTTTCTTGGGATATTCTTCAGTCAGCAAGGCATTCAGGGTATTGAACAAAAGAACATTGAAACATGAAGAATCAATACATGTTGTATTTGATGAACCAAAGTTCACTGGAATGAAAGATGAAGTTTCAGAACCTGTTGAAAATCTCCAAGTTATTGATCCAGAATTTGTTGATGTTTTGGAAAAGATAAATGACTTAAAAGTTTCGACTCGCCCTTGAAGAACTGCTGGTAACACTACTGATGCAACAACAGATGCAGTTCAAGGATCTGTTGAACCCCTTATCGAAGCAACAAATGAGCCTATCGAAGATGAAGCTCATGTAAATCAAACAAATCATGATTTACAATGGTTGAAGGATCACCCTGCTGAACAAGTAATTGGCAATATACAGCAAGGTGTAAGGACTAGAAGATAATATGAAGCAATGTTTACTTGTTTTCTATCTCAATTGGAGCCTAAAGTTGTTGAAGAAGCAATAGCTGATCCAGATTGAATAATTTCTTGGCAAGAAGAATTGAATGAGTTTGAAAGAAACCAAGTTCGTACTTACCTCCTTTACAATGATCCCTTGGGAATCCACCCCTCTCACATTGGAATTTAATGAACGGTATCTGTTGGACATATTTTAAGTTTTAATCATGAGTGCCAGACTAGCTGTTATAGAGCAAAGGCAAAAAGATGTCTAGATCAAATGTATAGATTTATTAGAGTTTGATCTTTGTATAGGTTGATCAAACAAGCACTGTAATTAGGTCATCTGACTGTATCAACAGACCTGTCTAGATCAGTAGGGTAACTAGGTCAGTATAGTGTCTAGGAACCTGCTGAAGGCTGATGGTACAAACTCAGTTATTGAAGGCTAAGGGATCAAACTTAGTATTTAAAGTCAAGGATATGGAATCAGAATTTACGAAAGTCTGTGATAACCTAAATTGATTACATACACATTGGGTACAATGTCTAAGTTCCATATATTAAGTGGTGACTGGAACTTAGTTATGTTCAAAATGGTGTACTCTAACTTCAAAATAAAAAGTTAGATGAGAAGAAGTCAGCTGATGTGTTGTTAAAACACAGCAGACTTAGACTTCTTGAGAAATGTGTGCATCAGCAGGCTATCATACTTCAAATATTTGCTGAGTATAATTATTAATTTAATCAAGGGTTACATTAGAAGATTACAAGGATAAAGATGGATTACAAGCCTTGATATTGTCAACAAATCAATGGCCAAGATAAAAAGAACGTTGGAAAGATTCAAAGGATTAACCAATGGACATAAGTCAAAGGGTGGACGGACGAAAACCGACAAAAAGCAAAGCGGCGTATCGGTACTATGAACGAGAGACGAGAAAGCAAGTCAAGATGGAGACAAATCGAAACGGCTATGTTTGAAATTCAAACATAAGTCACATAATTCTCACCTATAAATAGAAGACTCTGATTCGGATACAAGTGATGAAAACAAATTATCTACTCAAAGCTATCAAATTTCTGATCAAGGAAATCACCCTGCTGACATACTAGAGCTTTAACTGACTGATCAAGAAATATCTTCAAGTGTAACCTGCTATCAAGTTACATCAAGTTTACACACTTGAAGACATCAAGCTGCTGATCATTTCATCCTGGTCAAGCTGCTGACTGCTGAATCATTCACTTGATTCAAACTTTATTTTACAAGAAACCTGCTGAAGATAGAGAAGCACTTAGGTGTCAAGAACTGTTGTTTGTGGTGGAGCTGGTGAAGAGACAATCCTACCCTTCAAGGATCAGTGGAATACTTTGGAGCAGCAATCCTACCTGTTTCAAGTGTTCAGTTTGTGAAGCCATAGTTATTGGTGAAGGACAGACAGGTTATGGATATTTGTAACTGCAACCTCAAAGATCACTAGTGAATTTCCTCCAACATCACATGAGAAGAGTGGACTGACAGGATTACACCACCTGGAACCACTATAAAAATTTCCTACTTACTTTCTGCATTTAGCATACTGAACACATCAACCTACTGAAACTAGCAACTGAATCACACATTTACACTACTGAATATCTAATACTTAGTATCATTCTTTTAACAACAAGTAATAAGGCTTAAACTAAATATATTGCGCTGCAACAAATCCAATAATATCAACTGTCAGCAGACTACTGAGCAGTCAGCAGGCTACTGACATTGCTGATTTTGTTAACTCTAAAAGTTTTAAGTGGTAAGTTTATTCACACACACCCCCCCTTTAAACTTAACCAAAGCATTTTCAAAGGACCAACAATGTCTGCTTTCCGTTAGATTCAGATCTCATTATCACAATGACGACACCATGCGCTCTTGCCAATTCCTTGAGGTGTTTGGTGACGGCTTCTCTCGAATTAAATTTCCCGTGAACAATATACAAATGAAATAAATACAAAACAAAAGTTTAAAGTGCACAAACATAGAAATAGTATAAGTTTTAAGTACATACTTCATCGGTTGTAAAAAGTGACGTCATATCGACTGATAACTCTTCATGTGCCTCATCCCTCAAGGCAAGAGTGGTATCTTGAAGACTTTTAAGATTTTGTTGATCTTCATCAATCATTTCATCAGCCAAATGCTACAAAAAAAACGTACAATCGTATTCGATAAAGTCATGTTCAATTGGGATGAATATAATATAATAACATATTCACTTAATTGTTGCTTACCTTCTAATACTCCTCATCGTCGTCTTGTACTACCCCCCGCATCATTGGTCTTTCAATTAATTGGTTCATCACATTTTTTGTGGATTGAAATTAACAAGAACAAGTTAATGGTACTTCAATGCACTTAAATGGAAAATGGGAAAATTGATACAGAACGTTGGTAGTGCCGACGTTAGTATTACTCTTGGAACGCCAGCTACACTGACGCTTGAAGGTGACTGGGTAGTAGTTTCTCAGCTAATTAAACGACATCATGGCTAGCGTTGGTTCATCCAAACCAACGTCAGGAACACCAGCATTTCTTGAAACGTCACCGATGGGAACGTGTAAATTATGTTGACAACGTCAATGATGTTCTCGTCCTGACTATACACCCATGGATTCCTATGTCACTCAAGATGTCCTTATGCCCGACGTTCCTAACACCTTACGGCGCATCTCTACGGATGGCATTTCCTGCGTCTGCCATGGACGCTCGAAAACGTAAAAAAACGCCGGCAAGACAATGTTATACGTTGATTGATGGATGAAATGTGAAGAAAATGAAAGAGGGGGGGGGGGGTGTGATAATATGAGGTGGTGGTGGAAGTAGATGGGGTGTTTATGAATAGTTTTATATATTTTTAGTTTAGTTAGATTAGTAGATTAGATTAATTGAAGGATAATAATGTTTTGATTAATTTTTGGGAGGATTAGTTTGCATTTTCTAAAAATTATGGTGTAAGTAGTAGATCTGGGGGTATATGAAGTAATAAAATAATAAAATTACGAATCGTGGTGTCAAAAGTATAATTTTGGGTTGTAACGCCCCGTTCCCGGACACCGAGTCCTTATCCGGAATTCGAAACGTTCGGCACGCATAATATTAAATAAATAATATTACACGTAAGCCTCTACTATGTCGTATCAAATTAAAGCAAACAGAAGCTAAAAAGACTCGGGTAATTTTTTCAAATAACCAAGAATAGAAATACTAAAGGTAGAATAAAATGTAATACTTATTACATCGGAAAAACCAAACGAATCCAAAAGTACGAATCTTAAAAACTAGAAGGGAACTACAAGATTCAATAATAATCCAAGTCTATGAAATAAATGTAAATAAATAAATAATAGGCAAGGTCTTCAACTCCGGCGACAAACGTCGTAATCAAAGTCCTCCTCGAACTCCTCATTTACCTGTTCGTCTTCTCTCCCCCAAACACATAAATAAACAAGCATTTGAGGTAAGTACATTTGTACAAAGTAAGAAGTAGAAGCTACAATTCAATTAAAGTTATTATTAAAGATGTTATCTTAGTGACACCAACTCAATTTAGGGTTCACTCCATGCCCATCGGCACGTCATGACTATACGTTTCTAGCTTAGCTTATCTTTGTTACATCATTACTCAATGACACGGCGCATGGTGAAAATTCCACCACGAGATATACTTGCCAACTACGGTGATTAACACCGGTAGTCCCGGGATCTCCCCGGTATGCATATACGTTCGATGGATTTCCTCCACTACCCTTCGACCTTTTGAGCCGAGCGTTGTCCACCTTTTATGAACGTATCACATCGCCGATTTGAATCAGTGCCTAACCAAGAATAGATGACGTTTTAGCTTTTACTACACTTATGTAATTATTAATGTGAATTAACTAGTCACCTAAGTGTTTTCAGAATAATACTCACCTTATCAACTCTACTCCCTCACTTAGACGACTAGACATCATATCCTATCAATTACACAGACATTGATGAACCCTAGTTTATCAAAGCACAGGCCCTTTCATGCCCTTCCGACGGATCCGAACTTCAACTCCCTTTAAGAGTACATTCGGTGTTTTAACTGAACGAATCAGAAACTCAATCGGGGCTTGTTCATATTTAATTAATCTTAACATATCAGGATTAAGGGTTTAAAATAGTGAAAACATGATTATGAGGTCAAAAACCAAACTAAGGTGCTAGAATAGTGAAAACAAAGTAAAACAGGCCAGACGCCCGTTTGGAACCCTATGGATGCCCGTCCGTAATCAGACGCCCGTCCACTAACCTTGGACGCCCGTCCGCCAAAAACAGCTACATCCTGAATCAAAAATCTGACCTCAAACGCCCGTCTGCCTAATGCAGACGCCCGTCCGAGTTACTAGGGTTTCAGACGCCCGTCTGCCTAGTGCAGACGCCCGTCCGACTGGGTTTTTCCCAAAACGCTAAAATCTTCACAACTCGATTTCTGAATCGTTTCTAACCTAATTAACCTCGTTTTCAGCACAGTAACACGTAGAAAACATATTTAAACATCTATGATCCTTTGATCAACGAAAAAGCACAACTTTCTTGTATCTACGCATCGTAAATCTTGATTTAAAACTTAATAACAATAATTGGAATTGTAGGAAGATCCTCTTACCTCTTAAGCAGCAAATTCCAACTCCAAACCACAAAAAACAAAGCAGCAAAAACTGATCCTTTTCTGCAGGAAAACATGTGTGATAAATCCAAACTTAGAATAGATTCAATCACACGCTTTTATATGACAAAAACTACGAATTGATGAGTTTGAATCCATCAAACTCGAAGAAGAACAAAGCAAGGGTTTAATCATACCTTATCAAAGCTCCAACTTTCTGCAATCAAAACGTTGCCTTCTTCACAACGATTCCGATGCTCGACTCTGATCTGAAAACCGTCAAGAATTGGCTTAGCAACCAATGAACAAAACTCTCAGCCCTAACCTTGCTCTCTCTCACACGCAGAAGGTGAGTTTTGGAGGTGGAAAATCTGATTAAAAGATTATGGGGCTGATTAGGTTGATTTTTCCTTAAATAGGGAAAATCCCAAAATTACCTAATTTCACTGAGTTTCCTTAATCACCCTTATTAAATCAGATTTTCTTCCTTAAATATTTATATATATATCTCGAAAATATACATATAAATACCCAAATTATTAAACTCCGAATAAAAGGAACCGAACCCAATATTTCGTTTTTCGCAAATTGACACGTCTGCCCTTTCCCGAAAATCGGAATATTACATTCTTCCCCCCTTAAAGGAGTTTCGTCCTCGAAACATAGAACATACCGGGTAAGTCCATAAAATCTGGAAACTCGCTGATCATATCGTCCTCAACTTCCCAAGTAGCTTCATCCGGTGAATGATTGCTGATGAGCTAAAATTTACCCCTCGAAAATATATTTATAAAGACTCGAAAACCGTGGGTAAACTAACTCTCTAACCGGCAGTGGACCGGGTCAGATTGTTAGAATAGCTACAGGAGAACGAGGTCGATCCTAAGGGACAAGTGTTTGTAAGTACCAAAGTGAACGTGTGTCTTAGTCTAGGCGATCAAGTTTTTGGAAGGTTTGTTACTACACGACACTAAAATAATTTTTTATATCAAGTCTAAAGAGAGAAAAGAGAGAAAGAAAGTTAAACTACTAGATTTTAAAGATAGGTTAAAAGACATAGCCGAACCATGATCAAAGTAGCTAATTTCAACCCCAATGATAGACAAAACCGGGAGTGTGCATTATAACAACCGAACTCTCACATTCAATCTCACGGGTGCGTGCTCCTAATTCTGATGTTAAGATCTGAACAACTCTCCTTTAACATCCTATGTGAGGTTAATTAATTCTCTTTTTAAAAAACCGATTATCCTAACATGATTAAGTCTTTGTGAGACGCTTGATATAACCCTCATTACGGAAACAAGTCCGAAATCACTCGGTCGAAGTTACTACCGATTCATACTCATCAACGTACTACACCAAACATCTTAACGAGAATGTGTCAAAGCGATAAACCGAAGCTTTACCTAATCCATGGTCTACCCGAAAGACTCCGTGAAACAACTTGTCATCATTGGCTCAAGAACCACCCGGCACTTCATAGTTCAACCCCGGGGTCTAACACTAAACTACACTAATCTAGACTACCACATTCAAGTTACTATGTTGATAATAAAACACCAATGAGCGCGGGCCTGAATTCATGACCTAAAACCCCGGTATGTTTTACCTCCCGATCTTAGAACCATTTTTCCCACACCACTCTCTCTGAACAACTCTCAAGAATGATGTGTGTGATTTTTGACCTAGGTAGCTAATCTAGCCCAAATCCGTTATAACAAGTTCTAAGACGTGAAATATGTGAGATATAAAAAAGCACTACACACTCCCTATTTCATTTTCCAAGGGTTGATTTCACCAAATTTTACATGATTCGACTATAATAAGTTTAGCTACTCATATATATATGTAGATATATAGATATTACAAGTAATCAGACTCTGTCAAAATGTCATGGATTAAACGGCGGGAAGTTTTACATAATAGCCTTCTGTCAATGCCAGAATTCTATTAAAACCAAATTAAAACCTTAATCCAATCATTTGCCAGATTCTCGATATATATATATATATATATATATATATATATATATATATATATATATATATATATATATATATATATATATATAACAAAATGAAAGAAAACAAGAAAGAAATAACGAAAAACGGAAACTATATTATAACGATAATTAGTCGAGTTATTACATCGACATTATAACGACATATATATATATATATACATATAGGCCCCCCAAAACATAATTAAAAGAAGGGAAAAGAAGAAGAAGAATTTGGGGAAGAAGAGGGGCCTCCGATCTGCTCTCTCTGTATGCTCCTTTATATAGAAAAAACTCCTTGTGCCGGACCGGGCCGGGTAGGGGCCGGACCAGGCCGGAATCATCATTGCATTCAGCCCCCTTGATCATCTAATTTACGGATATAAATTTATATATTTGAATAAAAATTCTAAAATTTATATCTTGAGTTCTAGACCTCCAAATGACATGATTCAAGAGGCATTGGAAAGCTCGTTGAAAAATCTACAACTTTCATGAAGGACACTTCTTCAGAAAATGCCGTTTTGATGGGCCATTTGTTCGTCGAAGATATTTCTCGATTTCCACCAAATCGAATCGATTAGCCACTTGACCACTTGACTTAGTGACACTCTCGTATAGCCTCCATAAGATATGATTATACTTCAAAATGTCGTTACTCGGGGTCTTGGTCAACCTATAATTCTACAATACAGCACAAAATACCAAGCGTAAATCCGACACGACACTCCGGTTACTAAACCGGTACAAAAACTAGTAAAAACTTATAAAAACACGATATTTTATAAAATAGTCACGACTTATATATTTTTATGAAACTTAGGAATTAATGACTTTAATTGATATAAAAGTGCTCGAAATGATATCAGAAATGGGGTCAAAAGTTATAAAAATAACTATGAATTTTTCCCTTATCAACAACCCCCCATTTAGCTTTTGGTCGTCCTCGAGCAAAACAAGCGATAAAACAAAATGAATGAAGGAAAAATTCATGCAAAGATAAGATAATAGGGACAACCAGATGATATAACCAGTAGAATTACAACCAGGCGTTAACCTCAATATAAATGTATAACAGAGTGTGTGTGTGACAAGCCTTTTCAATTTCCACTATCCTCTCTTGAATAATTCAAACAATACGCACAAATATCCATTCAGACAGTCCTAATGAGTTTCCTAGGTATAGGCAGTAACAGTTCCACACAAAGTCCTCTCGTGTACTTATTAGGATAATCCCTAAAGCATATCATTCAGTTTATACTGGGGATAGTCAGAAGATAACATGCTTAACCAAATTGTCAAAATTAATTTTCTTTTTTTTCACATGTGTAGCATATGCCCTCATTCCCAGCAATAGGACGTTTCGTGATATCACCCTAGCTGGACTACTATCATCGGGCAGTCGGGAGCTTTTAAACCTCATAGTGATATAGGACGTTTCGTGATAACGCCCTACTGCACTCAAATCATTGGTAGCTACAACCGACATATATATAGTTCATCTTAATTTGGTATTTTTCTTTTCATTCCACTTAACTTATATCCTTTCTATCACATTCAAACCTTCAGATATTCACAGTACACGTTCAAAAATTAGGTACTAAGTTACGCAATTATCTCTAGAATAACCACTAGGATACCGAATGGATACGAGTTTAAAATTTTCGCTTCAATATCAAAGGCTTACGTGAACAATGAATTCATGTTACACAAATAAATTTGGGGTTAAAATGCACTTACGGTTCACTTTGGTTATATACATCCAAATCGATCATTACATCATCAAATCCATGAAATATATACCTTATACAATTTATTTTAATCAACTAAATAATGCTCGAAAAAGATCGAAAACTAAGGGATTTTCGATACAAAACAAGCACTAATGCCATTCTTAGACCAACCACGACGCTACCCCCACTTACGAACTTGCAGTGTCCTCAATGCATAGTGAGGGTAAATAAAAGTGGTTGGAAAATAATGGTTCACCAAAACAAGTCAAATAATTACCGAGATGATATAAAAGGGTGGGTGGGTTTTTCAAAGTTATGACCATTGTGTGTACAAATAAAATAAAAGTGTGTGGAGTGTAACATTGTAGTGACAAAAGGTAGATAAACACACCACATGAACTTTTATTGATTTAAAACACACAATATTACATAGTAGTTGAACTAATACATAATAAGAAAGATATGTCACACAATATTGGAAACAGACTAGATTATAAAATGAAATGTGCGGCAAAGTATTAAGGAAGGCTTAGCTTATAAACCCGGCGAGAAAGGCGCTATCGAATCCGTAATGACCTCGTGTAAGCACGACCCGAATCCCTATATCAACGTAGACGAGAAAACAACAAAAAGCATACACGGGACATAGTCCTCATGCCAGAATATAGAATAGGGACATGGGGGTATACAATGTTAAGGCACTGCTACGTCAGAAAACTCGATACGCAATATGCAACACACCTAATGGATTGCTATAGATGGATAAATATCCCCAACGGGTAAAGTACAGAACATCTAAGCATGAAAGAAAAACCACAGAGGCATATAATAGAAAAACAATATCCATAGTGCGTAGTCAATCATCATCCGGGTAAAAGCAAGTATCACATACTCATAGACTCCTAAGTCCAAGAAATGATGCATTCGAATTTTTCTTTGTTCTCCCTCGGGATTTTCGGATAACCGCCTAATCGTTCCCTTAATTACATTCAAACTTTCATCCTAAGACTTAGTTGTACTTTGTGTTGATCTTCCATTGTGTTCATTTTTTTTTTATTTTTTTTTTTCACAGATTCTTCATCTCATTAAGACTAGTCTTATTATTATTAACGGGCTGCCTCCCGGTAGCGCTTTTGTTTAACGTCGTTGGCTCGACAAGATTAATTATACGGTGCCAACTTTTTCAAAGTTATACTATTGGCACTGGGCGAGGAAAAGATAGAAAAAGACGAAGGGTGGGTAAAAGATTAAACGAGTCAAAGTTTATAGTCCGTGACAAGACTTGCATGATTTGTCACAAGGGACAGGATCCTCGAGAGTCACTATCTCTAAAGCTTCATCATAAGGTAACCGTTCATACTTTTTCAACCTTAAACCGTTTGTGGTAAACGTACCAAACTTAGGGTGGGTGATCTTGATAGCTCCTGACGGAAATACATTTGACACTACATAGGGACCGGACCACCTAGATTTTAACTTCCCTTGGAAAAGATGGAGACGGGTGCTGTAGAATAAGACTTCATCGCCCTCATTAAAAACTCGAACTTTGATCAACTTATCATGGATCAACTTAGTCCTTTCCTTATACTTCGTCGAAAGATTATAAGCACGAAGGAGGAATTCATCCAATTCATTCAATTGAGCCATCCTCCTCTCACCAATTAAGGTGTCATCTAAGTTTAGCATTTTTATTGCCCAATACGCCTTGTGTTCAACTTCCACGGGGAGGTGACACGACTTTCCATAGACTATCATGTAAGGTGACATGCCTAGCGGTGTCTTAAAAGCTGTCATATGGGCCCAAAGAGCATCATCTAGTTTCAAGGACCAACTCTTAACATTCATATCTACCGTCCTTTCCAAGATACGCTTAATACCCCTATTTGTGACCTCAACTTGGCCACTCTTTTGGGGATGGTAAGCGGTTCCGAGTTTGTGCTCCACCCCATACTTTTCTAAGAGTTTATCAAATGGCTTGTTGGCAAAATGGCTACCATTGTCACTAATTATAGCTCGGGGCATCCCAAACCTACAAAAGATGTATCTTTTAAGAAAACAGATAACAACCTTCCTATCGTTGGAAGGTGAGGCTAAGGCCTCAACCCATTTTGACACATAATCGCAAGCAACTAGGATGTATTTGTTACCACACGAGGATGGATAGGGTCCCATGAAATCAATGCCCCAAACATTGAAGACTTCACAAATGATTATTGGATTTTGAGGCATCTCATTCCTCTTAGAAATACGACCGGATCTTTTACAAGCGTCACATGATTTCACATAAGCATGTGCATCTCGAAATAGAGTGGGTCAATATAGCCCACTTTGTAATACTTTCAAAACGGTCCTCTCCCCCGAAAAGTGGCCCCCGGCCTCTTTATCATGACAAAACGAAAGCGCGCTTACGATCTCACTGTCGGGGATGCACCTTCTCAGGATGCCATCCGGGCACAATCGATACAAATAGGGATCCTCCCACACATACTTACCCACTTTACTAAGAAACTTACGTCTTTGATTCGAATCAAAATTAGGATCTACGAAACCACACTCATGGTAGTTGACAAACGGTGCGAACCACGGGCTACCTTCCTTACCAATTTTTAGAAAGTTTTCTTTCTTAACTGATAGGATGGTGTCGATAGCATAAAGTTGCTCATGAGGGAAAACATCATTTATCTCTCTTTGCGCTTTAAACAACTCCTCACTAAGCTCTAAACGACTTAAGTGGTCCGCTACAACATTCTCACACCCTTTTCTATCATGAATCTCAAGGTTAAACTCTTGTAAGAGCAAGATCCACCTCAAAAGGCGGGGTTTGGCATCTTGTTTGGCAAAGAGGTACCGCAAGGCGGCATGATCTGTATGGACAACTACACGAGAACCAATAAGATAAGATCGAAATTTATCGAACGCAAAGACAACTGCTAAAAGTTCTTTTTCGTGGTGGTGTAGTTTTGTTGGGCGAGGATTCAAGGTATAACTCGCATAGGCAATGGGCTTGAAAATTTTATCAATCTTTTGACCGAGCACCACACCAACCGCGGTGTCACTCGCGTCACACATCAATTCAAACTCTTGGTCCCATTTTGGAGCAACTAGGATCGGAGCGGATACAAGCAATTGCTTGAGCAACGTGAATGCCTTAATGCAAGCTTGGTTGAAATCGGATGGGACGTCTTTTCCATGAAGAAGAGTAAGAGGACCGGCTATTTTCGAAAAATCTTTGATGAACCTACGATAGAACCCCACGTGACCTAGGAAACCTCTAAAAGTTTTTAGGTTGTTGGGTGGAGGAAGTTTATCTATCGCCTCAACCTTAGCCCAATCGACTTCTATACCCTTACTAGATATCTTATGACCTAAGACTATCCCCTCCGTAACCATCAAATGACACTTCTCCCAATTTAACACTAAGTTCGTCTCCTCACATCTACCCAACACTTTCTCTAAATTTTCGAGACACTCCTCAAAGGAATCACCAAATACGCTAAAATCATCCATGAAAACTTCTAAAAACTTTTCAATCATATCCGCAAAAATGGCAATCATGCATCGTTGGAAAGTCGCGGGTGCATTACACAACCCGAACGGCATCCTACGGAAAGCAAAAGTGCCATAAGGACAAGTATAGGTGGTCTTCTCTTGGTCTTCTAAGGACACATGTATTTGATAATATCCACTAAACCCATCAAGAAAACAATAAAAAGCATGACCACTCAATCTTTCAAGCATTTGATCAATAAAGGGGAGGGGGAAATGGTCTTTTCGAGTTTGATCATTCAACTTACGGTAATCAATGCAAATTTCGTGACCACTTACCAACCGCATAGGCACCGCCTCACCTTTTTCATTGATTTGAATAGTCATACCTCCCTTCTTCGGCACCACTTGAGTGGGACTCACCCACTTGCTATCGAAATGGCATATATGATCCCAAGCTTCAACATGGTGACCACGTCCTTCTTCACCACCTCTTGGAGATGTGGATTAAGTCTTCTTTGAGGTTGTCTTACTGGCTTTGCCTCATCTTCTAATATGATCTTGTGTTGGCAAATTGTTGGGCTTATACCCTTGAGATCACACATCTTCCACCCAAAAGCACACTTGTGCTTTTTAAGCATGTTTACCAATTGTTCTTCCTGCAAGGATGTTAGTGTAGCAGAAATAATCAAAGGAAGTAATTCATCATTTTCAAGAAAAACATACTTCAAGTGGGGTGGAAGTGGCTTCATCTTCAAATCTTTGGGGGTCTTCAATTGATGGTTTGTCTAGGTCCCCTTCGAGACCAAGATCGATCTTTTCACTCCATTGCTTGCCCACGAAAGTCGTCTCTTCAAGATCCAACTCTTTATTCTCATCCATCACCTTGCTTTCTCTTACTATACATTCATTGGATTTGTCTTTATACTCCCGCATGTCAATATACTCCGAAACACAAGCATCTACAATATCAATGGAAAAACAAAGTCCTCGGTACTCTCTATAGGGTGTTTCATAGACTTATACACATTCACCGTGACTGTTTCTTCTCCAACTCTCAAAATTATCTCTCCACTAGCAACATCTATCAAGGTCCTTCCGGTGTTTAAAAAGGGACGTCCTAAAAACAAGGGTGTTTTGGAGTCCATCTCCATGCCTAAAACCACAAAATCCACCGGAAAGGCAAACTTATCAACTTGCACAATCACATCCTCTATCACACCCATAGGTTCTCTAATGGACCTATCCGCCATTTGAAGGGTCATCCCCATTGGTTCCAACTCTCCTAGGTCAAGACTTTCATATATAGCACGGGGCATCAAGCTTACACTAGCCCCTAAATCGCATAAAACACTAGGAAAATGAGTCGTACCAATTGTGACTGGAATAGTAAAACTACCTTTGTCTCTAACCTTCGGGGGAATTCTAGATTTAGCATTAAAAATAGCGTAACATTCTTCATTTAGGCACACAACTTCTTCCAATTTACTCTTTTTAGCTAGCAAATCTTTTAAGAACTTACAATAAGAGGGCATGTTTGCAAGTGCTTCAAGAAAAGGGATATTTAAATCAATTTTCCGCAAAATTTCAATGAAACGAGTTTGTGCTTTGTTCAAACAACTTTGCCTATGGTTTTTTGGGGGAAAAGGGAGAGTGCTCAAATCAAAATCAGGAGGAGGAGGAATTATACCCTTTTTACCTTTCGCTCGTGGGGAAGATGGCTCTTTCATTGGCTCCTTTCCTTCCTTTCTCGTAGGTTCCTCCTCTTTTATATCAAGCACCACAAAGTCACCTCTAGCTTGTGCCTCTTTTCTCTCAACTTCCTTCCTCTTGGCAAACTCTTCATGATTGACATTATCCTCAACTTCATCAATATCACCATCCATGGCTCCCGCTTCGGTCTCAATAGAAGCTTTTCTATCTTTGTCCTCCCATAGGACTCTTTTCTCACCACTTGTGCCCAACACTTTACCACTCCGAGTTGCAATGGCGCTTACATTCCTTGGATTTTTCTCGGTGTTGCTTGGTAAGACGCCTTTTAATTGTACATGTTCCACTATTTGACCAATTTGAGTCTCAATATTTTTGATAGCGGACCCATGTTTGTAATTCATTTCGACCATGTCCTTCTTCATCTCTTTCATTTCCACCATAACTTTGCTTACTTGTTCCGCCAGGACATCGATTGCACTCTTTTGAGGTATAGGTGCCAAAGGTGGAGGGTTTTGATATGTGTTAGTACCTTGTTGGTTATACCCTCCTTGTAGTTGCCTTTGGTGTGGTGGTTGGTAAAATTGCCCTTGAGAAGACTGTCCTAGGGTTGGGCTGTGTCGATAGCCTTGGTTTTGGTTTCGGTTCCAACCTTGGTTGTTGTTATTCCTCCATAAACCATCACCTTGATTTCCAAAATTTCCTCCTTGACCTTGCCCTACATAGCTCACATCTTGAGGCTCCTCAAACGGTGGTCCACCTTGTTGGTCTCCTACAGATTGGCCTTGCAATTGGTTTTGAAATTGAGGTCCCACATTCCATTGCTCCATCGAGCAAACACTCATCATTCTCTTTGCCAATTCTTCCATATTGATTTGAGGTACATTGCTAGATTGCCCCTGATTCGAAGATTGTGGATAAGCCATGTTTTGAGCTTTTGTTGTCATCCTACAATCCTTTGCTGAGTGCGATCCACTACAAATTTGGCACAGCTTAGCATTTTCCATCTCTTTCTAAAACCTTCCCAATTTCTGTTCCATTGCTTGAACTTGGGCATGATATTGATCACTTGATTCCACTTCTTTCACTTCTACCAAACTGGGCTTCTTACTCCTTGCCCCTCTTCTACTTGAAGAAATGTATTGCCTCGAAGTCTCCGAGATCTTCTCTATTTGATTCATGGCTACCTCGGGCACCATACTCATGATATCACCATTGCACGAAGCATGCAAGGTACTTTGGTGAACTTGATCTAAACCTCGGAAGAACGCATGAACTACCTCATAGGATCTCAAACCGTGTCCCGGGCACTCCCTCAATAAAGCTTTAAATCGGTCCCAAGACTCATGTAGTTCTTCTCCTTCATATGCATTGAATGACATGATAGCTTCTTTCATGTCCATGGTCTTTGATGGGGGATAGTACTTGAGTAGAAAAGCTTTGATCACGTCCTCCCATGAGTGTAGAGAGTCGTTAGGCAACGAATCATACCACCTCTTAGCTTGATCCTTCAAGGCGAATGGAAAAAGCATAAGTTTAAGTGCTTCATCACTCACTCCATTGATCTTTGTTGAGTTGATCACTTGGAGAAAATGATCAATGAACAAGTGAGGATTTTCCATGGCGGTTCCCATGAATATGGCATTATCTCCCAACAGATGTATGATGTTTTGATTCAATTCCAAATTATTTGCGGCCACCGGCGGCATTCGGATTGGACTATGCCCCATTATTGCCGTAGGTGCCATCACAAAGTCTCTACATGTCAAACCACCTTGATTTTGCTCTTGTTGTCCATTAAACCAATGCGGCATTGCATTTGCACCCTGGTTTTGAGCTTGAGGTTGGTTTTGGAGAAACTGATTCCTCATCCATGCATTAAACTGTTGCATGACATGGGGATCCATTTGATTTTCTTGTCCATCCCCACCCCCTTGTGCATTGTTATTGTTAGGCGGTGGGTTTTGATTCTGGCCTCCATTATTTCCATCAAAAACTTGTTCACCGTTGTGTGCCATAACGGAACTTTCTCCCAACTCACCCAAACTACTCTCTTCAAAGTCCGGTTTTGACTCCCCTAACAGACGACCTCTTCTTCTCTGACTATTCCTTTGTCTTGCGTAGGCTTCAATTCCGTCTATGTATGGTTCGAGTGGTGTTTGAGAGCTCCTGGTCATGCACGACGAAAAGCAAACAATCCAGAAAACAATAAAATAAAACCTAGGCCCAAGCCTTCGGTTCACTTACAAGATATCACAAATAGCACACTTGTCCCCGGCAACGGCGCCAATTTTTGATGAGCTAAAATTTACCCCTCGAAAATATATTTATAAAGACTCGAAAACCGTGGGTAAACTAACTCTCTAACCGGCAGTGGACCGGGTCAGATTGTTAGAATAGATACAGGAGAACGAGGTCGATCCCAAGGGACAAGTGTTTGTAAGTACCAAAGTGAACGTGTGTCTTAGTCTAGGCGATCAAGTTTTTGGAAGGTTTGTTACTACACGACACTAAAATAATTTTTTATATCAAGTCTAAAGAGAGAAAAGAGAGAAAGAAAGTTAAACTACTAGATTTTAAAGATAGGTTAAAAGACATAGCCGAACCATGATCAAAGTAGCTAATTTCAACCCCAAGGATAGACAAAACCGGGAGTGTGCATTATAACAACCGAACTCTCACATTCAATCTCACGGGTGCGTGCTCCTAATTCTGATGTTAAGATCTGAACAACTCTCCTTTAACATCCTATGTGAGGTTAATTAATTCTCTTTTTAGAAAACCGATTATCCTAACATGATTAAGTGTTGTGAGACGCTTGATATAACCCTCGTTACGGAAACAAGTCCGAAATCACTTGGTCGAAGTTACTACCGATTCATACTCATCAACGTACTACACCAAACATCTTAACGAGAATGTGTCAAAGCGATGAAACCGAAGCTTTACCTAATCCATGGTCTACCCGAAAGACTCCGTGAAACAACTTGTCATCGTTGGCTCAAGAACCACCCGGCACTTCATAGTTCAACCCCGGGGTCTAACACTAAACTACACTAATCTAGACTACCACATTCAAGTTACTATGTTGATAATAAAACACCAATGAGCGCGGGCCTGAATTCACGACCTAAAACCCCGGTATGTTTTACCTCCCGATCTTAGAACCATTTTTTTCCCACACCACTCTCTCTGAACAACTCTCAAGAATGATGTGTGTGATTTTTGACCTAGGTAGCTAATCTAGCCCAAATCCGTTATAACAAGTTCTAAGACGTGAAATATGTGAGATATAAAAAAGCACTACACACTCCCTATTTCATTTTCCAAGGGTTGATTTCACCAAATTTTACATGATTCGACTATAATAAGTTTAGCTACTCATATATATATGTAGATATATAGATATTGCAAGTAATCAGACTCTGTCAAAATGTCATAGATTAAACGGCGGGAAGTTTTACATATATATATATATATAACAAAATGAAAGAAAACAAGAAAGAAAGAACGAAAAACGGAAACTATATTATAACGATAATTAGTCGAGTTATTACATCGACATTATAACGACATATATATATACATATAGGCCCCTCAAAACATAATTAAAAGAAGGGAAAAGAAGAAGAAGGTTGGGGAAGAAGAGGGGCAACGATCTGCTCTCTGTATGCTCCTTTATATAGAAAAAACTCCTTGGGCCGGACCGGGCCGGGTAGGGGCCGGACCGGGCCGGGTAGGGGCCGGACCAGGCCGGAATCATCATTGCATTCAGCCCCCTTGATCATCTAATTTACGGATATAAATTTATATATTTGAATAAAACTTCAAAAATTCATATCTTGAGTTCTAGACCTCCAAATGACATGATTCAGGAGGCATTAGAAAGCTCGTTGAAAAATCTACAACTTTCATGAAGGACACTTCTTCAGAAAATGCCGTTTTGATGGGCCATTTGTTCGTCGAAGATATTTCTCGATTTTCACCAAATCGAATCGATTAGCCACTTGACCACTTGACTTAGTGACACTCTCGTATAGCCTCCATAAGATATGATTATACTTCAAAATGTCGTTACTCGGGGTCTTGGTGTTAGGAACATTTTATTATGTTTTGATGATGGCCATACTAGCTGTTATAGCAAGCCTAAAATAAGTTAGAACTCTTTGTATAAGTCTTTACTTAGAGTCTGACATGTTGTATAAGTTGAGTCAGACAAGTATTGTACTAGTTGGTAGGACGGCAAAGCAAAAACAGATATTCGGCAAAGTGAAGCCAGCAAAGCACCAGCAGAGAAGTAATGAAGACATTATGGTCTGACTTATAACCAAGGAAGTCTGTGATGACCTTGGATAAGTCTAAGTTATGTTTTTAAGTGATGAAACTCAATGTTCAAATATGGTGTACACTGGTCTCACCCAAATCAAGGATCAGTGAAGTACAAAGACTCTCCTAATACTAGAACAAAGAAGGAAACGGTGAATCGGCTGAGTAGACTGACCTTCGGCAAAGTGAAAACAAAACAGCGAAGAAAGAACTAACGGCTAAGTCAGAAGGCTCACTCGACCGTTCTAAAAACAGCGAAGTAACACTTACCAGATCAGATTTGATATATGTTGAAGATACAGAAGATCATGCATTAAATGCACAATCAATAGAGGATCAATCAAGGACGGGTTTTCTGCTATGCGTTTGAAGAAAGAATCCGATCACTGAAATCAAGGAGAATACAATTAAGGGGGAATCAAGAATAAAATCAAGGATTATTCCCTCATTAATATAGCCAACGGACGGAATTTCAAAACCAAAGTTACTCAAGGCTATAAATAGAAGGCATTGACAGAAAAACAAACAACGATTGAAAAAGAAAAAATCAAGCAGAAACTCTGTCAATTTGAAAAGCCCTCTCTCTGAACTTACAAGGATACATCTAGTGATCAACTCAAATATCAGAACTACAAAGTCATACTCAGAACTGAGATTGATCAAGCAAGTGTGTGAATCACATTCACATCAAACTGAAGCAACTGAATCAGAGGCAATCTGAGAAGGAGTTGAATCTGTGATAGCTATTGAAGCATCTTGATCTTAAGGAGCAAAGAAAGGGAAGATCGAATCAACCGAAGGCTGTTGCGGTCAAGGAGTGATAGTCTTGTAGATTGTGAAGCTTGGGAAGCCAAGGACAATCATACTATTGTATCGTTGAAAACAATAGTGAATTCCTCCAATCATCACGGGAGAAGAGTGGATTAAGGGATTACACCACCCCGAACCACTATAAGCCTTGTGTCAATTTAATTTACGCAATTTACTTTACAAAAGCATTCATTTAATTTGCATACATCAAAATTTACATCCGTGATCGTCTAAACGATTTGAAAACAATATAGTAAGAAGGGACTTATCCGCCGCCCAAAAGCATTTAAACAAAAGAAAAGTTTTTGAAACTCCACTATAGTCATTCACCCCCACCCCCACCCCCCTCGACTATAGTTTCACCCTTCTCTCGGGACCAACAATTGGTATCGGAGAGAAGTTGTTCCTAGTATCGAACCATTCGTTCGATCTAATTTCGGTAATAAGGAGATCACATATTTTCAAAGTAGTTTTCAAATCGAGTTTTTACATACACTTACATTTATATCTTCAATTGCACCGATGGATTCCTCAACCTTCTTGTCAAAAGTACCGTGTTTAATGTTAACAATTTTGATGAATATAAAATAAGAATGCTATCTCATCTTGCGCAACTCATGAAGAGATGCGGGATGTAATCAATGATGGACCAATCAAAATCACTACGGTGGTAAGCACAGGAGCGAGATCAAGGAAAGGAAATTGACAAACCTAAAAAGGATTGGAACAAAGATGACGGGGAGAAGAGCAAATCTGGACTTTGTTGCAAAAGACATGATCTTGAAGACCCTAGACACAAAATGTTCATGAGAATCAAAGAGCGCAAAACAAAGATAGGAGATGTGGGACAAGCTATCATTGATAAATGAAGGATCCGAAGCGATTAAAGAAAACAAATTATCGTTGCAAAACGAAATTTGAGAACTTTAAAATGAAGGTGGTGAATCCATTGATCAAATGGACAACGGATTCTCAAGCATCATCGGTGAATTACAACGGCTTGGACACATATATCCCCGTAAAGAAGTATGCTTGAAGATCTTGAGAGGACTACCCGAAAGATGGAAGATCATAACATCGTAATCGAGGAACAACAAATCTTGCAAGCACCGACACTCGACACCGATGTCCCAATTAAAAGCTCATGAATTCGAATTGAACGGCGAAGATGGTGCTCCGGCGAGAGACACACAAAATCACCGCATTAGCCGCATCCCAAGAAAGTAACTTTGCCGAATGCATCAAACAAAGAGACACATGAACTAAAAGAACAGGTAGCTTTATTAGTTAAACGCTTTGACAGTTTAAAAAGAAACCATTCAAAGGAAATTCTTCGTCAAACAAAAAGTCAAGCTCAAACAGAGACATGAAGAAGAAAGATGAAGAATACAGATGCTTCAACTGCAACAAGAAAGGTCACTTCAAGGTCGATTGTCCTGAAGAGAATGACAAAGATGATGAAAAGAAGAAATATAGAGCATCTGAAAAGAAAAAGAGCAAGAAGGCACTTAAACCAGAATCCAGCAGTGAAAAGCATGAAGAATCATCTGATAATGACTCAGACGATAGTGATGAAGAAGACATCTCAGAAAATGAAAAGGCATGCCTATGCCTCATGACCAAACAATTGGATGAAGATAAAAGTGATAGCTCAGACACTGAGGGAACAAGCCTATGTTTAATGGCTAAAGAATCAGATGAAACTGAGGTAACATTAAGTTCATGTTCTTCATCTAATGCATCCACATCTAACACTGCACAATCCTCTAGTCTCCCATTAGATACAGCAGACCTAGTCCAAAATCTCATGACTAAATTTGATGAAATTGAAAAGAATCATGAAATTCGGAAAAGGAATGCAAGGATCTAAGAAAAGAGAATAAGAGGTTAAAGAAAGAACTGGATAAAGCAAAAGCTGAATTAACTAGTAAGGAGACCTACTTAAATGATCAACAAAAAGCAGATGATCATACATCTGTTACTAACAGATCAGTTAAGAAAATCTCCTCACCAGTGAAGGTATCCACTGCACCACTAAAAGCACCAGCTTACAAACCCTCAAAAAGGTTTGGATCCAGATCTGGTCTTGGCTACAACAGTCAGGATGAAAGTAGGAATAATGGTCAACACCATTCTAAATTCAGAACCACTAGTGGACCAAAATTTAGAAAGGGACAGACCATGATTCCAACAGATCATCCTGTTCCGGTGAAGTCAAAACCCAGTGTAGTGAAACAGCAAATCAAATCCTCATTCCAGTCAATCAAGAACAACAGCCATCTGAAAGGTAAAGGCAGACTTTACCCCTCAGAGGATGATTGGAATGTGGCACCTCCAAAATACAAGAGGAAACCATTTCACAAAATGCATCATATGTTTAAGAAAAACCAATCTGTTCCTAGACACATGAAGCAAGAAAGGTTTCCTACTGCATATTGGAAAGTGAAGAAGGATGTAAATGCACCAAAAGGTGGAGAAAAGTATCGAATACCTTCAAAAAATACTAGGAGCTATTCCGCCATGCCTTACACATATGAAGTTGATGACTTCAATTATCCAAAAAGAAGACCTTTTGGATACACCCTTGGTATGTGAGGCATGATTGCTAACAGTATGGACCCAAACAAGTGTTGGGTACCTAAACTTAATTAACTGTTTTGTAGGATGTCTGGTACATAGACAGTGGATGTTCCAGACACATGACAGGAAACAAGAAATGGCTCACTGATTTCAAAGCTTTTGATGGACCCAAAGTCACATTTGGAGGTAAAAAAAACCCTGGCAAGATTAAGGGGGAAGGCACAATACTCAAGAACAATCTAAAGATTCAAAATGGGGCATATGTCAAAGGACTTAACTTCAATCTGATGAGCATCAGTCAATTCTGTGACAAAGGCTACAATGTGCACTTCAACAAAGAAGGATGCAAAGTGATTCACAGTCAAACCAACACAGTAGTTCTTGCAAGTAGAAGACAAGACAACATGTATGTGGTGGACTGGAAAACAGCCAAGGCAAAGAAACATATCTACTTGTCAAAAATAAACAATCAACAAGCTGGATTTGGACAGAAGATTAAATCACCTAAATTTCAAGACCATCAACAAACTATCAAGGAGCAAGTTAGTTGAAGGCCCGCCAGAGATCACATTCAAGAAAGAAAGTCTATGTGATGCTTGTCGAAAGGAAAACAAATAAAAAGTTCATTCAAGTCAAAGCCTCATCAATCTACAACAAGAGTTATACATCTATTACACATGGACTGTTTGGACCGCCACACCAAGTAAGTGTGAGTGGTAAGAAATATACTCTTGTAGTGGTGGATGACTTCTCAAAGTTCACCTGGACCATTTTCATGAACAAGAAGAAAGAAACACTCAAGAAGCCGCCAGATTTGCCGAGAAGACTCCAGTAATGAAAAAGAGCTAAAGATTATCAAGATCGTATCGCTTATAGGCACCGAATTTCTAAATGAAATTATCGAACCTATTGTGAAGAAAATGGAGTGTTACATCAACTATCACGCGGCAGGAACTCCACAACAAAATGGTGTAGCGAAAGAAGAAACAGAACCATCAAGGAAGCGATCGGGACAATGATAGCGAGAAGCATGCTTACCAAAGAGATTCTCAAGCGAATGCTACTAACACAAGATACCATACACAAAACAGATCAATCATCAACAAACATCATGGAAAGACTCCATATGAAATATGGAATGGTAGAAAACCTAATATCTCATATTTTCATATGTTTGGATCAAAATGTTTTGTCTTAAACAGAATCACCGCATACCTTTGATGAGAAGGTCGATGAAGCAATCTTCACGGGATACTCGACACCAAAGAAAGCATTTAGAGTACTCAATAAAAGAACCTTGGTGATTGAAGAATCAATACATGTAGTTTTTGATGAACCAAATACAAATGATGAAGATCTTCAAGATCAAGAAGAGAAAGCAAGACAAAGGGAAATCTATACAAATGCAACCATACCGCCTACCATCCTAAATCATCATTTTGAAAATCAAGAAGAACCACTTACCAATACAACAGATGAAGCACCTGAAGTTGAAGTTCATGCTCAGCATGAAGGTATGGAAGCACCAAGTGAAGAACAACTTCAACCAGATCTAAATTGGCTAAGAGACCATCCTGAAGAACAAGTCATTGGAGATATTCACACAGAGTCAGAACCAGAAGACAACTGGAGCACATGCTAACTTGCTTTCTATCACAAGTGGAACCCAAGACTATAGATGATGCAATCCAAGATGCAGATTGGATCACAAACCATGCAAGAAGAACTAAATGAATTTGAAAGAAATGAAGTCTGGGAACTTGTTGACAGACCTGAAATGGCCAACATCATTGGTGCAAAATGGGTATTCAGGAACAAGATGGATGAGCAAGGAACTGTTGTCAGAAACAAAGCAAGGCTAGTTGCAAAAGGCTATTCCCAAGCTGAAGGAATAGATTATGATGAAACATTTGCACCGTAGCAAGATTGGAAGCAATCGACTCTTTCTAGCATTTGTCGCACACAAAGACTTCAAAGTCTATCAAATGGATGTAAAGAGTGCATTCCTAAATGGACTTTTGGAAGAAGAAGTTTATGTAGAACAACCTCCTGGATTTCAAATTAAAGGAAAAGAAGACAAAGTATACAAACTCAAGAAGGCCCTCTATGGCCTCAAACAGCACCTGTAGAGCCCGGCATGAAACACTATCACAATTTCGATCAAGAATGGATTCAACAAAGGAACTATTGACAAGACTCTATTCAAACTAGAGGAAGGAGCAAGCACTTTGCTAGTACAAATCTATGTTGATGATATAATCTTTGGATCCGAAGATGAAAAGCTGTGTGAGAAATTTGCAAACCTGATGAAGAGCAAATTTCAGATGAGCATGATGGGAGAATTAAACTACTTCCTTGGCCTTCAAGTAAAGCAAATGAAGGATGGCATCTTCATTAGTCAAGCCAAGTATACAAGAGACTTGATACACAAATATGGGATGGATACAAGTGGCACAAAGTTAGTCACACCAATGTGTGCCGCAGTCATACTTGGAAAAGATGAAGGAGGAAAAGATGTTGATCGAAAATGTATAGAGGAATTATTGGATCATTATTGTACTTAATCGCAGCAGACTCGACATAGCATTTGCAAGTAGGAGTGTGTGCAAGATTTCAAGCTCAACCAAAAGAATCACATCTTCTAGCAAACTAAAAGGATAACCAAATACTTGAAAAACACTATAAATGTTGGTATTTGGTATCCAAAAGATGGAGGATTTAAATTAATATCATATTCGACTCGACTATGCCGGATGCAAAATAGATAGAAAAAGCACCTCCGGAACATGCCAAATGCTAGGAACCGACTAGTTTCTTGGTTCAAGTAAAAAGCAAAACTCCATATCTACATCAATGTACCAAGCAGAATATATAGCAAATAGGTAGTTGTTGTGCACAAATACTTTGGATAAGACAACAACGGCTAAGGGATTATGGAGTGGAAGAGAAAACAATTACAATCATGTGTGATAACACAAGTGCAATATCTATTACGTAAAAATCCAAAGATTGCATTCAAGAACAAAGCATATTGATGTGAGGCATCATTTTATCGAGACCATGTTGAAAAGGGAGATGTCATCCTAAAACACATACCTACCGAAGATCAATTGGCCGACATCTTCACTAAACCACTCGCTATGAAAGATTCAAGAAGATAAGAACCGAGTTAGGAATGATTGAAATTGAATAAGTATCAAATAGCGGCTAACCGGAGTAATCGGCTAAGTTGACTCTATCAACCGGTACAACCTTTGCCATTACGGGAGATGTAGCAGTGTAAGGCACCGGTATCCGGCGAAGATAACTTAACCGATTGTTAGGAACAAGTTAAATGAAGCACTCAATGAAGAACTTATTGGATCGGCTAAGTGACCACCAAGGCACTTCACCGAAATAAAGACTTAGATAATTTAAAAGTGTGAACAAAATCAATTCTGATTACACGTGGAGAATAAGGAAATTATGGATGATTATTCTGTACACACGTGGCGATCAACTTATGATCATGGAGGTAATTATATTATTTTTCGAATAATAAACTCCTCGATTCCCGGGATCTATCATTACTTACCTCAAACCACTCCCCCATTCCACTCGAATATCGCGATTTGCATACACAAAATCATGCCATTATGTCACAAAATCCTTCCATATTCAAACCACGTTCACACTACCCAAATCACACTATATAAACAGACTTAGAGATTTTTAGAATTCTTTACGCTTTCTTGGCAATTACAAACCCTACTCTTGTTACTTTCTATTACAAACTCAAGTTCATTTTCAAACCTTAATAAAAATGGCATCATCCTCCTCAAACACCCAAGCTAGATATGAAAAATCGATTGCCACGGGATCTTTCTTTCAAGAAGAACACTACTTGAAACTGTGCGGAAATGACGAAGATGCCAAACGAATGGCAGCAGGTTGCAAAATCCTAAAACTATCAACCTTTCTCAATCCGCCCATAACCGAGGTTTGCTATGAAAGTCTGATTTCCTTCTGGAAATCTGCACAATACGTGACTGGGCTCCCTGCTGAAGAAGGTGACGAGTGGGAAGAAGACAAGATTGTAGCATCTGTCAATGGAAAAGAAGTGGCGATTACGGAAAAGGTAATTCACAAACATCTTAAACTTTCAAATAAAGGCCAAGCAAAAGTGACATCTGTATCACAAAACTTGGATGATTTCTGGGCAACCATTGCCAAAACGGCAAACCCAGGATCTACAAAGGTCAATTGTTTGAGATCTGCTTTAAAGAAACCATTCAATGAGTTCAGTGCCCTAAAGACCATTGAAGGAAAATTGGGAGCAAATAATGCAATGACAGAAATCAGAATGAGGCTGATGGGAATCATCTACAACAATCTGCAATTCAACTGGGCAAAATACTTCTTTCTAAGACTCAAAGAGCAAATCCAAGGTGAAGAAAAAGCGGCAAACAAGGGGACAGAAGAAGGAAAGACAAAGAAAGGACAACTCTAGGTGAAAAAGTCATATGGGATTCAGTTACACTATCTGTTGCAATGTCTCAAAGTCCCCACAATACAACTCCACAAACTACATGAATCCAAAGTCATGTTCACTTATGTTAAACAACAACAGAAGGCAGGAGAAGGAAAGAGGAAGAAATCCACACGCAGCACCACCAGTCAAAGAAAGAAACAAAAGATTCAGCGAAGTCTGGAAAAGACAGACGTTGGAAAACTGATTGATGAAGAAGAAGAAGAAGAAGGTTCTGACACTGAGGCAGAACAGCAAGAAGAAGAAATCAGTGCGGATGAACAACACCCTAATAAAGAAAACACTGGAGAGGATGAGGAATCATCTCCAGAAGAAAGTGTACAACTATCTGCAAACGATATAGATGATCGAATTGCAGATTATCTTGAGTGGAAGGAAGGCGATTCCAAACAACAACTTCAAGACTCAGATCGCATGCTTGCTGAAGAAGCATGGCTATTTGACTTTCTGGGAATCACAACTCTGGTAGGTGTACTTGATGAATCACCTTTATGGGACTTAGTTGATGCAGCCAAGGCAAAACTGCCCCAGACCTCTGGGAGACAAAGTGACGACTCAGAAGATGGTGGAGATGATCATCAGGATGATGGTGATGATCATGATGACAATGATGATAATGATCATCATGATAATGATCTTGGTCAAGACAAAGAAGAGGAATCTCCTGCACCAGATGCAATTGATGATACTACTCTTCTTCGTACATTTTTGAAACCACAAGCCTCCGGCAAGTCTACAACTCCAGCAAAGACAGCCACTCAACCGTTGTCTGTCAACGTTCTAGCTAACAGCACAAACATTGTGGACACTGGTTCAGCTGCTGCCACTCCAGTCAAGACAACCCCCGGCATAGAGATAGGGGGAACAGCAGCTCAAGCCACACTAGCATATACATCTACCCAAATTCTTGAAGATCTAGATGTAAATGTATATGTCACTCAACATCAAGACAAGGGACAGCAAACGGATCCAGAAACAGCTAAAACAAGGCACAGACTCTCTCAACTGAACACTGGCATTACAAATGAAACTTTTGAGAAAGCGGCAGACTTGCTGGCTGAAGAATTGGAACAGCAAGCAATGTATCTCAGATCCATGACTTCAGCTTTTAATGACAAAAACTCCTCCATTGAAAACAAGTTTCAGGCCATTGCAGAATACATTGATGCACAAAATATTGTTGTTCAACAACAAGGAGATCTAATGAAGCAACTCAACATCAATATCACTAACAGTCTTGCAGGCCTCAGGCAACACATTTCCCAAGAAAACGAATCACTGGCAGTAGCTTTTGGCACTAGACTTAGGAGTGTCAATGAGAAATTGAATGATCATAACAAAAGATTCACATCTATTGAATCAAAACTTGATTCTCCGATTGGAACGGCAGAGGCCACCAATAGCATCCTACTCCAAAGAAAGGGATGATGTCGTCAAAAAGGGGAAAACTCCGGATAAGCCCGAAGGATCAACAATCGACCTCCAAATTTCACCGAGGAACAACCGAGAGCAAGAGACAGAGAAATAAGAATCGAAATGAAGCGAAGAACAAAGAAAGAAGTGGTCGAGAAGAAAGGGAAAAGGCCCTAAAGGAACCCCGCATTGGATTTCCTCACCCTATGCAAAGAAGAGATGATGATAGAGACAGGTCCGGCAGACAGCAAAGGCCTGGATCTAGTCAACAAAGAGGATCTGTCAGCCAACACAGACTCAGTACCAGAGGAAACACCAGCAGAGGTAGCAGCAGCTCCAAATATACTGGTGAGCACAGAACTTACACTGGTCACCAAAGCAAAGCAGAATATGATGCAGATGTACCGGACCATGTAAGAGAATTTTTCGGAGTACAGGAAGGACTTTATCCTCACTCCTCACAATATGAAGCTTGGGCTGATTGGCTAAGCTATCAGGATGAAAGGATGAGAACTGATATGGCCAAACTCTACAATGAAGTCAAAAGAGAATTTGCACTTCTCAAACAAACCAACAACAAACCAAGCTCAACCATACCACTATCTGCAAAAGGACAAGAAGACTTGCCAGCTGAACAACAAGAAGATTTCAAATATATGGCAAAATTCTTCAATCCTATGGGGAGAATGGAGAAACAGGAACAGTGGAGTCTCTACAAATGTCTCAAGTTTGCGATTCACATATTGCCGAGGCTAGGGAAAGACTTGAAAAATATTTTGGAGAACCTAAGGCAAATGAGACCATGCTCGATTTCAACAGACTTTTTGCCAAAAGAGTTTTTCAAGGTGTATCCGAATACACAAACTTTGGCTTACCGGAAGTGGAAGTTTCCGTAAATTGATTGGAAAGACATGGAAGAGGTTCGACTACAAAATTCAAAAGGTACAAGGTGAATTGAGCAAAATATAGTTTGTAACACTTGAATAAAGTCTTAGAACTTATTACCCTATGATGGATGAATAAAATTGCTAAAGTTTTTATTCGCTTGTTTATTATGAAAAATTTTGATTACTTATGTTCAAAGCTTATGAGGGTTTTGGCATCATCAAAAAGGGGGAAATTGTTAGGAACATTTTATTATGTTTTGATGATGGCCATACTAGCTGTTATAGCAAGCCTGAAATAAGTTAGAACTCTATGTATAAGTCTTTACTTAGAGTCTGACATGTTGTATAAGTTGAGTCAGACAAGTATTGTACTAGTTGGTAGGACGGCAAAGCAAAAACAGATATTCGGCAAAATGAAGCTAGCAAAGCACCAGCAGAGAAGTAATGAAGACATTATGGTCTGACTTATAACCAAGGAAGTCTGTGATGACCTTGGATAAGTCTAACTTATGTTTTTAAGTGATGAAACTCAATGTTCAAATATGGTGTACACCGGTCTCACCCAAATCAAGGATCGTTGAAGTACAAAGACTCTCCTAATACTAGAACAAAGAAGGAAACAAGTGAATCGGCCGAGTAGACCGACCTTCGGCAAAGTGAAAACAAAACAAACGAAGAAAGAACTAACGGCTAAGTCGAAGGCTCACTCGACCGTTCTAAAAACGGCGAAGTAACACTTACCAGATCAGATTTGATATATGTTGAAGATACAGAAGATCATGCATTAAATGCACAATCAATAGAGGATCAATCAAGGACGGGTTTTCTGCTATACGTTTGAAGAAAGAATCCGATCACTGAAATCAAGGAGAATACAATTAAGGGGGAATCAAGAATAAAATCAAGGATTATTCCCTCATTAATATAGCCAACGGACGGAATTTCAAAACCAAAGTTACTCAAGGCTATAAATAGAAGGCATTGACAGAAAAACAAACAACGATTGAAAAAGAAAAAATCAAGCAGAAACTCTGTCAATTTGAAAAGCCCTCTCTCTGAACTTACAAGGATACATCTAGTGATCAACTCAAATATCAGAACTACAAAGTCATACTCAGAACTGAGATTGATCAAGCAAGTGTGTGAATCACATTCACATCAAACTGAAGCAACTGAATCAGAGGCAATCTGAGAAGGAGTTGAATCTGTGATAGCTGTTGAAGGATCTTGATCTTAAGGAGCAAGAAAGGAAGACCGAATCACCGAAGTCCGTTGCGTCAAGGAGTGATAGTCTTGTAGATTGTGAAGCTTGGGAAGCCAAGGACAATCATACTATTGTATCGTTGAAAACAATAGTGAATTCCTCCAATCATCACAGAGAAGAGTGGATTAAGGGATTACACCACCCCGAACCACTATAAGCCTTGTGTCAATTTAATTTCGCAATTTACTTTACAAAGCATTCATTTAATTTGCATACATCAAAATTTACATATGTGACTGTCTAAACAGATTTGAAAACAATATAGTAAGAAGGGACTTATCCGCTGCCCAAAAGCTTTTAAACAAAAGAAAAGTTTTTGAAACTCCACTATAGTCATTCACCCCCCCCCCCCTGACTATAGTTTCACCCTTCTCTGGGACCAACACTTGGTCAACCTATAATTCTACAATAAAGCACAAAATACCAAGCGTAAATCCGACACGACACTCCGGTTACTAAACCGGTACAAAAACTAGTAAAAACTTATAAAAACACGATATTTTATAAAATAGTCACGACTTATATATTTTTATGAAACTTAGGAATTAATGACTTTAATTGATATAAAAGTGCTCGAAATGATATCAGAAATGGGGTCAAAAGTTATAAAAATAACTATGAATTTTTCCCTTATCCACATTCAAGTTACTATGTTGCTAATAAAACACCAATGAGCGCGGGCCTGAATTCACGACCTAAAACACCGGTATGTTTTACCTCCCGATCTTAGAACCATTTTTCCCACACCACTCTCTCTGAACAACTCTCAAGAATGATGTGTGTGATTTTTGACCTAGGTAGCTAATCTAGCCCAAATCCGTTATAACAAGTTCTAAGACGTGAAATATGTGAGATATAATAAAGCACTACACACTCCCTATTTCATTTTCCAAGGGTTGATTTCACCAAATTTTACATGATTTGACTATAATAAGTTTAGCTACTCATATATATATGTAGATATATAGATATTACAAGTAATCAGACTCTGTCAAAATGTCATGGATTAAACGGAGGGAAGTTTTACATAATAGCCTTCGTCAATGCCGAATTCTATTAAAACCAAATTAAAACCTTAATCCAATCATTTGCCGATTCTCGATAATATATATATATATATATATATATATATATATATATATATATATATATATATATGTATATATATATATCTATATAACAAAATGAAAGAAAACAAGAAAGAAAGAACGAAAAATGGAAACTATATTATAACGATAATTAGTCGAGTTATTACATCGACATTATAACGACATATATATATATATATACATATAGGCCCCCCAAAACATAATTAAAAGAAGGGAAAAGAAGAAGAAGGTTGGGGAAGAAGAGGGGCCTCCGATCTGCTCTCTGTATGCTCCTTTATATAGAAAAAACTCCTTGTGCCGGACCGGGCCGGGTAGGGGCCGGACCAGGCCGGAATCATCATTGCATTCAGCCCCCTTGATCATCTAATTTACGGATATAAATTTATATATTTGAATAAAACTTCTAAAATTCATATCTTGATTTCTAGACCTCCAAATGACATGATTCAAGAGGCATTGGAAAGCTCGTTGAAAAATCTACAACTTTCATGAATGACACTTCTTCAGAAAATGCCGTTTTGATGGGCCATTTGTTCGTCGAAGATATTTCTCGATTTCCACCAAATCGAATCGATTAGCCACTTGACCACTTGACTTAGTGACACTCTCGTATAGCCTCCATAAGATATGATTATACTTCAAAATGTCGTTACTCGGGGTCTTGGTCAACCTATAATTCTACAATAAAGCACAAAATACCAAGCGTAAATCCGACACGACACTCCGGTTACTAAACCGGTACAAAAACTAGTAAAAACTTATAAAAACACGATATTTTATAAAATAGTCACGACTTATATATTTTTATGAAACTTAGGAATTAATGACTTTAATTGATATAAAAGTGCTCGAAATGATATCAGAAATGGGGTCAAAAGTTATAAAAATAACTATGAATTTTTCCCTTATCAATTGCTCCATTGCACCAGAACCAAAGGAATCAACCGTCTCTTAATCATCTTCTCTTTCCGGTCCAAAATCCTGATCGGTGTCTCATCATACGAAAGATTGTCTTGAAGAATCTCCAGATCAACAGTAGTCTCAACATCCGTCTTGGTCAAACACTTCTTCAACATCGAGACGTGAAACACATTGTGGACTCTTGACATGGATTCCAGTAACTTAAGCTTGTAGGCCAACGGTCCAACTCTCTCCAGAATCTCAAAAGGTCCAACGTACTTAGGGCTTAGCTTTCCCTTTTGTCCAAAACGTTTCACTCCCTTCATTGGTGAAGCTCGTAGGTAAACTCTTTCACCAACTTCGAACTCAAGAGGTCTCCTTCTAACATCTGCCCAGCTTTTCTGTCTATCTTGAGCCGCCTTCAAATTCTTCTTAACCAACTGAACTCTCTCTTTAGCTTGCTCAACCAATTCCGGCCCGGTGATTTGTCTTTCCCCGACTTCATCCCAAAACAGCGGCGTTCTACATCTTCTTCCATACAACGCCTCAAACGGTGGCATGCCTATACTTGCATGATAACTGTTGTTCTTCAAGGGCATATCGACCTTATATGGTAAGAAATGAGCGGATTTGGTCAATCTATCCACAATCACCCAAATCGCATCATTACCGCCTCTCGACTTAGGTAAACCGGTGATAAAGTCCATAGTGATCTTATCCCACTTCCATTCCGGGATATCCAATGGCTTAAGCATTCCTCCCGGTCTTCTATGTTCTGCCTTAACCTTCTGGCAAGTATCACACTCTGCAACGAACTTGGCTATCTCTAGTTTCATCGAGGGCCACCAAAACCTTTCCTTCAAGTCTCTGCACATTTTAGTAGCTCCCGGATGGACTGCAAAAGAAATCCTATGTGCCTCTTCCATGACTCTCCATCTTAAATCACCAATATTAGGCACACACAAACGATCCTGGTACCAAAGTTTTCCATTCTTGTCTAACACATAGCCAACCGTAGGCTTTTCTCTTGCAACTCGCTTCAAGTCAACCAAAACTGGGTCTTCATCTTGCTTTTCCCAAATGTCATCCATCAACTCAGACCTTGCTAACAAAGGTGCCACAAACTGCCGGTCTTCAATCTGATCAAAGCTTCGGATTCTCAACCCATCTAACCTTTCTGCAATATCTTCAACACTTGAAACTGCAAACACTGGTTTTCTGCTCAAAGCATCGGCCACTACATTCGCCTTACCCGGATGGTACTGAATCTCCAAGTCATAATCCTTAACAAACTCCAACCATCTCATTTGTCTCATATTCAGATTCTCTTGGGTAAAGAAATACTTCAAGCTCTTGGTATCGGTGAAGATCTTGGCCTTAACTCCATACAGGTAGTGCCTCCAAATCTTCAAGGCAAACACAACTGCTGCTAACTCCAAGTTGTGGGTTGGGTAATTCTTCTCATGCACCTTCAGTTGTCTGGATGCATAAGCGATTACCTTCCCTCCCTGCATCAACACACAACCCAAACCTTGTCCCGAAGCATCCGTGTAAACGTCATAATTATCAAAGATCTCCGGAACCGCCAAAACTGGGGCTGTAGTCAACCTCTTTTTCAATGTCTGAAAAGCATCTTCACACTCACTAGTCCACTCGAACTTCACATCCTTTTGAGTGAGCCGGGTAAGTGGTGTAGCTATCTTTGAGAAGTCTTGTACAAACTTCCTATAGTAGCCAGCCAAACCGAGAAAACTTCTAACCTCTGAAACGGTAGTCGGTCTGGACCACTTCTCAACTGCTTCAATCTTCGCGGGATCAACCTTAATGCCATCTCTAGAAATGACATAACCCAAGAAACTCACTTGATCTAGCCAAAAGTCACACTTTGAGAACTTAGCATACAACTGGTTCTTCTTCAAATTATCCAACACTATCCTTAAGTGTTCATGTTCTTCCTCATCCTTAGCGTACACTAGGATATCATCTATGAACACTATCACAAACTTATCCAAGTATGGCATGAAAACACGCTGCATTAAATCCATAAATGCATATGGAGCATTAGTGAGTCCAAAAGGCATGACTAAGAACTCATAATGTCCATACCTTGTACTAAAAGCCGTCTTCGGTATATCTGCTACCTTGATATTCAATTGATGATAACCCGACCTAAGATCGATCTTGGAAAACACTCTCTTGCCTTGCAACTGGTTAAACAAATAGTCAATCCTCAGCAAAGGGTACTTGTTCTTGATGGTAAGATTGTTCAGCACTCTGTAGTCTAAACTGATTACATACACATTGGGTACAATGTCAAAGTTCCATATATTAAGTGGTGACTGGAACTTAGTTATGTTCAAAATGGTGTACTCTAACTTCAAAATAAAAAGTTAGATGAGAAGAAGTCAGCTGATGTGTTGTTAAAACACAGCAGACTTAGACTTCTTGAGAAAGGTGTGCATCAGCAGGCTGTCATACTTCAAATATTTGCTGAGTATATTTCTTAATTTAATCAAGGGTTACATTAGAAGATTACAAGGATAAAGATGGATTACAAGCCTTGATATTGTCAACAAATCAATGGCCAAGATAAAAAGAACGTTGGAAAGATTCAAAGGATTAACCAATGGACATAAGTCAAAGGGTGGACAGACTGAAAACTGACAAAAAGCAAACTGACTGTATCAGTACTATGAACAGAGACAGAAAGCAAGTCAAGATGGAGACAAATCTGAAACGGCTATGTTTGAAATTCAAACATAAGTCACATAATTCTCACCTATAAATAGAAGACTCCTGATTCAGATACAAGTGATGAAAACAAATTATCTACTCAAAGCTATCAAATTTCTGATCAAGGAAATCACCCTGCTGACATACATAGAGCTTTAACTAACTAATCAAGAAATATCTTCAAGTGTAACCTGCTATCAAGTTACATCAAGTATACACACTTGAAGACATCAAGCTGCTGATCATTTCATCCCGGTCAAGTCGCTCGACCGCCGAATCATTCACTTGATTCAAACTTTATTTTACAAGAAACCCGTCGAAGACAGAGAAGCACTTAGGTGTCAAGAACTGTTGTTTGTGGTGGAGTGGTGAAGAGGCAATCCTACCCTTCAAGGATCGGTGGAATACTTTGGAGCAAAGCAATCCTACCGTTTCAAGTGTTCGGTTTGTGAAGCCATAGTTATTGGTGAAGGACGCATGATGCCTTATGGATATTTGTAACTGCAACCTCAAAGATCACTAGTGAATTTCCTCCAACATCACAGGAGAAGAGTGGACTGACAGGATTACACCACCTGGAACCACTATAAAAATTTCCTACTCACTTTCTGCATTTAGTATACTGAACACATCAACCTACTGAAACTAGCAACTGAATCACACATTTACACTACTGAGTATCTAATACTTAGTATCATTCTTTTAACAACAAGTAATAAGGCTTAAACTAAATATATTGCGCTGCAACAAATCCAAGAATATCAAGCGTCGCCAGACATCGAGCAAATCAAGTTAGCTGCGACATTGCTGAGTTTGTTAACTCCAAAAGTTTTAAGTGTTAAGTTTATTCACACACACACACACCCTTTAAACTTAACCAAAGCATTTTCAAGGGACCAACAATGTCTGCTTTCCGTTAGATTCAGATCTCATTATCACAATGACGACACCATGCGCTCTTGTCAATTCCTTGAGGTGTTTGGTGAAGGCTTCTCTCGAATTAAATTCATGTGAACAATATACAAATGAAATAAATACAAAACAAAAGTTTAAAGTGCACAAACATAGAAATAGTATAAGTTTTAAGTACATACTTCATCGGTTGTAAAAAGTGACGTCATATCGACTGATAACTCTTCATGTGCCTCATCCCTCAAGGCAAGAGTGGTATCTTGAAGATTTTTAAGATTTTTTTGATCTTCATCAATCATTTCTTCAGCCAAATGCTACAAAAAAAAACGTACAATCGTATTCGATGAAGTCATGTTCAATTGGGATGAATATAATATAATAACATATTCACTTAATTGTTGCTTACCTTCCAATACTCCTCATCGTCGTCTTGTACTACCCCCGCATCATTGGTCTTTCAATTAATTGGTTCATCACATTGTTTTTTGTGGATTGAAAATTAACAAGAACAAGTTAATGGTACTTTAATGCACTTAAATGGAAAATGGGAAAATTGATACAGAACGTTGGTAGTGCCGACGTTAGTATTACTCTTGGAATGCCAGCTACACTGACGTTTGAAGGTGACTGGGTAGTAGTTTCTCAGCTAATTAAACGACATCATGGCTAGCATTGGTTCATCCAAACCAACGTCAGGAACACCAGCATTTCTTGAAACGTCACCGATGGGAACGTGTAAATTATGTTGACAACGTCAATGATGTTCTCGTCCTGACTATACACCCATGGATTCTTATGTCACTCAAGATGTCCTTATGCCCGACGTTCCTAACACCTTACGGGCGTCTCTACGGATGGCGTTTCTTGCGTCTGCCATGGACGCTCGAAAACGTAAAAAAACGCCGGCAAGACCATGTTATACGTTGATTGATGGATGAAATGTGAAGAAAATGAAAGGAGGGGGGTGTGATAATATGAGGTGGTGGTGGAAGTAGATGGGGTGTTTATGAATTGTATTTGTATTAAGTTAGTAGAAAAAATAGTTTTATATATTTTTAGTTTAGTTAGATTAGTAGATTAGATTAATTGAAGGATAATAATGTTTTGATTAATTTTTGGGAGGATTAGTTTGCATTTTCTAAAAATTATGGTGTAAGTAGTAGATCTGGGGGTATATGAAGTAATAAAATAATAAAATTACGAATCGTGGTGTCAAAAGTATAATTTTGGGTTGTAACGCCCCGTTCCCGGACACCGAGTCCTTATCCGGAATTCGAAACGTTCGGCACGCATAATATTAAATAAATAATATTACACGTAAACCTCTACTATGTCGTATCAAATTAAAGAAAACGGAAGCTAAAAAGACTCGGGTAATTTTTTCAAATAACCAAGAATAGAAATACTAAAGGTAGAATAAAATGTAGTACTTATTACATCGGAAAAACCAAACTAATCCAAAAGTACGAATCTTAAAAACTAGAAGGGAACTACAAGATTCAATAATAATCCAAGTCTATGAAATAAATGTAAATAAATAAATAATAGACAAGGTCTTCAACTCCGGCGTCCTCAAACGTCGTAATCAAAGTCCTCCTCGAACTCCTCATTTACCTGTTCGTCTTCTCTCCCCCCAAACACATAAATAAACAAGCATTTGAGGTAAGTACATTTGTACAAAGTAAGAAGTAGAAGCTACAATTCAATTAAAGTTATTATTAAAGATGTTATCTTAGTGAGACCAACTCAATTTAGGGTTCACTCCATGCCCATCGGCACGTCATGACTATATGTTTCTAGCTTAACTTATCTTTGTTACATCATTACTCAATGACAAAGCGCATGGTGAAAATTCCACCACGAGATATACTTGCCAACTACGGTGATTAGCACCGGTAGTCCCGGGATCTCCCCGGTATGCATATACGTTCGATGGATTTCCTCCACTACCCTTCAGCCTTTTGAGCCAGTAGCGTTGTCCACCTTTTATGAACGTATCACATCGCCGATTTGAATCAGTGCCTAACCAAGAATAGATGACGTTTTAGCTTTTACTACACTTTTGTAATTATTAATGTGAATTAACTAGTCACCTAAGTGTTTTCAGAATAATACTCACCTTATCAACTCTACTCCCTCACTTAGACGACTAGACATCACATCCTATCAATTACACAAACATTGATGAACCCTAGTTTATCAAAGCACAGGCCCTTTCATGCCCTTTCGACGGATCCGAACTTCAACTCCCTTTAAGAGTACATTCGGTGTTTTAACTGAACGAATCAGAAACTCAATCGGGGCTTGTTCATATTTAATTAATCTTAACATATCAGGATTAAGGGTTTAAAATAGTGAAAACATGATTATGAGGTCAAAAACCAAACTAAGGTGCTAGAATAGTGAAAACAAAGTAAAACAGGCCAGACGCCCGTTTGGAACCCTATGGATGCCCGTCCGTAATCAGACGCCCGTCCACTAACCTTGGACGCCCGTCCGCCAAAAACAGCTACATCCTGAATCAAAAATCTGACCTCAAACGTCCTCCTGCCTAATGCAGACGCCCGTCCGAGTTACTAGGGTTTCAGACGCCCGTCCGAGTTACTAGGGTTTCAGACGCCCGTCTGCCTAGTGCAGACGCCCGTCCGACTGGGTTTTTCCCAAAACGCTAAAATCTGCACAACTCGATTTCTGAATCGTTTCTAACCTAATTAACCTCGTTTTCAGCACAGTAACACGTAGAAAACATATTTAAACATCTATGATCCTTTGATCAACGAAAAAGCACAACTTTCTTGTATCTACGCATCGTAAATCTTGATCTAAACCTCAATAACAATAATTGGAATTGTAGGAAGAGCCTCTTACCTCTTAAGCAGCAAATTCCAACTCCAAACCACATAAAACAGCAGCAAAAACTGATCCTTTTCTGCAGGAAAACATGTGTGATAAATCCAAACTTAGATTAGATTCAATCACACGCTTCTATATGACAAAAACTACGAATTGATGAGTTTGAATCCATCAAACTCGAAGAAGAATAAAGCAAGGGTTTAATCATACCTTATAAAAGCTCCAACTTTCTGCAATCAAAACGTTGCCTTCTTCACAACGATTCCGATGCTCGACTCTGATCTGAAAACCGTCAAGAATTGGCTTAGCAATCAATGAACAAAACTCTCAGCCCTAACATTGCTCTCTCTCACATGCAGAAGGTGAGTTTTGGAAGTGGAAAATCTGATTAAAAGATTTTGGGGCTGATTAGGTTGATTTTTCCTTAAATAGGGAAAATCCCAAAATTACCTAATTTCACTGAGTTTCCTTAATCACCCTTATTAAATCAGATTTTCTTCCTTAAATATTTATATATATATCTCGAAAATATACATATAAATACCCAAATTATTAAACTCCGAATAAAAGGAACCGAACCCAATATTTCGTTATTCGCAAATTGACACGTCTGCCCTTTCCCGAAAATCGGAATATTACATTCTTCCCCCCTTAAAGGAGTTTCGTCCTCGAAACTTAGAACATACCTGGTAAGTCCATAAAATCTGGAAACTCGCTGATCATATCGTCCTCAACTTCCTAAGTAGCTTCATCCGGTGAATGATTGCTCCATTGCACCAGAACCAAAGGAATCAACCGTCTCTTAATCATCTTCTCTTTCCGGTCCAAAATCCTGATCGGTGTCTCATCATACGAAAGCGTCTTGAAGAATCTCCGGATCAACAAGTAGTCTCAACATCCGTCTTGGTCAAACACTTCTTCAACATCGAGACGTGAAACACATTGTGGACTCTTGACATGGATTCCGGTAACTTAAGCTTGTAGGCCAACGGTCCAACTCTCTCCAGAATCTCAAAAGGTCCAACGTACTTAGGGCTTAGCTTTCTCTTTTGTCCAAAACGTTTCACTCCCTTCATTGGTGAAGCTCGTAGGTAAACTCTTTCACCAACTTCGAACTCAAGAGGTCTCCTTCTAACATCTGCCCAGCTTTTCTGTCTATCTTGAGCCGCCTTCAAATTCTTCTTAACCAACTGATGAGAGATAAATTAATGATCATTATTACGACATTTTACCCCAATATTGATACCACTTTGAGCATTATTGTACCAATTTAAGTCAATAATTACTTAATTTTATCCAAATATATAAATAGTGGTTATTATATAAATTATCGTATTTTTATAAGTTTTTATAAGTTTTGTACCGGTTTAGTAACCGGAGTGTCGTGTCGGATTTACGTTTGGTATTTTGGTGGTTCATTGCAGGATTATACATTGACCAAGATTCCACGTAACGACATGTTTTGAGTCTAAAAGATGTGTTTAGAGGATTAGAAGAAGATGCCACAAGCTTACGAGTTCAAATGGATCAAATTATCTTACATACTTAAAACCAAAACCTGTTTCGACGGAGATTTGACCCAGCTTAGAGGCATTTTCAGGGGATGACTTCTTAATGAAAGTTGTAGATTTTCACATAATCTTTCCAACGCACTTTGAATTACGTCAATTGGAGGTCTACAACTCAAGTTATGGTCAATTGACTAATCAATTCGGATTAGTAGAAATCCCGAAATATCTTCGTAATACGAATGGCTCATCAAAACGACATTTTCTGAAGAAGGTTTCTTCATAAAAGTTTTATATCTTCAAGAACGCTTTCCAATGGATTTTGAATCAAGTCAATCGGACTTCTACAACTCAAATGGTGGTCAAGTGGCTAATCGATTCATACTAGAGGAAAATCCCGAAAACAACACGTAACGGGAATGGCCCATCAAAAAGGCATTTTCTGAAGAAGTGTCCTTCATGAAAGTTGTAGATTTTTCCGAGAGCTTTCTAATGACGTTTGAATCATGATTTTTGGAGGTCTACAACTCAAGATATGAATTTTAGAAGTTTAATATATAATTATATATAATTACGCTGCACATGGGATCACATGCAGAGAAATGATTGCAAATCATGATTCCGGATCGATCCGGCCCTTTCCCGGATCGATCCGGCTCCCCCAAATTTTCCTATATAAGCACAGCTTCACAGATCAAATAAAATGCCCCTCTTTTCTTTTCCTCTTTTCTGCTTCTCGTCTATGTTCTTTTCTTTCTTTCTTTTTTATTTTTTTTATTTTATTTTGAAGATCATATATATATATATATATAGATATGTATGTTCTATGTATGAATATATATATGATTTATATATCTAGATCTAGATTTCTATTTCATCTCGTTTCTTCTTTTATTTTTATTTCGGGGCCCGTATATACATATGTCTATGTATGTATATATGTTTTTATAAATAAAAGTAGTACCGTTGTAATGCTCGAGAGAATTATCCGAGGAATTGTATCGAAGAAGTTGCTATTTTCAGAGGATACGACTTAGATCTACAATAAACGGGTAATTTTATCAAGTTATTACTTTTGTTGTATCTATCACTATGTTAAACTAAAAATATATCTAGCCAAGATATGAATCTGAATTAGTTAATCTTTTGGTAAAATGAATGATTGACTATGGTAAAAATGATTAAAACCAATTATAATGAATCTTTTTCTATTTTGCAACGTATTGATAATATTCGGAATGACGTAATTAACCATGATGAATACCACATATAACCTGGCGATGTACTGACTAGAGAAGTCAGGATATGAGTAAAAATAGAAAAACCGGAGGGTAAAAATGGCCGTCTGATTAACGGAATCCTATTTCCTACCCGGGGGCAGATTTGTCCTGGAAAGATGAATCTTATTGAAATTTGTACTCGAGATCTTAATAATGTTAAAATCACAGTTTAATTGAAACTACACCGTTTGTGTTAAATCGATCCGTTTGACAACCGGAGCCTCTTGAATAACATCGGCCGTCTGACGAACGGAATAACCTCTTTTATCCGGGGTAGATTTGTACTCGGTACCTGTTCAGACTAACTAAGATTAGCATGGGGCAGTTGTGGACCTTGGACTGATGACATTTGACATATGACAATTTCATACGCTCGTGTGAGGAGGAGTTGTCTAGCTTAGGAGTACACCGATTCATATATAATTTACACCTTGAATAAAGGAAGATCTGTCTCATTTATTTCTACTAAAAGATATTGATTCAGTAAAGTATTCTTGGCTAGATCCAAAAATATATATATTATCTATTTTTATATTTATATATTTATTTACTGTTTTACTAACATCTAACTAATCTAACGATCTAACCCGATAAAGGCGATAAAGCTGCGACTTAGATCGAGTTAATAATAGCTTCTTGGTGTTTAACCCCACTTAAAAGAATTACCATGTTTTCCACGAGGAATACGACGACTCACCGGACTAGAGCTACGGTTTGACCCGGTACACGCCGGTTAGGATCTGTATAGCCTAGGTAATGACCGTCGGCTTTCGGCGCCGTTTCCAAGGTTAGGTTTAGGTGTCCGTCGCATTTTGGCGCCGTTGCCGGGGATCGAAGGCATTGTGTCTACGTCCCCAGGAAACGACGCTAGGAAAATATCCTTGATAATCCGTTGCCGGGGAAAACGTCGCTAATTTCTTTCTTTGTGTCTAGGGTTACTACTTGTATTAGCTCAAAATTCTCGAGGATAAGTCAACACTCTTCTTATCACATTTCTTTTTTATTTTCCGTTGGTATCTACCTTCTTTTAGTTACCAATTTTCTTCTTCTATTAAATTCGAGTTATTTTCTATTTTCGATAGTAGAAAGTAAACGTGGTCATAACAGCCGAGGATAAATCAACACTTTTCTCAATCTCATTTCTATTTTTATTTTCATTGGTACCTACCTATTGGCAAGATACCAATTTTTTTTATAAAAATACTCGGTAAATACCGAGTGGCTTCGGTAATTACCGAGAGAGAGAGAGAGAGAGAGAAAAAAAAACAAAAACAAAAAACAAAAATTTCGGTAAATACCGAGTGGAGTCGGTAATTACCGGGAGAGAGAAAAAAAATAATAATAATCAATGTGTTTTTTTTATCGATTTCGTGATCTTTTCTATTCGATATTTTTCACAAGAATTGTCAAATCGAGTTATGAAAACGGCCGAAATCAGTAATGAAACACCATCTGATTCAGGTTTTATCTATTTCAAGTTATTTTTCTATTTTTCGATAGTTGATGACCAGAAGTGGTAAGGCCCCACTCACTCCTTATAGGCCTGATTTAAACACTTACGAAAGGCAGTTAAGAGTAGAGAGTAAACGCGGTCATATCAGTCAGGGAAATCCTGACCAAGTATCATTTTCAAATCGAAATACGAGAATGACTGAAACTAGTGATGAAACACCTGAATGAGGGCTTGATCATGCCCAAGGGAATATTAATAAATAAAATAAAAATAGAAATAATCAGAATTGGAAGCAGGTTGGAAGGAACCAAGTTTGAAAGGGCCAATTCAAACCGAACCTTATCCGGCTCAACCTAAATTCACATCGGTTCAACCTGGAAGGGCATCACCACATCCACTGCATATTTTGAAGAAAAAGGTACTGAATGATGACACACAATGTCCTGAAAAGGCACAATCATTCAAGGAAGCTTTACCATCTTCGTCTAAAAAGATGAAGTTGGATAAGAAGTATGCACGTTTTCTTAACACTTTTCGGCACTTAACTATTAATACCCCTTTCATCGATGTTTGTAAGGGAGAGTTTAGTTTGGGAGTTAATCATGAGAGCGTTGTCTTCAACATTTACAATTCATTGAAATATCCACACACTACACTAGAATCTAGTTCTTGTGTAGACACTTTGTGTTCTTTTGTTTTGGATCGTACTAACATGCAGGTAATTGAAGAAGATGACTTTAGCAATAATGTGAAAGCTTGCAAACCGAAAACTCGAGAATTAAAGGAAAAGGTCAAGAATCGTTTGGATTGGTGGAAATTGTCTGCTCTATGTTGGAGACCTGTAAAGAAGAAGGATGCGGTACGTGAGGATGACCCACCACCAGTGCCTTAAAAACTGAAGCACGGTAAAGTCTGGCTATAGACTATAAATGTAGTCAATGACGGGTACTATCCTTCCTTTTTACTCCTTAAGCATTTATTTTTAGTGGATTATGTGCTTAATTGTTACGTGCTTTTGTGAGTAATTGTTAGAAGTATCCCGTTTTGTTTAGTATATTATATTAGTTAACCATTATCATTTTGGTCGAGCAAACGACGTTAACCAAAAGCGCTACCGGGAGGCAGCCCGCAAAAATGTTAAATATAATAATTACTCATACTTTGGATGATACTTTGCGAATACTTCGGATTGATTTTCATTTTGTTTCACCAAGTCTTAGGATGAATGTTTGAATGTCATTAAAAAAGGGAATGATTAGGTGGTTATCCGAAAATCCCGATGGAGAAAAAAGAGAAAAATTCAAATGCGTCATTTCTTGGACTTAGGTTGTTAGAACGATTTGAAATAACCCTTGAGGATCTGGGTATAAAAGACTCAGAATTAATACTTTGCCAGTCGTTACATTTCATGATCTAGTCTGTTTTAAATTTCAAATAACGTGTGACATGTATTAGTTCAAATACTATGGAATTGTGGAGGTCATAACTTTGACCCACCCACCCACCCTTTTTTATCATCCGAGTATTTGTTTTGACTTGTTTTAGTGCACCATTGCTTTCCCAACAACTTATTTACACTCACTTTACATTGAGGACAATGTAAGTTCGTAAGTGGGGAGTGGAGTCGTTGGTCTAGCAATGGAATTAATGTTTATTTTGTATCAATAAATCCCTTAGTTTTCGATTTTTTTTTCGAGCATTATTTAGTTGATTAAAATAAATTGTATAAGGTGTATATTTCATGGATTTGAAGATATAATGATCAATTTGGATGTGTATAACCAACGTGAACCGTAAGTGCATTGTAATTCCAAATATATTTGTGTAACATGAATTCCTTCACGTAAGCCTTTGATATTGAAACGAAAATTTTAAACTGTATCCATTCAGTATCCTAGTGGTTATTCTAGAGAGACTGCAGTAACTTAGTACCTAACTTTTGAATGTGTACTGTGAATATCTGAAGGTTTGAATGTGATAGGAAGGATATAAGTTAAAGAAGAATACCTAATTAAGATGAACTATCTATATGTCGGTTGTAGCTACCAATGATTTGAGTGCAGTAGGGCGTTATCACGAAACGTCCTATATCACTATGAGGTTTAAAAGCTCCCGACTGCCTGATGATAGTAGTCCAGCTAGGGTGTTATCACGAAATGTCCTATTGCTAGGAATGAAGGCATATGCTACACATGTGAAATTAAGTTCATCAAAAGGAGAAAAAAAAAAGTTTAAGAATGGTTGAAAACTTAGTTATCTTCTGACTATCCCAAGTATAAACTGAATGATATGCTTTAGGGATTATCCTAATAAGTACACGGAAGAACTTTGTGTGGAACTATTCGTTTCGCTATACCTAAGAAAGTCATTAGGATTCGTCGAATGGATATTTGTGCGTTTGCTTGAATTATTCAAGAGAGGATAGTGGAAATTGAAAAGGCGAGTCACACACACACACTCGTTATACATTTATATTGAGGTTAACGCCTGGTTGTAATTCTATACGGTTGCAACATCTGGTTGTCTCTTATATCTTCTATCTTCATGAATTTATCTCTTATTCACTTTGTTTTATCGCTTGTTTTGATCGAGGACGACCAAAAGCTAAGTAGGGGGTTGTGATGAGAGATAAATTAATGATCATTATTACGACATTTTACCCCAATATTGATACCACTTTGAGCATTATTGTACCAATTTAAGTCAATAATTACTTAATTTTATCCAAATATATAAATAGTGGTTATTATATAAATTATCGTATTTTTATAAGTTTTTATAAGTTTTGTACCGGTTTAGTAACCGGAGTGTCGTGTCGGATTTACGTTTGGTATTTTGGTGGTTCATTGCAGGATTATACATTGACCAAGATTCCACGTAACGACATGTTTTGAGTCTAAAAGATGTGTTTAGAGGATTAGAAGAAGATGCCACAAGCTTACGAGTTCAAATGGATCAAATTATCTTACATACTTAAAACCAAAACCTGTTTCGACGGAGATTTGACCCCAGCTTAGAGGCATTTTCAGGGGATGACTTCTTAATTAAAGTTGTAGATCTTCACATAAGCTTTCCAACGCACTTTTAATTACATCAATTGGAGGTCTACAACTCAAGTTATGGTCAATTGACTAATCAATTCGGATTAGTAGAAATCCCGAAATATCTTCGTAATACGAATGTCTCATCAAAACGACATTTTCTGAAGAAGGTTTCTTCATAAAAGTTGTATATCTTCAAGAACGCTTTCCAATGGATTTTGAATCAAGTCAATCGGACTTCTACAACTCAAATGGTGGTCAAGTGGCTAATCGATTCATACTAGAGGAAAATCCCGAAAACAACACGTAACGGGAATGGCCCATCAAAAAGGCATTTTCTGAAGAAGTATCCTTCATGAAAGTTGTAGATTTTTCCGAGATCTTTCTAATGACGTTTGAATCATGATTTTTGGAGGTCTACAACTCAAGATATGAATTTTAGAAGTTTAATATATAATTATATATAATTACGCTGCACATGGGATCACATGCAGAGAAATGATTGCAAATCATGATTCCGGATCGATCTGGCCCTTTCCCGGATCGATCCGGCTCCCCCAAATTTTCCTATATAAGCACAGCTTCACAGATCAAATAAAATGCCCCTCTTTTCTTTTCCTCTTTTCTCGCTTCTCGTCTATGTTCTTTTCTTTCTTTCTTTTTTATTTTTTTTATTTTATTTTGAAGATCATATATATATATATATAGATATGTATGTTCTATGTATGAATATATATATGATTTATATATCTAGATCTAGATTTCTATTTCATCTCGTTTCTTCTTTTATTTTTATTTCGGGGCCCGTATATACATATGTCTATGTATGTATATATGTTTTTATAAATAAAAGTACTACCGTTGTAATTCTCGAGAGAATTATCCGAGGAATTGTATCGAAGAAGTTGCTATTTTCAGAGGATACGACTTAGATCTACAATAAACGGGTAATTTTATCAAGTTATTACTTTTGTTGTATCTATCACTATGTTAAACTAAAAATATATCTAGCCAAGATATGAATCTGAATTAGTTAATCTTTTGGTAAAATGAATGATTGACTATGGTAAAAATGATTAAAACTAATTATAATGAATCTTTTTCTATTTTGCAACGTATTGATAATATTCGGAATGACGTAATTAACCATGATGAATACCACATATAACCTGGCGATGTACTGACTAGAGAAGTCAGGATATGAGTAAAAATAGAAAAACCGGAGGGTAAAAATGGCCGTCTGATTAACGGAATCCTATTTCCTACCCGGGGGCAGATTTGTCCCTGGAAAGATGAATCTTATTGAAATTTGTACTCGAGATCTTAATAATGTTAAAATCACAGTTTAATTGAAACTACACCGTTTGTGTTAAATCAATCCGCTTGACAACCGGAGCCTCTTGAATAACATCGGCCGTCTGACGAACGGAATAACCTCTTTTATCCGGGGTAGATTTGTACTCGGTACTTGTTCAGACTAACTAAGATTAGCATGGGGCAGTTGTGGACCTTGGACTGATGACATTTGACATATGACAATTTCATACGCTCGTGTGAGGAGGAGTTGTCTAGCTTAGGAGTACACCGATTCATATATAATTTACACCTTGAATAAAGGAAGATCTGTCTCATTTATTTCTACTAAAAGATATTGATTCAGTAAAGTATTCTTGGCTAGATCCAAAAATATATATATTATCTATTTTTATATTTATATATTTATTTTCTTGTTTTACTAACATCTAACTAATCTAACGATCTAACCCGATAAACCGATAAAAGCTGCGACTTAGATCGAGTTAATAATAGCTTCTTGGTGTTTAACCCCACTTAAAAGAATTACCATGTTTTCCCGAGGAATACGACGACTCACCGGACTAGAGCTACAGTTTGACCCGGTACACTGCCGGTTAGGATCTGTATAGCCTAGGTAATGTCCGTCAGCTTTCTGGCGCCGTTTCCAAGGTTAGGTTTAGGTCTGTCACCAACTGAACTCTCTCTTTAGCTTGCTCAACCAATTCCGGCCCGGTGATTTGTCTTTCCCCGACTTCATCCCAAAACAGCGGCGTTCTACATCTTCTTCCATACAATGCCTCAAACGGTGGCATGCCTATACTTGCATGATAACTGTTGTTATAGGCAAAGTCCGCTACCGGTAGGTAATCATCCCATGATCCGCCTACTTCCAAAACACAAGCTCTCAGCATATCTTCTAGTGTTTGGATGGTTCTCTCAGATTGTCCATCTGTCTTAGGATGAAAGGCCGTACTCAAATCCAACTTGGTTCCGAAAGCTGCTTGTAAACTTTTCCAAAATCGACTGACGAATCTCGGATCACGATCCGAAACTATCGAGATAGGTACTCCATGTAACTTCACTATATTATCCAAGTATAGTGTCTTCATTTTCTTCAAGGGCATATCGACCTTATACGGTAAGAAATGAGCGGATTTGGTCAATCTATCCACAATCACCCAAATCGCATCATTACCGCCTCTCGTCTTAGGTAAACCGGTGATAAAGTCCATAGTGATCTTATCCCACTTCCATTCCGGGATATCCAATGGCTTAAGCATTCCTCCCGGTCTTCTATGTTCTGCCTTAACCTTCTGGCAAGTATCACACTCTGCAACGAACTTGGCTATCTCTAGTTTCATCGAGGGCCACCAAAACCTTTCCTTCAAGTCTCTGTACATTTTAGTAGCTCCCGGATGGACTGCAAAAGCAATCCTATGTGCCTCTTCCATGACTCTCCGTCTAAAATCACCAACATTAGGCACACACAAACGATCCTGGTACCAAAGTTTTCCATTCTTGTCTAACACATAGCCAACCGTAGGCTTTTCTCTTGCAACTCGCTTCAAGTCAACCAAAACTGGGTCTTCATCTTGCTTTTCCCGAATGTCATCCATCAACTCAGACCTTGCTAACAAAGGTGCCACAAACTGTCGGTCTTCAATCTAATCAAAGCTTCGGATTCTCAACCCATCTAACCTTTCTGCAACATCTTCAACACTTGAAACTGCAAACACTGGTTTTCTGTTCAAAGCATCGGCCACTACATTCGCCTTACCCGGATGGTACTTGAATCTCCAAGTCATAATCCTTAACAAACTCCAACCATCTCCTTTGTCTCATATTCAGATTCTCTTGGGTAAAGAAATACTTCAAGCTCTTGTGATCGGTGAAGATCCTGGCCTTAACTCCATACAGGTAGTGCCTCCAAATCTTCAAGGCAAACACAACCGCTGCTAACTCCAAGTCGTGGGTTGGGTAATTCTTCTCATGCACCTTCAGTTGTCTGGATGCATAAGCGATTACCTTCCCTCCCTGCATCAACACATAACCCAAACCTTGTCCCGAAGCATCCGTGTAAACGTCATAATTATCAAAGATCTCCGGAACTGCCAAAACTGGGGCTGTAGTCAACCTCTTTTTCAATGTCTGAAAAGCATCTTCACACTCACTAGTCCACTCGAACTTCACATCCTTTTGAGTGAGCCGGGTAAGTGGTGTAGCTATCTTTGAGAAGTCTTGTACAAACTTCCTATAGTAGCCAGCCAAACCGAGAAAACTTCTAACCTCTGAAACGGTAGTCGGTCTGGACCACTTCTCAAGCTTGCTTCAATCTTCGCGGGATCAACCTTAATGCCATCTCCAGAAATGACATGACCCAAGAAACTCACTTGATCTAGCCAAAAGTCACACTTTGAGAACTTAGCATACAACTGGTTCTTCTTCAAAGTATCCAACACTATCCTTAAGTGTTCATGTTCTTCCTCATCCTTAGAGTACACTAGGATATCATCTATGAACACTATCACAAACTTATCCAAGTATGGCATGAAAACACGCCGCATTAAATCCATAAATGCGAGATGGAGCATTAGTGAGTCCAAAAGGCATGACTAAGAACTCATAATGTCCATAACTTGTACTAAAAGCCGTCTTTGGTATATCTGCTACCTTGATCTTCAATTGATGATAACCCGACCTAAGATCGATCTTGGAAAACACTCTCTTGCCTTGCAACTGGTTAAACAAATCATCAATCCTCGGCAAAGGGTACTTGTTCTTGATGGTAAGATTGTTCAGCGCTCTGTAGTCTACGCACATCCTCATGCTACCATCTTTCTTCTTAACAAACAACACGGGGCTCCCCAAGGAGAAGTACTAGGCTGAATTATATTCCTCTCAAGCATATCCTTAAGTTTGTGCTTTCAACTCCTTCAATTCGGCCGGTGCCATTCTATAGGGTGCCTTAGCAACCGGCGCCGCTCCGGGTATCAACTTAATCTCAAATTCAATCTCTCTATTCGGCATGTTTCCCGGTAACTCTTCTGGAAACACTTCAGGATACTCGTTCACTACAGGGGTTTCCTCTAAATTAGGCTTCACTTGTTCCACATCTACTGCGTACAACAAGTAGCCTTCGCAACCTTTCTGACAAGCTCTTATAGCCCTAACCGCTGAAATTATAGGGTGACGCTTTCTTACTGGGCTTATAAACATTTCCCTGATAAGTCTTATCTGATTTTCCCGGTATCTTAAAAGTTACTCTCTTTTCTCTACAATCCAAATGGACAAAATTCTCGGATAGCCAATCTATTCCAAGAATCACGTCAAAATCTGAAAAGTCCAAAACCGTAAAGTCACTCTTGCAACGATACGTTCCAACTCGAACATCTACTTGCGGCATCATCTTGGTTACCTTAGTCACTTTTCCTAAAGGTGTTGTTATCTCCAAAGTGTTTCTTAAAGGTTCCATTGGTTAGTTAAGCTTCTTAGCTACCTTAGTTGACACAAAAGTGTTAGACGCTCCCGTATCAAACAATGCCGTGACCACTAAGTTATCTAACATTATTGTACCTAAAACATGAATTCATTTATTTAAACACAAATACAACATGATTTAAACCGTGCTATAAAAGTACTCAAATAAATTACCATAAACAAAAGGTACCTAAACTAACATTGTCATCTGGTTCAGCCATCTCAGCATCCACTGCAAACACTCGAACTGGGCGACTTGGGCCGCCCTTCCCATTTCCTTGTCTCGGAATATTCGAACTCCCCTTGGTTGGACACATCTTGGCAAAGTGCCCTAAATCTCCGCAGTAGTAACAACCGCTTGAACTAGCCTTACATTCACCCGAGTGGTTCCTGTTGCACTTAGGGCAAAGTGGTGCTCCGGTTGGAGGTTTATTCGCTACAAGGGCTGTTGTCTTCTTGAAATTTTGCTGCGGTGCTCCCCGGCTATTACCTTGACTCGTGCCAAAATTCCTCTTATTCCCAATAACAACCGTGGCCTTCTTCCTGAAGGTCTCAACCTCCAAAGCCTTGTTCAACAATTCAGCCATATTCTTAGCTGTGAAACCTAACATACCCGACTGTATCTGATAGGATAGGCCTTCCTTGTAAAGGGCCATCTTTCTTTCCTCAACCTTCATCAACTCAGGGTAGAATCTTCCCAACTCGTTAAACCTGTTGATGTACTGTGATACCGTCATGTAATTACCTTGCTTCAGCTTTAGAATCTGACTTGCCATGTCTGTCTGCACTGTTTCTGGAAAATACTCATTATAAAACATGGCCTTAAAGCTCTCCCAGTCTGTCACTTTCCCATTGCTACTCTGTATAGCGTTAATCCAAGCTTCAGCCGCACCTAACAGGAAACTAACAGCTAACTGTGCCATCTCAGATTCAGGAACATGTAATTTCCTGCAAGCCTTCTCGAAGCCTCTTAACCATTCTTCAGCCTTGGAATGTTCCACGTTCCCAAAGAAGTCTTGAACTCTGTTTCTTCTCAACCTTGTATACTAGTCAATTGGTGGTGCTTGCTCGAAAACCGGCCTAACTGGTGGAGCTTGCGGATAAACTGGAGGGTATCCAAAAGGTATCCCTTGCTGCTGGTACTGGTGTTGGTGAAAACCGTAGGTGGGTAACCAAAGCCTTGTTGATGGTCAAAACGGGGTGAAGGTGGTACAGTAGGTCGAGGGGTATGACCCACTGGAGGAGGGTAGAAGGTTTGATGTTGCTGATGATGGAAAACTGGTGGTGAGGGGTGGCTCACTGGAGGTGGATAAATACTAGTGGTTGGGGGTACGTAGACTGGTGGAATGTCTCCCACTACAGTGACTCGTATAGGTGCTTCTCCTGGTTCTCCATAGATGTAGTTATACCTTGGTGGAGGGTAGCTCACTGGTGGCGGTACTAAACCCGCTGGAACATCACTTATCAATGAAAACTGAACCGAATTTCCCACATGCCATTGTGGGCGTTGCTCTTGATGAGGTCGCAGTGACAAACTCCGCTGAGACCTTGGTGCAGTATGAGGGGGTGTTGTGGGGCTCGGATGTGGTGAAGCATTCTGCCTCACGAAACCGCCTCTAACAACTGGTGTAGGACTCTCTCGTCGAACTCCTGATGCTTCGACTCGCTTCGATTCTCGTGAACACCATCACGATGATCAAAGAAAACTAGAACGTTACTAAAAGATCTAAAGAAAAACTTATCTTAAAAGAAGGAAGCCTAAAAGACGCTTTTTCTCGATACCAACTGTAACGCCCCGTTCCCGGACACCGAGTCCTTATCCGGAATTCGAAACGTTCGGCACGCATAATATTAAATAAATAATATTACACGTAAGCCTCTACTATGTCGTATCAAACTAAAGCAAACGGAAGCTAAAAAGACTCGGGTAATTTTTTCAAATAACCAAGAATAGAAATACTAAAGGTAGAATAAAATGTAATACTTATTACATCGGAAAAACCAAACTAATCCAAAAGTACGAATCTTAAAAACTAGAAAGGAACTACAAGATTCAATAATAATCCAAGTCTATGAAATAAATGTAAATAAATAAATAATAGACAAGGTCTTCAACTCTGGCGTCCTCAAACGTCGTCATCAAAGTCCTCCTCAAACTCCTCATTTACCTGTTCGTCTTCTCTCCCCCAAACACATAAATAAACATGCATTTGAGGTAAGTACATATGTACAAGTAAGAAGTAGAAGCTACAATTCAATTAAAGTTATTATTAAAGATGTTATCTTAGTGAGACCAACTCAATTTAGGGTTCACTCCATGCCCATCGGCACGTCATGACTATACGTTTCTAGCTTAGCTTATCTTTGTTACATCATTACTCAATGACAAAGCGCATGGTGAAAATTCCACCACGAGATATACTTGCCAACTACGGTGATTAGCACCGATAGTCCCGGGATCTCCCCGGTATGCATATACGTTCGATTGATTTCCTCCACTACCCTTCAGCCTTTTGAGCCAGTAGCGTTGTCCACCTTTTATGAACGTATCACATCGCCGATTTGAATCACTGCCTAACCAAGAATAGATGACGTTTTAGCTTTTACTACACTTATGTAATTATTAATGTGAATTAACTTGTCACCTAAGTGTTTTCAGAATAATACTCACCTTATCAACTCTACTCCCTCACTTAGACGACTAGACATCACATCCTATCAATTACACAGACATTGATGAACCCTAGTTTATAAAAGCACAGGCCCTTTCATGCCCTTCCGACGGATCCGAACTTCAACTCCCTTTAAGAGTACATTCGGTGTTTTAACTGAACGAATCAGAAACTCAATCGGGGCTTGTTCATATTTAATTAATCTTAACATATCAGGATTAAGGGTTTAAAATAGTGAAAACATGATTATGAGGTCAAAATCCAAACTAAGGTGCTAGAATAGTGAAAACATAGTAAAACAGGCCAGACGCCCGTTTGGAACCCTATGGACGCCCGTCCGTAATCGACGCCCGTCCACGCAACCTTGGACGCCCGTCCGCCAAAAACAACTACATCCTGAATAAAAAATCGACCTCAAACGCCCGTCCGCCTAATGCCGACGCCCGTCCGAGTTACCTAGGGTTTCAGACGCCCGTCCGCTAGTGCGAGACGCCGATCCGGCGGGTTTTTCCCAAAAGGCTAAAACCTTCACAACTCGATTTACGAATCATTTCTAACCTAATTAACCTCGTTTTCAGCACAGTAACACATAGAAAACATATTTAAACATCTATGATCCTTTGATCAACGAAAAAGCACAACTTTCTTGTATCTACGCATCGTAAATCTTGATCTAAACCTCAATAACAATAATTGGAATTGTAGGAAGAGCCTCTTACCTCTTAAGCAGCAAATTCCAACTCCAAACCACAGAAAACAGCAGCAAAAACTGATCCTTTTCTATAGGAAAACATGTGTGATAAATCCAAACTTAGATTAGATTCAATCACACGCTTCTATATGACAAAAACTACGAATTGATGAGTTTGAATCCATCAAACTCGAAGAAGAACAAAGCTAGGGTTTAATCATACCTTATCAAAGCTCCAACTTTCTGCAATCAAAACGTTGCCTTCTTCACAACGATTCCGATGCTCGACTCTGATCTGAAAACCATCAAGAATTGACTTAGCAATCGATGAACAAAACTCTCAGCCCTAACCTTGCTCTCTCTCACACGCACAAGGTGAGTTTTGGAGGTGGAAAATCGATTAAAAGATTATGGGGCCGATTAGGTTGATTTTTCCTTAAATAGGGAAAATCCCAAAATTACCTAATTTCACCTGATTTGATTTTCCTTAATCACCCTTATTAAATCAGATTTTCTTCCTTAAATATTTATATATATATCTCGAAAATATACATATAAATATCCAAATTATTAAACTCCGAATAAAAGGAACCGAACCCAATATTTCGTTTTTCGCAAAATGACACGTCTGCCCTTTCCTCGAAAATCGGAATATTACATAGGTTGTCGGAAGTAGGGGGTGCCGGAAGTAATTATAGGGTGCCCCTTTAGGGGAAATTCTAACATGAAGATTCTTCTGTAGGGAGTGACTCATGTAGACGATTCTGGACTACACAGTTTTATTCTGCAATGAAACTAGAGTCTCCATGATAGAAGTTCCTGCCTTTAGACCCCTATCTTTATTGCAAATTTATAGTATATTTTTTTAGAATAAAATCAGAACTTTTTATGAGTATACCGTGACTATATGATTTCCCAAACAAAATTACTCGAACTATACCCCTGATTCTAAAATCTTCGGCGTTCTCCCCTCCATTTTCCCGCTTTTCTCTTTTCCGGAGCTTTGTATCCATCAATCATCAGCGTGGCGATGCTGTCGCTGCTAGGCGATTCGCGGCAATATAATGCTCAGCAGGCACAGCAGCAGCAACAGCAACAAGTCCAATCGCAACAGCATCGTCATCATCTCCAATTGTTGCAACAAGTTGCCGGCGCATCGCTCTACGATGTTTTCCCCGATCAAAGGAGTGATCTGGTCTTCCCGGCGCAGAATGAACCGCCACTCCTCCCGTCCTCTTCTAACATCAAGCAGGAGCCGTCGGCTCGTGACGGTTTGTTTAAATTATTATTGTTTACTTTTTATATACTGTTCAGAATTATCGAAGCTTTAACTAGCCCTATCCGTAGATTTTAATTTAAGTTTGTTTTGGTGATTTTAGCTAAGTTTTTGAGGGTTTTTTTTTTTTTTTTTTTTTTTTTTTTTTGGTGAAGAAGTGGACCTTTCGTGCATGCCCTGGAATTTTTAGTTATGTGTGGCTAAAATGTGAAATATATATATATATAAAAATTTTGGTCGAAATTCTGTTACTTTGAAGTCGTTCAATATGGGGAAATTTGCTAGGGGTCTGACTTGTTTGCTGGATTGGTGAATACGAGGAATACTGTATGATTTTTTAGGTTTGTGTATTATGGATTTAAAAAAATTGATTAAATTATATTCATTGTGAAATTTGTAACTTAGGAATAAGTGGTGTAGAAATCTGATCAGGCACACTGCTGCAAATAGGTTCCGTTTCGTCATGCATTAGTTTGCCTTTATTCTGATTCAATGAATAATATTTGCTTAAGATGTTTGGATTGTATAGGGTTATTTGTCGAATAAAATGGATGTGACAGTATCAGGCACAATGAAAGTTTTCTTCTTCATGAAATCGTAGTTGTCCTGTTCTTTAGTTTTGTGTACTTGCTGTTTATCGCATTGATGATAAATACCTTAATAAATAGCTAGCTTTCTGGCATGAGTAGGTGCCAAACATGCGGTCAGTGAAGCAAATCAGTGCTGTTACATTCAACTAATAGGAACATCTCTCTCTCTCTCTCTCTCTCTCTCTGTGTGTGATCAGTGTTTCATTTGATTCTGGTTGACAGTTGGGAATATTTTTGGGCAAGTTTGGGATTAACCTTGGAGGCGGACCATGGTTTAGTGTTCAGTGGATTGTGGGTCTCCTATTCCATGTCTCACTTTAGGTCGCACTTGGTGTGAGTTTTGGATTGGAATGTTATGGATGTGCTATTCTATGTGGATCTGAAATTTGTGGCTGGTTTTTCCTTCAACTCGGTTCTTATTGGTTTTGGATGATCTTTTCGGTTTAGCTTCGGTATAGAACAAAAAGCGATGTAGATAAGTATGTTATTTTTATGTAAAGCTACATAGAAAATGGAGCTTCCCTGGCTGAAAACAATTGGAACAGTAACATGAGAGCTTTTGGAGATATTAATGATGTATAGTCAGTTCTCTGATTTTATGGGTGTTTTGTTCTAGTTTTAGAATTACATGTTGTCAATGAAAGTTAAATTAGGGAAACAATATATTTGAGGGGAAATTGATGGGAACTTGGTAGAAGTTAAACTTCTTGAGGAATCACTTCAAGAGATGTTATACTCTGCCATCTCTTTGATGGATGTCATCAGAAGTCTAAATTGGAACAAATTCCCCAAAAGTAGCAGCACTTATTCCAGAGGATTTCAGACGTGCAATTGTATGCATGACTTGAATGGCCGATGCCAGAAATGAAGCCCATTAGGTTTGAACTTTGAAATGCTATTGGTGCGTTTGTGAACAAGTTAATTCACATTATTCACACCACTTTTTCCTGACGTACAATAGTATGAGTAATTTGAAAAAGTGAAGCCCATTTGGTTTGAACTTTGAAATGCTGTAGGTGCTTTTGCATACTAGTTAATTTATTTTATCCACTCCACTTTTCTCATCTGGATAAAGTAACATGCCTGTTACTTTTCTCCTGACAACACACAATAACCACTTTTTTCAACATGATATCAGATGCAGTCCAACAACATTTTAACCAAATTTTTCTTCACTAAATAAGAATTAAGGCAAAATATCTTATGTCCATACAAGCCCTTTGTGTCCATGAGTATCCTTGTTTTTTTGTTGGAAATTCAGCAGCATGGTGTTCTTTATATTTCCTACATGTAAGATCGGCCAAAGAATCAAACTCGAGAACTTCCAAGTTGCAGGATATTTCCGCTGTGGAAACGTGGATTTTAAGATGGATGCATGGGAATAGAAGGATGGATGAGATAAGCAGTGTGCATTATTCTGACGAAACTTAGAGTGTTATTAATGACGAGAAAATGAAAAAACTTGAGATGGTATATGGATGCGTCCTTTAGAAGTTCTTGTTAGGCATTGCGAGATCCGATACGAGACTGATGCTAAACGGGGAAGAGATAGATAAATGGAAAAATTGTTTGGACGCACAGGGGGTGGCGAATTTATGGAGTCAAATGTTGCTGTAGACAACCCCACCTAGTTGGAGTAATGATTGCCTGTTATTTTGCTTTTCTTTTTTTTGTGAGAGTATTATGATGTCCTTTTAGTAGTTTTCCATAGAGTTGCAGAAAAACCCTCAGATTTCTGTCGTTCTTAAACAATTTTGTAATAGTCTTTGTCACTGGATGGTTGAACTTTGTGTTGCAGTTGATGAAGATATGCTTTTGAGGCTTGCTCATCAGAATTACAAAGCAGGGAACTACATGATGGCATTAGATCATAGTAAGGCCGTGTACGAGAGAAATCCCCGCCGTACTGATAACCTTCTTCTGTTGGGTGCAATTTATTATCAGGTAATGTCTTTGTCTCTGTCTAAATTATCAGTCTTTCTGCTACTTGAACATTTGAATTTCAATATTAAGCTTATGTTTTGTTTTGTTTTGTTTTTATTTTCCACCCACCCAGCTGCAAGACTTTGATGCATGCATCAGGAAGAATGAAGAAGCTATCCAAATTGAACCCGGTTTTGCTGAGTGCTATGGTAACATGGCTAACGCTTTGAAGGTGCACTTTTCAATTGCTTATTGCTTATATTGTTTGATTTTGGTTTTCTAGACCACGCGTTTACTTTTTTGTCGTCGGTTTCTTCCACAGGAAAAAGGGAATATTGATGCTGCCGTGCGATACTATTTGTTTGCAATTGAGGTTCGCTTGTTTCTGTAATGCTTTTTGGGGAAATGCTTCTTCCATCCACTGGTTGCTACACATAAGAATTCTTTGTGCTTTTATGTTGTTTCGTGGAAGTAGTGAAAATATTAAGGAATTTCTCATCCATATATACACTAACTATTTTCTGGCCTAAGTATCGAGTAATTCATATTCATTTTTGTATACTTAAAAGAAGAATGTGCATTTGTCGATTCAACATCTTTTCACACAACACACCATTCTTACCAAACAAGAGTCAGAAAGTGATGATTATTTTAACCTGATTTGAGTCGGATGCTGAGTGTTTCTTAGACTCGATACCTGTCGGGAAGTACACCTGGAACTTTATGACAAAATCAGGACAGGAAAATTTAACAACCAGTCTATAATTGGGTTAGAATAAATGGGCGCAGAAAGCAAGAAAAGTTGAGGAGTAAAATTGGAAAAATGATGCGTGTAAGGATTTTTGGTTGTGTGAAAAGCTGTACACATTCAAAATTATGTATGTCTTTAAGTTTTTTCTTTATGATTTTGCATTTAATGCCTTCTGCTGTTGTGATGGGTCTGATGTACTGAACTAGAGTCTAAGCTGTAAGTCTCGTATTGAATTTATATCTTATCGCCTGCTGATACACTTCAAATAGTGGAGGTAGATGTTGTGGGCTGTATTCTGGCTTCACCGTATTAAGTAAATTTACTGGTATGAACGTTCATGGGGTTATCAGTTTTCATTTTACGGGCGGCAACTGGATCTTTTGAAAGCGGGAATCCAACCATTGCCAAAAGAAGAAACTTGAGGAATGGGGGTGCAAGCTTAGTAGAGCCTTTCTTTGTTTTATGAGGGAACACCTCCATTTCTTCCATACCAAAAATCTCAGGTTGACGAAGGTGCATTCACATTCATTAACGGGTATATGGGCAAAGACTGCAAAGTCATGAAGGTCTTGGCGTCTTATCCACTTCAATGAGAGCCAGGTGGAAATACTGCCCATCAGATAGTCTTTCTCGTCAAATGGGAGCCTTGACGCAATGGTAAAAGTTGTCGTTGTGTGACCAGAGGTCATGCGTTCAATCGGTGGACGCCACCTCTTATAGAATTATAAGGCAAGTCTGCATACAATAATCTATATAGTCACGCCCTTTCCCAGGCGTGTATAGGGGGGATGCTTCCATGCTCCATCCACCAAGATGTCATTTTAAGTAGACTTTCTCATCGGGACTATGTATATTCAAATAAATAGCTTATTGTTGACCATAAAAAATTCCATCCTAAAAAGGTAAGTCCTGTGATTCCATGAACTCGCTCTTGGCTTTACCTTGCCAGAAGTGTTTGGTAGCCTGATAGACATCATATGCTGATTTGAATATCCTGATATAGTCTTTGTGCTTAAAGCACACTGGCATCTAATAGATGGGGTGCATTCTTAATGATTTGACCAGGAATATGGTTCCATCAAAATTTTAGTTTGTGTGAAATATGTTTCTCAATCATTAGTAATTAAGGCTGTCCTTATTTATTATTTGTTATTTAAACTTATCTTCGACTCTTTCTATGCCTTTACAAAAAGACAGAAACCCAAATTTCTTTATCCAATGCAATTAAGTCAATGTTACATTCTTTGTAAAGGGCTTTTCTACTTTATCATCTATAGTGATTCTGAGTTATTCCATACAGTCTGTATGTTGAACATGGCTACTAGCCTAAGAGATCTTTTCAGATATACTTTTAGAATTTCGGATCTAACATGAATACTTTGAACACTGTGTGAGAAGAATAAATTTAGGATCCATTAGATTTTATTTGCTTATTTGCTGTTTGATATAAGGACGGCCTCTTTTTTAGTAATGGATGTAGGATGCTTGTCATCAGTTTCTTTGGGTCCTACTTGCTTTACAGCTGTATTGATCGTTTGTGCAACTTAAATTGTTTTTTTTCTTTCCTATGTTTTGCTATGTGCACATCTTTCTTCTATAATGGTTGACTACTCATTGACACCCTATATATTGTGCTTTGGTCATTACAAGCTCTTCAGTACTGAGGCTTGTTACTTGTATGTGCAGCTTCGTCCCAGTTTCGCTGATGCCTGGTCGAATCTAGCTAGTGCATACATGAAACTTGGAAGACTTGGTGAGGCAACACAATGTTGTCGGCAGGCTATCGCATTAAACCATCATCTGGTAATATTACAGAAGCATTCATGTAATTGTTTGAGCCATGCATTTCTTTCTTTCTCTTTTAATTGTATATGGTTCATCGTATTTGCAGGTTGATGCTCATTGTAATCTCGGGAACTTAATGAAAGCACAAGGTTTGACGCAAGAGGTTGTTACGAATCTAAGATTCTTCTGGCTGTTTGTTTGTTAGGTGTCCCCCCCCCCCCTCTCTCTCTCTTCACCTGTCTTAGTTGCAACTTTTGCTTGCTCAAGTTCTTGAGAGTTGGCGTTTTGAGGTCCTCTTGTGTGTGGGTGCTCGAGTGCTCGAGCGTGTGTGTATGACGCTAGTATATTCTTCATTGAGGTTTTCCATTTTTATTCTGGTTTAATTCTTTCTTGAGGTTTTCCATTTTTTATTCTGGTTTATTTGTAACATTTGTGCTTTGATGCGTTGAATTTTTACTTAAAGTGTGAGCGGGATAGTTGAATCAGCCAAATTGTGTGAGCTAAGCAGAGTGTGAAAACGAGAATTGCGAGCAGGACACATATTTAGATGGATAACGTGACTAATATTAACCTATTTTATTACTCCCTCTGTTCCTATTTAAGTGCGGCAGTTGTCAGAATCACACATATTAAGGATGTCACTTAATGTTTTGACTTTGATGATGAAGTGACTAAAAAATACTTTGTTATAATTTATGCAGTCTTAATCTTAACCTCTCACATAGTAATAAATAAAGGTAAATGAAGAAAAAGGACAATTTGGTTCTGCTTTGAAAAATGCTCCCCTCAGTTATATAGGAACAGACATTCTTTTACAGCTGCCTCTGTTATATAGGAACGGGAAGGAGTGCAAAATCGTGCCTGTTCATTTTCCTTGCCATAACAAATACTGGAAAATGATTTTTTTCGTTCTTTATGTAACAGTATCTTGGTCCAGCTTAATCTGTGATATATATTCTTCCTTTGTGTTCACCGCTGTGGTTTTTTTTTAATTTTTCATTAGGCTTACAAGTGCTATGTTGAGGCGCTTCGTATACAGCCCACTTTTGCCATAGCATGGTCTGGTCTTGCTGGCCTTTTCATGGAGAATGGTGATCTTGAGAGTGCTTTGCAATACTATAAGGTGACAAAATGTGCTGTGCCTGGATTTAGTGATGTCAATTATGCCGTTAATTCTCTTGCTCTTCTTTTCCATTGAATTCATTATTGATATATTTCCGGGTATTTTTCATCTGGCTGCTGTGTTTTAATTCTTTATTTTCACTCCAGGAAGCTGTTAAGCTTAAACCAAACTTTTCAGATGGGTATTTAAATATGGGAAATGTTTATAAGGTAAGCCTTTGTGCATTCGTGCTATTAAGGTTAAAAGTTGCAAATTTGGAGTAAAAGTAGACTTGACTTTCATTTATTCCTAGGCTATGGGGATGCGTCAAGAGGCAATTCTGTGTTATCAACATGCTCTACAATTGCGACCTGACTGTGCTATAGCTTTTGGTGAGTTCTTTATTTTGGGGATCAAAATCACTCCTTGCCGACTGTTTTGAGTATCAAAACTGTATTTGATTTCCCAGATGGTGCAAAAAACCATGTTGATAGATCCCGGCCTTCTCAACTTCAATTATTACATCAATTGTGTGTATGTAATCTTATGTAAACCCCTGAAAGAAATTCTTAAACATGCTTTTTGAAATATTCATCCAGTGTAGTATGCTGGTAAAATGCACATATATAAAGGGTCACACACAATGTGTGTCTATCCAATTTATTGGCTTTAGTATGTAGCCTATAAGTTATTCTTCTATATAGACCAAGCTTTGATACCGATAGCAAAGCCATGGGTGCAAGAACATGTATTGATCCACTTTAGATTCTAACGGTTTATATCTACTGCAGGAAATATGGCCAGTATATACTATGAGCAAGGCAACCTGGAAATGTCAATTCTGCACTACAACCGAGCTATTGCTTGTGATATGGGATTCTTGGAGGCATATAACAATTTGGTTGGTCTATTATGGAATTTGTCTATTTGGTGTGAATATTATATTTTGGAAAGTCTATTTTTGCAGATTTATTTGGTTGAACTTCTTTCCTTTTCCCTGTCTTATCTATTGCAAGGGTAATGCTCTAAAGGATGCTGGAAGAGTTGACGACGCTATCCAGTGTTATCGCGTAGGTGCAATTATGTTTCATGTTTTACGCCTTTGATATTCTCCGTAAAATCTGACCCTCAACTTCTTATCGTGTTAAGCAATGCCTTTCTCTCCAACCTAACCATCCCCAAGCCCTTACCAATCTGGGGAATCTGTATATGGAGTGGTATGTTCATATATATATATATATATATTTATATATTTTTTTATATTTTTACGTATATGTGAACTTCTGAATCAGTTTGCCTTGTACCTCCCGTTTTTAGCTGTCCAAGTTACCTACGACATTGTTTGGAATCCAACAGGAACATGATGCCCCTTGCTGCTCAGTGCTATAAGGCGACATTAGCAGTGACCTCCGCGCTATCTGCCCCATATAACAACTTGGCTATAATCTATAAACAACAGGTTATCTATTATCCTATTTCCAAGATTTGAAAACATTTATGAAGGCATTGATGCTATGAATAAAAGTGAGCTAAATTTGTGACCTATTTCTTCTCAGCATGTCGATTTTCTGTTTATTTAGTTTCTGATATCCTTAGTCTTGAGGATGGTTGTAAATTGTCTATTTCCCAATTGCAGGGTCATTTCTCTGAGGCAATATCTTGCTATAATGAGGTTATGAGGATTGATCCTACCGCAGCTGATGGACTTGTCAATCGAGGAAATACTTTTAAAGAGATTGGAAGAGTTACTGAAGCCATTCAAGATTATTTACGAGCTATATCCATCAGGCCAACAATGTCTGAGGCTCATGCTAATTTGGCTTCTGCTTATAAGGACAGGTATGCCATATACTCACTCTGTCCCAAACTATAAGCCCTTTTAGTTTTTTTTGTTTTGTCCCATAATATAAGTCTTTAGAATACCAATGAAGCATTTATTATATTTTTCTTCCTTTAATTCCTTTTTTTTTTTCTTACATTTACCCACTTTTCACTCCTTTACAACTATTGTATTAATGACAATCAAATGGTATTTAGACTTTTATCATTAAAATTAATGACACTTGACCACTTTCTAAAACTGTGTGAAAACTCCAAATGGACTTATATTTTGGGACGGAGGGAGTAGTCAATAGGACATAGTGTTCTTGTGTCTACTTGTTCATTCTGTTTGCGGATGAATTTGCCTTGCTTAAGTGTAGTAATTTTTTGGCAACTGCTGTTAGTGGTCATGTGGAAGCAGCCATCAAGAGTTATAGGCACGCATTGGTGCTTCGTCCTGATTTTCCAGAAGCTACTTGTAATCTTCTTCACACGTTGCAGGTGTGTACACTATTATTTTCAACTATCTTCTTATTCTATTCTTGTAATTGTTATTCTGATTATCAATTTAAAAGGACAGAGGGTACCCTATTCTGGGAGCCTCAACTGTGATTGAGTCTCTATGCTCAGGCTGTACTGCTTTTATTGTTGTATTGTAGACCAGGTGAAGCTCCAAGTTGGAAGAGCAATGCTTGTTTCTCATATATTCTTCTCTCTTTTGATGCTCAAATACATTGCTTTACTTGTTTTTTTTTTTTTGTTTGTTTTTGCTTTGAAGCATTATACAAGTCTAGATTATATAATTCTGAATGGTCCTATTTTTAGCAAGTGATTCCTTCTTGCATTTAATAGGCGTTTTTCATTAATTGGTTTGACACCCTAAATAGAAATATACATGCACAATGAGGATAATTTTTATTAGTGTAGATTGTTTGAATAAATTGAAGAATGCTGAATTGATTCATTCCATGAATGAACAAGTACGTAAATACACTACAAGATGCAGCACATACAGCTGGGCCATAAAGGGGTAGTTGAGAGAATACAACTACACATAAGTTGAGTTCTAACGGCTAGAATTTGAATAAAGGATAGACGAATACAAATGATAAAGAATTAATAATATGTCACAAATTTCTTAATTAATTCTTCTCTCCAACGCCCCCCCCCCCCCCCCCCCCCAAAAAAAAGCTGAGATGTAGATGTTAATCCAACCCAGCTTGCAGCTCAAGTTAGGAAAAGTGGTAGGTGGACAACTTTAATAAAAAGATCTGTAATCTGATACGGGATAGAAACATGGACAAGAATAATCTCTTTGGAGTCAACTTTCTCCTTAAGGAAATGCCTGTCAATGTCCACATGTTTAGATTTGTCATGCTGGACATGGTCTTGGGCCATACTGATGGCAGAAGTGTTGTCACAAAAAAAGTTAACTGGAAGAATGATATGTAGCAGCTTCAGGTCTTGTAGTACCCTTCTGATCTAGATACCTTCACACACACCACGGGCTAGGGCCCTTAGTTGAGCCCCAACACTACTTCTGGACACAATAGACTGTTTCTTGCTTCTCCAGGTTACAATGTTGCCCCACAGATAGAAGCAGTAACTTGTTGTGGATCTTCGGCTAGTAGTAGATCCACCCCAATCAACATCAGTGTAGACCTTAAGATCTTTAAGTGTAGACTTCTTGAAGTAGAGGCCTTGTCCAGGAGTAGATTTGAGATATCTCGGCAACCTGTGAACTAGATTGAGATGCCTTCATCTTGGTTGGTGCATAAATGCAAAATATTTTGGTACATTCATTTGGATCATCAAGATGCGTGCAACTTCCTAGATATGGTGGTTTTTTCTTTCCGCCACCTTGTTCTGTTGTGGAGTGTATGCACAAGAGGTTTGGTGGATAATACCCTTTTCGGCTAGATATTGTGAGAGTTGACTCTTATCTTCTTTGGTATTATCAGATGTTACTATTCAAATATGAGCATTAAACTAGGTTTTGACCTCTTATTGGAATAGACAAAAACATGAAGCAATTTCTGGTCTAGATTTCGTTATAATCAACCAAGTCATACGAGAATGATCACTCACAAAAATAAAAAATATTTGAATTTATTAGAAGTAATATGCAATGGACCCCATGCATCTGAATGTACCAACTCGAAAGGAGTTTATCTCCTTTGTTGACTACTACATAAAGATGACATGTGTTGCTTAGTAATTTGACTTGTCTCACACTGTGAAGACTCTAAATGGGATATATCCCCTCAACTTGTTGCTTTAGGATGGGAAGAGACGTGTGTCCCAATCTACAATGCCAATCCATATGAGAGAGTTTAGTATGAAAAGCTGTAGATGTGGTGTTCATCGAAGTGATAAAGGCTTCCTCGTTCATGACCCGTACTATCGTCTTCCACGATCCAACAACACATGAATCAGGCAAGAGGGTAATTGAGCGATTTAGATCCTTGGTTAAACGACTGACATACATTAAACTGAATGGGAATTTAGGGACGTGTAATGTTGATTGAAGCTGAATGTCACGGTTTATCAACACCTTACCTACCCTAGTTACCTTTGCCGAAGATCCATTGGCTAGGGGTGACATTTCTAGGATTTGATAAATGCTGAATATCAATGAAACAAACCAATTATATGCTCAGTGGCTCTGGAATCTAGGGTCCATTAAGGCTTTTTAAATGATAATAGGCAAGACGAGGACGCTCTATCTATTTGAACTAGATTGGTTGTGCATGAGGAATTTCTGCCCTGGCCAAAGCTACTTTTTCGTTTTTCAGCTTCTCATATTCATCACAAGGAATGGTGACTTGTTTCTCTACGTCTGATGAGGCAGTCACATGATACTCCGAGTTACTAGGCCTTCCGTGGAGTCACAACAGCTCTTGAATGAATGGTTCTGTCTGCCAGAGATCTGTACCACAAGGTGTAATATTTGCCATTCAATTTGATAGATGTGATGGCTGGAAAGGATAAGACTGGAGCGAACGCATTAGAACTAGGGTCAGGATTTTCATGTTTGCCTTCCATGTCAACGATTTAATGGAGGCAACACGGAAATGCTAGGGTTTACTTTGGAGAGAAGAGTGGGCTGAACAGTGACTCTCTGGTACCATGTTTGTTAGCAGAGGTAGGAAAAATATGATATTTTTAATATATTGGTTGAACGTAATTACAAAGAGTAGGATCATCTACTTAAATAGAAAAGAAGGCTAGGCCTAGAATATTGATTGATTAGGACTCCTTGATTTTAGGAATCATAATCAATTATCACTCTTACAATTTGAAATAAAACATAAAAACAAACCAAATCATTTTTAATAAGGAAATGTCGGCTATTAAACTATTTAACCCTAATTTGCCACCAAATGACAAAAAACACCCTTATTTCTCTACACTCCCTCAAGGTGAGCATAGATATCGATCATGCCCAACTTGCTCAAAAATCTTCAAAGTCTTGCTTCACCAGTGCTTTTGTCAATCCATCAGCTGTTTGTTGTGCAGAGGGCATGAAGGGAATGCAGATCACTCCATTTTCTAGCTTTCTTTGATAAAATGCGTGTCCATCTCTACATGTTTGGTCCTATCATGTTGGACAGGGTCATTTGCAATGGCAATTGCAGGCTTGTTGCCACAGAACAAGTTCAAGGGAATCTGAGGGTTCAACTTCAGGTCTTCTAAAACCTTTTTACAAACAATTCTTCACAGATTCCATGTGCCATTGCCCTGGATTCTGCCTCAGTTGTGTTTCTGGCTACAACAGTCTGTTCCTTGCTTCTCCAAGTTCAAGATTCCACCATACAAAGGTACAATATCCTTTAGTTGACGTACTATCCTTAGATACCGTCCAGTCAGCATCTGTGAAGATCTCAATGCTCATTTTCTAGCTTTTCTTGAACAATAACCATTCACCAACAGTCTCTTTTAGATACCTCATAATCCCGACCACAGCTTGGTAGTGGGACTGTCCAGGTGAATGCATGAACTGACTGAGTACTCCCACTGCATAGAAGATTTCAGGTTTGGTGTGTGCAAGGTATGTCTCAACTTTCCCACCAGCCTCTGATCCAGTTCTCTGTCAACTTCCTCCTCTTCGTCCTCTCTCTTTACCAACTTCAAGTTACTTTCCATTGGGGTGCTAGCAGGCTTGCATCCCAACATTTGTTTCCTTCAGCAGGTCCTGAAAATATTTTCTTTGGGATATCAGCTTCCCGTTATCTGACCTTGCTACTTTCATGCCTAGGAAGTACTTCAATGTTTCTAAATCTTTAATCTCAAATTCTTCTTCAAGTCTTTCTTTAGTTTGCCTTATCCCAAGAGCATCATCCCCTGTTAGAATGATATCATCCACATAAACTATGAGTACAATTATTTTCCTACCAACACTCCCTTTCACAAAAAGTGTATGATCAGCCTGAATCTGTCAAACCAGACTGTGGGGCTCAGTTTTAGGCCATACATGGACTTCTTCAGCCTGCATACCCTGGTTGATTCCTTCTGTCCAATCCCTAGAGGTAGTTCCATAAAGACTTCTTCCTTCAGGTTTCCATGAAGGAATGCATTTTTCACATCTAATTGGTGGAGTGACCAATCCAAATTTACAGCAACAGAGAATACAATCCTTATTGTGTTTTACTTGGCCACGAGTGAGAAGGTCTCAGTGTAGTGTAGCCCATATGTCTGACTATACCCCTTTGCCACCAACCTTGCCTTATATATCTCAATCTATTTTAAAAACCCACTTACATCCTACGGGTTTTTCCCTGTTGGAAGATCTGTTACCTCCCAAGTATCATTTTTTACCAAGGCCTTAAGTTCCTTTTGTACAATTGCTTTCCACTAAGGTATTTCTAGAGCCTCATGTATGGTTTTATGGATTTTATGGTTTGAATGCTGGATAGAAAGGCTTGGCGTGAGGAATATATGTTTGTGTAGGTCATGTAGTTTTGGATGGGGTATCTAGGGTGTTTGGTGCATTCCCTACGGGTTTCCTGATGGCGATTGGAACATTCAACAGGAGGTGTTCATTCTAAGTGTTAGGGTTAGACTTTGTGCTGGAATTTTGAGGTGAGTTCTGTGATATATGGTGCTTAGATGAAATAGGTGATGGAATAGGGGAAGATAACGCTCTTCTATTGTTGTCAGTGTGCTTAGATGTCTCTGGATCAGGTTCTTGGTCAGCCTGAGTGTTGGCATCTCTGCTTATCTTGGATTTAGGATACTTCCTAAAATAAGTCCAGCCCCTTGAATGGAGGTACAGGCTTACCAGGAGTTCTCAGATTGTGGTAGGTGCTACGTTTGTACTTGGACATCTCACACGCTTCACAATGAAAAATAGACAAATCTTTATTAATGAACAATTTTGGAAACAGAGTTTTTGTCAATTCCCAAAACTGGGATGCCCTAATCTAGCATTCCACAAATCTCATTATTGGATATAATTGATGAACTGTAACATCTAGTCTTAGGTTCTTCCTTATTTTTATCAACATTTATTTCCTCCAACACATAGAGACCATCCAAGACTTTAGGACTACCAATATTCTTCCCCGAAGTTGCATCCTGCAACTTACAATCAACAGAGGAAAACATTATCTTACAGTTGGCCTCTGAGACCAACTTGTTAACAAAAATCAGGTTGCAGGACAATTTAGGTACATGAAGGGACCCAATGGAAGTTAAGTGAGGGAGAGATAGATACCGATCCCTTGCCTGCAATGACAACATTGGATCCATCAGCTATCTTGACCCTTACATAGGATCCATCAGCTATCTTGACCCTCTGATTTCCCCCACTAGGTAGATATGTATCAAATTTTTGTGAAGAGAAGGTCATATGGTTTGTTGCACCATATTCAATTATCCAGTGTGTGTCAAACCTGGCTTTTAAACTAGAAAGTGCAAAATGATAACCAGAATCAGCAATGTTGTATTTGGGATTGGTTTGGGTGGACATAAGTTGGCTGAGTCGCTCCAGGTGTTCTTTTGTAAAAGACAGAAATCCAAGGGTCTTTTCACCTTGTTCAGATGATACTTGGTTGGCCTTGCTGGTGTCTCCAGCTGCACCACTTTGCCCCTTAGATTTCCATTTTGAGGGCTTGCCATGTATTCCCCAACAATTCTCCCTGGTATAGCCCTTCTTTGCCGTGGTCACACACCAATTTTTGTTTTCTTCCTTTGTTGTGACCTCCTCTGACAGTCACCAAGGCAGATGCTTCAATGTTGGATTCTGAATTCTTAGCCACTGATCCAAGAATAATAGGATCCCTGCCCATGAACTTCCTCCGGGATTTTTCTATTCTAACATCAGAGAACACTTCTCTGAGTGTTGGTAGGGGTTTCCTTCCAAGAATCCTCTCCCTCGGCCCTCACTTCGTCCAGGGTTGGATTCAGCCCTGCTAAGATGAATACACACTTCATTCTCTCCTCTCTTCTTAAATTTGGTCCTGTCAGCAGTGCACTCCCAGCTGTCATCATGGCAGATGTCCAAATCGTTGCTGCAAACTTACAGTTTCATTGCTTGAGATTCCAAAGTTTTGTTTTCGGATCATATATGTGTGAAGAATTCTTTAGATTGGAGTACATTTCCTTGGCTTCCTCCTAGATGTCCTTGGGTGTAGGGCTGTAGGCAAGAACATGTGGGGCCTGGCAGTGGTTGGCTCCTTGAAATTGATAAGCCAAGCCATTGTCATGGAGTTCTTAGATTTCCGGGTTGCAGTCTAGGATCATTTGGCTCTGGCATCTTGGCTTCTCCCGGGAGGAATCCAAGTTTCCCTCTACCATCAATGGCTAACTTCATTGTCTGTGACCATTCCAAATAGTTTGATCCATTCACTCTTCGTGATATGAGAAGAAGAGCAGAGGAGGGGTTTGTTGCGTTTCCCTCCTCTCCAGTTACTGATGCTACTGCCTACTGGTCCAGTGGATCCGGATGTTGGGGTAGATGATCCACTACTCAGCTCTCCAACCATGATTGCTCTTAGATACATTTTTTTGGATCGTGGGTTTAGAGGAGCCCTAGCTCTGATACCATGTTAACAAAAGTAGGAAAAAGATGATCTTTTTATTATATTGGTTGAATGCAATTACAAAGAGTAGGATCATCTACTTAAATAGAAAAGAAGGCTAGGTCTAGAAACTTGATTGATTTAGACTCCTTGGTTTTAGGAATCATAATCAATCTTACAATTTGAAATAAAACAGAAAACAAACAAAATCATTTTAAATTAGGATATGCCGGCTATTAGACTATGTAACCCTGATTAGCCACCAAATGACAAAAACACCCTTATTCCTCAACAATGTTAAAGATAAACATAGTAAAAGAGGAATAATGGAGTAGATGAATTGTATGTGTGGGAATATTAATATTATTATTTAGTAATATTAGTATTATCAATATTTTACCGTATTATTAATATTATTATCAAGTTATATTAATATTATTAATCATTTACCTTATGGTTATTACACAATTATAGCTGTTAGATACAACTGTTAGTTGTAATCATTAATAGTAGTTGGGATTGCTAGCATTAATGGCACAACATCCTTCTTGTCCCCTTGTCTCTACTTGAGACTGTTGGTTGGATTTCTATTTAAACCAACCTCTCTCTCTTGTAATTAGCAGAAGAGTTTATTCAATAAACATTCTTTTATTCAGTTTTGAAGCTCTTCATGGTATCAGAGCCATTCGATCTATAATTGTCTGTTCATCTTCTTCAAAATGTCATCCCACAAAACTGAGATTGTTCCAAGAGAAAGTGGGTTATTACCGTCTGTTGGCAACTTAGATCATAGCTCAAATGCTATTTCAACCCGTAGATTAAATGGGAACAATTACCTCCTATGGTCTCACTCTGTCAAAATGTTCATAGCCGGGCAAGGCAAGATGGGATTCCTCACAGGAAGCCCTGCTCCCCCAGCAGCAGATAATGAGAAGTTTCTGCCATGGGACACTGAGAACAACATGGTCATGTCATGGCTTGTTCGTTCTATGACCTGAGAAATCTCGGAGAACTTCATGCTTTATGATACAGCCTAGGAAATTTGGAATGCTGCCAAGGAAGTGTACTCTAAAGTGGACATATCCCAGGGAGCTGTACTCTAAAGTGGACAACACTTCAGAGATTTATGGGATAAAAGCTAAACTGCAGAACATATCCCAAGGAGATCTTGATGTGACCCAATACTTCAACCTCCTGCTGAGATCTTGGCAACAAGCTGGATATGGTTGATAAGATCAAATGGAGCTGCCCTGATGTTGCTAAGAAATACAAGGAGGCACAGAGAAAGGGTCTTTAAGTTCTTGATTGGTCTGAATCAAGAGCTTGATGATGTAAAGGGGAGACTAATTGGTACTAAACCATTCCCCTCTCTAAAGTCTGTTTATGCAGAAGTTTGTCATGAAGAAAGCAGGAGGAAGATCATGCCTAAAGGTCCTCCTATCACTGCTGAGTAGGATAGTTCTGCCTTTTTTGCCAAAGGTAATCAAAAATAGGGCCAACAAAAGGAAAAAAAAGGAGAAAACTTGGTGTGACTTCGTAAAAAAGAACATGCCACACAAGGGAAACCTGCTGGAAGATACATGGAAAACCAGAAGGATGGAAACCTCAGAACAAAGAAGCAAAAGAAAACCATGCTAAACATGTATCTGGAGAAGTAGGATTCTCAAAGGAACAAAATGAGATCATCAAGAAATTGATTTCTCAGCCTGCTACCTCCTCTAACAAGGAAGAATCAGCCATTTTTGCCCAGACAGGTATGTTTGATGTTGCTCTTATGGCCAGTTCATATGATCAGTCATCCTGGATCATTGATTCAGGAGCTTCTAATCATATGACTGGATCCTTGGGTGTACTTCATGATTATATACCCTGCTCTCAGATTCACATGGTTAAGGTTGCAGATGGGACTTCTACAAGAGCAGTGGGGTCTGGATCTGTAACCTTAACCCCTGAACATACTTTAGGTCATGTGCTTTTTGTTCCAGCCCTTAGCTGCAATTTACTATCAGTTAACAGGATCGTCAAAGATTATGGATGCAAAGTGACCTTTACTAACAACTCTTGTGAATTTCAGGGTACAACCTTGAAGATGAAGATTGGCAGTTTTGATCCGCGGTCAAATCTGTTCATTTTTAAGAAGAATTGTAGTCAAGCTTTGTTGTCTTATAATCCTAGGAATCTTTGTAGTAGTTTGATTTTAATGAAGTTATCAGATGGCACTATCGGCTTGGTCACCCCAAGTTTGTGTATTTGTCTAAATTCCATCTTGGTCACCCCAAGTTTGTGTATTTGTCTAAATTATTTCCTAATTTATTCAAAGTTAAAAAATCTAGTTGTTTCCAGTGTGAAGTTTGCCAGATGTCTAAACATACTAGAACTTCTTATCCTAAAAGGACTGACCAAAGATCTTCACCCTTCACTCTCATTCACAGTGATGTGTGGGGGCCCTCAAGAGTTAAAGACACTAAAGGCTTTAGGTGGTTCATCACTTTTATTGATGACCATAGTAGAGCAACTTGGGTCTTTATGATGAGGGACAAATCTGAGGTTGGTTCTGTCTTTCAGAAAATTTACAACATGATTTTAAATCAGTTTGACTGTAAAATTAAACTCATCAAATCTGATAATGCTAAGGAGTATTTTGAAAAACACCTGGGTAGTTTTTTGGATCAACATGGGATTATTCACTTGAGTAGTTGTGATGCTCTACTTACGCCACTTATTTAATTAATCGCATGCCATCGAAAATCTTGAATTTTGAGACTCCCAGACAAGTTTTATTGAAAGAGTTTCCTAAGTACAAAGATGAGTCTTCCATTCCTCCCAAATTTTTTGGATGTACTGCATTCATTCACATTTATCCTCACAATAGAAGTAAGCTGGATCCTAGGAGCTTGAAATGTGTTCTGGTTGGGTACTCTAGTAATCAGAAGGGGTATAAGTGTTACTCCCCTGAGACTAGAAAGTTTTACAACACTTTAGATGTAAAGTTCTTAAAAAATATACCTACTTTCAAAATAAATCTGACCTTTCTACTCCTATTTGCAATGACTGGGATTTGGAACCTAATATGCATAACTCTGCCACTACTAATGATCTTGTGCACGAGAAAGACACTGATAACCATCAATGGACAGACCTCCCATTGTTCATGTGTATGGCAGGAAGAAAAAGAAACATTCATCTCAGGGGGAGCAGCCTGCTGAATCTAACTTATCTGATTTTCAGGCTGATAATCAACCTGTTGAGCAACCCTTACTTGATATCCAGCCTTGCACCCCTCCAAGTATAACTAGAATGCCTACTACACCTCACAGCATCACCAAGTTACATGATGCCCCTTCAATAAGTGACCACTCAAATTCCCCTGCTTCTGTGGGTCCTTTACCTGATGACAGACCTATTGCTATTAGAAAAGGTATAAGACCTTGCACTAAACATCCTCTCTAATAGCTTCATGTCTTACTCTGCTCTTTCACCATTTTTGTTAGTTCACAAAAAACCTTGATAAAACTGTTATCCCTAAAGAACATTCATGAAGCCAAGTCTCACCCCTTTGGCAATCCGCCATTAATGATGAGATGCAAGCTTTAATAAAAAATAGAACTTGGACCATTAGTGAATTGCCAGCTAGCAAGAAGCCTGTTGGGTGTAGATGGTTGTTCACCATCAAATATAATGCTGATGGATCCATCAACAAATACAAAGCTAGGTTGGTTGCTAAAGGCTTTACACAATCTTATGGTATTGACTACTTGGATACATTTGCCCCTGTAGCCAAGTTAAATACCATTAGGATTCTGTTTTCCTTAGCTATCAACCTTGACTGGCCTTTGTTCCAATTTGACATTAAAAATACATTTTCTAAATGGTGATTTGCAGGAGGATATTTACATGTATATTCCTCCAGGGTTTGAGTCTGGTAAAGCTCCAAATCAGGTGTGTAAGCTCAACAAGGCCCTATATGGGTTGAAACAGTCTCCAAGGGCCTGGTTTGCTAGGTTCTCTACAAGCAATGCAACTCTGATCACACCTTATTCATTAAAATATCTTCTACCGGGAAGAAATCTATTCTTATTGTATATGTCGATGAACTGGTGATGATCATGTGGCTAACCCTATTCTGAAAGATCACCTTGCCAAAAGCTTTGAAACTAAAGATCTTGGGCGCCTTAAATACTTTCTAGGCATGGAAGTAGCAAGAACTAAGTCTGTATTATGTGTCTCTCAGAGAAAATACATTCTTGACTTACTTACTGAAACTGGGATGCTTGGTTGCAAACCAGCTGCTACACCATGTGAATCTGGCATTCAGCTCACCAAGGATCCTACTGATAAGCCTGTCAACAAAGTCAGATATCAAAGACTTGTTGGGAAGTTGATTTACTTATCCCATACAAGGCCTAATATTTGCTATGCTGTAGGTCTTGTCAGTCAATTTATGCATAATCCTACCACTAATCATATGAATGCAGTTTACAGGATCCTAAGGTATCTTAAAGGGCAGCCTGGTCAAGGGATCTATTTCGAAAGACCGACCTGCGAGAGATGTTGATGTTCACACCGATGCGGCGGGGAGGCTCTCTAACTGATAGAAGGTCAACTACTGGATATTGCTCCTATGTCTGGGGCAATCTTGTGACTTGGAGAAGCAAGAAACAAGCCATTATCTCAAGAAGCAGTGCTGAAGCTGAATTTCGGGCTCTAGCACTTGGAATTTGTGAGCTCATTTGGCTAAAACGGGTACTGGCTGAACTACATATTCCTACCAGCAGACCAGTTTGATTGTTTTGTGACAATATATCAGCCCTCAAGATTGCTGAAAACCCTATCCATCATGACAAGACTAAAATGTGGACATCGATAAGCACTACATCAAAGAGAGACTTGACTACAAAGACATCTCTCTCCATCATATTCCTTCCTCTCAACAAGTTGCAGATCTACTGACTAAAGCTGTGCAACCTAGCATCTTCAAAGTTCTCCATTCCAAACTTGGTTGCTTAAACATTTACAACCAAGTTTGAGGGGGAGTGTGGGAATATTAATATTATTATTAGTAATATTAGTATTATCAATATTTTACCGTATTATTAATATTATTATCAAGTATTATTAATCATTTACCGTATGGTTATTACACAATATTATAGCTCTCAGATACAGCTGTTAGTTGTAATCATTAATAGTAGTTGGGATTGCTGGCATTAATGGCACAACATCCTTCTTGTCCCCTTGTCTCTACTTGAGGCTGTTGGTTGGATTTCTATTTAAACCAACCTCTCTCTCTTGTAATTAGCAGAAGCGTTTATTGCTCTTCAATATGTATTGCTCTTCTCATTAGCACATAGGTACAGACTAACACAATAATAAATAGGATAAACATAAGACTCCTAACCCCAAACTACTTCCGATCGATAAACACTTTAATAGACTCATAGCATGATAGACTATAACACATACGCTAATCATGTCAATATCTTCAACAAAAAGCATATGCTAGTTTGGATAATTGCATATGCAACAAATTTGTGTGATAGCGTTGCTGTTTTGCGCTCCTTTTCCACTCAAAGAAACTTGGTGTTTCATATATACTCATCATCTATATGGAGGAATATATATTTTCATGTTATATCGAGGGTAATATAGAAATTCTTTGGATTCAGTCAGAGAGATTTCTCCTGTCAGAAGAATGACATGAAGCAAGCTATAAATTATCTACTTCAGTTTCCTTTTCTTTAATTAGATGTCCAACAAAAGGTGTTTGATTGCATGACTGACCAAACTATCAATACGTTTCTTCTTTTGTGTCAATGGTTGCTGGTATCTTGGACCATGTTTTTTTTTATCTCACATGTACTCCGAATGTTTTGATGTCATGTTTTCAGTGTGTTTGTGATTGGGATGACCGCGGGAAGATGTTTAATGAAGTGGAAGCAATACTTCGGAGGCAGATTAAGGTTTATTTTTCTTCATTGCTTTTTCTCCTTAATCCTGCAAACTCAAACTTTTGGGTAGTTTGCACCTTTTTCTTTAATTATTTTTGTGTGATCTCCTAATAGGAAAAATCTGAATGACTTCTCGTCCTTAATGTTTTGCACTCGACATTTTTAGTCTTAACATTCTTTCTTTACAAAAATAAAATAAAATTAAGTTACTCATCAAAATACTGTTTGTCCCCATATTTTGATATTATGTTGGGATATATATACCCTCTCCCCTCCTTTTTATCCGAACAAGTTGCTAAAACATTTGTTCATTTTTACATGACAGTTTACTTTTCGAAAGCTATATTTATTGTCCTTTTTCCCACTTTACTATTATTTTTTAAGGTGGGTTCTAAAGGCACATACCTAATTATTTTCGGCACCCATTAAATGAATATTTTTTTTTTACTTTTAGGCACCACATTATTACTCAATACACAACATAAAAAAACAAAAATGAAATAACTACATTTTAGTCCCTACACTTATTAAAACTCCAAAACAACTAATTATACTCGACAACACTCTCTTCTCCGCCAAACCAAAACCCTAATTCATCTTCACCCCACACCCTCTTGCAGCCGCCGCCGCCCCCCGCTGCAAATCGGCTCCCCCATCCCCCATCCTCTACAACTAGTAAATCACCCCATCCCCTCTCTTCCACTTCCATCTCCAGCCTCCCTCCTCCTCCTCTTTTCAGTTTACTATCAACCCTATTCAAGATATCTTCTTCTTGTCCAGTTGGTGGAATCCGCCGGCGGCCATTATGCAAGGCTGTCGTCGGAGTAGCAGCAGAAGCAGGGACCAAAACATGGAAGAACGCGAAATTGAAAGGGTGAAATAAGCAAATCCCCCCCCCCCCCCCCCCCCCCCCCCCCCCCAAATCGACGTGTTTTTTTTTTTTTTTTTTTTTTTTTTTTTTTGTGGTGCTGAAATTCGAAGTCGGGGTTGAAGGAAATGGACTGACCGGAGGTGGGAGGCTGGGGAGATGGTAAATCGCCACTCCCATCTCTCACATTTCGCCGGAAAAAATGGTGGTTGGAGCTGTGATTTTTTTTTATTTATATTAGGAGTTATTATTCTTGTAGTTGGGTTTGTAAACACAAAATAATAGATTTTATGGAGCTTTAAAATGGTATATAGGGTGGCGGGTTTGGTGGTTTAGGGTGGCGGGTTTCATTTTTTTTTTTCTTTCTGAAAGGGGCTATGGTGTTGAAGGTGAGGGAGAGGAAGGGAATGGTGGATATGGTGTGTGTTGGGTTCGGTGGCGGGTTTGGTAGGTTGAAGGAGTTTGCAGATTAATGGTGGAAACGGTGGTTGTGGGTTTGGACTGTGGTAGGAAGGGGTGGGAGGTGTTTATGGGTGGTGGAAGGGAAGAACGAGATGGTGGTGGAGATGAATGGTGTTGGTGGAAGGGATGAAGGAGATGGTGGTTGATTGATTTTTTTATTAGTCAAGGACTTATTTGTATATTTTAAGAATTGTGTATAAGAAGTAATTGTGCTATTATTTTTGTGGTGTTTGAAGTAGAAAAACAATAAAAATATTATTGTGGTGCCGAAAGTAATAAATCGGGGTGCCAGAAGAGAAAGGGTGCCAAGAGTAAAATGGTATGTGCCTTTAGAACCCACCTTTTTTAATAGACGAGAGATTAAAAATAATATCGCATTAATTATACTTATTGTTTTTTGTTATTAAAATCAATGCAAATACCCCATTTTTTAATCAATGTGATTTTGGAAATTTGTTCAACTATTAAGGGATGAATGGAGTATTATGTTGGAACTATAAATTTTTATTGTTACTCACGTATTAATGTTCCCCTCTGTAATGCTGCTGTGTACCGTTAGGGAAAGACTTTATTTTTACCTTTCTCTATTCTTACCCAGCTGGACCGACTCTTGACTTGTTACTGTTGGACTTTGCAACTTATTTGAATACCCTGTACTTCCACCAATTTGAATGAACGAGAACAATCCTTTTTTTACTCCTTTTATCTCTAATTCTAACATGGTATCAGAGCACAATTCGATCCTAAGCGATCTCAAAATCTACATTTTTTTCCGATGGATTCCAATTCGACATCAACGATTGGGATAAACCCAAGACCTGACTCCTCCAGCTCGTCTTGAGGGGGAGTTAACATATCTGTGGTACCCATTCCAGTAATCTAATCGAATGGGAAAAGTATTTTCAGTGGTCCCGTTCTATCCGGATTTTTATCACCGGAAGAGGGAAATAAGAGTTCTTAACAGGTGATGTTGACATCCCAGGTGGTGGTGACTCGACTTATAAACGATGGAAAGTCGAAAATAGTTTCGTGATGTCTTGGCTCCTTGGGTCGATGATTCTCAAAACGGTAGAAAACTTCATTTTCTTCAATTTTGCTGAAGAAATCTGGAATGCCGCCAAATAACTATAGTAAAAAAGGATAACACATCCGGAATTTATGAAGTAGAGGCCAAATTACAAGATCTCAAACAAGGAGATCTTAATGTCACAGGTTATTATAATATGCTCTCTCCATCATTGCAACAATTGTATGTGTTTGAAGACATTCCATGGAGTTGTTATGATGATTCCAAGAGATATAATGAATTCAAGGAACGAAAGAGCAATCTGTGAGAGTGTTCTCCCCTGAAGATGATGCTGATTAAAGAATATTATGTTTTCAAAAAAGGTGACATCCGGAGATTCTATGACTTTTCCTATTTCAATGTCAAAGCACCCATACCCCTTCTTATTTGTAGAGTACCCAACAAACACAGACTTGTTAGATCCGGATCTAGTTTGCCCTGGTTGTATGTTCGTGTGAAGGCCACGCATCCAAACACTTTTAGAGGCAAATTTTGAACCATCCTAGTGTATGGGAAGAAACTTTTGAGTTCATTAATGGGTTTTTTTATAACTTAGGATTTTAGACAGGAGCCTATTGATCAGATATACTCCATTCATTAGGGCCTCTCCCCATAAATATTTCGGACTTTTGGAGGCCAGCATAAGGGATCTCACCACCTCATGCAAATATCCGTTTTGTCTTTCAGCTTCACAATTCTGTTGTGGTTTATGGACATATGAGCTATGGTGAATGATTCCCTTTGCCGATAAAAATCTTGTAAAAGGTCTTTGTAGTACTCAGTTCCGTTCTCAAAATTTCAATTTGGGTGTGGAACCGGGTACCTTCCATGTTATAAATTTGTATAAAAGCACTTTTCACTTCTGATTTTTCTTTTAATAAGTATACCTAAGTCAACCGTGTGTGATCATCAATAAAAGACACAAACCATCTCTTCCGTTCACAATTTTATGTATTGAGGGACCCCAAACATCACTGTGAATGAGGGTGAATGCGTTGGTGGGTTTGTAGGGTTGAGGAGCATATGTGCTCTTTGTGTTTAGAAAACTCACAGACATCAGAATGAAATTCAAAAGTTTTTTTATTAATGAAAAGTTTTGAAAACAATTTCTACAAATACCCAAAACTTGGGTGACCTCGGTCTATCATGCCAAATCATGGCTTCATTATTGTACATAATCAAAGAGCTATAACATTTTAATCTAGGAATAGCCTCGAGTTATTCATATCCCTTTCCTCCAGGATGTAGAGACAATCTTGCACTTTAGCATTGCCAATCCCCCTCTGCAAATTCTCCTCCTGAAACTTACAATCAGCAAGGGAGGATGTTAGTTTACAATTAGCCCCTGAGACTAACTTGCAAGCTTACAAGATAGCTTAGGAACATGCAAGACTCCATGGATGGTAAGAGAGGGTGAGATTGTGACTGATCCCTCCAACTATTGCTGCATAGGATCCATCAGCTACTTCCACTTTCTGATTCCTTGCACATAGGAGATAGGACTGAAATTTTTCAGAAGAACAGGTCATATGGTATGTTGTACCTGGATCAAGGATCTAGTATGCTCCATACTTAGGGTTTTGAGCAAAGAAAGCGAAGGTGTTACCAGAATTTGCAAGGTTGCATTTCGGGCACGTGTGACTGGTAAGGAGTTGGCTAAGTTGCTCATGTTGTTGCATTGTGAATGACAGGAGTCTAGAAGCTTTTCGATCTGGTTCAGATGACATTTGATTTGCCACACTGTCTCTCCTCCAGTTGCACCACCATGGCCTCATGGTTTCCAGTTTGGTGGTTTCCCATGAATTCTGTTGGAAATTCTGTGTCCTTTTTTACCCTTCTTGTACTGTAGCATATGTAACTTATTGCATCCCTTTATTTATCCTTAATCTTCTATTAATTAAGGAGTTAGTTAGGATGCAATAAGGCGTTAGTTTGTCTTTTTCCTAGTAGTAACAAGTCTTTGGGCCACTATCCCTTTATTACCGTTGGAACAGTGTTCCCAGCACCCTCTCTCATCCAACTAGCCGTTGGAGCCTTTCCTAAAGTGTATTTAAGGGAGTGGTAGTTGTAATAGCATTCAATGAGTTTTTATTCTAATAAAACTAGAATACTTTCCTCTCATTGCTTTATTTCTTACATGGTAGCAGAGCTTTAGGCTCTTTTCTGGGATTTTTCAAAATTCTTCTCCCTCTTTGAATAACTGAATCCTCTGCAACTAGTATGTCCACTGATTCTATCAATTCTGAAAATCCCATACCTTCTGGAGAGCTTCAAAACATTCAGCCTGCATATAAGCTGAATGGAAAAAATTATCTCAAGTGGTCACAATTTGTCAGAACCTTCTTGAAAGGTAGAGGCAAACCGAGCCACCTGCGGGACCGGTCTGCTCAGGATGATCCCAAATTTGCCAACTGGGACGAGAAGGATTCTATGGTGATGTCTTGGCTCTGGAGCTCAATGATTCCAGAAATCAATGATACTTGCATGTTCCTAGAGTCTGCTAAGGCAATCTAGGATCATGTGAAGCAAACTCACTCAAAGGTTAATGATGCTGCCCAAATTTATGAGATAAGGGCAAGGATTCAAAACACTAAACAAGGTAACAAATCTATTACTGAATACTCTGGTCATCTCCAAAATCTCTGGCAAGAATTAGATCACTATCAATGCATCAAAATGAAAGATAGTGATGATGCCGCCATTTTAATGAGAATGATGGAAAATGAGAGGATTTTTGCCTTTCTTACTGGTTTAAACCAAGAGTTTGATCCAGTCAGGGTTCAAATCTTGGGGAAAGAAACTCTTTCTACTCTGAATGAGACAATATCTATTGTTAGAACCGAAGAAGGAAGAAGGGGTGTCATGCTTGACCTTATAAATACTGAGAGCTCTGCTCTACTTGTTGGTCCTAACAGATCTGGATTTCCTAAGACAAATGAATCTAGGGAAATTCCAGAAAAGAAGCCTTTTAATGTAAGGCAAAATCAAAGAACCTCTGATAGAGATAACCTCTATTGTACTCACTGCAAGAAAAGTAGACACACCAAGGAATTTTGCTGGAAGTTGCATGGAAGACCTGGGAAGAATAATGCCTAGGCTTATGCTGCAAATTCGAGTAGTAAAGAAGAAGGCACTCAGGGGGTGAATCAGACTGCTTCAAGTCAAAACTCCATCATTGGACAGACTGAGATTGAAAAGTTAAGGAAGTTCCTAGATACCTTGGAAAATCCATCATCTGCTATGGTTTTCTCAGGTATGGCTTCTCTTAACCTTTTAAATCAAAAGGTCACTGAGGGGTGGGTTGTGGACTCTGGGGCTACTGATCACATGTCCTATGATTTGAATATGTTTGAATCCTATGTTCCCTGCAAGACTAACAGGAGCATTACTGTGGCTAATGGCTCTACTGTTAAGGTTGTTGGGACTGGGGATGTGAAATTAAATGACTTCTTAACTCTTAAGGGAGTCTTATTTGTTCCTGAACTGTCAGCTGACGTTGTATCTGTCAGAAAATTAACTAGAGATTCAAATTGTTATGTTTTATTCTCTACTAATTTCTGTGTGATCCAGGAGTTGGCAACAATGAGGAAGATTGGACTTGCTAGGATAAGAGATGGTCTCTATTTTGTGAATGACCAAAGGGGAGATGAAAGAACCTTTCAAAAAACCTTCTGTTTTTCCAAGAATAATATTGATAAACTCATGATGTATCATAGAAGATTAGGACATCCTTCATTTCAAATTTTAGGACATTTGTTTCCTAGTTTATGTAAGGGTTTAAATGCTGAAAATTTTAAATGTAATGAATGTATTTTTGCTAAGCATCAAAGAGTTAATTACCTTATTCAATCTCACTTTGCTTCTAATGCTTTTGATCTAATTCACAGTGATGTTTGGGGCCCTGCCACCTCTCCTAACATCAATGGTGCTCACTGGTTTGTCACATTTATTGATGACTACACCAGGACCACCTGGATATATCTAATGAAACACAAGTCTGACTTGACTCTTGTGTTTCCTGTGTTTTACAACATGATTCATACTCAGTTTGACACTAAGGTCAAAAGATTAAGATCTGATAATGCGAAGGATTACTTTAACAAAACTCTCAATCCTTTCTTTGAAGAAAAATGGATTATTCATGACTCTTCTTGTGTTCATACACCCCAACAAAATGGGGTGGCTGAAACAAACAACAGACATCTCCTAGAAACTGCAAGAGCTTTGTTATTTCACATGAATCTTCCTAAAAACTACTGGGGAGAGGCAGTCCTTACTGCTGCTCATTTAATCAATAGGCTTCCCAGTAGAGTTCTGGAAAAGAAAAGTCCTATTGAAGCTTTGAAAAGTGTGTATACTGACTGTTTGAAATTTGAGGGACTTCCTCCCAGAGTTTTTGGGTGTGAAGTTTTTGCTCATATTCATATACCTAACAGGGGAAAGCTTAACCCAAGGGCCCTAAGATGTGTGTTTATTGGCTATTCAAACACACAAAAGGGGTATAAATGCTACCACCCCCCAACTAAGAAAGTCATCATATCTAAGGATGTGATATTTTATGAAAAAAATTCTTAACTTTTTGAAACGCCTACATCTAAGGGGGAAAACTTACACTCTGATCTTGAAAAAGATTTGTATCTCCTTGATAATACCCCTGATCATACAAGTCAGGGGGAGAAGGCTGATCAAAGTATCAGTGAGGGAGATCCAGATATTAATGAGGAAACTCATGAATCTGGTGATCCTCAAAGTAACAAAGAACCTATTATCTATACTAGAAAAAAATGGATCAAGTTGAAGAATGTGGTTCCTCCTGAAGAGGGTACTATCCTTGAGCAGCATACTGAGAATGAGGAAGTCCACCCCTCTGATCATGAGGGCCTATCTAGAACTCAATCAACTGAAAATGATGAGTTGTCTGAGTCCTGTGATAATATTTCTGAAGTTCCTTTGGAAGAAAAGAACATTCCCATTTCCAAATGAAAAGGCAAAAAAGGGCATGTACTCAACACCCATTGAGGAATTTTTTATCTTACAATAAAATTTCTCAAAAACAGAGGAATTTTATGAAAAGATTGATCAATGATTCTATTCCTAAGAATTTAAATGAGGCATTGACTCATGAAAACTGGACAAATGCTATGAAAGATGAAATGAAAGCCTTGGAAAAAAAAAACAAGACTTGGGATCTTGTAATCTTGTATCTCTTCCTAAAAGTGCAAAAACAGTGGGTTGTAGATGGGTTTATACAATCAAATACAACTCTGATGGAACATTAGAGAGATATAAAGCTAGGCTTGTTGCAAAAGGATACACCCAAACACATGGGGTGGACTACTTTGAAACCTTTGCGCCTGTAGCAAATATGAACACCATGAAAGTCTTGTTGTCTTTGGCAGTCAACTTAGACTGGAAGTTACATCAATATGATGTAAAGATTGCCTTTCTTCAAGGAGATTTGGAGGAAACCATTTTCATGGATGTTCCTCCAGGTTTTCAGACTGATAAGGGTAAGGTGTGCAAGCTAAACAAGGCTCTCTTTGGATTAAAGCAATCCCCTAGAGCCTGATTTGGAAGGTTTGCCAAAACAATGGTGAACCTAGGCTACAAACAGAGTCAAGGGGATCATACCCTATTTATAAAGCATAATCAATCTGGGAATATCTCTGTTCTCCTAGTGTATGTTGATGATATCATCATTACTGGGGATGATGTGGGGGGCAATGCGTTCCTAAAGTCTTTTCTATGCAAAGAATTTGATATAAAAGAGCTAGGGAAGTTGAAATACTTCCTAGGGATTGAAGTTCTATACTTTGAACTTGGAATATTTATCTGCCAACAAAAATACATTCTGGATCTCCTTAAAGATCTGGGAAAGTTGGGGTTTAAGCCAGTGGATACACCTATTGATCCTAATCATGGCTTAACTCTTGCACCAGAAGATGAACCAGTGGACAAGCAATCTTATCAAAGGCTAGTGGGAAGGCTAATCTATCTATCTCACACCAGACCTGACATTGCTTATGCTGTAAATATAGTGAGTAGATAATGCACAATCCCAAGAAATGTCATCAGAAGGCTGTTGAGAGGATTGTTCATTACCTAAAGAGAGCTGTCCAGGCAAGGGCATTCTGTTTAAAAAGGGGAATCATAAGACTATGGCTGCTTACACAGACTCAGATTATGCAAGGTGTCAAGATGATAGGAGATCTACATCTGGTCACTGTGTGTTCTTATTTGGGAATCCTATAGCATGGAGAAGTAAAAACAACCAGTTGTTGCAAGGTCCAGTGCAGAAGCAGAGTTCAGATCCCTTGCTATTGGTGTATGTGAATTACTATGGCTCAAAATCATTCTGGATGATCTTTGGATCCACAGAACCCTCCTATGACCTTATACTGTGATAATCAGTCAGCCATAGACATTTCACATAACCCTGTGCAACATGATAGAACCAAGCATGTGGAAGTGGACAGACATTTTATCAAAGAAAAACTGGACATTGGGTTGATCAAGACTGCCTTTATTCACTCACAAGAGCGAATTGTTGATCTCCTAACAAAGGGCCTACCAAAAAGACCTTTCCAATATCTCCTTGGCAAGCTGGGAATGATTGATATCCATTCACCAGCTTGAGGGTGAGTGTTGGAAATTGTGTTTTCCTTTTTTCACCCTTCTTGTACTGTAGCATATGTAACTTATTGCATCCCTTTATTTATCCTTAATCTTCTATTAATTAAGGAGTTAGTTAGGATGCAATAAGGCTGTTAGTTTGTCTTTTTCCTAGTAGTAACAAGTGCTGGGCCACTGTCCCTTTATTACCGTTGGAATAGTGTTCCCAGCACCATCTCTCATCTAACTAGCCGTTGGAGCCTTTCCTAAAAAAACGGTTAAACCCTAAAAAGTGTATTTAAGGGAGTGGTAGTTGTAATAGCATTCAATGAGCTTTTATTCTAATAAAACTAGAATACTTTCCTCTCATTGCTTTATTTCTTACAAATTCCCCAACAATTGTCCTTGGACTGACCTTGCTTTTTGCAATCACACCAAAATTTCTGCTTTTTGTTCCTGTTGTCCCCTCTCGCAGTGACCAAGGCTGAAGTCTCCATGGTGGAATCGTGGTTTCTTGTCATCACTTTCCTTCTAGATTCCTCTCTCCTTACCTCAGAAAAGACTTCTCCGAGAGATGGGAGGGGTGATCTTTCTAAAATTCTTTCTCTAACCTCATCCACGGACTGATCCAGACCTGCCAAAAATGAGTATATTCTCTTATTCTCCTCCTTAAATTTGGTGTTGTCTGCAGGACATTTCCAGCTAACTGCATGACATATATCCAATTCTTGCCACAGGCTGACTATCTCATTGTAACAGGTGGTCACATCTCTGGTTTCTTGTTTGAGATTCTAGAGTCTGGTATTCAATTCGTAAATCTGTGAGGAGTTTTCCAAGTTTGAGTACATCTCCTTCACAGCCTCCTAGATGTCTTTTGCTTTTTTGAAGAAGCATGTGGGGCCTAGCAGTGGTTGGCTCCATAGAATTAATGAGCCTGGCTATTGTTGCCGTTTTCCGACTTCCAGGATCCAGATTTGGGGTCATTTGGTCCTGGCATCCTGCTTTCACCTGTGAGGAAACCCAGTTTCCTCAGCCATCAATGGCAAGTTTGATTGTTTGGAGCCATTTCAAATGATTGGTCCCAATTCAATTTCCTTGAAACAAGGAGAACGGAGGAAGTGCTCGATGTATTTCCATCTTCTCCGTTTACTGGGCCATTAATTGCAGAGTTGTGAGTAGATGAATTGCTACTCACCTCCCCTGTCACGGCTGCCTGATTATTCATGTGAATTCAGGGTTTGAACTAGGTTTTTTCGAGAGAACCTAGCTTTGATACCATGTTACAATAATAAAAGACATCTGGAACTTTATTTTATTAATTCTAAGTGAATTACAAGACTGATCAGGCCATATATATATATAGCCTACTAGGATGAGAGCCCTAGCTCCTTACAACTCCTTGATTTCAGGGATCACAATCACACTAGAAAGGAAACTAATAAAATAGATTAACAGTCAAATCAAAACAGCCTACATGGCTTATTATTTGACTAAAGCCCTAAAACATAATTGATTTATTAAAAAAAGACATAGCACCCTTATTCTCACTAGATTCCTAAGACTGTTTATGAGGCTAGGACTAGTCCCAAATTGCAGGCTGCCCAAAATGTTGAAATGAGTGCCTTGAGAAACAATAAAACCTAGGAGATTACCTCTTTACCACAGAGTAAAAAACACTTGGGCTGTAGGTGGATATTTAATATTAAATACAATGCTGATGTTACTATAAATAAGTACAAGCAAGTTTGGTAGCCAAAGGATTTACACAATCCTATGGCATTGATTTCCAAGATTCCTTTGCCCCTGTAGCCAAATTGAATACCGTCAGAGTCTTGTTTTCTATTGCTATCAACCTAGATTGGCCCATTTTATCAACTAGATCTCAATATTGCTTTCCTTAATGAGAACCTAGAAGAAGAGGTTTACATAAAATGTGCAAACTTAATAAATCTCTTTATGGCCTTAGTGTTGTTAACGAGCAAGCCGAACTGAGTAGCAGTTGTTCAAACTTCGTTTTTTAGGTCACGAGCTTGTTCGTGTTCGTTCGTATTCGTTCGTTTACTAAATGAATTAAAAAAATATGTTCAAGCTTGTTTCGTTAAGGTTACGAGCTTGTTCACGAATGTTGTTTAATAAACGGACATAAAATTATGTTCAAACTCAACTCATTTATAAAGAAAATTTGTTCGAGTCCGTATTTGAGTTTGTCTTGCTACACGTATTTTTGCATCTCAACTCGAGTTTGGCTCATTAAAGTATAAAAAATTAAGTCCAAATGAATAAACAACAAAGTACACAACAATATTCAAACATTATAGTAATTAGTAACAAAAAATTAGGATAGCTCTATGAATATTCGATAAAATTACTCTAGAGTATCTATTAGATTAATAAATATCTTACCATCTAATGAGTTAGAGTTAGGTTGTACATTGGTTTATCAATATAAGCAGATTCGCGAACATAATCGAACGTTCGCGAGTAAATCCGTGTTTGTTCGTTTACGAAACGAGCTTATAATATTGTTCAAACTTGGTTCGTTAAGCTAAATAAACGAACGATCACGGATAGTAAAGAGTCGAACATGAGTTTGTTTGTGAGCGGCTCTGATTGTTGTTAGTTTAACAACACTATACGGCCTAAAATAATCCCAAAGAGCTTAGTTTGGAGATTTACTAGGATTGGCAAAGAATGTGGTTACAAACAATGCAATTATGATCGCACCCTTTTCATCAAAACTAATACTTCTGATAAGAAGTCTATCCCCATTGTTTATGTTGATGACATTATCATCACAAGTGATAATCAGGAAATTGCTAATCTAAAACAACTCCATGCTCAAAAGTTCGAGATCAAGGATCTTGGCCCAGTCAAGTACTTTCTTGGCATGGAAATTGCCATAACTAACCCTGGCATCTGTCCCTCAATGAAAATGTAGACTTGATCTTCTCACTGAGACATGGATGCTTGGGCGTAAACTTGCTTCCACTCCCACTGAGGCAGGTATGAGGAACGATATCATAGGCTTGTTGGTAAGTTGATATATCTCTCACACACCAGTCCGGATATTTGCTATGCTGTTGGATCTGTAAGTCAATTTATGCATCAACCTACTGAGTTGCATATGAAAGCTATTATCGAATCCTTTGATACTTAAAATTGAGGCTTAGTGAAGGATTGTACTTCAAAAAATCCGATTGCGGGGATGTGAACGTTTTTTTACCGATGCTAATTTGGGGGGGGGGGGGGGGGGGGTTTTCTCTCACTGGCATACGCTCACCTACTGGATGTTGCATCTACTTATAAGGCAACATTGTAACCTGGAGGAGTAAAAAACAACCTATCATATCTAGGAGAAGTGTTGAAGGCTTGAAGCTGAGTTCAGGGCCTTGGCCCTTGGCATCTGTGAAGGGATATGGCTTAGAAGAGTACTTCAAGACCTTCATGTACCCATCTTAGAGCCTATAAGGCTGTTCTGTGACAACGCATCAGCTGTGAGATTGCAGAAAATCCTATACATCACGACAAGAATAAGCATATTGATACTGACAAACTCTACATCAGAAAAAAAAAGTGGGATGTGGTGATATTTCTCTCATTTACTCCCTCCGTCCCATTTTATTTGTTCCGTTTGACTTTTCAAACAGATTAAGAAAAATGTAGTTAATGCTTTGTATCTCATTAAATGATCTAATATTTTTACATTCATGCCCTTTAAATATTTGTTGGAGCATTTTATAATCCACACTTTTTTGAAAATATTGTAAAGAGGGAAGGGCATTTGAAGAAGTTTGGCAATAAATGCACAAAGTGGATACTTATTTTTGGACAAACAAAAAATGAAACGTGGACAAATAAAATGGGACGGAGGGAGTACATCTAGACTACACATTGTTTCTGATATCCTCACTAAAGCTGTGTCCCTTGGTGTTTTTCAAGGTTACATCCTAAGCTTGGTTGTATCAATATCTACAACCAAGCGTGAGGGGGAGTGTAAGAATAATAAAATTATATCATAGTAAAATTATATTATGTATGTGGTATGTAGCGATAGTTTACTTTCTACTGTTGTACCGTTAGTATTCTTTTATCAGGTGGTTAAGAGTTGGTGTTATTACCACCGTAATTAGTTAGCTGTCAACTGCAATTACTAATTGTCGGTCATTTACTTGTAACCTTCCGGCTGCTAGTTTTACTACTTAAACCATCTTACTGCTCTTTTTACTACAACAAAGAATATTTTTCTTCATGTGTTTCTGTATTCTCTACAGTATGTTACAACCGACGCGAACAAATGGAGTACAAATCTCTTTAGAAAGTAGCTTCTCTCGAACGAAATGACGATCAACTTTAATATGCTTCGTTCGCTCATGGAATACAAGATTCGAGGCAATGTGCAGTGCAACCTCATTATCACAATGTAACGGTATTGGATATGAAATGGGAAGCCAACTCTAAGAAAATACTTAATCCATGCCAACTCACAACAGTCATTAGCCATGGCCTAATATTCCGCTTCTGCACTTGACCTGGACATAACAGGTTGCTTTTTACTCTTCCAAGTAACCAGATTACCACCCAAAAACGTACAATACCCGGAGGTGGACTTCTATCAGACGAGGAACCGGCCCAATCAACATCTGTATAACCTTCAACGTTCAAATGTCCATTCGGCTTGTAAAGAATGCCATAGCCTGGTGCCTTCTTCAAATACCTCACAATATGTATAAGTGCGTCCCAGTGTGGTTGTCTAGGGCACTCCAAGAATTGGCTCACCACACTTCCTCATATGCAGTATCTGGCCTCGTAATGGTCAAGTAATTGAGGCATCCCACTGGTCGTCTGTACCGACCAGGAGAATCAAGAATCTCTCCAACATCTTTTCGTAACTTCTGATCGGGATCCGTAGGAGTATGTAACGGACGACAGCCAAGTAATCCGGTTTCCTGCAAAGATCAAGCATATATTTTTTCTGGCACAAAAAGATCCCTACACTTGATCTAGCTACATCAATACCGAGGAAATAACGGAGTTGCCCCAAATCTTTAGTATGAAATTGTCTACCCAAGAACTCTTTTAGCCATGCTCATCATCCCCTGTAATCACAATGTCATCTACCTATACAAGAAGAAAGATGGATCCGCATGTGGATCATCTAAAAAATACGGAATAATCGGTCTGACACTGTCGTAATCCAAACTCTTTCACCTTTTCTGAGAACTTACCAAACCATGCACATGGGGATTGCTTAAGGCCATACAATGCCTTACGTAACCTACATAAATACCCAGACTCCCCCTGAGCAACAACCCCGGAGGTTGCCCCATATAAACCTCTTCGGGTAAATCACCCTGCAAAAAGGCATTCTCAAAGTCTAGCTGATACAACTTCCACCTGAAATTAGCATCAATCGACAAAACAATACGAATAGAAGGCATCTTAGCAACAAGGGAAAAAGTCTCCACATAGTCAATGCCGTACGTCTGAGTGTAGCCATTGGCTACCAACCGATCCTTAAGGCATTCAACTGTGCCATCAGATTGGTACTTAACAGTATAAACCCAACGACAACCAACAATAGTCTTACCAATGGGAGCATGGACGTGATCCCACTTACCATTATCCTAAAGGGCAGTCATTTCATCCCTCCATAGCCATCCTCCAACCACAATGAGATAAAGCCTCCCGCAAAGTCTTAGGAACAGAAACAGAAGCACCAGCAGAAACAAATGGTAAATATTGAGGAGAGAGGCGATGAGAGGAGACAATATTACCAATGGGATGACGAGTGGTGGCGGACCTAGTGCGATGTGCAATGGGCCGAGTATCATCGGGGTTAACGGATCCCCCCGGAAGAGAAGACTGAGCCGTGTCTAAAGCAGTGGTGGGTCGGTGACGGAAATATGTATGAATCATAGGAGGAAGGTCCTCATCAATAGGCAACGCAGGGAGGGGTGGATTGGTGTGGTGGTCCGTGGGGTAGGTCACGGTTGGAGGATCCAAAAAGGAGGTGTCTTGTAAAAGAGTGGGAAAATACGGTGATGACTCATCAAACGTAACATCAGCGGAAACAAAATATCGACGAAGGGTGGGACTAAAACACCGATAACCTTTCTGGATGCAAGAGCCTAAAAAATACACTTTGTGGCACGTGGATCGAACTTATCGTGACCGGGGCCAAGGTTGTGGGCATAACACATGCACCCAAATATGTTTAGAGGCACAGTAAAAGGCTGACCGGAGGGAGACAAAATTGAGAAGGGTGATTGACCTTCAAGGTTTTTGGTTGGCATACGATTAATGAGGTAGCACGACGTAAGTACATCATCACTCCAAAAGTGTTTAGGAACATTCATATATATCATCAAGGTACGGGCCACATTTTTTACGTTCCGCCACTCCATTTTGTTGAGGTGTATATAGACAGGAAGACTCATGAATAATACCATGGTCAGAAAGGTATTATGAAAATTGGTGCTTATACTTTCGAGCATTATCGGTACAACCGACATGAATTTGTGTACCAAAGTGATTTTTAACTTCTTGGTGAAACAAATGGAAACAATCAACAAGTTCGGTTCGAGATTTTAGCCAGTAAAGCCATATCATACGAGAATGATCATCCACAAAGGTAATAAAATATCGAAATTTACTCGAAGCAATATGAAATGGACCCCATATATCGGAGTGAACAAATTCAAAAGGAACATCCCTTCACTTATTGACACTAGTTTTGAAAGATGACTACAATGCTTACTAATTTGAAAGGCTTCACAATTCAAAGATTCCAAGTGATTGATTCCCTCAGTTTGCTTTTTCAGAATAGGGACGGATGAGCTAACCGGCAATGCCACTCCATGGGAGATGACCTTGCTTTAAACACAGCTTGGTTATGGGAATCATCAAAGGCGTAGAGGCCTCCTACTTAATGACACGTACCAATCTTCTTCTTCGTTTGGAGATCCTGCAAGAGACATGAATCGGGGAAAAAGTAAATGAACAATTCAAATCTTTAGTCAAACGATTCACAGATATAAGATTATATGGAAATTATGTAAGGAATAAGGAAGATGAATGTCAGAATTGAGTGAGATTGTGCCAATGCCCACAATTTGAGCCGTGGAACCATTGGCCAAAGTAACAGTCTTCGGGGTGAGTAATTTGTGATATTCTGAAAAAGAAGATGATGACAAACTAGACATATGATTAGTGGCTCCAGAATCAAGGATCCACTGTGTCGTTTGGAGAGTAGACCCGAGGAGACTCTATCTAGTTTGAGCCAAGTTGGCCATAGAGGCTTCCATGTCTACCTTCTATCTTTTCAATTTTCGATACTCCTCCTTAGAAATTGTAATTTGATCACTGTCCTAAGCCGAATGAGCGTGAGATTGAAAATTGGCTGGTTTGCCGTGAAGATCCCAACAATTATCAATATTGTGATTCGTTCTGCCACAATGATCACACTTAAGTGATCCTCTTCCACCTCGGCCCCCACGTGCTCCACCACAAGAATTGCCCGACCACCACGGGACGACCTTCCACCTCGGCCTCCTCTACCTCCATTAAAATCTTCCTGAAAAGCAGCCTTTTCCTCAACGTTTTTCTCGATTTCATGAGATCGGGAACATTTATGATCGATGGTCATGCGCTGCAACATAGAGAACACTTCCGGTATAGTAGGAAGTTGGGTCCCACCGAGAATTTGTGCACGAACTAGTTCAAATTCAGGCTTTAATCCCGAGAGAAACCGGATCACATCCATATCATTCCTTTGTTTCTCCATAGCACTCACATCGGCGGTAAGGGCTGATACATATTCCTTTCTTCACAAATACTCATGACTTGGGAGTAGTAATCTTCCAAACTTTGATTTCCCTGTTCCAACTGGAAGTACTGTTTGCAAACATCATACACACGTGACAAAATTTCAGTACCAGAATACATGTGACGCAGCCTAGATCAGATGTCTTTGGCTGAATTCAAATACAAAAGGGTGGAGCAGATATTCGGCTCGGTACTGTTCAGCATCAAGGACATAACTTGTGCATCATCTTGACGCCAAGATGAAGCCCTCAGGTCATCCTTTTATCTTTGACGAGATGATGATCCATACCCTTACCAGTCAAGTATATCTCGATCGATCGGGACCATATAACGTGTAATTTCTATCATTTAACTTAACCGAAGAGGCTGTTGTTGGTGCCGACATCGGACTGAATAAACTGGGATTGGAGTCAGCTTTGATCTCCATCCTGGAACAAACTGAAACAGTTAATTTTTTTTTTTTGGCGGCTGTAGGGTTTTCAGATCATAGGAAGAAAAGTGGGTGTAAGCGGCTCTGATACCATGTTAAGAAATACACGGTTCAGACAAATAGAAAGAAAGAGGGATATTTTCTGATGACCCCTTCTACTACACTTTATTACTTTATATAGGAAAAACCCACACAGTACATAGCCATAACCCTAATGGGCTTTCTTGCCCAACATGCCATAACCAAGTCGGTCTAAACCCTAGCCGGCACATACATAATACAACGCACACACTATCTCATATTCTAACAAAAAACAAAACTATTACTATTGTTGGGCATTTAACTCTGCCACAATATACTACTCTTGTTCACGTGTTGACAAGGTCACACGTGAGGCGTGTGTAAAGATGCAAATGTATAAATTACTAGTCTCCTTAACAACTTGAACTTTTAGATGAGTTGGTAATTAATTTATCAATACACATCTCTCCGCATATTAAATACTTAGGGCACTTGCACCAGCTATCCTATTTTACATCACCAAAATAATATAAAATAATACATATTTCTATTATACAACATCTCAATTCAAAACACTCCACACCAGCATTTCTATCCATATATCTATAACATTAAAATATTTATTTTAGATATAGAACACCTAATTGAATATCTACTACAAGTGTCTTTAGGTGTTCTATATCTAAAATAGAAATAGAAAACAAAAAAACTGGTCAAAATATGACCTACAGCAGATGGGCTATACCTAAAATAGAAATAGAAAGGTGAATAGTGTTGTTCTATATATAGAACAACACTATTCACCTTTCTATTTCTATTTTAGATATAGCTCATCTGCTGTAGGTCGTATTTTGACCAGTTTTCACCTTTCCATTTCTATTTTAGATATAGAACACCTAATAGAACATCTGCTACAAGTGCCCTTAGAAGACTACAATTTAGGGGTGAAAAAGGTTCGGGCTGGAACTTTTAAATTGATATGTTGGCATCTAATTCAATTTGACAAAGTTTGCAATCATATGTGAAGTGAAGCGTGAGTTAATTGTGCTTGATCCACTGATTTGCAAATTCTGTAACTGACAGTCCATAATTTATGTCTTCTCTCAGACTTCAGTAATCCCCAGCGTGCAGCCCTTTCATGCAATAGCTTATCCCCTGGATCCAATGCTTGCTCTGGAGATCAGGTTTGGGATTGAAATTCTTTTCAGAGCAGCAGGGTAAAAAGTTTAAAATTAACTGAAGCTTTCTTTCTTGAAGCCGGAAATATGCTGCACATTGCTCTGTAATAGCTTCTCGGTTCTCGCTTGTTTCCTTCCAGCATCCTGCCCCGATACCTGTCAGGAGTAAGAATGGTTGTAACCGGCTGAGGGTTGGGTATGCTTTGTGAAAGATCTTTCTGCACTTTTTGGGGTTGGACGGTTCTGTTATTTTAATAATTTTCAGTTACCAGTGAATCAATCTTCTTTTCCCAGGTATGTGAGCAGTGATTTTGGTAATCACCCTTTATCCCATCTGATGGGATCAGTGTTTGGCATGCACAACAATGATAATGTTGAGGTTTAACAATGAAATATGATATTTTGTCTCGCTAAGTTTTATTTTAGTTCCCTTTGAAAATACATCTAATTTTGAACATTTATTCCACTAGGTTTTTTGCTACGCTTTGAGTGCCAATGATGGTACCGAGTGGCGGCAGCGAATCCAGTCTGAAGCTGAGAAATTTAAAGATGTGTCTTCTATGTCGTCTGATATGATAGCAAAAATGATCAATGATGATCAAATACAGATCCTTGTAAACCTAAATGGATACACTAAGGTTGGTTGAATTTATTCCTTCTATTTTCCAGTTGGGATCTGTATTGGTTTTGTGGCTCTCTGGATTGCTGGCAGAATGGCATGTGTTAGGATGCCATTTATTTTCTATTGCAGATGCAGCTGGAGGGAGGGTTTTCCCCTTTATTTATTTTTTGTCACGCAATTGGTGGTAGGGCGGGGGGAGACAATTGTCTTACCTGCTTTATCTCATGTCAGTAGATTGACCTACTTATTACTAACTTTTAGCCTGATATTACATCTCAGGGGGCAAGGAATGAGATATTTGCTATGAAACCTGCTCCCATACAGGTTTCCTACATGGGCTTTCCTGGGACAACCGGAGCAGATTATATAGATTATTTAGTCACAGATGAGGTTTATCTGCATCCTGTCTTGCTTTCTTTTTAACGATTGAGTTCCTTCCTGACCCAGTTTTATTTACCTTTTTTGCAGTTTGTTTCTCCTTTGCGTTATTCGCACATTTATTCTGAGAAGCTTGTCCATCTACCTCATTGCTATTTCGTAAATGATTATAAGCAAGTAAGCAGTAAATGATTATATGCAAGTAAGTATTCCATATGCGTTCGTTGTTGATATTCTCTGAGACTCTTCTTTTCAGAAAAATCTTGATGTGATGGATCCAAGTTGCCAGCCAAAGAGATCTGATTACGGCCTACCAGAGGACAAATTCATATTTGCTTGTTTTAACCAGCTTTACAAAATGGATCCTGAAATATTCATGACGTGGTACCTCTCTTTGTGTTTAATACCAGTTTGTTAGCATGCATTTTTTAGCGTTGCTGTTTTGACATTATTTTTGGCAGGTGCAATATTTTGAAGCGTGTGCCGAATAGTGCCCTCTGGCTTCTGAGATTTCCTGCCGCTGGAGAGATGAGGCTTCGTGCATGTGTGTAATTAAACAGCCTTGAATTGACAGCTCCTGCTCCTTTTTATTTTTCTCATTTAACATCTTTCAAACTTCAATTGCTTGATTTTCGTTAATCGTTTAAGATTAGAGGGGAGGTTTGAAGTCAAACATTTCCTGCTCTCAGAAGCAAAGAATTTGCTTAATGCAATTGAAGATCATCTTGACTCTTTGTTTTTCTTCAGATGCTGCTGCGCAAGGGGTGAAACCAGATCAAATTATCTTTACAGATGTTGCCATGAAACAAGAACACATCAGGCGTAGTGCTTTAGCTGATCTTTTCCTCGACACGTATGTGCAATATAACATCTTCACATGTCTTTCCTTGTGTCATCTGGGGAACAAGAATATACGTTCTCCAATTAGGATTCTACTTTGAGTTTAGTGTGAACCATCTTGTTGTCACTTTTTGTTGTCAGAACATTGTTCAATTCCCCCATATCCTACTTTGAGTTTCGTTGGAAGTATGTTGTTTGCGTTGAAATGTCATGGGTCTATATTATTATTTAGATTTCTGTTAGTATAGTTATTTTTATCAATCTTTTCTGTTTAGTGATCTTTTTGCCTATTGTAACCTTGTTTAGTTGGTCGTTGTGCAGGCCTCTTGCACTTAGGTCACTAGTCGTTGCTAGTCTACTTTGCATCTATATAAACTATTGGAATACAAGTCCGTCGATAGTCTATCGAGATTCGGCAGGTCCCGTCCCCGCCGAACACAAGTCCGTCGTTAAGTCTCGAGATTCGGCAGGTATAAGCCTGCTGATGACCCTGCTGAATATAAGTCTGCTGATAACACTGTTTCGTATTATTATTTATTAATGTGTACAAATGTAACTTTATTACTTTTGATAGGATACTTGAGTATAACCACTCTATTATGTTTGTAACCACTCTATAAAGGTTATCTAGGTTGTTATTACTTACTTTTTAGTTTCTCTAGGAAAGTTACTTTTTCACTTTATGCTTTATAAGCATGCTTTGTATTTCACCTATATATACCAACCTTATTGGGTTGAGTTTAAGATAAGAGTTAATCTTTTCTCTTAATCATCTTCTTCTTCTTCTTCTCTCTTTCTAAATTACTTTATGGTATCGGAGCCCTGAAAATACTTCAGGAAATCGATCTGTTTTCAGTTTTTTTTTTGTTATATCGAAAAAAAAAATGACAGCAAATGAATCTAATCCTTCCCCTCTTTCACTCTCTTTCAATGGAGTTGATAATCCATCACTCCAAATTACTTCCAAAAAATTATCTGGACCAAATTATCTATCTTGGTCACAGTCAGTTTACACTTATGTCCTAGGGAGAGGAAAGAAAGGATACCTCACTGGATCCTCCATACCTCCTACCGACAAAAACTCAAAGGAGTTTGATACATGGGAAACCGAAGATGCCATTGTTAGATCATGGCTTATGAATTCCATGGTAGAAAAAATCGGCTCTAATTTTTTCGTATGCCAAATCGCCCTCGTATTTGGAAGAAGCTAGAGTCACTATACTCTAATGAAGGTAACTATGTCCAAGTGTATGGACCGAAACTTAAACTTCGGAATTCGGTCCAAAATGGACAAACCAATCAATGAATACTTCAATACTCTAACCAATCTGTGGGAAGAGTATGACCAACTTACTATCAAGGAATGGAAATGCACCGATGATGCCGATATTCATAACAAGGAACCGGAAAGTGGACAAAGTTGTCGGATTTTTACGGGAGGTCTAGACTCAACTTACGAAGCGACCAGAGAAAGGATACTTGCCATATCCCCCTTTCCTTCTATAAATGATGCTTTCGCATTCTAAGGAAGGAGGAGAGCGGGGAGGGGAGTAATGCCTATGGTGGAGGGATACTACCAACTCCGTGAGGAGCATCTTCACCTTTAAAGTGTCGAATCCGAAGCGACCAATGCAGCCTTTAACAAAAACAAAAGGAGTGAGAATTGGGCCAACCTTCTATGTGACCACCGTAAAAGGAAAGGACACCGAGGGAAAAATGCGGGTCGTTGCATGGAAAACCTCCTCACCTTCTCAAAAATCGCAAGCAAAAACAGGGGATAGAGGCCATGAGCCGAACAAGGCTTATAGTGTGGCTGAACAGAGGCAAGGATTCACTAAAGAGCAAATGAACACACTTCAGTTGATGTTTAGCAAACTCCAACCACAGCCTACTGAATCACTGGTTGGAGCTACAGCACATGAAGGGCAAAAATGGATTGTTGACTCTGGAGCTACCAGCCATATGACAGGTGAAATTTCTGTTTTTGAAACTTTCTCAAGTATTGAATCTCACCAACATGTTACTATAGCCGATGGTTCCTCTAAAAGAGTATTAGGAAAAGGCGAGTCGAATTGAACCTACCATTACCCTAGAAAATGTCCTCTATGTTCCTAATCTAAATTGTAACCTTCTCTCTCGTCAAACAAGCGAGTTTTGTAGAGATAGGAAATGTTCAGCTAACTTTCTGGATACCCATTGTGAGTTTCAGGATCTGAAGTCTATGATGAAGATTGGCAGTGCTAAGAGTACTAAGGGAGGTCTGTACCTGTTTCATAGCAAGACCTTAGAAGAACCAAGAGGATTAGTGGCTAGTTTAGACTCTAAATGTAACAAGATTATTCATTTACATTTTAGACTAGGCCATCCTAATTTTGTGTACTTGAAAAAATTGTATCCTTCCTTATTTTCTGGAATCTGTATGGAAAAATTAAAATGTGAGTTTTGCATTCTTGGCAAACAGACTAGAAGTGTGTATCAGTCTGTACCTTATACACCCACTGCTCCTTTTGTTCTTGTTCATACTGATGTTTGGGGTCCTTCTAGGGTCCCTAACCTATCAAAAAAACCTTGGTTTGTTACTTTTATTGATGATCATTCTAGGACCACTTGGGTATATCTTATGAGCCAAAAATCTGATGTCACAGCCATATTCACCAACTTCTATAACTTTGTTGAAACTCAGTTCAAAACCAAAATTCAAATCTTAAGATCTGACAATGGGACTGAATATTTTAATTCTCACCTCTCCCCTTTCCTTACTGAAAAAGGGATTGTTCATCAATCCTCTTGCACTAACACCCCACAACAAAATGGGGTAGCTGAGAGGAAAAACCGACATCTCCTAGAAATTGCCAGAACCATGATCTTCACCTATAATGTTCCTACCTTCTATTGGTGTCAAGCTGTCCTAACTGCCACCTATTTGATCAATAGAATGCCTTCTAGGATGCTGAATTTCAGGACCCCCATTAATGTCCTAAAAAGCAACTATCCTTGCCCAAAACTCATCTCTGATATCTCTCTAAAGATATTTGGATGTACTGCTTATATCCACAATCATAACCCCAACAGGGGGAAGCTTGATCCTAGGTCTGTTAAAACCATATTCCTTGGCTATTCTCCTACAAAAAGGGGGTATAAATGTTTTGACCCTAAAACTCATAAAACCTACATCACATTTGATGTTACATTCATTGAAGATCAGCCTTTCTTTTTAAAGTCTGAAACTAAATCCACTGACCAAGATTTGATCACTGAAACTGCCATCACCCTGCCTATTAGTGTTGATACTCCCAATAACACTCATATTCATCAGCCTGGAAAAGAGATCATTATTTACACCAGAAAAAATTGGGTACCCCTGAATGCTGAAAACCCCAATCATTCTCAAATCCAGGCCAACCAACACTCTGATTCCTCATCTACTTCATCTACCTCATCTGGATCACCCACTGACATTTCACCTCCTATTCTTGAGTCTGATCTACCTATTGCTCTTAGAAAAGGTAGGAGAGAATGTACTCAACACCCTATTCAGAAATTTGTGGCCTATAGTAAAGTCTCACCTTCTTATCAAGCCTTCTTGTCTAATATTGACTCTAGCAGTATACCTAAATCCATTGAACATGCCTTAAGTCAACCAAAGTGGAAACATGCTGTTTTAGAGGAACCGTCTCGCTTTAGATAAGAATCATACTTGGGATTGTGTTCCTAAACCACGGGGGTAAGACCGGTTGGGTGTAGATGGCTCTTTACCATCAAACACAACCCGGATGGTACCATTAACGGATACAAAGCAAGACTTGTTGCAAGAGGTTTTACCCGACTCAAGCGGGTTGATTTTCATGAAACATTTGCTCCAAAGTGGCTAAGTTAAACTCAGTCAGAATCCTAATTTCCATTGCTGCTGTTCAGAATTGGCCTCTTTATCAGATGGATATTAAAAATGCATTCTTAAATGGGGATTTAAAAGAAGAGGTATATATGCACTATCCACCGGGTTTTAGACTTAAACCTAATCATGTTCTGAAGTTAAACAAAGCCATCTATGGTTTAAAGCAATCTCCAAGGGCCTGGTTTGAAAGATTCACCAAAGCTATGAAGGAAGCTTCTTATCATCAAGGCCATAGTGATCATACTATGTTCTACAAACATGATCGTCGGCAAAGTCACTATTCTCATTGTCTATGTTGATGACATCATCATCACAGAAACTCGAAGAAGAGATCGCCTACTTGAAGAACTTTCTAAAACATCAATTTGAAGTAAAAGATCTAGGCACACTAAAGTACTTTCTTGGTATCAAGTTGCTAGATCATCCAAGGGTATCATACTCACCCAGAGGAAATACACTATGGACTTACTATCTGATTATGGACTGTTGGGGAGCAAACCAGTTAGCACACCCCTCGATAATACTGTAAACTTTGGGAAGGATGATAATGGTCCAGACATTGAAGCAGAAAGATATCAAAAACTTATAGGGAGATTAATCTACTTATCTCATACCAGGCCAGACATATCATTTGCTGTTAGCAAACTCAGCCAATTCATGCATTCACCAAAGGAAATACACTACAATGCTGCTGTTAGACTCTTAAGATTTTTGAAAGGGAATCCAGGAAAGGGTATACTATTCAGAACTGAAGGAAATACCAGAATTGAGGCATATGTGGATGCTGATTGGGCAGGCTGCAATATTGACAGAAAATCAACCTCTGGATGGTGCATTTACGTTTTTGGAAATCTGGTTTCTTGGAGAAGCAAGAAACAGTCTGTTGTGGCTAGAAGTTCGCCGAGGCCGAGTACAGGCAATTGCGTATGTATGTGTGAGATATTATGGGTACAAAAACTTATGAGGGAACTAAGACTTGTTATTTCTATTCCTACTTGCCTATACAATGACAAATCAATCCGCTATCGAGATCACTAAGAATCCTGTACAACATGACAGGACAAAACATATTGAGATTGATAGACACTTTATCAAAGAGAAGATGATGAAGGGAGAGATTCTTCTATCTTATATCAACTCACAAAATCAAGTAGCTGATGTGTTCACCAAAAGTCTGCCTAGCACCTCCCTACTAAAGTGTCTTGACAAGCTTGGTCTGCTAGATATCTACATCCCAGCTTGAGGAGGAGTATTGGAATACAAGTCCGTCGTTAGTCTATCGAGATTCAAGCAGGTTCCCGTCCCCGCCGAACACAAGTCCGTCGATAAGTCTATCGAGATTCGCAGGTATAAGCCCGCCGATGACCCCGCCGAATATAAGTCCGTCGATAACATCGTTTCGTATTATTATTTATTAATGTGTACAAATGTAACTTTATTACTTTTGATAGGATACTTGAGTATAACCACTCTATTATGTTTGTAACCACTCTATAAAGGTTATCTAGGTTGTTATTACTTACTTTTTAGTTTCTCTAGGAAAGTTACTTTTTCACTTTATGCTTTATAAGCATGCTTTGTATTTCACCTATATATACCAACCTTATTGGGTTGAGTTTAATATAAGAGTTAATCTTTTCTCTTAATCTTCTTCTTCTTCTTCTTCTCTCTTTCTAAATTACTTTATAAACCTTTATCGCCTTTTGAATAAAATGGAAGAAAGATTTCTTTTTCATTCTTGATCTCTAAGATTTCTACACTTCGTTTGCTTCTTTTTTTGACAGACCATTGTGCAATGCCCACACCACTGGGACAGACGTTCTTTGGGCTGGTCTACCTATGGTGACACTTCCCCTCGAGAAAATGGCAACCAGAGTCGCTGGTTCACTGTGCCTGGCCACTGGATTAGGGGATGAAATGATTGTTAGCAAGTAAATTCTTTATCTTATTGTTTGTGTTTGATGAAAAGTGTTGTGTTTGTTGAAATGTGCTTGCTTTGGTTTCAGTTTTACCTCTAGATTTTACCCATCCATATTTATTCTTGAACTGTTTGGTTCTGGAGAACGATCCCTACCTTGCATGCGAATGGCCTGTCGGACTTTGTCCGGCTAGATTGAGTAATAGGTAGCTTGAGTGGTTCCATCTCCTGCGGAGTATTGTTATTCTCCCTGCCAAAAAGAAATTTTTAATTAACAAAATTGGATCGTGGTTTACACGGGCCTGGTATGTTTGAACGGCGTGTTTTTCCATGCTTGTTTGTTAAATTAAATGCTGGGAAGAAGATGAAACTGTATCAATATTGTCTTTCTAAACCATATGGTTTTTATAAATTTAGACTATTTAAGGTGCCATCTAAAATATTGTAAAATGCCAAATGCTTTCTCTAGTTGAGTGAAATGGTTTGCATGTTAGTAGTTACATACATGCCAATATGTTGACGCTTCAGCACATTATTGGAATATAATACCTATACACTAATCTATATGGAGGTAAAGTTGTTTCGACCCAAAATTCTAGATTTTTTTTTGGTTGCTACTTGCTAAAAGAGTGTGTGTGTGTGTGTGTGTGTGTGGGGGGGGGGGGGGGGGAGGTTAATCAACCTCCCCTTTTCTTTGACCGTGGTTCCTTTAACATACTATTTTAGTTCTTGAAGTTATCTATTACGATTCAAATGTTTTTATTATTATTATTATTATTTTATATATATATATATATATATAAATTTTATTTTTTCTTTTCTTTTCTGAAGAAACTTTTTATTTTATGAAGCATAAAAATTAAATAGTCCTCTACAAAGCCATCCCAGCCCTCCCCTTATACCGAGTGTGTGTCGGAGCATAGCTTTGCCTCCTCAAAAACCTATTAACGCCAAACCCCGTGTGGGAAAATCCTACCTAGTAGAAAAGAGTACAACACCCTATACTCCTGAGAATTAAAGTCCCCCAATCAAAACAAAATTTCAAAATGTATTGCTCACTATTATTTTAATACTGTTTTTTTTTTCTCTTACGGATACGATAGACAAATATATTACACACGCGCGCACGCACACACACCTTTTGCCCCGATTGGGACTCGAACCCAGGACCTCTTGATCATGAAGCCTCAAACTTTACCACTAGCCTGAGCCTCATCAGCTTATTACGATTGAAATGTAAATGCATAGGGTTGTATGAAGGTGGGTAGGCATAAAAACCGTGTTTTTGTGGACTCTTTGCATAAAATCTGGAATTAAAACGCTTCTGGCGTGATTGGAGTGTCATTAGTGTGTGGCCTGACGTGGTGGTTATATTCTGGATGGGTATTCTTTTCTGAAAGAGGTTAAAGTATATTAGTAACAGCGTTTTGCCTGTTTGATTTTCACTTAATAAGTTTCCTCCACCCTTCGTTTTCTTGAAAATCTTTTCCTTGTTATGTACTATATGTGTGTGTTGTGTGTGTGTGTGTGTGTGTGTGTGTGGGGGGGGGGGGGGGGGGCTAGGAGGGGTGGAGGGGGGTGTCAATGCGTGTGTAGAGAATCGGTGTGTTTCCTTGGAAATTTGCCTCTACTGTGAGCTATGTGTTGACATTTTATGGCTTGCCATTTGAAGCATGGAAGAGTACGAGGAGAAGGCTGTATCGTTGGCACTGAATCCTGCGAAGCTCCAGGGTCTTTCCAGGAGACTAAAAGCTGCTTGTATGACTTGCCCCCTCTTTGATACAGCACGCTGGGTTAGTATTCGTGTTCTTTCGATTCATATATATGGGCTTCCATTATATTGGGACAAATGATTTACAGAGATTGTTGATCTCAGGTCCAAAACCTGGAGCGGGCTTACTTTAAGATGTGGAACTTGCATTGCTCCGGTCAGAATCCTCAGCATTTCAAAGTGACTGAGAATGATTCTGAATTTCCGTATTCACCATAGTGGCATCTTAGGACAGAATGGAAAATGTAGATATAGCACCGATAATATAGATTAGTATTTTTATAAGAGAAATAAGATTAATCGGTGGTTGTGATTTACAAGTAGTAGCAGCAGCTTGTATCTTCTGCTAGTCTAATATTATAAGACTCAATTTGAAGATGGACAGGTAACATTGTTGGGCACACAGGTGAAATTTAGATTTATGTTTTACAGATTCAAATCTGAGCAATCTTTGTTATTGGTGGGTGTTCAGTATTTGTTAGTGAATCTGGTATTTGCTTATACTTGTACACACTCAGATAGTGGCCAGCGTTGGGTTTTTTTTTTTTTTTTTTTTTTTTTTTTTTTTGGGGGGGCTATATATGCCAGTATTAGAGATGATTAAGAGGGTTAGTCATCTTGTTTGCTTGCGAATGGAGCAAGTCTGTTTATCTTTGTAGGCTGGTTCCAGTGGCGGAACCAGAAAAGAATTTACCGGGGTCCAAAATGACATAATATTTTTTGGAGCATTTTTAAGAACATTACCAACCAAATCAGTTTGTTCAGCAATTACCTTAATCAATTCAAGGAAATTTCCTCTATTTAAAGATTTTTCCGACTCATCATGACCACGAAAAGACAACCCTTGGTGCAACAAATATCTACAACCATCAATAGAAGCATCGAGTCGAATCCTATATTCATGTGCGGAAACCTGTGTTTGTTTATGAAAGGAAAGATCAATGGCTTGGTTTGGGTTCATTAGATCATGACACTTACCGCCAAATTATGGGCACAATTATGGGCACTATTAACACCACCAACATGATCATCCAAAGTGGTTTTCTTATTCCACCCATAAAATCCTTTACTTATAAATGTCTCTTTACCTTTTTGATTATTAATTTGATCTCTAAACAAATAACACAAGCAATATGCTTTATCTTCTTTCACGCTATACTCTAACCAATTTGAGAACTCATCAAACCACTCCGGCGTAAATCGACGTAGTCTATTTCCTATATGCTTCTCCAAGGGAAATTATGCGAACGAGGTTGGCAAGGTCCTTTTATCAAATGAGCCCTCCTTATCTCATCAAGTTAATTCGGGTAATAATCATTTTTTTTTTCCTACCGCGGGATCTGCAGGGATACTACTCACATCAACATACTCTTTACTAGCTGATTTTATGGCAACAGACTCTTTAGCAATGACAAATGCACTATCAACATCAGAAGAGGCACCCTTCCTTAAACCAGTTTTTACGCCCTCTGACACTTTTCGTTTAGTCATAAACTTTCTGATATCCGTCATCACAAAATTGTCCAATAAATCATTCAAATTAAAATTGTTTATTAGCATTTAGCACAAGCTGGCAAGCTGCACAACATAACTATTTTTTGTAAAATTAAACATACGAGTCATTAACACATCAACAAATTAAACTCAAAACCATATACTGCTCGTAAAATAAAACTTTCGGATATGCACTATTTATCTATTCCAAATACAAATACAGTCTATAACTATAAGTCTATAACTGTAATACATACAAATTCAACATAATCAACTAATAGAAACTTTTTTGGCATATTTTATGTTTTTATAATAAACAAGAAATGGATTGTTTTTGGCTAACAAAATCAACAAATAAAACGAAATCAATGGTTATTTGGTTATCCAAGCAACATTGTATTTCATATGCAACTCCAAGCAATCAATTTTCTATGCTAAGTAACAAAATCAACTAATAAAACGAACCTATTATAAAGATGAAAGGGGAGTGCTTTTATGTTTTACCTTATTGCTTCAATCTTGAATCTTCCTGTTACTCGAGGAGCAGCCGAGCAGAGGAGGAGGAGGTGACTGGTGAGGACGTGAGGGAGGAGGGCTGGAGGGGCTGCCGGCTGGAGGGGAGGGAGAGGGTGAGATGGCCGATGGGTTGTTTTTTTGAGAAAGATGGGGGGGGGGGGGGGGGGAAGCCGAAAAGGTTTTGGGGATTGGGGTGGGATATTTTTGGGTTTGATAAATTTTAGAATACATTAAATATATAAAATAAATATAATAAAATAAAAAAATCCAACACGCCAAAACGACGTTGTTTTGGTTTTTATTTTAATTTATTTTATTTTATTTTATATTTTAGCCGGTGCCATGGACCCCCTTTAGTAAAGGGTGGGTCCGTCCTTGGCTGGGGCTTGGGGGTTAAACAAGTCAATCTACTCGTAAGTCGGTCGAGATCGGTTGAGTTGGAACTTTATTTGACTCCACTTAAATCTGCTCGATTTCAATGTGGATTCGACTTGAATATTAAACGAACGATAAACCAGCAATGTAATACTTTAATCGGCTCATTGCGAGCAAACTCAAACTCATATATACACACACACATTATCATAGATATGAATCCGTATGCATCTTTACATTTATTGTCTATATATCTCTATCTCTACTATATTAAAAGTGTGAGCGTGTTTTCTCCTAAAAGTGTTTCTCCCTAATTAAAACTAATTTATTAAATATAATAAATCTAAAAGTGTTTCTCCTAATTAAAACTAATTTATTAAATATAATAAATAATTACTTGAAAATTTGTTCTTAAATAATTAAATGGTGAAAGGAATCACACACTTACCATGTTTTATTAAAAATTAACAAAACATGTTATACTAATAAAAGTCGTGTGAAAAAAATAATAATCAAATTGAGAAAATACGTAAAGGATCAATCAAATTGAGAAAATACGTAAAGGATCATTAATTGAGATAAGTAGGTTTTTTTAATTTTTCATGTATCATTATCTTTAACTTTAACAGCCTAATGTGAATAAAAATTAGGAAATCACTTTTAAGTCGTTTTTTTTTCCTTTTTTTTTTTTTTTTTTTTTTTTTTTTGAGACTTGACAAAGGCGTCATGGATCATTAACGTATTTCTATATAGTTTTATTATTATGTATCATTGTATTTTTATTTATGCCATAAATCAATTAGAGAGATTCCGTGATTATTCGAAGGTTTTTAGATCTAAAATAATATGAATTTAATGTAAATAAAAATTAAGAAAATACTTAATTTTTTGAGTGGTAATAATTAATTAGAGAGAAGAGGCCAAATGGGCATAAAAAAAATATAAAAATAGGAAAAACGACAGGTTCAATTTTCATGGTTTATAATGACAAATGCATTTAAGATGTATCAATTTACACTCAAATTAATGGCTGACACAAAAAATTAAAATAAAATCTTTATTACATTCTCTACTTTATTTTTTTTTTTTATTTTTTTTGACTAACTACTTTATATTTTAAATATCCGTATCTTTTGATCAACACCTCCGATCATTATAAACTTTCATTAAGATACTTATTCTTTCTTTTGCTTTATTTTTATATAAATTTGATATTTTTCCGATATAATACGGGAAATTTGAATTTTTTTCAACAGTTCACAACCGATGCATTGATACTTTATGAAAATCAAACCAGGTGTCATTGCATTTTCAGTGACCATTGAAAAGGCACTAACGATTGAAGATGCTGTTGGATATACAGAAACCCGAATCCGGATCCGATCCATAATTGGATCGTCAGATCTGATTCACAGCACCGATCGAGGCGCTCGATCATGCACAACGGAAGTAACGAATTAAAATTCGTTTTTCTAATTTTTACCACGATTATGATTCGCATAATAAATTAATCTACAAGAAGGTTAGTAGATTTACCCCAACCGGAGAGAAGCCGTGATCTTCCGAGTTGTATCTTCAATCGACGACTCGTGGACGTCGATCCTCATAGTAAAACCTCCTCGAATATGCTAAAAAAACCCTAGTTTTTCTTCTCCCAATAGCTAGAACGAGAAACTAATTTTCTCTTCTTTATATCAAGTGTGGCGCAAATTTGGTATGTCATTGTGTTGGGAGGAACTCTCTTTATATAGGAAATTAACTAGTCAAGAGAGAGTTATCCTTTTCACAATACAATTATCCTTTTCCATAAGGAAAAGATATTTGCCATAAAATAAAAGATAATCTACATAAATGAGATAATGATTATAAAATCAAAATCTTATTTTTTCATTAATTATCTAACAAATTAATTAATTAATTAATTACACATGTGACATAATGTAGGAAAATTACTTCTCCTAATTTCCTCAACAGTGTGGTGCCACTTTTGCCAAAAATTAATAAAAAATGTCTTTTCTATTTTACATATTATTACCAAATAAATAATATTGCATATTCATTAAATAGACCAACTATTTAATTTATTCTCGAGGTTCCACAAAACGAGAAAACACTCGCGTGTTATGAGCCAACCCGGGACCATGGACCTATAACCAAGTAGCTACAATAAATTGAATAAAATAACTATAAATTCTATCGATTAAAGATATAACTTATTCTCAAAGTGTAAAGTCAATAAGTATCCATTGATATAATCATTACATACAGAGTAACCCTCCATAGACTATCCGTAACGAAGCGGGATTTTTCCGTAAACCTTCTTCATTACATCTAATCCTTATTTACCATTAACCCACTAGTGATCAATTAGTTCATAACCAATACGAACTCGGCCGATCGATCAGTTTCTAGGATTAACAAAAAGGGGATTGTCTTTCTACTTCCCGCAGGAAGGAATGGATTCCATATCTGTGAGACACACACTCCTCACTCATTACAGAATAGTGTCAACGTGAAAGTGATTCGGACCGCGCCTCTTAGCGATCCTTAACGAACACATCAAACCCTATCTTGAAACAAGCAGAGTATGCAATCACTTCAGGATTAAGGTTAATCCATATATGATCATCTTGTGATTTAATGAGATTTCTCAATCACGGAATTATATGAGAAATGCAGATTAAATCGGTCCAGTCCTATATGACTCTCATAATATATAAATGCCCCACTTAGACAACCAATGTCAACGGTCCGGATAAGATGGTCACACCATAAAGTGTTCTGGGCGCATTAATGGTGGTTTAATCAATATACCCTATACTTTGATTAAGTTCACCACATACTAACATTTCAAGTGTATCACCATAAACTTAATCCTCATGTGTGACACACACTAAGTTATATGGCTACATATGATACGACTTGGGGTTTTCAGCAGTGTATTAAATATATGGCTACATATGATACGACTTGGGGTTTTCAGCAGTGTATTAAATATAAGCACGAAGCAAATAATAAGATGAGAATAAATATGTCATTTATTAATTATAAAATCAATTACCAAAATTGTCTATCTAGCGTTACTTCCAACAATCTCCCACTTGCCCGTATAGACAAGCAACAATTGTCTTTCGGGCACTACACCTAACAATCTCCCACTTGCCCGTAAAGACATGCAACAATTATTTTTAGAGCACCATACCCTTATTCTTTTTATCCACAACATTCTCCCACTTGATCTAAAGCAGAAGAGACATATCTCTCAATTCCATACCCGCCAAGCGCTTATCAGTGACATTAGATGCCACGTGACTTGGTAAACTGATCAGCTAGGTTGTCGGCTCGAGGCGATCATTTAGGACCGAAACGTCGCCTCTCTGCACGGTCTTTCTAATCAGGTGGTACTTAGTTTCAATATGCTTTTGACCTCTTGTGAATGCGAAGATCATTTGCATGAGCTACCTCCCAACTATTTTCACAGATCATTTGCATGAGCTACCTCCCAACCGTTTTCACAGTAAAATGGTATCGGCTCACTTCCCGATCCAACAAAGAACTTCTCAAGCCACACTACCTCTTTAGTTGTTCCAAAAGCTGCTATGTATTCGACTAACAGAGTCAAATTGGCAATTCTGGATTGCTCCAGACTATAGCTCCATCACTATAAGTAAACACTGAGCCCGAGATCAACTTACGATCATCCTTAATCTGACTGAAAGTAAGAATCATTGTAGTCAACAATACCCAGGTTTGTACCCAAATATATACGCATATTATTCCTCATTCTCCTAAGATACTTGATGATGTATTATATTGCTATCCATTGCTCGAATTCAAGATCCGACTACAATTGACTTTTAAATAACCTGACTTCTCTATCCAAAAGGGAATTTATCCCATTTTCTCTATATCCGAAGACTAAGAGAATTATTCCGTGAGGGGTTGGGTAGGAAACCTCTCGTTGAATTTTGCATTTGAAAATGCATTATCATCTTAACCAATAAGATGCGTGGGATACTGCCAACAGATGCAATGCCAATTCAAACTCCAATGACATTTAAAGATGTAGTGCCAATTGAGGATACAATGATAATTGAATGTGCGAATATGCAGTGACAATTGAAAATACAATGACAATTGCATATGCATTGACAATTATATATGTAGCAACAAGTGTTTCAACATTATCAATGCATATTCATTAACATTGTAGTCACTTTATTAAATAATAGATAACTAACTACATATGTCACTGAATACACAATAACAATTAACAATATCTTACATGAATGTAAGTTGTCACTATATATTCAGTAAAACTTTAATAAGAAAAAATTCAGTAAATCGCAATGGTATTGAAAGATTTCTTGGAAATATGGCCAAACTTTTTTAGTTCTTATAAAAATACATACATATAACACAAATTAGAACATACAACATTCTCATCACCTTATTTAAATTGGAGATCAACGCAAGTAATGATTGATTGTCATTACACACCAATCAAAGACACGAGCAAAAGAAAGAAACAACAAGAATAATAAAAAAAAATAAAAAAAATAAAGTAATGTAACAAACATGGAAAATCCAATAACCTCAATGCCTTTATCAGCATCACTTTCATTAACCTTCAGATGAGCCAAGTCTATTTTATTATCTTTATTAGTACACACAAAAAACAAAACAAAATTACGTCACAAGAAGAATCGATTAGACAAGTATATTGTGACAAATGCAGGTAGAGTCCTTCACGTGATGACAAATGCAGGTTAAGGGTAACTACAAACATGTCTATGCCCAACAACTAAGCTTTCAGTCATTTCGAATGGAAATAAACTAGATCATATTATCCCCAACACAAGGGGGAACCAAAATCATGTCTACGCCAACCACTAAGCTTTAAGTCATCTGGAATGGAAAGAAACTAGAACTTATCAAACACAAAAGAAAACTGAGGCAAGAGGATCTCATTGCCTCTACATGTTTGTTCTTTGTATGGAAACCTTGAGCACATTCATTGTCAAGGTTGTTCAGGAGGGTAGGTAGAAACTAGTGAAAGTTAGTCACTTAGTCCCCCTCTCTCACACATGTTTCTTGTAGATGACTTGATCTTGTTTGGAGATGCTTTTTTATAGCGTAGACCAGCACTATTTAATCCGTTCTTGAAAACTTTTGCAGCTCCTCCAAAGCTTGAATTCATTTTTTCTAGAAATACCAACTATCAATTGAGAACTCTCCTTAGCCAGAATCCGAATATACAGCTCACTGATGACTTGGGAAACTTTTTGCATGTACCTTTAATTCATTCAAGAACAACCATTGAAACTTTTGAATATATTGTGGATTAGATGAAGAAATGAATTTTTAGCTGGAAAGTCAAGATTCTATCTAGAGCAGAAAGAATATTGTTGATTAAGAGTTCCTTGGTCACTCACCCCTGCTATACTATGCATGCCACTAATATCCCTAAGGAGATCTTAAATGAGAAAGAAAAAATGTGTTGGACTTATTTCTATGTTTTGATGATGAGTGCCAGACTAGCTGTTATAGTGCAAAGGCAAAAAGATGTCTAGATCAAATGTATAGGTTTATTAGAGTTTGATTCATGAATAGGTTTGATCAAACAACACTGTAAAGGTCAGCTGATTTATATCAGCAGACTGGTCAATATCAGTAGGGTAGTTAGGTCAGTAGACTTTTCTGGAACCTGCTGAAGACTGAAGGCTGAGGGGTCAAACTCAGTTAATGAAGGCTAAGGGATCAAACTTAGTAATTAAAGTCAAGGATATGGAATCAGAATTTAGGCAAGTCTGTGATGACCTAAACTGATTACATATACCTTGTGTAGAAGGTCTAAGTTCCATAAGTTGGATGATGTTTGGAACTTGGTTATACTTAAAAAGGTGTAATCTAACTTCACAGATAAAAGTTAGATAAAAGAAATCAGCTGCATTTTATTTTATACACAGCAACTTGCTGTTCAGCAGACTGATAGGTATCTCAGCAGACTGATGAACCTGCTGATAATATACCTCAATTAATTCAAGATTATTTTGGAAGATTACATGGATAAGGACAGCCAACTACCTCTGACTTATCAAACAAATCAAAGGCTGAGATTAAAAGAACGTTGGGATGATTCAGATTTTTATCCAATGGTTATAAGTCAAAGGTTGGAAAGACTTGCCTGTCAAAAAGGAATTCTGACAGTGTCAATCCTATGAATAGTGACAGAAAGCAAATCAGATGGGACAAAAACTAGGAACGGTTACATTTGAATTTCAAATGTAAGTCACATGCATTCTTACCTATAAATAGAGGACCTTCAACTCAGAAAAAGATGATGATTGATGAACTTTAAGTGAAAAATATAAGAGACTATTCGATTTGAAAAACACCTATTTGAACCCGCTTCGAACTTAAAGCTACTCGATCCGGAAAGATTCTTCAAGTGTATTCGTATTCAAGCTACATCAAGTATACACACTTGAAGACCGCAAGCCGTGATTATATCATCCTAATCAAGCTCGCCGCAATTGAATCATTTATTTGATTCAATCTTTACTTTATAAAGAATCTCGAAGACAAGTGAAGCACGCTTGTGTGAAAGATCGTTGTTTGTGGTGGAGTGGTGAAGAGGCAATCCTACCCTTCAAGGACCAAGTGGAAGACTCGGGAGCAAAGCAATCCTACCGTTCCCGAGTTTTCGCCTTGTGAAGCCATAGTTATTGGTGAAGGACAAGCAACCTTAGGAATCTTTGTAACCGCAACATCAAAGATCTCTAGTGAATTACCTCCAACATCACGGGAGAAGAGTGGACCGACGGGATTACACCACCCGGAACCACTATAAAATCGCCTACTTACTTTCAAACATTTACATTCTGCACTTAGTTCAATTTTATACATCAATCAACTGAATCTATCAACTGAAATCACACACATACACTACTGAGTATCTAATACTTAGTATCATATTTAACAACAAGTATTAAGGCTTAATTTTGATATAATTCCGCTGCAAAAATTCAGCAAACTCAACTATCAGTAGACTACTATTTATCAGCAGGCTACTGAGGTATCAGCAGACTACTGAAGTATCAGCAGACTGCTGAAGTTGCAGAATTTGTTAACTCCAAAGTTTTAAGTGTTAAGTTTATTCACCCCCCCCCCTCTAAACTTAACCAAAGCCTTTTCAAGGGACCAACAATTGGTATCGGAGTAGTGCTTCTGTTCTGAAGAAATCCTACTTGTTGTGCTTGTGAAAATACTTTGAAACTTTTTTCAAGTTACTGATTTTCAAATACTTGCATCATGGATAACACCCAGTAAGCTAGAACTATGCCGATGTGTTCTCTAGATAGATTTGATGAATATAAACGTCGAATGCGAGGCTTACCTTGCGCAACTCATGATGAGATGATGGATGTACTAACGGATGGACCACCGGAGATTACCAAGGCAAGATAACGAGTGGGTGATACTACAGAGTACATTCCAAAACCAAAAAGAGAATGGAATGCAGAAGATAGAAAGAGAGCAAACCTCAACAATATTGCTATTGATATCATTTATAGAACCTTGGATAGCAATATGTACATGAAGGTTAAAGATTGCAAAGCGCAAAGGAACTTTGGGACAAGATACGATTGATCGTGAAGGCACCGATGCAATAAAGAAGAATAAAATCAGTGTGGTCAAAAAGAGGCTTCAAAAGTTCAAGATGCTACCAAATGAAACCATTGAGCAAATGGAATCAAGATTTAATGCAATCCTAGATGAACTTACCCTGCTGAGTGTAAGTTATTCAAAAGAAGAAATTAACACAAAAATCCTGGAGGCTCTACCTGCAAAAGATGTTTGGAAAATGAAGGTGACCGCAATAGAGGAAATGAGAAAGCTACATGAAGAAGACACCTTCAAATTGTTTTCAGATCTCAAGGCTTATGAATTTAGCAAAAAGCTTGTACCTGAGACTGAAAAAGAAGAGCCAAAGACCACTGCATTGGCTGCTTCACATCAAGAAGAAACATCAGGAGGAAAAGATGATCTGTTGGATGAAATGCAGGAGCAGATTGCCCTCCTGAGCAAGAAAATCAGGATGATGAAGACATGTAAGGCCCCTGCAAGAAATTTCACAAAAAGGCCTACTGAAAGAAAGAAGAATCAAAGAAAGATAATGACTATACGTGCTTTCATTGCAAGAAACCGGGACACTTCAAACTCCGATCGTCCCGAGTTAAAACAAAGTAAGGAACACGATTATCTTTGCTTCAACCGCAAGAAGCCGGACACTTTAGACACGATTGTCCGGACCTGCGAAGACCAGGAGTCAACAAAGAAGACATGGCAAGAAGGCTATGGTTGCCGAAGATGAATCGGGGTATGAAGTGGAATACGAAAAGGAAATGAATCGATGACACAAGACCGGTTGCCGATATGGAAGATTATGCTTTGATGGCTAATATGGATGAAACGAGAGGAGGTATACAATACGTATCTATCAATACTCCTTTGGAAGTGATTGTGAATCAACTTGTAGTTCAAATCCTAGAAATTCGACAATAATGAGACTTTGGATGCCATCCTTAATCAAGCGAGGATAATACAATCTGGTTATGAGATTGTGAAGGCTGAAAAGAAGCTCTTGAATTAGAAGTTGGAAGATTGAAAGCCGAATTAAGAGTTCTCAAAGGTAAGGAAAAAGATGTTGGACGAGAATCGGTGTAAGCCTGCGATCATCCGGCGACCTCGAATCTCGCCGAACCATCTTGCTCCTCTACTGCATACAAATCTGGAAAGCCTTATGGTGATAGAATAGGGCTCGGATTTGGAACTCAACAATCTAACAAGAGTGGATCCAGCAAGGTCACTGAACCTAGTACCAGAATTGGTCCTAAGTTTGTACCTGCACAAGATCCAACTCCAAGTAAGGTTGCTGAGGCAGTAAAACCTACTGAGAATACTTCAAGGAAGCAAAATCAGAAGTCAAAGAAGTCAACAGTTTCTAACAAAAAGAACAAATCCAAAAATAGGACTGCTGGATCTTCTAGACCTACTGATAGCAGACCTGCTACCAAGTCTGCTGGACCACAAAAAGGTAAAGGTCGAAATATTCCAAGGATAAGAATCCTAAACCCAAAAATGTTAATCATTCAAGGGATACTTATCTCGGGGGAAAGGTAGGCTGTTCCCTACCGATGATTATTGGAATATTCTGTACTCGCCGATAGAAACAATCGGTATAACCATCTTTGCTAGGGTAAAACCTAAGCAATGGAATCGGCTATGGACTCGGCAGAGGACTTATAAAAGGCCTCGGCGGGGACCTCGAGACTCCACACTACGGGGTACGTTCCTAACAGACGGCAAACAAATGGTTATACTAATGCTTCTAACACCAAAAGTCACTTCAAACAGCATTATAAACCAAAAGGCCAGAAAACATATGTGAATCCTACACAACCTACTGTTAGAACTTATGGATGTGTGGAATACATGTATGAACCAAAGTATGACACCTTTAGGAGAAGACCTAATGGAAAGTTACCAAAGGTCATGCTTACTACTGACCACTATGGACCCAAACAGGTTTGGGTACCTAAAATGTATTAACTTTGTTTTGTAGGGTGTCTGGTACTTTGACAGTGGATGTTCCAGACATATGACAAAGAATAAGCACTGTTTGTCAAACTTTGTGGCAAAGGATGGTCTAAGGGTGAATTTTGGCAACAAGAATACACATGGATATACAAGAGGATATGGCACACTTGTGAGAAATGGACTTACAATCAAGAATGTTGCATATGTGGAAGGACTGGACTACAACTTGCGAGCCTGGACAATTTTGTGACATGGGATACAAGGTCACTTTTGACAAAAACAACTGTATTGTCATTAGTGAAAGAGGTGATCAAGTTGTACTTGCTGGTAGAAGACAACAAAACATGTATGTTGTGGATTGGTCTACTGCAGTTCCAGAAACCTGCCTGATTGTGCATACCAAATCAGAACTCAATTGGTTATGGCACAAGAAGTTGAATCATTTGAACTTTGATGATATCAATCAGTTGGTGAAGAAGAAGCTGGTGATTGGTTTACCTGAGATCACATTCAAAAAGGATGCTATATGTGATGCATGTCGGCAAGGTAAACGAGATAAAGTCAAGCTTCAAGTCAAAAACTAAACAATCAACTAATAGAGTGTTGGAGCCGATGCATATGGATCTTTTTGGACCAATAACTCCAACAAGTGTAACAGGAAAGAAATACACCTTAGTTGTTGTGGATGATTATTCAAGGTACACTTGGGTGATATTTATGAACAAGAAAAGTGAAACACTCAAAAGCATGCCTAATCTTTTAAAGAGATTACAAAATGAGAAAAAGTTTAACAAAGTAGTAAAAATAAGATCGATCGAGTACCGAATTTCTCAACAAAGTTATAAGAGAATATCGTGAACGGAGAATGGTGTACTACATCAACTTGTCGTCGTCGGTACACCTCAAAGCAAAATGGGGTTCTTTGAAAGAAGAAACAGGACTTTAAAGGAAGCGGGAAGGACAATGATTTGTGAAGCATTGCTACCGAAAGATATTGGGTGAAGCAATTAATACAGCATGTTATACACAAAACAGAACTTCAGTGAACAAGAAGCTGCTGAAGACACCTTATGAGATTTGGAATGGAAGGAAACCAAACATATCCTATTTCCATCCATTTGGAAGCAAATGTTTTATCCTAAATCACAAGGTACACTTGAAGACATTCCAACCAAAGTTAGATGAAGGAATTTTATTGGGATATTCTTCAGTCAGCAAGGCATTCAGGGTACTGAACAAGAGGTCACTGAAACATGAAGAAACAATCCATGTTGTGTTTGATGAACCTAAGTTCACTGGTATGGAAGATGAAGATTGTGAACCTGCTGAGAATCAACAAGTCACTGATCCAAATTGTGTTGAAGTTTTGGAAAGATTCAATGACTTAAAAGTTTCGATATCGCCCTTGAACACCCATTGGTAATACTACCGATGGAACAAGCGAAGCAATTCAAGGATCTCCGCCGAACCACGATGACGGTTAAAATATACCTATTTATGTCATCAATTATAACCTTAAATCGGAGTTAATTATATATATTTCATATTTAATCACGTGTTTATATTTATTATTTAATGATAAGTGATTATTAATATGATAATTGGTATTTATTTGTTTTTATTATAAAAGAGCAATTAATTGTGTGATAAATGCGATTTTGCAGATCATGATAAATCGGGAAGATAATTATCACACAATCGGGAGATCTCAAGATAAAAGAGAAGAAAATCGGAGCATTGAAGAAAAGATTAATCAGATCAGCACAAACGAGTGAAGTGGGGAACAAGTCAGACGGAGCCAAATTGAAAACGCGTAGAGAAGGTGGCTCGGTCGACCGAGCCATGCCATTCGGTCGACCGAGCGTAACGGTTCGGTCACCCGAGCCTAAGGTGATAAATGCGTGTCAATCTTCTGGATTCTCCCTATGTCGGCTACAACTCCTATATAAACAGCAGCTACGAAATTGAGAAGACACACCACTACAACACAAAACAATTTATGCAATTTAAGTTTTAGTTTTCTTTTCTTTTCTTTATGTTCGTACATTGTGGATTCATCGGATTCTCCGATTAGGGAGCGCATTAAAGAGTGGGAGTCAATCTCGTCTTCGAGGGTATGACTATTCAATTATGCAATCTTTATTTGTAGATCGATATATTTTATTATGGAGTAGTTTTATTTGTATTGATTGCGTGATGTAGATTTATTTACGAACCCATGTGTTTAGGTTAGAAACGTTAAGAAGTAATCATGATTTGTTCCGGCACGAAGCTGTGTTCGGTAGACCTAGACATGTCACTCGGTCGCCCGAGTCTTTGTCATTCGGTCGACCGAGTGTGGTAAGGTGTAGGGCAATATCATGATCGGCTTCGACTACGTCGATTCTACGATTTGGAATTAAAACGAGCAATTAAACTGATCAACTTAATTATTCGTCATCATAATTTAACATGAAACTCAAAAAGTGATTGTTACTTAGGATATAGATTGAATCGGCATCTAAGAAGTACGCCTAACCATAGGAATGTTGCTTAGATGAGGTTACGGTTTATACCGGCATCCCTAGTTAAATAATTGTGTCAGAAGTTATATGAGATGGAGGCATTAAAAGGCGAAGTCACGTAATGGAGGCACGATGATTTAGATGACCTAACCGGAGCTAAATCTACCTTAGGGGATGACTCCCGTAGTCATAATAATTAATCTTTAACGTTTGTTCGTCTCGTTATCAACCTAATTTACATGGGGGAGTTATGATCTACTAGCGTAATCAATACTATTTGTTTAGATAATATCAACCGTATTATCCGTGTTTTAGTAGTCTTTAATTTGTCTTTGTGGTATTTTGTGTCTTGTGGTTGTCACTATTTTATTTACGACATTTAGTTGGTCGTAGACCGCCACTTTCAATTTAGGTCGATAAAGTAAGTTGTGTTTTATTTGTGCCGAGTCTCGTGGGATCGACCTCGACTCTATCGGCTATACTACAATTGAACTAGTTCTCTTGCTAGTGGGTTAGTAGGTCTCGAGTTAATGATTTAACTTGACCTCCATCAAGTTTTTGGCGCCGTTGCCGGGGACTCGAGTCATTAAATTGAGATATAGCTTATTTTGTTGGAACTGGATTCGTGAATATTCTGTGAATAAGAGCCTGTATATTAAAACAGTTAAAAAAAAAAAAAAAAAAAAAAAAAAAAAAAAAAAAACGTTCGGTCGACCGAACCACAGCTCTCGGTCGACCGAGAATTTATTTTCTTTTCTGTTTCTGATTCTGTCTTAGTTTTAAAACATTCTGCTTCTGTTTTATTTACGTTTTCTTTTCTCAAACTTATTTCGAGTCTGTTTTTGTTTTATTTGGTTAGTTAAAGGCCTAGCCTTTACTAGTGATTAATTGTTTTATTGTTGTTTATTATTTTATAGTACGCTACTCGGAAGTCGAAGGAGCCGCTTGAGCCTTATAATCCTGAAATAGAGAAATTTGCAAGGCGAAATAGGAAGTTAGCTAAAGAGCGGCTAAGCAAGGAGAAGAGGATCCAAATCTTGAGGAAAGTGAGCAAGGAGTAGAAGAAGGACATACAACCGATCATTCGAGCATTCGAATCGAAACGAGAAATGGCGGGAAATCCGGTCAATCCAAACCGGGTACCTAATCTGTTATTAATCCGAGTTATCAATAATGCCAATAATGTAAATGCAAATGTTAATAATGAGAACCAAGCCCTAGTCCAAGGAGCGAGGCGCACTTTGCAAAGTTATGCAACGCCCACTATTGAACAATTCATTCCCGCTATCGTAGCACCGCAGATCTTTGCGGAAGTCTATCACCCTAGGCCTAATGTAATTCAAATGGTGACCAATTATTCTACTTTTCATGGAGTCCAAAACGAGGATCCTGGTGTTCACGTGACGAATTTCTTGGAAATCGTTAGTGCTTGTGAAACCGAAATTAATCCGGAGGGGAACATTCGTCTTAAGCTTTTCCCTTTCACTTTGAAAGATAAAGCTAAGCAATGGCTTCTCTCTCTTTAGAATTTGGATCTATCACTACTTGGGAACAATTGTTGCAAAAATTCATGAATAAGTATTTCCCCTTGGGAAAAACCTTTAAGTTACGCCAAGACATCTTAGGATTTAAGCAACAACCTGGGGAGAGTTTTGATCAAGCTTGGGAGCGTTTCAAGGAAGCTATGAGGAAGTGTCCTCATCATGACATCTCTCTTTGGCTTTTAATGCAAACTTTTTACCATGGGTTGAGAGAGGCGAGAAAATTAGGGTAGACGCCTCCGGCAATGGAGCGTTTGTTCTTTTATCTCCGAGGAGGCACAAGGAAAGATGGAACAAATAGCAATGAATAGTCAATGGGGAGGCAATGACATAGCTCTTGTGAAGATGGCCGCGATATATTTGATGATAGTGCATCCACCAAAATCTTAGAACAACTTTACGTTATCAATAATAAGGTAGATGGGATGCAAGAGAGGATGACAAGAGTAGAAAAGGGGAAATTTGGAATCGAGGTAGCACCTCAAGGTGAGAATCTTTGAGTGCTTGAAGAAGCCAATTATGTCGGGGGAGGGTATAGACCTAATCATAACCATCCTGGATTCCGATATAGTGACATTAACGGGAGAAAGGCCTAAACCGCCTACCCCTTATGTACCACGGCAAACTAAAACTTTTGGTTGGGAAGGCTGCGATAGAAAAATTGAGTAATGTCGTCACGACAATATGGGACAACTTTCAAAATCTATGGCTGAGTTAGCCACTAACTTTAGCCAATATTGTCGAAGGCGATGCCAAGGTAACCAATCGGGAAGCTCTAGTCCAAAATCTCACGCACCGGGTAGGACAACTAGGCGAGCAAGTCTCAACAAGACCTCTGGAGGGTTTCCAAGCAACACGAGAAGAACCCTAAAGACTTGAATGCGATCATGACAAGAAGTGGAAAAGAAGTAACTCCACCATCCACGAAAGAGAAAGAGAAAGTCACAAAGAATAAGGATGGTGAGCCAAGCAATGAGACCAATATTTCCGAGTCTTTGCCTAAGCAAAGAACCTATAAAGAACCCAACGGCCCTAGAGTTGAACTTTTTGATAATAAGTACCCAATTTTCAACGATGTCGATCCTTCAACTCTACCCTATCCTCCACCAAAACCGAAACCTAAGTTTGATAATAAGAGGTATAAGAAGTTCGTGGATATGTTCGGTAAGTTACAAATCAATATACCCCTAGTTGAAGCACTAGGTGAAATGCGAGTATACCAAATTTTTAAAAGACGCCGTCTCAACTAAAAGGAAACTTCTAGATTTAGAGACCATATGCCTTAATGAGGAGTGCTCGGCCATTCTTCAACATAAGTTACCCCCAAAATGCAAAGATCCGGGAAGTTTTCTCATTCCCCTGCACCATAGGTAACGTATGTACGAACAAAGCTTTGTGTGATCTAGGAGCAAGTGTGAACTGATGCCACTATCTATTTTTCGGGAACTAGGCATGAAAGATCTTAAGAAGACCTCAATCACATTGCAATTAGCTGACCGTTACGTTAAGGAACCGTGTGGAGTGGTTGAGGATGTGCTAGTAAGAGTTGAAAAGTTTGTATTCCCTGTCGACTTTGTAGTATTAGATATGGAAGCTAACTACGAGGTACCATTGATATTAGGGAGACCTTTCATGGCTACCGGTAGAACACTAATTGATGTTTACAAAGGCGAGTTGGTGTTGAGAGTGAACGAAGAAAGAGTTGCATTCAATGTCTTTGACACGATGAAGCAAACGATGATGGAGAGGATGCATGTTTCATGTTAGATTCCATTGACGGGATCGTTCAAGAATTTCAACAACATGAAAATATCAAGGATTTTCTAGATCTTTGTCTTAGAAGAAGAAGATGAAGTCAAGTACGTGAGTAGTGAGGAGGAAAAGATGATATGGCCCGGATGTAGTAGAGGGACCCCAAGACCGGTAGAGGAAGTAAGTCTTTGCGAGAGATTGAAAGATTCTATCATAGACCAACGTGGCATAAGTACTTCGAACTTAAACTCCTTTGGTCAAAAGTTGAAAACCTCTTTGGAAGAACCTCCCACAAATTTGACTTTAAAACCTCTTCTGCGAATTTGAAGTATGTATTTCTTCAAGATGAGACTTTGCCGCTAATTATATCTTCATCCTTGACGGACTTACAAGAGGAGAAAGCGATGAGAGTTTTGAGAGAGTACCGCGGAGCATTTGGATGGACTATAGCGGACGTCAAGGGCATTAGTCCTAGCGTATGTATGCACAAGATCTCCGTGGACCACGAAAAGAAAGCGGTTGCACAACCTCGAGGCGTTTAACCCCGCAATTAAAGGACGTGGTTAGGGATGAGGTTATAAAAATGCTAGAAATGGGAATTATATTTCCAATTGCTTTGATAGCGAATGGGTAAGCCCTATCCACGTAGTTCCCAAGAAGGGAGGATTGACGGTGCAAGCCAATGAGTTGAATGAGTTAATTCTGTGAGGCTAATCACCGGTCATCGAGTGTGCATAGACTTTAGGAAACTAAATGACGCAACTCGTAAGGACCACTTTCCTCTTCCCTTCATCGATCAAATGCTCGAGAGGCGAGCGGGCATGCTTTCTATTGTTTTCTTGACGGGTATTCGGGATACTATCAAATCCACATCTCACCCGAGGATCGTGAGAAAACGACATTTACATGCCCATATGGGACATTTGCTTATAATCGAATGCCATTTGGATTGTGCAACGCCCCCGCGACATTTCAACGGTGTATGATGTCCTTGTTTGCGGACATGGTGGAAGATTTCTTGGAAATCTTTATGGATGATTTCTCCGTATTTGGAGACGATTTCGATTCATGTCTCACACATCTAGCACGAGTGTTGAAGAGATGTGAAGAGACTAATCTTGTGCTTAAGCGGGAGAAGTGTCATTTGATGGTTACGGAAGGTATAGTACTAGGTCACCGCATATCCAAGAACGGTATAGAGGTGGATAGAGCTAAAGTCGAGGTGATCGAGAAACTACCTCCACCTACTAATCTTAAAACTTTGCGAGGTTTTTAGGCCACGCCGGATTTTATCGTAGGTTTATCAAGGACTTTTCCCTAATCTCTAGACCTCTTACCGAATTATTGGCCAAGGATGTACCATTCGTGTTTTCTAATGAGTGCATAAAAGCCTTCAACGAAATAAAAAGTAGATTGATTCGCACCCGTTCTAGTCGCACCGGATTGGGATCTTCCGTTTGAGCGATGTGTGATGCAAGTGATGCTTTGTTGGCGCCGCTTTGGGTCAACGAAAGGATAAGATTTTTAGGCCCATTTATTATGCAAGCCGGACTTTGAATGCCCAAAGAAATTACGCCACAACGGAGAAAGAACTTTTGGCCGTTATCTTTGCTTTTGACAAGTTTAGATCGTACTTAGTAGGATCTAAAGTCATTGTACGGCCCGACCATGCGGCTCTTAAGTATCTCCTAGCAAAGCAAGATTCAAAGCCGAGGCTTGTTGAGATGGATTCTCTTCTTTGCAAGAATTTGACGTAGAAATCCGAGATAAGAAAGGAAGTGAGAACGTGGTGGCCGATCATCGTCGCGCTTACAATTAGAGGATGGTGAGGAATTGCACGAGATAGGAGAATCTTTTCACGATGAACAACTTTTCTCCATCACCACCATCGGAGGACATGATGATTGTCTTTGCAGTTTCTTCGCGAATAGAGGTTGTGAAGGAGAAGAAACAACCATGGTTTAGTTTGTTTGTTAATTATCTATCCGCGAAGTATCTACCACCAAATCTCACTGTCCAAGAAAGGAAGAAATTCTTCAAAGATCTTAGACACTATTATTGGGATGAGCCTTATTTGTTTAAGCTAGGATCTGATAATGTTTTTCGAAGATGTGTGCCCGAGGAAGAATATAATGATATCCTGAAGCATTGTCATTCTTATGAAGTTGGAGGACACTACGGGGGAGATAAAACTGCGGCCAAGGTCCTCCAATGCGGTTTTTATTGGCCGACATTGTTTAAGGATGCACACCAATATGCACGAGGATGTCATGCTTGTCAAATGACAGGAAATATTTCAAGGAGGAATGAGATGCCACTCAAGAGTATCTTAGAAGTAGAACTTTTTGATGTTTGGGGAATAGATTTCGTTGGACCCTTCACTTCATCATTATCTAACCGATACATCTTAGTTCTTTGTTGATTATGTATCCAAATGGGTTGAGGCCATTGCTTCCCCTACTAACGATGCTAGGGTTGTGGTTAGATTCTTGAAAAAGAATATTTTTACAAGGTTTGGGACGCCGAGGGCGATTATAAGCGACAATGGTAGTCATTTTTGTAATAAACCTTTTGAAAGGTGATGATTAAGTATGGGGTTCGACATAAGCTAGCAACCGCATATCACCCCCGGACTAGTGGACGGGTAGAAGTCACCAATCGAGAAATAAAGCGTATCCTGGAGAAAAGCTGTCAATACAACTAGGAAGGATTGGTCGTTACGTTTAGACGACGCTTTATGGGCATATAGGATTTGCATATAAAACTTCGATTGGAATGTCACCATATAGGATTGTTTTTGGAAAGGCATGTCATCTACCGGTGGGCGGAGCACCGGGCCATGTGGGCAACACGAATGCTAAATTTTGATGAGACGTTGGCCGGTGAGAAGAGGATGTTAGAATTAACTCGCCTGGAGGAGTTTCGTTTAGAGGCATACGAGAATGCCAAGATTTTCAAGGAGCGCACGAAGAAGTTCCATGACAAAAAGATTCTAGATAGGACCTTTCAAGAGGGTGATCTGGTTCTCCTGTACAACTCGCGCTTAAGGCTCTTTCCGGGCAAGTTAAAATCAAGATGGTGTGGCCCATTTCAAGTACAACGAGTTTTTCCTTCTGGAGCGGTGGAACTATTCAATTTCAAAGACGAGTCCAGATTTGTGGTCAATGGACATCGTATTAAGCATTATCACGGGCTGCCGCCAGAGGCTGAGGAGGAAGTCTTGTACCTCGATGATATTTTTGTCTATGAATAAACCATCTTGGTGAGTCGAGCTAGCGACTTTAAATTTAGAACTACTACTATAACTATCTTTTTGTTTTTCTTTTTAATAAAGTAGCATGCGCCTATCACGGTTTTTTTCATCTCGCCATGTTCCGAGTCTAAGTTCGGAATAAACGAGGTTTTTTCCTTGATAGCCGTCATGTGAGTTTTTTATTTAGGTTTAAATCCCTTTTGGTCTTGTCCATGGCAGTATAAAGTAAAGTGGCTTAAACTGTTTTTAGATATCTATATCTAATTACGCCACATTATTTTATAACTTCCATAGACATGGTATTTGACGATTTCGTGGAGCTTGTTTGTTTATACGGGATGTGTCTCTCTCTCCACTTATTTGTGCCGATGATTACTCCGATATTGTTCCTTTACTTGGGAGCCGTTTCCGAGCTAAGTCTTTCATCTTGAACTCTCATTTATTTTTGTCATTGAGGACAATGCCATGTTTAAGTGGGGGGCAGGGGACTTAGCTATATATATGTATATTGTGCTATATGTTGCAGTCAAGGGAAACGGTATACTGAGACAATATTGAGCCAAATTTTAAAATTTTTATGGATAAATGCCAAGTTGTTTAACTCGTACCCTTAAACTTGTGAAGTTCTTATACTTAGAATTAATAGGACATGAACCAAGTTGCGTGAGTACGTGGTCATATTATACTTTTGCGATAAATTGTTAGTAGACTTAAGGATATTCATGCCAACAATTGCAAGTAGTTAGGTATTGTTCAATTACTCGACATGTGAATCGCTTAGTACCGCATGAGTTATAATAATTGAAAGAAGTATGTGTACAATGCGTAGATAAGTGGTTATGAGGACCTAATGTCGATATTTGTCGACTAATGTATTCGATCTTTTAGCCAACAAGAGCGGAGTAATAAGCTTGGGACGTACTGTGTTTTGACAATGCATTAAAAAATTTGGGCTTGTAGAAAAATTACCAAAGTAGCCACTGCGCTTGTGGTAATATTCGGTGCTATGCATGATCTAAGATAGGGAGATACTCATTAAAAAGTTTTCTTCCTTGAGATTAGTAGTATTCGAAACATATGCAAAAATTGAAAATATTAATTTTTAGAGGCTTCGAGTAGTACTCGGTCTCCAAGTCCAAAAACCCTATAGATACGCTCTTGCTTATTGTTCTAGTGCTTTAACCATTGCGAGGCATAAGAAGTATGAATGCGATGTTGGTGAATTTAGATATGAAGTACGCATAAACTCTAAATCGGCTACATTTATATAAAACCAACGCACATGCACACAATCACTTCGATTCATAGCGAGTAGTGGATAATGCTTATCTTATGAGCATGATTTGGTATGAGTTGACTCGGGTTTCTTGTGTAAGTATGAGTTGACCACGAGAAAATGTTGTCTTGGGAAATAGCTGGTTGATGCTTTGTTCGGGACGAAGCAAAGTTTAAGTGGGGGCATTTTGATGACGGTTAAAATATACCTATTTATGTCATCAATTATAACCTTAAATCGGAGTTAATTATATATATTTCATATTTAATCACGTGTTTATATTTATTATTTAATGATAAGTGATTATTAATATGATAATTGGTATTTAGTTGTTTTTATTATAAAAGAGCAATTAATTGTGTGATAAATGCGATTTTGCGGATCATGATAAATCGGGAAGATAATTATCACACAATCGGGAGATCTCAAGATAAAAGAGAAGAAAATCGGAGCATTGAAGAAAAGATTAATCAGATCAGCACAAACGAGTGAAGTGGGGAACAAGTCAGACGGAGCCAAATTGAAAACGCGTAGAGAAGGTGGCTCGGTCGACCGAGCCATGCCATTCGGTCGACCGAGCGTAACGGTTCGGTCACCCGAGCCTAAGGTGATAAATGCGTGTCAATCTTCTGGATTCTCCCTATGTCGGCTACAACTCCTATATAAACAGCAGCTACGAAATTGAGAAGACACACCACTACAACACAAAACAATTTATGCAATTTAAGTTTTAGTTTTCTTTTCTTTTCTTTATGTTCGTACATTGTGGATTCATCGGATTCTCCGATTAGGGAGCGCATTAAAGAGTGGGAGTCAATCTCGTCTTCGAGGGTATGACTATTCAATTATGCAATCTTTATTTGTAGATCGATATATTTTATTATGGAGTAGTTTTATTTGTATTGATTGCGTGATGTAGATTTATTTACGAACCCATGTGTTTAGGTTAGAAACGTTAAGAAGTAATCATGATTTGTTCCGGCACGGAAGCGTGTTCGGTAGACCTAGACATGTCACTCGGTCGCCCGAGTCTTGTCATTCGGTCGACCGAGTGTGGTAAGGTGTAGGGCAATATCATGATCGGCTTCGACTACGTCGATTCTCGATTTGGAATTAAAACGAGCAATTAAACTTTGATCAACTTAATTATTCGTCATCATAATTTAACATGAAACTCAAAAAGTGATTGTTACTTAGGATATAGATTGAATCGGCATCTAAGAAGTACGCCTAACCATAGGAATGTTGCTTAGATGAGGTTACGGTTTATACCGGCATCCCTAGTTAAATAATTGTGTCAGAAGTTATATGAGATGGAGGCATTAAAAGGCGAAGTCACGTAATGGAGGCACGATGATTTAGATGACCTAACCGGAGCTAAATCTACCTTAGGGGATGACTCCCGTAGTCATAATAATTAATCTTTAACGTTTGTTCTGTCTCGTTATCAACCTAATTTACATGGGGGAGTTATGATCTACTAGCGTAATCAATACTATTTGTTTAGATAATATCAACCGTATTATCCGTGTTTTAGTAGTCTTTAATTTGTCTTTGTGGTATTTTGTGTCTTGTGGTTGTCACTATTTTATTTAGAGCATTTAGTTGGTCGTAGACCGCCCTTTCAATTTAGGTCTGATAAAATAAGTTGTGTTTTATTTGTGCCGAGTCTCTGTGGGATCGACCTCGACTCTATCTGGCTATACTACAATTGAACCTAGTTCTCTTGCTAGTGGGTTAGTAGGTCTCGAGTTAATGATTTAACTTGACCTCCATCAAACCCCCTGTTGTTGAAGAAGCTACAACAGACCCTACTGAAGATGAGGTTCCTGATAATCAAACTAACCAGAATCCATAATGGTTAAGGAATCACCCCGTTTGAACAAGTTATTGGCAATGTACAAAGCAAGGTGTAAGGACTAGAAGACAAGCTGGAAGCTATGTTTACTTGTTTTCTATCTCAAATGGAACCTAAAGTTGTTGAAGAAGCAATTTCAGATCTAGATTGGATAATTGCTATGCAAGAAGAGTTAAATGAATTTGAAAGAAATCAAGTTTGGACACTAGTTGAAAGGCCAAGTCATGCAAATATCATTGGTACTAAATGGGTATACAGAAATAAACTTGATGAATCTGGTACCATTGTAAGGAATAAGGTCAGACTAGTTGCAAAAGGCTATTCTCAAGCAGAAGGAATAGATTTTGATGAAACTTATGCACATGTTGCAAGATTGGAAGCTATCAGATTATTCTTGGCACATGCTGCATATAAGAACTTCAAGGTATATCAAATGGATGTCAAAAGTGCATTTTTGAATGGCATTTTAGAGGAGGAAGTGTATGTTCAGCAACCTCCTGGAGTTGAAGTTAAAGATCAAGAAGATAAAGTGTATAGACTCAACCAAGCACTTTATGGATTGAAACAAGCACCAAGAGCATGGTATGAGACTTTATCTCAATTCTTGGTGGACAATGGTTTTACTAAAGGCACTATTGATAAGACTCTTTTCAGAATCAATGAGAAGGACAGCACCCTGCTGGTATAGATTTATGTTGATGACATAATCTTTGGTTCTGAAAATGAATTGTTATGTGAGAAGTTTGCAAATTTAATGAAGAGCAAGTTCCAAATGAGTATGATGGGAGAAATGAACTACTTTTTGGGATTGCAAGTCAAACAAATGAAAGATGGAATCTTCATTCATCAAACCAAGTATACCAAGGAGTTGCTGAAGAAGTTTGGTATGGAAAATAGCACTAAAAGTTCAACTCCTATGAGTAAAAATATCAGATTGGATGAAGATAAAGAAGGCAAAGATGTTGATCAGACCTTATACAGGAGGATGATAGGCGATCTGCAACGTATCTCACTTTGCCGACGGACTGATATATCCTTTCTTTGTAGGTGTTTGTGCAAGATTTCAATCTAAACCTAAAGAAAGTCATTTAGGTGCAGTCAAAAAAGTTCTTAAGTACCTAAAAGAGACTTTGGGAGTAGGGATATGGTATTCCATGGATGGAAGCTTCAAAGTAATATCCTACTCAGATTCTGATTATGCTGGATGCAAGATTGATAGAAAAAGCACCTCAGAAACAATGGAGTTAATGGGAAATAGACTGGTTTCCTGGTTTAGCAAGAAACAAAATTCTATTTCAACTTTCATTGTTGAAGCTGAATACATTGCTGCTGGAAGTTGCTGTGCACAAGTATTGTGGTTAAGACAACAGTTAAGAGATTATGGAATTGAAGAAAAGGAAATTCCAATCATGTGTGACAACACAAGTGCAATTGCAATAACATAAAATCCTGTTTTGCACTCAAGAACCAAGCATATTGATGTAAGACATCACTTTATAAGAGATCATGTTGAAAAGAAAGATGTGGAATTCACCAAGGGGATTATCAGCAACGTACTGGAATTCACCAAGGGGATTAGTCTTTGCTATGTTGGGTGAGCTCACTTAGCAGATTAGTCATTGGTATCAACAATTCCTTGTACTTATGTTTGGACAATTGAGCAAATGAGGTTGCCAAGGGGATTGGTCTTTGTCATGTTGGGTGAGCTCACTTGACAGATCAGTCATTGGTATTAAACTTCATCTTGTATTATCAATTGAACAAAACAAGAAGAAATCAAGGATCATCAGAGTCACTTTGTCAGCAGGCTACTGAAGCACCTTTATCAGCAGACTGCTGAGCCTACCCTGCTGAGGACAACCCTGCTGAGGACAACCCTGCTGAATGGAACGTTACACAGTCAAACTTTATTAAAGTCAAAGAGCAATTGGCGGGATATTTACTCTATCTTTTATCACCATAGTTAACACGATCTAACGGTTACAAAACGTTATGGAGGAGTTATGGAACACGTGTCAAGACATAATTCACTCAGATTAATCATGGTTGACATGGATGTACGTGCACTGTCAGTTACAACTACCGTCTGTCTATATATACAGACCTACACACATCAGATTCTCTCTACTTGCAAAATCGCTATATCTCTATTTTTACACATTGTGTGAACACAGATTTACAATCTATCTTCTTCATCTTATTTTTCTCATAACAATGGCGGAAAAAGTTGATGTTCAGATTGAATCAAGCCAAAGTGTTAGAGGCTTTGTTGTTGATGCTAATAAAACTGAACTAGCAATCAACATTGGTCGAAGAATAAGAAGGTATGCTGGTCTGGAAAACGTGCTGAGCATAAGACTGGAAACAATTTCATATACAAACGTTGTCAGTTTTTGGAGGAACATTCAAATAAAGAAAGGAACTGAAGCATTCAAAACAGTTGTGAGTGCACAAGAAATAGAAATTTCCTCAAGTCTGTTGAGGGAAGTTTTTGGTTTTGAAGAAGTAGTGGATGGTCCCGTAAATCCTGAAGCAATGGGACTATCCAAGATGGATTTTGTTGATAAAATCAAAACAAATGTAGCCACCAAATCCATTCCAGGCATCAATTGCAGACATATTGGGAATGAGTACAGTCTGCTGAGCAAACTCATTGCAAAGAACATACTTGGACTGGTTGGAAGTATGGACACTCTATCAGGACCCAAGATAGAGCTGATGATGATCATTTTCAGAAGCATGAAGTTTGATTGGGCTGGATACTTCATTCATTACATGAAGAAAGTAGCCAAGGAGGAAAGAGAAGGAAAAGGAAATCAAAGGCCTTACCCTTAGGCTTAATGGTTCAAACCCTATTTGAATCATTTGGAGATTCCAGATGTAGCACCTGAGAAGATAAATCAATCTAGATACAAGAAAGAGATTGATCAAGTTATTCCTGGTCTTGATGATGATGATGAAGGTGTTGCAGAGGCTGATAATGATGATGATAATGGAGATGATGGTGATGCTGGTGGTGAGCAGGTCAAGCAAACTGTGAAGAAATCTGTCAAACCTGCTGCACCAAAGAAAACTACTGAGAAAAGAAAGGCTGCAGATACAAAGAAGATAATTGAGAAGTTAAAGCCTAAAAGAACAAGGAAGCAAACAGCACAGACTTCTGAGTTTGCTGAGGGTCCAGCTGAAATTGAGATTACTGACCCTGCTGTAGCTGCAAGAAAAAATGTTGTTGAGATTCTAAGGGAACAACAGAAGGAAGCCAGTAGAAAGAGGAAATCTACTGTGGTTGAAATTGGGGATGATGAGCCACTTTCCAAGAGAAGGAAAGAGATCACTCAGAAAAAGAAACATGGAAAGGGGAAGCAATTAAAGATATTGGAGGCTCTAAGGGAAGAAGAACAAGAAGAAGCAGTAGAAGAAGAAGTAGTAGGAGAGGCTATTGATGCTGAGCCATTGACGATTATCAAGCCTAATGAGGATGCAGAGGTTGTTGTTGAGCAACTGTCGAAGAGTCACGACGGACTACGAGTCCGAACCCGCTCGTTGATGTTGTTGAATCCTCACCTACTAAGGCTACCGAGCCTGCGAAGCTGTACAAGTTGTTGTTGAGCAACTTGGTGAAGAACCACATCAGACTACTGAGTCTGCACCTGCTGTGGTATGTGACACATTGGTTGAAGACCCTGCAATTCCTGCAATAGTTCAGGGGGAAGAACAGTCTGGTGTTAACCCTACTGATGAGCATATAAGTCAGGAGGAACCAAGTGTGATACAGATGGAGGTAGTGGGAAGCAATATACAAACTGAGCAACCTACTAGCCTTGAGGCATCTGTGGAAGAAACTTTGAACTTACTTGTTGAGACCTTTGGAGGTCGGCAAGGTAAGGAAACGACTCCCGAGAGGATCATTCTGCTCGAAAAACATGAAAAGAAGAGGAAGGAGGGGTATGTTGATCCAAAACTCCTGCTGGTGGCTGATTACTTCCAATGGAAGTTTGGATTTTATAAGAAACAAAAACCTGCTGCAGAACCTATGACAGACTTTGAAGAATGGGTTTTTGAGAAATTGGGAGTGGAGAGCTTACTGGATCTGATTGATACCTCTTTATTACAATCAAGGCTGATGGACTTGTTTGATGAACAACGAAAGAGGAGGGTATCAAGTTCGGGGATCTAAGAGGTGATGATGATGACTCTTCATCATCGATTCGATGATAATCATCCTGCGGTCGGGGAGAGACCCAGGATGGGGCGCAATGTTAGTTGATCCACACCGTAAGGCGCTCATCGGGTACCGTGCTTGGACGATCTCGAAAGACAAGTGGATGCAGTGATGGAGAATCTCACCATTGATGATATTGAGGCAGAAATCAATGAAGGAATAGATGGTGATGCAAATAGATTGGTTGGTGAGATAGATCCTTTGTTTGTTGAAGAACCTGCTGAGCATGTTCATGATCAGCAGACTGTGGATTCAAGTGATGAAAGAGTTACAGATATTAGTGAACCCAGTGCCAGTGCAGAGGAATCTATTCAATATCAAGACTGGATTGACACTAAGGCTGTCTTAACTAAATCTGCAAACTTCTTTGAGAAGAATCAACGATATGGGAGAATTTCAACAAGAAAATATGGACATATTCCCGGATCAAGTGATTGTGGCATTCATTGCACCGATTCAAGAGTGAAGAGGAGGTACGGAGTTCTTTGGGCTACAAACAACACCTGCACAAAGGTTGGAACAGGAGGTACAGGCTGCTGAGTTACAAAGAGCACCTGGACACAGGTTGGAACCAGTTTTGGGTTTGGAGGAAACCCCTGTTGTTGTTCAAGAGGCTGCTGTAGTGGAGCCTACTGGAGTCAAGACCACTAAAGGGAAAGATGGTCAGCAGACTGCTATTAATGAGGATGAGCAGCTGCTGGACTATGACTTTAGTGATGAGGAGTTCCAAATGCCGAAGAAGAAAATGTTGATGTTGATCCCCCACAGGCATTTGTACCTATTTTTGAAGAACCAGCCATTGATCCTATCTTAGAAGAATATCAAGGACCTAACCCTGCTGGATTAGATAGGAATTGGGCAATGGTCGTGAGCAATCAGAGGCCACAGTACAATGTTGAGGAGCCTGCTGATGAGGCTAGTGGTGGAAGAATGACTGGTGAGGTACCAGTAGAAGTATTGAATGAGTTAAGGACTGTGAGGTGTGATATGCAACAGTTAAGAACTCAACTGGATAGACAAGAAGAGAGATTTGAAGAACTGATGAAACTGGTGAATGAAAACAGACAATCTGCTGATACAGTTGCTTCAAACTTCACATCTACTCAAAATGCTGTGAATGATATGATACTATATGTGAGGGGAATCAAAGTAGGAAACACAGCAAAAGAGAAGTTTCTGAAAGACCAACTTTTATCCATCCATCAGAAACTTGACAAGTTTGCTGAAGCACCTAAGCCTGCTGAGGCTGTTGGAACATCTCACCATTGTTGGTCCCTTGAAAAGGCTTTGGTTAAGTTTAGGGGGGGGGGGGTGAATAAACTTAACACTTAAAACTTTGGAGTTAACAAATTTCGCAACTTCGGCGGTCGCGATACTTGATAGTCTGGCGATACCTCGTAACTGGCGATAAACGGTAGTCTGCGATAGTTGAGTTTGCTTTGAATTTGTGCGGCGGAATTATATCAAAATTAAGCCTTAATACTTGTTGTTAAATATGATACTAAGTATTAGATACTCAGTAGTGTATGTGTGTGATTTCAGTTGCTAGATTCAGTTGATTGATGTATAAAATTGAACTAAGTGCAGAATGTAAATGTTGAAAGTAAGCAGGCAGATTTTATAGTGGTTCCAGGTGGTGTAATCCTATCAGTCCACTCTTCTCCTGTGATGTTGGAGGTAATTCACTAGAGATCTTTGATGTTGCAGTTACAAAGATTCCTAAGGTTGCTTGTCCTTCACCAATAACTATGGCTTCACAAACTGAAAACCGGGAACAGGTAGGATTCTTTGCTCCTAAGTCTTCCACTTGGTCCTTGAAGGGTAGGATTGCCTCTTCACCGGCTCCACCACAAACAACGAGTCTTTCACACAAGCGTAGCTTCACTTTGTCTTCGACGAGATTCTTTATAAAGTAAAGATTGAATCAAATAAATGATTCGATTACTGACGACTTGATTAGGATGATATAATCGGCGGCTTGCGTCTTCAAGTGTGTATACTCGATGTAGCTTGAATATAGAATACACTTGAAGAATCTTTCTGGATCAGTAGCTTTAAGTTCAGCAGGTTCAGCAGGGTGTTTTTCAGCTTAGAATAGTCTCTTATATTTTTCACTTAAAGTTCATCAATCATCATCTTTTTCTGAGTTGAAGGTCCTCTATTTATAGGTAAGAATGCATGTGACTTACATTTGAAATTCAAATGTAACCGTTCCTAGTTTTTGTCCCATCGATTTGCTTTTGTCACTATTCATAGGATCGACCTTTGTCGAAATTCCTTTTTGACAGTGCAGTCTGTCCAACCTTTGACTTATAACCATTGGATAAAAATCTGAATAATCCCAACGTTCTTTTAATCTCAGCCTTTGATTTGTTTGATAAGTCAGAGGTAGTTGGCTGTCCTTATCCATGTAATCTTCCAAAATAATCTTGAATTAATTGAGGTATATTATCAGCAGGTTCATCAGTCTGCTGAGATACCTATCGATCTATTTGAACGACAAGTTCTTGTGTATAAAATAAAATGCAGCTGATTTCTTTTATCTAACTTTTATCTGTGAAGTTAGATTACACATTTTTAAGTATAACCAAGTTCCAAACATCATCCAAATTATGGAACTTAGACCTTCTACACAAGGTATATGTAATCAGTTTAGGTCATCACAGACTTGCCTAAATTCTGATTCCATATCCTTGACTTTAATTACTAAGTTTGATCCCTTAGCCTTTATTAACTGAGTTTGACCCCTCAGCCTTCAGTCTTCAGCAGGTTCCAGAAAAGTCTACTGACCTAACTACCCTACTGATATTGACCAGTCTGCTGATATAAATCAGCTGACCTTTACAGTGCTTGTTTGATCAAACCTATTCATGAATCAAACTCTAATAAACCTATACATTTGATCTAGACATCTTTTTGCCTTTGCACTATAACGACTAGTCGGCACTCATCATCAAAACATAGAAATAAGTCCAACAATTTCCCCCTTTTTGGTGATGATTCCACTACCCTCACCTAACAAGACAAAGCAAAAAGATAAAAACAAAAACGAGAACAAATTTCGAGTCAATTCTCATTATAATCATTTGTTCACGGATTATTACGATCTAGATGTAGCAAAGATAAAATATGATAAGTATCTTTGATTCTTGTCTTCTTTCTCTTTCTTGTCTAGCCTTCTCCACTTGTTCTTGATAGGCTCTGATTTCTTCTATCATATCCCTCATCCATTCATTTTCAATCAATGTAAAATCAATGTAGGGATTGACCTCTTTCCACCACTTCCATGCTTCAGGCATGAGAAGATTGATTTGATTCACTCTGAATCCAAACCTCATATATAATTCCTTGAATTTATCAAGTGAGTCCTTTGCTTTTGTGATAGGCAAAGTCCTATCACCTCTGCCACTTCTTCCACCTCTTCCACCTCTGTAGGATGCCCTTAAGGCTTTGACTCTTGCTTCCCAAAATTTCAATCCCAAGAAAGATTCTAAACCTTCATGATATCCCTTGTCATGATAAGGTTTCCTTCTGTTATAGTATTCTTTCTTGTATTGTCTCAGGAGATCATCAGTGAGTTGAACTCTACCAGGTGCAGGTTGCCTAAAAGCATTAGTCTCATCCTCCCATCTTCTCTTAGCAAAAAGTCTGGCAGCCTCTTTTGCTACTGCTGTTTGGCCCTCTTCCCCCTTAGTGACATCATCAACAAACCGGGACGAGGCCATGAACACTCTCTGTGTGATTACCAGATTATTCGGGAAAGTCAAGATTCTATCTAGAGCAGAAATAATGTTGTTGATTAAGAGTTCCTTGGTCACTCACCCCTGCTATACTATGCATGCCACTAATATCCCTAAGGAGATCTTAAATGAGAAAGAAAAAATGTGTAGAAAAATCTTTTTGGGTGAAGAGCATTTTGAGAGATGATGTACTACATATCTTAGAAGAGTATTTGCTCTAAGAATAAGGCTGGAGGTCTTGGATTTAAAGACCCTCAAAGTATGAATATTGCCCTCCGGGATAAATTGGTTTGGGAAATTCTCACTGATGATCAATCCTTTTGGGTAAAGGTCCTGGTCATAAAATAACCAATGCAAATGTATCATATACTTGGAAGAGCATATGTTTGGCTGCACTTGCACTGAAGGAAGGGTTCATTGATCATGATATGGCCATGATACGAGATGCAGGTCAGGAGAAGAAATACAATGTTGCCGAGGTCTACTCTCTCCTACAGAACCATGATCCGATTGTGGAAGATCGCATCTGAACATCTATTTGGCAGTAGAAGAGGACAGGGAGACTCAACTTCTTGGTGTGGCAAGCACGACATAACTCCTTACCCACCATGGATTTACAAATATGGATTTTTATGTGAATAAAAATTGAGAGAATACGTTGCTTTTTATTTATTTTGAGTGGGCAAACACATTAAGGGTTTCTAATTTATCGAGATAACTATCGTTTTTAAAATTAAACTAATATGAGTTTTGTGAATAGAGACTTAAGGTGAAAGGAAACACTATCTTAACATGACTAAATAAATACTAGAATACACATTTAATCAAGTAAAGAATTAAAGGATAAAAAATTTCAGAAAATAATTCCGTTGATTGTAGCAAATGATATCTTGTTTTGGTTCTTTATCGAAATATTTATTTACATATTAAGTAGTTTTTCATCATATACACTCCTACTATGTCAAAGATACACCCGTTATCAATATTTGACAAATACATGATTCAATAATACAAAATTGATATCATCTTTAAAAGACTGATAATTGTAAAAGCTAAATTATGATTTTTTTGCTTAAATACCTCGGTATCTGAACCTACTGGTCCGACTAATCCGGAGTTCGGCCCGGATCGTGTCTACAGAATGATAAATTATGATTTTATTTGTATAAAAAGAGAAAGGCAATTGATCAAATGAATAAATGAAAACATTAGATCATTCTGTAACAATTAACATTATCTTACGTTTTTATATATATTATATACATTTATAAACCCGCATCTAAAAACTGATAATCTCTTATTCTTCAAACTTTTTATTTAAACAAAACACGTGCGGAGCACGTGCATTTTGCTAGTTTATTATATAAAAAGCTAAAATTTTCAATCATTTTATACCTTTTATATTTTGTCGGCTTCAAATACTTTGTAGTAAATATATTAAATAGTGATCAATAATGATTTTTTTTGCGTCTTCAATAAAGTTCTCATATAATCTCTGTCTGGAATGACGTATTTTGTCAATATCTTGTGATTCATCAAAAAATAAAACTGAATTGAGTATTAGACTTGATAAGCTTGACGTAAAACTCAAGCAAGACTCGAGTTCTTAAAACTTATTTGAATCTCAGCTCTATCTTGAATTATGAATACTCGTGTTCGAATTTAAACTTGAGAATATTTTAAGTTCTCAATTTGTTTAGAGCATTATATGGTTTTAATCACCTCGTTCACATACCTTCTGTGGGCTATCTTCGTATCTTTCCGTTGTTTATATGGTGTAAATAGCAGTCTTTGAATTTCTTGGGGGTTTCGTGTGTTTGTATGTATATATATGTATTATGGATTCTATGGGGAAAGATGTAAACCTGAAAGAATAAATGGGCTAACATTTGGTATTATTAGTGAAATACGATGCTACTGAGAGCAACCGTAGTGAGGGTTGTATAGCCATATTCTATCTTCAAAATGTCTGAACAGAGTATGAAATAAATTAAGAGGTGGAATAACAGTGTTAAAATAGACTAATTTTTTAAAACATTATCTATGCCATTATCTACATTTAAAGAAGGGTAAAGAACATATTCTGTGACAAAAAATGAAATTCATGGGCCCAGACCAACCCTTTCTATTTAGGAAAAAAAAAGGTGGGTTGACACCACCAAATTTTGACACCATTTTTCTTATTATTTTTCATTCAATTTTCCACACTACGTAATCACTTAATGCACCACCTGAAATAATAACTTTTAAAAACTGTACGCTTTAGTCTTTCATGTTGTAAAAATTAACAATTTAGTCCCTAATGTTTAAATTTTTGTTGGAAAGGTGTCCTAAACCCAACCGGGTTGGACCGGATCCGACCGGGTCGGTTCATTTACAGTCTATTTAGTTCATGTAATAACTTTATTATGATTAATAAAAGCACTTATGTTATTATATTTATTGTTTATCTTCATATTATTTGTTGTATATATATAGTAATGTCCCTAGTGTCAAACTGTGATAAAGAAACCATGATATTGATTATGGTTGATGAGATCTCTAATCACTCTAACAAGTTTGGTATTTAAATGTCTCTAGTCTTATGTTCTGTCAAATGGGACATTGATAGTATAACAAGACTAGCACGTATTGGATGTCTTCTATCTTATAGAAGGTAGGGATAGATCTCGTCTATCGAAATGTAGAGACACTTGGACTGTACGTGGACGTGTAATAGAGAATGCGTACGTTAGACTGACCCACTTACATTAAGTGTCACACTATGTGGCGGTTGTGTAATTATCCTTTAGACCGGAATCTTCATGGTATCACGGTGTGGATTGTCATGCTTTGACACTATTGAGATTTCCCCTAGCCATGGGGCGATCATGTGGTAGTTATTGGGTGTGATATGGAAGCATGCGGAGTATACATGATTGGTCGTCCGGGAATCGCGTATCCTATGATTGGGATCGAATATCCGAAATGGCCTTTTTATAAGGAATGTCTAGCTCTCGAGAATCTTTGTAAAGTGAGAGTAAATGTGTTATTCCGAGAGGGCATGATATCCAGATTATAAGATACGATCGTTAATGTATTGACACTCGAAATACGATCGTATGGATATAATTACAGCGATAGGATTGTAAGTTACACGGTAACTGCTTCACATGAAAGGTAGTAGTCATTGCTTTTGACTCTTCCGATGATTGGGGGTCACGGTGTGTTGCTAGACGCTATCCCGTGATCGTTAGGCATGAAGGGCACTTTCGTAATTTGCACTTTGTGTCTACAACCAACATATTCGGAAGCCAATCGGTTACCCACATATGAATTTCGAGTAGGATTAAAATGCGGTTATAGTTGATAACCAAATAAGGAAATTTTATCTCTAGACTATAATGATTATAGTGGTAAATTAATATGGTGATATTTATTTATTATGAATAAATAAAACACAAGATATTAATTATATACAAATTATATTAATTAAAGAATATTCCGGAAGTCAATTTATTGACTATAGGGGCGCCACAATTGATGTGTATTAGATACACTTGGATTGTTTATTTTAAGTAATAAGATTACCATAATATTAATATTGGATATTAATTGATTTTGGAAAAATAGATTTATGGTAATAAGATAAATATATTTAATATAAGATATTGGCAATATGAATTTCATCGTTTTTATTGCATTAAACGAAGAACGATCTAAAATAGATAAAAAGGAAATGGGAAAAATTTTAAACACAATATGGGCGCCACTTTTGACTATAAATAAGAGGTGGGTGTCAAGTTCTTTGGTACGTCACAATTGCTAGTGATTCCCTAATAGTTTGTAGGAAAAAAGCCAGACTTCGAGCTTAAGCATTAAGCACAATTTAATTGCCTAGTAATTAATCGATAGATGCAAGATTCAAATCACGAGACAGTTAAAAAAAGAAGAAGGAACAATTGGGGGGATAGGCCTAATAGTTGTATCGGCGACCGAGCCTCCTCGACGGCGGCGGTAGCGGCTCTAGGGCTGCCGTCGTCGGCTGTCCTCATCCAACGGGGTGATCGACCCTTTTCGTTTAGTGATATTTATTGTGCAAAGATATCTCTTTTGTTTACTTGTGTCATATGGCCAACAAGTGGTTCAAATAGTTTGGGCCATTGGGAAACCATAGTGACATATTAACCAAAATATTGGCCTTTCCAAATTTTGATTTGGAATAGGCCTAGACCCTTTTCAAATGAGTTGCTTGAGCTCATACATACTAATGTATGCGGCCCAATGTCACTTCAAGCCAAAGGAGGATACTCTTACTTTATCACTTTCACTGATGACCATTCTCGTTATGGTTATATATACTTAATGAAGTATAAGTCTGAAGCCTTCGAAAAGTTCAAGGAATTAAGAAGTGAAATGGAGAAACAACTAGGTAAAGAAATCAAAACACTTCGATCTGATCGAGGTGGAGAATACCTAGATGGAGAGTTTCAATACTATTTGAAGAAGAATGGGATTCTACCTGAATGGACCCCTCCCGGGACGCCACAGATGAATGGCATGTCTGAGAGAGGAACCGCACCTTGTTAGACATGGTGCGATTCATGATGACCTACTACGCAGTTCTCCCAAAATCATTTTGGGGGTATTCTCTAAAAACCGCATCCTGTACACTGAACCGAGTTCCATCAAAGACGGTTGAATCCACACCATACGAGGTATGGCATAAGAGGAAACCAAGTCAAGCATATCTTAAACCTTGGGGTTGTCCAACTTATGTGAAGCGGATGATGCCTGAGAAATTAGAGGCTAGATCTGACAAATGTCTGTTTGTGGGTTATCCTAAAGAAACTAGAGGATACCAATTTTACCATCCTGAGGAACAAAAGGTGTTTGTTGCCAGGACTAGCCACTTTATGGAGAAAGAGTTTATTCTGGATAGGGTCAGTGGGAGTAAGATTGATCTTGAAGTTCGAGATCCACTTACGGATAAAAGTCAGTTGATGGAAGTAGAGGACTCGCCACACACATATGTGACTCCAGCCTCTACCGTGGACACACTAGCGCCTCGATGATCCACCAGGGAACGCCGTGAACCCGAAAGGTACACTGGCGTGTATCTCATGGAAGATGAGGACCCTAGAACTTATGAGGAAGTGCTATTAAGGCATGACAAATAGAAATGGCTAGAAGCCATGAATCCTGAAATGGAATCCATGAAAGACAACCAAGTTTGGAACTTAGTAGATCCACTTGAGGGAATAGTTCCTATAGGGTGGAAATGGGTCTTTAAGAGAAAGACCGACATGGATGGTAACGTGACTACCTACAAGGCTAGGTTAGTGGCAAAAGGTTATAAGCAAAGACAAGGAGTTGATTATGATGAAACCTTTTCACCAGTTGCCTTGTTAAAATCCATTAGAATTTTGTTCGCTATTGCAGCATACCATGATTACAAAATCTGGCAGATGGATGTGAAAATAGCTTTCCTTAACGGGAACCTGTCTGAGGAGGTGTATATGACACAGCCTGAGGGTTTCACAACCAATGACGCAAAGATGGTGTGTAAACGCAAAGATCCATTTATAGTTTAAAGCAAGTTTCTCGGAGTTGGAATCTTTGCTTGATGAAATAATCAAACACTTTGATTTCATCAAGAACGAAGATGATCCCTGTGTTTACAAGAAGGTTAGTGGGAGTGTCATTGTGTTCTTAGTGCTTTATGTCGACGACATATTGCTCATAGGAAATGATGTGCCTATGTTACAATCAGTCAAAGCTTGGTTATCCAAGAACTTCTCAATGAAGGACTTGGGTGAAGCAACCTATATTCTAGGAATAAAGATCTATAGAGATAGATCTAAGAGGTTGCTTGGTCTGTCGCAATCCACTTATATAGACAAGATGCTGAAGAGATTTAACATGGAGCAGTACAAGAAAGTATTACTGCCAATGTCATATGGGGTCTACCTGTCGAAGGGAATGAGTCGTAAGACAGAGGAGGAAAGGGCACAAATGAGTAAGATCCCTTATGCTTCGGCAATCGGGTCTATCATGTATGCCATGTTGTGCACAAGACCAGATGTCTCGTACCCTCTTAGTATGTGACTAGTAGGTACCAATCCAATCCAGGTGATGGTCACTGGATTGTTGTCAAGAATATCCTCAAGTACTTAAGGCGTACTAGGGATATGTTCCTGGTTTTCGGGAATGATGATTTAGTATTACGAGGTTATACAGATGCCAGTTTCCAAACTGACAAGTATGACTTTAAGTCACAGTCTTGATTTGTTTTCACGCTTAACGGCGGAATAGTGAGTTGGAAGAGTTCCAAGCAGGAGACTACTTCAGACTCTACAATGGAAGCCGAATACATAGCAGCCTCAAAGGCGGCAAATGAAGTAGTTTGGATGAAGAAGTTCATTACTGAACTTGGTGTGGTTCCCTCCATTGAAGGTCCAGTGCCTCTGTACTGTGATAATAATGGGGCAATATCTCAATCAAAGGAACCAAGGTCTCATCAAAAGTCCAAACATGCGCTATGGCGCTATCACTTGATTAGAGAGATAGTATATAGATGAGATGTAAAGATAGAGAAAGTCCACACGGATGATAACATAGCTGATCCGTTAACCAAGGAGTTGTCTCAAGCAAAGCATGAGAAACATGTTCACATGCACGAGCTTAGGAATATGGGTGATTGGCTTTAGACCAAGTGGGAGATTGTTGGAAAGGTGTCCTAAACCCAACCGGGTTGGACCGGATCCGACCGGGTCGGGTCAATTACAGCCTATTTAGTTCATGTAATAATTTTATTATGATTAATAAAAGCACTTATGTTATTATATATATTGTTTATCTTCATATTATTTGTTGTATATATATAGTAACTTCCATAGTGTCAAACTGTGATAGAGAAACCATGATAGTGATTATGGTTGATGAGATCTCTAATCACTCTAACAAGTTTGGTACTTAAATGTCTCTAGTCTTATGTTCTGTCAAATGATACATTGATAGTATAACCAAACTAGCACGTATTGGATGTCTTCTATCTTATAGAAGGTAGGGATAGATCTCGTCTATCGAAGTGTAGAGACACTTGGACTGTACGTGGACGTGTATTAGAGAATGCATACGTTATACTGACCCATTTACATTAAGTGTCACACTATGTGGCGGTGGTGTAATTATCCTTTAGACCGGAGTCTTCATGGAATCGCGGTGTGAATTGTCATGCTTTGACACTATTGAGATTTCCCCTAGACACGGGGCGATCATGCGGTAGTGATTGGGTGTGATATTGAAGCATGCGGAGTATACATGATTGGTCGTTCGGGAATCGCGTATCCTATGATTGGGATCGAATATCCGAAATGGCCTTCTTATAAAGAATGTCTAGCTCTCGAGAATCTTTGCAAAGTGGGAGTAAATGTGTTATTCCGAGAGGGCATGATATCCAGATTATAAGATACGATCGTTAATGTATTGACACTCGAAATACGATCGTATGGATATTATTACAGCGATAGGATTGTAAGTTACATGGTAACTGCTTCACATAAAAAGTAGTAGTCATTGATTTTGACTCTTTCGATGATTGGGGGTCATGGTGTGTTGCTAGACGCTATCCCGTGATCGTAAGGCATGAAGGGCATTTTCGTAATTTGTTATGTATACGGCCAATATATTCGGAAGCCTATCGGGTCACACACATATGAACTTCGAGTCGGATTAAAATGCGGTTATAGTTGATAACCAAATAAGGAAAGTTTATCTCTAAACTATAAAGGTTATAGTGGTAAATTAATATGGTGATATATATTTATTATGAATAAATAAAATACAAGATATTAATTATATACAAATTATATTAATTAAAGAATATTCCGGAAGAATTTATTGACTATAGGGGTGTCACAATTGATGTGTATTAGATACACTTGGATTGTGCACTTTAATTAATAAGATTACCATAATATTAATATTAGTTATTAATTGATTTTGGAAAAATAGATTTATGGTAATAAGATAAATATATTCAATATAAGATATTGGCAATATTTAGATTTATTTAATATAAGATATTATAATAAAAGAGATAAATCAATCTAGGTGATTTTTCTTATTTTATTGGGAAAATGTTTTCTTCTCCTCCACACAGTATGTGGTGCCACTTTTGACTATATAAGAGGTGGGTGTCAAGCTCTTTGGTACATCACAATTGCAAGAGCTTATAGTTCTTGTGTAAAATTGAGAGTATCCCATAGAGAGTTTGTGAGGGAGGAAAAAGGCCGGTCTAGCAACCGGAGTTTTCCAATAGCAATCCAAGGAGGATTCCGGCGAGGAGTTCGTGTGGATATCGATAGAGGCCGGACACGTGGACGGCTAGCGCACTGTACTACTCTCCGTTGACGGTCAAAGCGACGATATTATAGATCATCTAAGGTATAACCGTCAAACTACATAACATGTTTATTGCATTAAACGAAGAACGATCTAGAAAAAGGAAATCAAATTTTAAATTCCGCAGCGTTAAACTAGTGATTTCCTAACACTTTTACCCCTCCACTTTTTAAAAATCATTTCACTTCCCATACATCTTCTAACTTCGCCGGAGTTCTCGTCGGAAAAGACGCCGGAGAAGATAAAATTTAGCCGGAAAACCGCAAGTGAAGCTAAGAACAACACCACTTTGAACCAAATCATGTAAGTATGTTGTTTTTTTGCATTTCGAAGGTTTTCATTCCGATTTTTAATGGAGTAATTTGTTCCATTGAAATGTGTATTTGTTGTTGGTTGAAATCGGATGTTTTAAAGGTGCTTTTCGTTCAACCGGCCGTTTTCCGAACGGAGGTTTGGGAAAGGTGACCGGGTGCTTAAAACGTCAGTGACAGTGACATTTTAATGCGGATAAAACATCAACACGGCTGACGTTTAAGTCATGCAAGCCCACTGGGGTAACATGTTCCTTCGTCGGTGAGGGTGACGTTTATCTCGTACTCAGAACGTCGGAGTGGGGGACGTTCTAACTTAACGTTAACTTTGGTGACGTATTAGACTATTACGAACGTCTTAAACATAAACTCATTAAGTTTTGGAGTCAAAAAGGTCGGGAGTAGTGACGTTTAAAGGTCGTGTGAACGAAGGCCCTAGGCCAAAAAAAATTCTTAATACCCTTAACCTTGTGAAAAAATATTCAATAACAACTATTATTAGTGTATATAAGTTGATAAGCATATATAAAATGTAACAGAAATTGATTAGACTTCTTAAACTGAATTCGGAAATGAATTTGAGGCTTTCCGATCTTTTAGTTTAAGGATAAATTTAAAATGAACCAAAATTACACCACAATAATATTAAAACGGAGGCCCTGAAATTGCGAATTTTGGTTAGGGCCTTAGGCCGTGGCCTTGTTGGCCTGCCCCCAAGGACGGCTCTGGTTCCAACGTCAGAGTTGGTGGCGTTATAGCAGCAACAAAATATTCATTTCTGGACTACAAGATGTCACAAAGTCTAATGTTTATTATACATACGAACGTCAGTTGTACTGACGTTGGGTTGGATGCCGGACAAAAAATCCAATGGCCGATCTGCAAACTCTAAAAAACTTCATTTCCCCTAATTAATGGTGTTTCAAGACATGGAATATGAATTTCGATTCCATTTTGCTTCCATATTGTTTGAAAATGATATTTGGGTGCAAAATGTTGGAGTATATGAAATGAATTTTGATGAAGAAGAATGTTGAAAAAGATGAAGATGAATTTTGATGATGAAGAAGGTTGAAGAAGATGAAAATGAATTTTGATGATGAAGAAACTTGTAGAGGATGAAGATGAAGATGAAGATGAAGATGAAGATGGAGATGAAGATGAATGTTGTTTATGGTGTGCCAATAAAGAAATAAAGTTTTTGGTTTGTTATTGATATGAGTTAATGATTTTGGATTATAATGTTTAATTTAAATAGTCAAAAGACTAAATTGTTTTTTTTTTAAATTTGTGGTATAAGGAGTAATTTTTTCATTTTTTTGGTTGTGCTTAAGTAAAAATAATAATACAAATAATATGGTGGTGTCAAAAGCAATTTATTGGGTGCCGGAAGTATTCGTGGTGCCACAAGCTATTTCGTGGTGCTGATAGAACCCACAAAAAAACGACATAGAAAACAATTTACCAGTCACCTTCCTTCTCCAATGGTTCTTCTCCCATCCTTCCCAAGGTACACAACAAGTAGATTTCTCAATATTCTTTATTTCCCGTATTTTATTTATGGTGCTCTTGTAGATCTAGTTTATAGAATTTGATGAATTTTGTTAGAACATTGCAGATTTTCAAATAAGAGATGCAAGCTTGTTCTATTATTATGGGGTGGGTTGGGATGGGAGTAGAGTTGTTAACAAACCAAGCCGAGCCGAGCCGAGCTGAGTATTGGTGGTTCGAACTCGAGCTCGTTTAGCTCACGAGCTTGTTCGTTTGTTAAACGACAAAAAATTATGTTCGAGCTCGGCTTGTTTAAAAGATGAAATGTTCGAGCTCGTGTCCAAGCTCGGCTCGTTACCCATATTTTTGTCTTTCGCCTCGAGTTTGGATCGAATTCGGCTCGAGTTCGGTTCGTTAAAATATAAAACATAAAGTACAAATGTAAAAATAACAAGTTAGACATTAAAATTACATATATTACACAACTAAAATTACTATTAAAATATCTAAATATTATATAAATTCAATCTACAATATCTATTAGATGAATGAATGAATTATCCTCTTTTGAGTCAGGGTTCCTGTAAATTGATGTATTTATATAAGCACGTTCGCGAACATAATCGAACGTTTGTGAACCAAGCTCGTGTTCGTTAAGCAAACAAGCCTATAATCATGTCCAGGCTCAGCTCGTTAAGCTAAACGAACAAACGATCATGAATACTAACGAGCTTGGTGGCGGTGAGGAGAAAAGAAGCAGTAGTTGAAGAAGATGAAGTGGGGTTGGCTTTGTTGTTTCTCACAAGGAGAGGGAACCAATAATTTTACCCTTACACAATTTTTTTATATTAAATCCTATTAGTATTATTGTAAAATAATGTGATGTATTTCATTGAATAATAATGAGGGTACACGGTTCTTATATAGACAATGTCTAACTTAGCCAACAAGACAATAAAAATAATAAATAATAAATACAACCAAATATAATTATTTATGCTTTATTAATAGTATCCTCAACACACTCCCGCAATCCCGTGGGAAGAGAGTGGACACGGAGATTGGAATTTAGTAACTCGAAGCGTGGACGGGCTAGTGGCTTCGTTAGAAGGTCACCGAGATGATCTTTCGAGCTTAGAAAGGAAATGTTGAGGCGTTTCGAAGCTACCAGTTCCCGAACATGATGAAAATCGATCTCAATATGTTTGGTCCGAGCGTGAAACATTGGATTATGGGCAAGGTACGTGGCCCCAATGTTGTCGCATCATAAAGTAGGTGGAGAAGAAAGAGGAACACGCATCTCAGAGAGAAGGCTGCACAACCATTGAACCGCCACAGCAGTGTTGGAAAGTGTTTTGAATTCAGCTTCAGTGCTACTTTTGGAGACAGTGAGATGCTCTTTTGAGCGCCAGCTGATGAGATTATTGCCCAGAAATACACAGTATGCCCGACTGACCGCAGTTATCAGGATCCGTAGCCAAGTCGGAGTCAGAATATGCCTGAAGGGTGATAGGAGAGTGGCGAGAGAGGAATAAACCATCAAAGCGTTTCTGCTCGAGATAACAAAGTATCCTTTTCACGGCGAGCCAGTGGTCATTGATAACGCCGTAAATAGTACCATTAATTATGCAATTATTTACCCTGAATCGTGCTCGAGAGGAGATAGATAGCTCGTTATCATATGGAATATGTGTTAAATTCTATGTGTATATTCCTAGGATCATGATTCTGCATCTATGTTATTATCCGGTAGATTTGGTACCGTTCTTGTTTTTTACACTTTTCAGGATATACCAAAGTCTGGAGCAGCTAAGGATGGATCTGGACCGAGAAAAGACATTGGGCCAAGTGAATGAAGTCTAGGAAGAAATCTGCCAGAAAAAGGGATAAAGAACTGGGCCGGTTTACCGAAGCCCAGGTTTGGTTTACCGAGAACTTGGAGGACAAGAAACTACAGTCTGCCGTCTCTACTAGGTCGGTCAGGGTTTTATTGAGTCATAAGTCAGCTGTAACATCTGTAAAAAGCCGCATAAACTGATTGTAAAAGATGCACCATAATACTTTGATAGATTTTATACAATTTTATAAAATAATGTTCTTATAAGCTTTTGGTGATTTCTTTTCTAGTTTCCCCCCTCCACGCCATCTCTAGCTTGAGTAGATCAATTTAGATCTCCATAGTTGAAGGTATGAAGCCTTGAACGTTCCTTTATGTCTTTATTATGGTAGATTTTCTTGTATTTACGTGTTTTAGTTAATCTTCAAGTTTAACAACCCCATGATTTACTTGAATTAATCAGAACGAAACAATATAGATCCAGAAATAGGAAAAGCCATCCCCGGTAAACCGGCGGTCTATACCGGTTTACCGAGGCAATATTTAGAAACCCTAATCTGGAGGTTGGCGTCAGCTACGTTGATCGACAGTTTTAATTAATAGTAGATTAAATTTGGCCAATCTGCTTATTGTATTCGTAAGTTAACACGAAGGACTTGCAATGTGAAGTGTTATTTATGACATTGTATTGATGGATCCATAGGAACGTGCTAGTCATTGTCGTTAGCTGCTTAGGGAGGTTTTAAGTCTCGTGCCGGCATCTCTAGTTCTTACTACGTATGGGCTAATACAACCAACAAAGGAGGTTAGTTGCGTATAGATTGTCTGCTGTCCTTACAATGGAAGTAGATAGGAGTAGGAGATGCACCCGTAGCTAAAACTGAATTAAAACGTTCGATTGATTTAAGGAAATTATGTGGGAAGTAAACATAAGGATTAACTAGACCAAGTTAGTAGGTAGGTGGGGATGGGGAAGGAATTATCTATTGAATTGATCGATATATCTTCTGATTACGATTCCGATGATCCTGAAGAGGATCTAGACACTATGTTTTCAGAGCTTGAGGATTACCCGGACTCTGATATCGTAGTGAAGCTAAGATACCCCGTGACGTTTTGACTCCCGATCTCAATCAACGGTGTATCTGTAGGTTTAAGGCTCTGCAACTCCGGTTTGAGTTGCAATATTCTTCCTTTCTCCCTCTGTCTGACAATTAAGCTTCATGTGACCATGGACCAAACCCGGTCCATGACTTTTGTCTATCGAACCAGAGATATGCCTGCGGTCTGCTAATGAATTGCACAATCAAGGCGGGAGGATTCACATTCCCGATAGATTTCACAGTCTTAGACGTACCGGAAGATCCTAGTGCCCTAGTTTTATTAGGAAGGACTTTCTTAGCGACCAGCCAGGTGATCATGGATTATGATAATGGGGAAATCACTCTAAGATTGAACAATGATGCTATAACCATTAAGAATTTGAACCCCTAGACAATAGGCCTGAAAGTTGCATGATGACCTGTGGTTCTGGAGACGTTAAATTAGTGGAGATAAAAGATGAGAGGCCTAGGCATCGAGAGGTTCTTGTAGAAACCTGTGAGCAGGAGTTTATGAGGTTACTGCTTAGAGAACATGAGAAGGACACAACCAGACGCTCATGGAAGCCAGTCCTTCCGTATTGCGTAGTGAAAAGGTAGAGCTGCAAAGAGAAAATGTGGAATCCTTGGGTATAAAGGTTAAATATCAAAGCAGAGGAAGACCGAGTGCACGAGCTAAGAGAGAGAAGCGTGCCAGGAAGAGAGCTCAAAAAATTTCTTCGGGAAACTAAGAGATAGCACTCCTAGAGGATATAGACAAACAAGTAGGGAAGTGCATGACGGTTAAGACCTCAAAAGTGCAAGTTTGGCGAGTTAAAGCCCGGACCTTTGATTGAGTGGAGATCCGAAGGTAAGTCGAGCTGGTGACTATAAACTCAGAACTATCTCTTGAACTTTTAGTTAGGATAAGAGTCAATAAAAGTAGCCGGATTAAATGACGAGTTTTTTTTCATCCTACCGCACCCTTAGGATTGAAACCGATGGATGTTGGGAAGTTTTTTTTACTTGTTGTGGATTCTACTAAAGTATGTTAGGATTGAGTCGGGAATAACAACAGAAGGAGCAAGAACTAGTGAACTGATGTCTGGATTGAGCAGTAAGTTAATGTAAGGTGTGCAGAACAAGAACTGAAAAAATATGGAGAAAAGTTGACCCCGGTAAATCGGGCATATAACCCGGTTTAACGAGCTAGGTTGTGTCGATTTTTGCGTGTCAGATTTAAGATAAGATCCTTCGGTAACACGTGATGGACACACGTTGCATCGGTCAGTCCACCAGTCAGCAAAAACGCCCAATTTTCCCTCTTTTCCATCATTTCCTCCTTTCCCACACTCCGCCATTACTCCACCTCAATCCCATCAATCAACCCCTCTCACCACCATTACTCCTCTACCCACTATCTCACCAAATCCTTCCACATCCTATCTTTTTCTCCTATATAAACACCCATTCACCACCATTCTTCTTCATCCTCAACAAAATTCTTTTTCTTCATCACCAATTTCTCTTCTTATTTTTAATTTTTCATAAAACTAGGCCACCATCACCACCCAAAATAATCTCTTTCCATCCTCTGTTGCTGTGTGGTACTGCTGTGACATCGTTGTTGCTGCAGTTTATCTTCTTCCATCATCAGCAGGACAATCCCATAAAAAAGTCGGAAAAACCAGGCCCGGTAAATCGGCAGCAAGGACCGGTAAACCGAGGGTCCATTTTCGAAACAGAATAAGTGTATCACAGTCTCTGTGTCCATCCACTATGGGTCCAAAATGCAGAAGAACTGTTCATCGCCCAAGCGGTCATCAGGTTGTCTATGGTGATGCTAACCCCTTAATAGACGGGGTTCCGTAATTCAATTTCTTACAGAGTTATGAGTCATTCAGAGGACACTAGAATGGCCGACCTGTTACTCATGAATGTGGCGTCGACTTGGAGAATTGTGGCAGTATCTTGCCTCAGGTCATGAAGTTCCACAACATTCTTGATATGGCAGAGGCACCAAGCCGGTTCAATGCTACGGTGGTGCGAGAGTTCTATGCGTATCTTGCGTATAACCCCGGAGCTGCATTTGCTATAGTCCGAGGGGTGAAAGTGGATTTCACCATCGAAAGGATCAATGAATACTATGGGGTGAGAAATCCACCAATGGGCCCAGAGGAATACACATCATCCTCCAATGTTGATGATCTGGACCGGATGCAGATGATAGCTGAGTACTTCGGGGTGGAATGGAAAGAGAAATCAAAAGGGAGCCCCCACCATCTTCCTAGAAAATGATCTATCTTGGGATAGGAAGATCTTGAACAGATTTGTCTGTTCCCGCTTTCTGCCGACCAAGCACACGGTCTCTATTACACCGAGGCGGGCATAATTGATGTTCTATCTGGAGCATGAATCTCCAGTTAACATCAGCCTCTTGATGCATCAGGATGCAAGAGATTGCTATTGAATCCGAGCGAGAGTAGCCGCCTTATGGCCCTATGATAGATATGTTTGCTCTGGAGAATGAGGTTCCGGTTCTTGTTAGTGATGATTGGGAAGAGCCTAAACTAAAGATCAGTTCACAGTCGGTTTTAAAAGCACCGAGACGTGTGGGTCAGAGAGCTGAGAGAGAACATACTCCGGTCCATGGAGGGCCCCGATCTCAGAGGGCTTTGATTGAGGAGAATGCAAGAGAGATTGCGAGCTTGCATCGCAAAATGGATAGAATGATGTATGTTTTAGGCATTCCTCATTCGACCCCACCACCTAGGACTACCCCATGTCACGGAGCATCTTCTTCCGCCGCTGCTGCCTCATGTTTTGGACCACCTCCCGGTTTTGAGCCACAAGATGACTGGGAGGAATATTTCGATGAGGACTAGTTATTATTATTTCTTGTAGTTATTTTCCATTGCTAGGATTTTAAATTTTCTATTTCTCCTATCTAGTAATGTAGCAGACTTTTTAATAATATAATGATTTTGTCGGCTTAAATTGTTTTGGAGTTATTACATTTCTCTTTTACTGCCGCAATTTTTATTGTACGGTTACTGTCACCCGCGTTCCGTCTCTTGTTTTGTATGAGCTAACTATAGCAGATTTCCGAGGAGTTTTATTCTGCACCCTTTGCTATTGATGACGATCCGTACTTATTTTTCTCCGCGCTTACCAAGCTAAGTTCCTTTTGGTTTTGTATTTTCATCTTCTCATTGGGGACAATGCTTCGATTAAGTGGGGGTAAGAGCATCACTTAGCATTTTAGCATTATATTCCGTTACTTGCGTGATTATCTTGCTTTTCTTGACGCACTTTTCACCACCTAGACTTTGATTCGTTTCATCAAAATTTTGGAAGAAAATGACATCTTTGACCTTTTGGAGTTAAATAATTGCGTCTTTGTTCCACTTTGCATAAGTAAAAGTAGTGCCCACTTCTGAAGTAATGGCTTATTAAGCGCATATTCTGTTGTGAACCACCATCTTAAGCATGTATAATTCACTTTCCTTGGTGTGTAGTAGATAGCGCATTACTTTGACTAGAGTTGACCCTAGCTTTATCCCGAATTATGTTCTACCCATGGTCATTCGGGCAAAGGAATTACTGATTTTCGGTAGTTTATCAAGAGTGAGACCGTGAGGATAGATAGAATTATGAGCGTTCACCCGCCAAGAAAGAGAAATAAATTGCACGATATATATACATCTATATTCTCTTTGGCAAAACAAAGTCGATGGAGCGTAAGACGCACGACTCTCATATCAAATAGACCGATAAACGCGAACCTAAGAGTAATACCCGGTTCTCGATCTGCCTTGCCTGGTTGACTTGATCTAAGCAATAATGAAAGCATGTTCGTGACTGGTTAGTTCGACTACGGGTTGACGTAATGTGAGATTGTCTGCATTACTAAAGATCGAGGAGTTATGCCACACACACATTGGTTCATGACATGAATATTGTTTAATGCGTTACTTATGGATACGAGTGGCCTGATCTTGATCTTGACTTTGTGAGGCATAGATTTTTTTAATTAACTTACAGTTGGTCGGGATTTCGTTTTCTTTTCGCTCATTTTGCTCGGGACGATCAAAAGCTAAGTGGGGGGTAGTTGATAACACCCTACATAGTACCATTAATTATGCCTTTATTTACCCCGAATCATACTCGAGAGGAGATAGATAGGCTTGTTATCATATGAAATATGTGTTAAATGCTATGTGTATGTTCCTAGGATCATGATTCTGTATCTATGTTATTATCCCATAGATTTGGTACTGTTTGGTCTTGTTTTGTACACTTTTCAGGATGTACCAAGGACTGGAGCAGCTAAGGATGGATCTGGACCAAGAGAAGACATTGGGCCAAGTGAATGAAGTCCAGGAAGAAATCTTCCAGAAAAAGGGATGAAGAACTGGGCCGGTTTACCGATGCCCAGGTTCGGTTTACCGAGAACTTGGAGGACAAGAAATTGCAGTCTGCCGCATCTACTAGGTCGGTTAGGGTTTTTGTTGGTCCCTTGAAAAGGTTTTGGTTAAGTTTAGAGAGGGGGTGAATAAACTTAACACTTAAAACTTTTGGAGTTAACAAACTCAGCAATGTCAGTAGCCTGCTGACTACTCAGTAGTCTGCTGACCACTCAGTAGTCTGCTGACAGTTGATATTCCTGGATTTGTTGCAGCGGAATATATTTAGTTTAAGCCTTATTACTTCTTGTTAAAAGAATGATACTAAGTATTAGATACTCAGTAGTGTAAGTGTGTGATTCAGTTGCTAGTTTAAGTAAGTTGATGTGATCAGTATACTAAATGCAGAAGGTAAATATAGAAAGTAAGTAGGCAATTTTTATAGTGGTTCCAGGTGGTGTAATCCTGTCAGTTCACTCTTTCTCCTGTGATGTTGGAGGAAATTCACTAGAGATCTTTGAGGGTGCAGTTACAAAAATCCCTAAGTTGTCTGTCCTTCACTAATAACTATGGCTTCACAAACTGAATATTTGAAACAGGTTGGATTGCTGCTCCAAAGTATTCCACTGGTCCTTGAAGGGTAGGATCTCCTCTTCACCAGCTCCACCACAAACAACAGTTCTTGAGACCTAAGTGCTTCTCTGTCTTCAGCAGGTTTTCTTGTAAAAGAAAGTTTGAATCAAGTAAATGATTCAACAGTCAGCAGCTTGATCAGGATGAAATGATCAGCAGCTTGATGTCTTCAAGTGTCTGTACTTGATGTAACTTGAAAGCAGGTTACATTTGAAGATATTTCTTGATTAGTCAGTTGAAGTTCTATGTATGTCAACAGGGTGTTTTTCTTGATCAGAAATTTGATAGCTTTGAGTAGATTATTTGTTTTTCATCAATTGTATCTGAATCAGGAGACTTCTATTTATAGGTGAGAATCCAGTGACTTATGTTTGAATTTCAAACATAGCCATTTCAGATTTGTCTCCATCTTGACGTGCTTTCTGTCTCTGTATATAGTACTGATATTGTCAGTTTGCTTTTTGTCAGATTTCAGTCTGTCCACCATTTGACTTGAGTCCATTGGTTAATCCTTTGAATCTTTCCAACGTTCTTTTTATCTTGGCCATTGATTTGTTGACAATATCAAGGCTTGTAATCCATCCTTATCTTTGTAATCTTCCAATGTAACCCTTGATTAAATCAAGAAATATACTCAGCAAATATCTAAAGTATAATAGACTGATAATGAACACATTTCTCAGTAGGTTTAAGTCTGCTGTGTTTTAACAACACATCAGCTGATTTCTTCTCATCTAACTTTTTATTGTGAAGTTAGAGTACACCATTTTGAAAATAACTAAGTTCCAATCACCACTTAATATATGGAACTTAGACCTTGTACACAAGGTATATGTAATAAGTTTAGGTCATCACAGACTTCCCTAAACTCTGATTCTATATCCTTGACTTTAAATACTAAGTTTGATCCCTTAGCCTTCAATAACTGAGTTTGTACCCTCAGCCTTCGGTCTTCAGCAGGATCTTAGACACTCTACTGACCTAGTTACCCTACTGATCTAGACAAGTCTGCTAATACAATCAGCTGTCCTAATTACAGTGCTTGTTTGATCAAACCAATACAAAGATCAAACTCTAATAAACCTATACATTTGATCTAGACATCTTTTTGCCTTTGCTCTATAACAGCTAGTCTGGCATTCATCATTAAAACTTAAAATATGTCCAGGAATTTCCCCCTTTTTAGTGATGATGCCGATACCCTCCTTACAACAAAACAAAAAGATAAAAACACAAACAAAACAGATTCAGTCATCTTTCATTAAAATTATATTTGTTCAACATTATTACAAACTAAAATGAGTAAGGTAAAATAAATTGTGTAAGTGTGTTGACCTAGTTTCTATTTCTGTCCTGCTTTTGTTTCTCTTGAAACTCCTTGATTTCCCTTATTATATCTTGCGTCCACTGATTTTCTATTGTGGAGAAATCAACCCAAGTATGTAGCTGTTTCCACCATTTCCATGATTCTGGTAGGGCTAATCTTATAGCATGAACACTAAAATCTTAGGGCTAATCTCCAGTGAATCCCTTACTGACTGATCTCCCAGTCTTTGACCTCTTCCACCTCTGCCTCCTCTTCAACATCTAGAAGAAGCTCTCATGCCTTGACCCTTGTTTCCTAAAATTTTAGTCCCAAAAAGGAGTTGAGTCCTTCCTGAAATCCCATGTCATGATATGGTTTCTTTCCATTGTATAGCTTCTTGTATTCTTTGAGGAGGTCATCAGTCATCTGAATCCTGCCACGTGTAGGTTTCCTGAACTTATTTATTTCTTCCTCCCACTTCTTCTTTGCAAAAATCCTTGCATCTTCCTTTGCTTCTGTTGTAAGGCCCTCTTCCTTCTTATTGACATAATCAACAAACCGGGACAATAGACCATGAACACTTTCTTGTGTAATCACTAAGTTTACAAGTTGACCTTCCATTATCTCAGTTCTTGTGTCAACTACAGTGATTCCTCCTTCAATTGTTTGTTCCAGCATAGTGATCCTCTCAGTAGCCTTAGGATCAAGGACAGCAGGTTGAGGTGCTTCAGCAGGGTGAGGTACCATAGCGAAGACCATAAAGGCTGCATTTGAGACGACAAATGTAGTCGGGAAAATCTGGATGAACGAATCCCTGTGGCTGCTGCATGTAGACAGGTTCGTTGAGATTTCCATGAAGAAAAGTATTATTTATGTCAACTTGACGGAGGGACCAACCCTGAGAGACAGCAAGAGCAAGTAAGAGGCGGATAGTAACCGGTTTAACCACCGGGCTAAAAGTATCCGTGAAATCTACTCCTTCAGTCTGGTGAAATCCTTTAGGAACAAGGCGATCTTTATGACGTTCAAAGGTACCATCGGCGTGATGCTTCATGCGATAAACCCATTTGTTCCCTACATATTCATATGAGACTGAAATGTTACAAGATCCCAAGTATTAGTGCGTAATAGAGAAGTGAAAGCCGAGGATGGTGGGACCGGCTGATTTGAAGGCGGCGGGGAGAGAGAGGCCGGTAAAAGAATGGTAATACGGTTAAGTATCATTGAAGTAGGCGGAGGAGTGTAAGGAAAGGTAGTTTCATCAAAAAACAATGTGACACGAGATATAGACACGTCCGGTGGAGAGGTCAAGGCACTTCTATCCATGGTGATTAGGGCTATAGCCCAAGAAGATGCAAGACTTGGAACAAAAATCTGTTTTGTGGTTGTTATAGGGGCGAAGGTGAGGCCGGCATGCACAACCAAAAATGCAGAGGAAGGAGTAGTCCGGGGAGCGTCCATACACCATTCCATACGGGGATTTTCCATTAAGGACTTGGGTAGGAAGACGATTGATGAGGTAAGTGGCGGTTAAAAAGTGATGTGATTCCCGTTGGAGAAGAAGCGTATTAAATTTAGGCGGCTTCTATCGGCACCACGGTTTTACTATTGGCACCCTTATTATTATTATTTTTCATTTACTCATCTACACCACCTAATCACTAATAGCACCACTTGAAAATAATCCATTGACACTTTAGTCCTATTGTTTTAATAAATAATCTCTTTAGTCCCTCACTTTTTAAAAATCCTTTTAACCCCTACACCTTCATCACCCAAAAAACCCCTACATCTTCATTACTCTCTTTATTTTTCATTCATTTGCAACATATATTCTTAGAGAAATCTCGCCGGAAATCTCGCCATTTGCCGGAAACCACAAGTGAAGCCAAATCATGTAAGTATCTAGTTTAATGGAGTAATTTTATCCGAATCTTTGAAGGTTGTAATGGTTTAATGGAGTAGTATAAGGTTTTGATTGGTAGAAAATTTAGTTTTTTCAATTTGTATTAGTCCTAGAAAGCGAAGGTTTTGGGTCGAATTTTTGTTTCATTGTAAAGTGCATTCGTTATTGGTTGAAATCAGATGAAAATAGGGTTCAAATCGGAGGTTTTCTTTGGCTATTTTTCTATGATCCGGCCATTTTCTAACCGGAGGGTTGGAGAAGATGATCGGGTGTTTGAAACGTCGAATGTTTTGACGTTTTGGTGCACATACAATGTTAGATCGGTTGACGTTTCAATCATAGACATCCACTGGGGGTTGCCAGTTTCTTCGTCACAGTAAATGACATTAATATTTCCGTATAACGTCAGCAAGGTTGACGTTTCTTGGAACGTCAGTACTTCTGACGTTATTCGTACATTTTAACGTCAAGACTGATGACGTTATTGTTTTAATGTAACTTTGAAATAATGTGGTTCTTTAGTTTGTAAACAATTATCCACTAATGAATTAGTGTACTCTCAACTATGATTTAGTGTATTTCTTCACATGTAAATAACTTTCCACCTATGAATTTTAGCCATGTAAGTGAGTTAGAATAAAAAATATAATTAATGTAGTTACATTTTTACACATGATAGGGGTCTTAATATACATTTTTATTCAGAGTGCAAAAGTTTTTCTTTTGCATCTTTCGCCACATCCCATAAGTATCTTACATCAAGGATGCCACTTAATGTGGTGACACCCAGGAATGAAAAGAACCATTCCTCCTCATCAAACATATCTGTATAATCTATCAGTTGAATTTTTGAGTCATCGAATTTCCAATCCACATATTTTCCAACCCTTTCATCTACATCCCTTTCACAAACAACATCTCCTTCTTCTTCGTTTCTACCTTGTTCTTCATCTTCACTATCCTTATCATTTTCCTGCACATTTTGTGGTGCCTCTTCCTCCACTTCTTCTTCATCTATCATATTTTCAGTAAATTCTCTTTCCAAATTTTCGTGAGACTTTGTTCTCTATCTCTTTCTTTGTCCAGATGTGCTGAAGGCATCTTTCTTCCTTTTCTCACCTCCCTTTGCTTGTTTGATGTATGTGTACATTACTTTTGACTGATGCAGGGTGTGTATCCCTACATGTGGAACTTCCAAGTAATTCAATAAGCAGTAGTGAAGATGAGTCCCATAGGATTTCTTTACCCAGAATATTCCAGGTTTTGTCAAACCTTTCTCTATTCTTTTTGTTGATGCATCTAATTCACCTTTGATTTGCTCTCTGATTCTTGTAAAGATATAGGTGGCCGAATCAAACTCCAAGCCACCATAGATTATTTCCATCAACCTGGTTTTGACCTCCATCATGGCATTCATGGCCCTCAACTTCCTTTTGATGTTCTTTCCAATCAATAGAATTAACTCATTGAAAGGTTTATTGAGATCAGATCTTAGGCAGTTAAATTTCTTATTCTGTGGGCTTGCATTCTTTCCAATCTCCATCCGAATGCATCAGTGTCTTGATCTACCTGCTCTACTTTAGTTGGTCCATTAAGGGATAGTTTGAGATATTGATGAAGCAATATTGCCGTTATCACCAACTGTTTCCATTGACGGTGGTGACAATCTTGTCTTCCTGCAGTCTACCATCCTCCGTGATGGTGCCTTGCACAAATTTAGAATTTTTCTAGAACGAGATGAGATTCTCATAGCAAATATAGTGATTGAAGGGTTGAGAATAGTCATGAGCCCTAGATTTGCACATCCATCTGCCAATCGATGTGCTTGTACATCGTTTTTGCATAAATCAGATAGAAATGGGGTTTAAAGAGTGACCTAGTGGCTATTGTTTTCTCGTATTGTTTTGCAGACAATCAAGTTGAAGATGATGAGGCCATTTTAGAGATTTGAGAGTAAAAAGTATGAAATTTCTAGAAAAAATAGGGTTTGAAATGCAAAGATAGCGTGAAGAGTTTTGTGAAAATGTACAAGTGTCGTTTATATAATGGAGGATTTGTAGTGTGAGCAGAGATTTACATGATTGAGTGTAAAAAGGATTTGAACAGACGTAGTGGGTATAAGTGGCGTGATTAACTGAATAAAAATCACGGTAAATAAGGATAGTGGGGGAGTGTATCAAGAAAAATAATGATGATTACCGGGTTTCAAGATGTTGCCGTCTTTTCCATGATTTACTTGCAATAACTACCATATTTTAATCATTGTGTCGGATTAAAATAATATCCACGTGTGTAATCTCTAATAATAAATGCTCCACAAATCTCTGATTTTCCACATATGTAAATGATTGATTCATTTTACACTTCACTTTCCTGCTTACTCCACTAATGGAGTTGAGTGGTTGAGTGACTTTGCTGGTCACTCAGCTGATCAAGTGTCTTAACTGTTATTCATGTAGTGAGCTGCTTCATCAAAACAACTGTTCCAAACAACCAGTTAAGCGGACTTCGCTGGTACCAGCCTTTGACTTGCCAAGTGAGCTCATCCGAAATGGCAAAGGTTCAGTGAGCTGATGAAGTCACTCAGCTGGTTACTCCAGTTAGCTGCTCTATTTTACTTAGTCAATTTCAATCATTCCCAACTCAGTTCTCGATTTGCAAAATCTTTCATGACTGAGTGGCTTAGTGTATATATCAGCCAATTGATCTTAAGTGGATATGTACTTCAAAATTACATCTCCTTTTTCAATATGATCTTTGATGAAATGATGTCTCACATCAATATTCTTTGTTCATGAGTGAAGTATTGGATTATATGGATTGAAATTGCACTTGTATCATCACACATAATGAGAATTGTGTTTTCCTCTATTCCATAGTCTCATAGATGATGTCTTATCCTAAGTACTTATGCACAACAGCTACCAGCTGCTACATATTATGTTTCAGCTGTTGAAGTAGATATAGAGTTTTGCTTTTTACCGAACCATGATAATAGTCTGCTGCTACACATCTGACAAGTTCCAGAAGTGCTTTTTCTGTCCACTTTGCATCCAGCATAATCTGAGTCTGAGTAGGATATTAGCTTGAATCCACCATCTTTTGGATACCAAATCCCAATGTTCATTGTATGCTTTAGATATTTGATAATTCTGTAAGCTGCTAGTAAGTGAGATTCTTTTCCATTTTCATCTTTTCCAAGAATAACTATTGCTTACATTGGTGTTCCAAATGTTCTACTTGTGTCTATTCCAAACTTGTTTATAAAGTCCTTTGTATACTTGGCTTGATGAATGAATATGCCTTCGTTCATCTGCTTCACTCTTAATCCAAGAAAATAGTTAAGTTCTCCCATCATACTCATTTCAAATTTGCTTTTCATCAGATTTGCAAATTTTTCTCACATAGCTTCTCATCTTCTGATCCAAATATGATATCATCCACATATATTTGGATAGGTAAAGTGCTTGATCCATCTTGTAGCTTGAAAAGTGTCTTGTCAATGGTTCCTTTGCTAAATCCATTATTGATCAAGAATTGTAAAAGTGTCTCATACCAGGCTCTAGGTGCCTGTTTGTGTCCATATAGGGCTTTCTTCTGCTTGTTTACCTTATTTTCCTTTCCTATGATTTGAAATACAGGAGGTTGCTCCACATATAATTCTTCCGGTAGTTCTTTCAGAAATGCACTCTTGACATCCATTTGGTAGATTTTGAAGTCTTTGTGAGCTGTAAATGTCAGGAACTGTCTGATTGCTTTCAATCTTGCCACTAGTGCAAAATTTTCATCATAATCTATGCCTCCAGCTTTTGAGTATCCCTCTGCTACCAGTCTTGCCTTGTTTCTGACAATTGCTCCTTGTTCATCCATCTTGTTTCTGAATACCCATTTGGTTCCAATGATGTTTGCTATGTCTGGTCTGTCCACCAGTTCCCAAACTGCATTTTTCTTTCAAACTCATTGGGTTCTTCTTGCATATCTGTTATCCAATCAACATCTTGAATTGTATCATCTATGGTTTTAGGTACAACCTGTGACAAAAAATAAGTTAACATGCTTTCAAGTTGACTTATGGTTCTTACACCTACATGTACATCTCCAATGACTTGTTCAGCTGGATGGTCTCTTACCCAGTTCAAATCAAGTTGGAGTTGTGTCTATGCTACTGCTTCTGCTGGTGTATCAGCTGATACATCTTCCTGTTCATCAGCTGCTTCATCTAGTAGTGTATTTCGTATTTCTGCTTCTACATAAGCTGGTCTAGAATATTGTTTTCTTGTCTCTTCTTCTTCTGGGGTGTAGATTTTCACAACTAGTGTTTGGCTCATCAAAGTACTCTATAAGCTTTGCTAGTGTCTGAATATCCCATGAAGATTGCTTCATCAGCTTTTTCATCAAAAGTATGTAACTAATTCCTGTTTAAGACAAAACATTTAGCTCCAAACATATGTAAGTGAGATATGTTAGGTGTTCTTCCATTCCACACTTCATAAGGTGTTTTTCCATGATGCTTGTTGATGATTGATCTATTCAATGTATAGCATGTTGTGTTTGCTTCTTCTGCCTAAAATCTTTTTGGTAATATTGCTTCTTCTATCATTGTTCTAACAGTTTCTTTTAGGGTTCTATTTCTCCTTTCGCTACTCCATTTTGTTGTGGAGTTCCTGCTGTAGATAGCTGGTGCAACACTCCATTTGCTTCACAATAACTTTTGATTGCATCATTCAAAACATTTGTGTCTCTGTCTGATCTAATCTTGATGATCTTTTATTCTTTCTCATTTTTCAATCTTCTGAGTAGATCAGGTAGATTCTTGAGTGTTTCTTTCTTCTTGTTCATGTATACAGTCCATGTGTATTTGGACAAGTCATCAACCACCACTAAAGTGTACTTTTTCCTACTTACACTTACTGGTGTGACTGGTCCAAACAGATCCATGTGTAGAAATTGCAATATTCTTGTAGTTGATTGGTGTGGCTTTAATTCGAATGAGCTCTTGATCTATTTTCCCTTTTGGCAAGCATCATATAAACTTTATTTCTTGAATGTGATCTCTGGTAGGCCTTCTAAATATTTTGATCTTTGCAAGTTTGTTGATTGTCTTGAAGTTCAGATGGTTGAGTCTTCTATGCCAGATCCAGCTATGTGATATCTTCTATTTGACTGCAGACAGGTTTCTACTTTTGTTGTCTTCCAATCCACCACATACATGTTGTCATCTCTTTTTCCTGCAAGTACAACTATTTGTTTGTTTGTGGATCACTTTGCAACCTTCTTTGCTGAAATGCACATAATAGCCTATGTCACAGAATTGACTAATACTTAAAAGATTGAAGCTCGGTCCTTGACATATGCCACATTTTGAATCTTCATGTTGTTCTTCAACATTGTGCCTTCCCCTTAATCTTGCCAGACTTTTCTTTTGATCCAAATGTGACTTTAGGACCATCAAAAGCTTTGAAATCAGTCAGCCATCCCTTGTTTCCCGTCATGTGTCTGGAACATCCACTATCTATGTACCAGACATCCTATAAAACAATTCAAATATTTTTAGGTACTCAACACTGTTTGGGTCCATACGTGTTAGCAGTCATTCCTCCTACTCCAAGTGTATATCCAAATGATCTTCTTCTTGGTGGGTTGAAATCATCAACCTCATATGTATAAGGCATGTCAGAATAACTTCTAATTCTATTGCTAAAAGTATTCTGATACACTTTCCTACTTTTTGGCATTTGTGTATTTTGTTTCACTCTCCAATAAGTAGGAGGTGACCTAAATTCATATTGTCTATTGTATCTAGGGCCAGGCTTTTGCTGGTGTTTCCTAAACACATTTGATTGTTAGTGAACTGGTCTCTTCTTATGTGTTGGAGGTGGAACATTCCAACCATCTTCTGAAGGGTAAAGTCGGCCCTAACCTTTCAGTATACCTTTGCCTTTATTGAGATTTTGGTAAGATGATTTACTCTGTTGTTTTACTGCATTGGTATTTGACTTCACTGGTGCAAGATGAGTGATTGACTCAATGATCTGTTCTTTCTTGGATTTAGGTCTAGATTTGGTCCTTAATTCAGATCCGTGTTGACCATTGTGTCTTTTCTCATCTTGACTGTTGTAGCCAAGATCAAATCTGGATTCAAACCTTTTTGGGGTTTGTAAGCGGGTGCTTTCATAGCTTCAGCTGGTGCAGAAATCTTCTCTGCTCTGGTAGAGTAGTTTCCTTAGCTGGTATGTCAACATCAGATGAATGATCATTTGTTGTTTGTTGATCAGTTAAATGAACTTCTCTACTAACAGAGTGAGATTTTTGCATTTTAATTTCTCTTTTAATCTTTTATTTTCCTTTATTAGATTCTCACATTCTTGTTCCAAAATTTCATGATTTGTTTGAATTTCTTCAAATCTACTCATAAGATTTTGAATCAAACTTGTGGAATCAAGAGGGAGAATAGAAGATTGTGCAGTGTCAGAGTTAGTTTCACTAGTTGAGGATGCACTAGATAGTACCTTTGTTTCTTCAATTTCTTTTGCCATTAGACATAGGCATGCTTTGTCATTGTCTGAGTTGGCACCTTCACTGGCATCTGAGTCATTATTAGAAGACTCTATTGTTCAGCCATCCTCTTCACTTCTTGTCTAGCTTTTAGTACTTTTCTACTCTTCTTTTTATCAGTTGCGTGCCTCTTTTTGTCTGAAGATTTGTATCTTCTCTTTTCTTCATCTTTGTCTTTATTTTCTTTTGTGCAATCAACTTTAAAATGTCCCTTCTTGTTGTAGTTGAAACATCTAACTTCATCATCTCTCTTCTTTGTGTCTTTCCTGGTTGAAGACTTATTTTTTTATGATGAACTGCCTCTACTAGAATTTCTCGGATTTGTGACGGCTGTTTTCGTCACAAATTCGTCACTAACGCTCGTTAGTGACGAATCTGTGACGAAACTTATTTCCGTCACGGAACACCTCGTTGCAAATTTTTGAGTCGAAATTAACTTTGTCACTAAGTTTTGTGAGAAAATTGTGATGAAAGTCATTCTTCGTGACATAGTTGTGACAAAAAATTTGGTAATGAATCTGCGACAAAAATTATATTTTGCAACGAATGTGTGACAAAATTTTCCGATAAGTTTGTGATGGAGTGTTGTGTCAAAGTTGCTTCATAAAATAGCGACAAATGTGTGACAAAAAAATCTGACAATTTTGTAACCAATTTTTTTTTTATGAAATAGTGATAACCATATCTTACAAATTTGATATGAATTTGTGATGAATGTTTACGATAAAATTGTTACAAGATTTTAGTGATTATTATGTGATGAATTCATGTGACAATTTTGCATTAATTTTGTGACGGTGTTTTAAAAAAAAAAATTTGTGACAAATTTTACCTATATTTGTAACGAATTGTTGTGCAAAAATCAATAGTTGCAATGAGTTTGTAACAAAATTATATTTCACATTTTTACTATTTTTATTATTTACAAAAATTTATTTTCTAATAATATAAATGTTCTCTTAGAAAAACGTTTCAATAGCATAAATAATCAAAACACCTCTCCGTGATCATGAAAATGAAGCAAATCATTTTATTCATAATTGAGTCAAATAGCATTTCAAAACATGAAATCAGTATTATTCATGATTAACGGTCAAATACAAGAGACTAATGGTTTTATCACCGAAAACATCCCATTCTTGTGACGAGCAATCATCTCTAAAATTGTCCCGGTCTTGTTAAACATCCTGAAGAACTTGTTTAAAATCATGACGATCTCACTTGCACCGCTAGCACATGTCCACTGTGGCCTCTTTCGGCATATCGTCCGGAATCCGGGTCCCTTTGATCCTAAGATATGGTAGCTCCTTTAAACTTCTCTGCCTTGGCCACCCAAAAGTAACTTCATCAAGAACATTCTCAGCAACAAAGTACTTGACCAAGGTATGTAATCTTCAAATGTCAAGAATTTAGCAAAAATGAAAGAGGGAAGATAAAAGAAAAGGGAAAGTGCTTGGAAATGAATGGTATCATTGGGAAACTCAAAACAATTTAGTAAAAGAGTTATAGAAAGGAATATATACCTCTCAAGGAACTGAAAAAAATGCCAACCCTTTCCGAGAATAATAATTCAGAGGTTCCACATTGAACTATGAGTCCCACGGATATTTGAGATCCCACCAATCCTGAACCGAGTTTATTTCATTACAAGTATCCACAAACCTCGTGAAAACAATCATAGTTGCATTTTGGGCCATAGATTGTCGACAATTCGTGTTCTACAAGAAGATTATCAAAGGAAACAAATCAGGGAAAAAGAACATCTCTTCACAATATCAGTTGAAAGGAATCTAATAGCAGATCAACAAACCTCCATCATAGAAATAGTCACTACTCGTAGATCACATGTGGCGGCAGGGGAGTCAACTTTTATGGAAGCACATGTATCTGCTTGAATAGACTTTACGATAGATCTGCCTGGAACAATTACGCTTCTGACTTTATCATTAGGGCAAAGAATCTTGAAAGCAACTTCTTGTTGAGGCATCCTCAAGGCTGTTGTCGAAATCTCCTCATACCCTACAGAAAAGGGATGGCCGTTTAGTGCAAAACCACTTGGGGCTGCAGCTGTAGAACGTACAAAAGAAGCCCTCCGTGAAGGAATCACATCAGGTAAATCATATTCATTATACAAAGGAACGGCTTCAAATTGTCTGCTACTCGACACCCATGTTCTGCCAACATTTGGTGGACAATAATTCATGCAATGCATCACAAAAATAATTTGTCAAACCTAAAAAACAAACACCCTCACCCCCCCCCCCCCCCAAAAAAAAATTTGTCATATACATAACATGACCCTTCATCAAACATGATTAATATTTTTCAGTAACAAGATGAGTTAAGATTCTGAAATCATTATATTATTCAAACTTCCTGAATTTAACTCAATGTCAATTGACAACAAATCTGAATAGGTCAAGCAGGGAACTGTACTGAGTTTCGCGTACTGTTAGGGAACAAATGGCAAAACGATGTCAAGAATGTAAATGAAGGCCAAGAGAATAAAGGGATCTTGCTCTTTCTTTCACTGTTTTCGAGATGATTGAAAATTAAAAGCATCTAAGCAACAGAAAGGAAACTGCTCATCAAGATTGTGTTACAAATCAAGAATTAAATTCACCTTGAGAGCCATTCCTATAATTGCAAGAGGAAAGTCGTATGTCAGCATCAGCGCAAACCATTCAAATCCTGGGAGAATGTTAAATATGCCCCGAACCCGTATCTGCATCTCACATAAAAAACCAACAATAAGAATGGATGACACTCTTTTGTATGCATCTCACACTAAAACCAACAAACAGAACTACATATATTCACCATCTACTTGACTTTAATTTGAAAGCCCTGACACAGAGACGGTGCCGTGAGTCAAGTTGGTTACGAACACTGGAGGCTTTTCGTACACACACAAAAAATGGTCTACAATAGGGTGATCAACTTCAAAACCATGGGAATAACGGGTAAAAATAAATTAGTTAGGAAACACTGTAGATAAGTTTGACATGCTTACGATAAAAGGCCAGTGCCTCCTCCTAACCCAATGACACCAAATGAAACCTGCAAAATGTTTGGGGAAATCATGTTTTTTCTAGGTGGTCAATAACCAAATATATTAAACAAAGACACTAACCAGTTGTCAAACAAAGTAGTAACAGTCAAACAGAGTTCAAGTGCTCATTAATCACACTTGTTTTTATCATTCATAAAAACTGATTAAAATTGAAAAAGGTCAAATATTCACCTAAAGTATATACCTTGGCGAGGGAGAAATCTTCATCAGGGACAGTGGCCTTCTCGGCAGCGGCAACCTGAGTTGAATTAGCAGCTTTACAAATGGGTCTGATACGACGGTGATCCCAATAAGTGGTTCTTCAAAAGTGAAAATAGTGGAGTGGGGTCTGATTGTTGCTGCAGGCCGGCGTTTGAGGGGCAGAGAAACGGCAGAGAAATGAGGAGTAGCACCGGCGGAGAGGCAATGAGCGGCGGCGGCGGATGGGAATTATTCTGAAAACTGAGGGAAGAAGAGGTGGAAGAGGGAAGAAGAGGTGCCGACTTTTAATTAGGGATTAGTTCGTATACATTTTTGGGTGTTGGGACGACGGGTGTTATATGCGACGACTTTGTTGTCCCATTAAAGCGTTTTTAAATACTCCCTCCGTCCCATTTTATTTGTCCTGTTTGACTTTTCACACAGATTAAGAAAAGTGTAATTAATGCTTTGAATCACATTAAAAAATCCAATATTTTTACACTTATGCCCTTTAAGTTGTTGTTGGAGCATTTAATGCTACACATTTTTTATTGTAAATATTGTGAAGAGAGAAGGGTATTTGAAGAAATTTAACAATTAATGCACAAAGTGGACACTTATTTTGGGACAAACCAAAAAAGAAACATGGACAAATAAAATGGTACGGAGGGAGTAATATTTATCATCCGGTGAACTAACGAGCCTTGGGTTTCGAATGATTAATTCATTAAAAAAACTCAGGTTTCAAATCATTAACTCATGACTAACTAACGAACCTTGAGTATCGAATCATTAACACGCTATCGGGTTTCATACCATGAACTCACTAACGAACCTCAGGTTTCAAATCGTCAACCGGCTAATTAACGAACCCTAGGTTTTAAATCACTACTCAATAACAAAACTCGGGTTTGAAATCATCAACCGACTAATAAACGAACCCTATGTTTGAAATCACTACTCTATAACGAAAATCGGGTTAGAAAGCATGAACTAATTAACTGACGAACCTCGAATTTGAAGTCTTGAACTCAATATCGACCATCATGTTTGAAATCATTACGAACTCCAACTTTAAGTTAGTTAATAAAAAAAAATTAAATAAAAACAAATATTATTAGAAATGTTTTAATTATTAATAATATTATAAAACAAAAAAAAATTCATTTTTTTATAAAAATAATTAATTAAAATAAATATTTAAAGGGACGACTATGTCGTCTCTTTAAATAAAAAAATTTGATTACACAATAATTGATAAACTTTATAAATGTTATTCATAAAATCTATAAAATTTATAAGTATTTAAAAGGTTAACATAGTCGTCCCAAAAAATGACTGAGTCGTCCCTTTAAGTGACAATGTCTATGTGGATTCCAGGCTGGCAGGTTGTCGCGCGTCCTAAAAAAGAACTGTGTCGTCCCTTTAAACCAAATTAATTTCCCACCAAAATTTTCCCACCAACTCAAATATCCCTTCATTTCAATATGTCGTCCCAAAAAAGAACCCCGGCAAATTTTCCCACAAAAAAATCATCAAAATTTGACTTTTCTTATATTTTCTTTAAAGGGACGACATGTGGTCCAAAAATTGCCGTCCCAACAAATCCTTTTATAAAAATAGTCTTTTTATGTTTTGTCACTAATTTGTAGCAATGATGCCGCGAATTATTGACGAACCATTTTCATCACAAATCCGTGAAATTTGTAGCAATATTGTCAAAAATATGTGACAATTTGGCGATGTGGATAGATATGTCAGTTAGCATCATATTAGCAACGAAGACTTTTATGACCAATACATTTTGTCACATTATTCTCACAAATTATGGCGCCCAAATTTGGCGCAAAGATTTGTGACAGAATAATCACATACGTTTTGCCACGTACATATTTTGTCACAATGTTGTCTCAATTTATTGCAAAAAAATGAATTATGCGGTTTGTCGCTGATTCGTAGCAATATTGTCTAAAATATGTGACGATTTTGTGATGTGGACAAATTTGTCGGTTAGCGTCAGATTAGCAACGAAGACTTTTATGACCAAGCCAGTTTGTCACAAAATTCTCACAAATTATGGCGCCCGAATTTGGCGCAAAGATTTGTGACAAAATAGTCACATACATTTTGCCACATACATATTTTGTCACAATCTTGTCTAAATTTATTGCAAGAAAAAGAATAATGCGGTTTGTCGCTAATTCGTAGCAATATTGTCGAAAATTTGTGACGAATAGTTTTCATCAAAAAAAATTCGTCACAAATCCGGGAAATTCTAGTAGTGGCTTTGAATTGTTTCTTCTTGAATCTGACAAATTTTCTTATCAATAAAGCCCCTGGCTCTTTCTACTCCTTAATTTCTTTGCGGGTTGAGTCAGCTGGTTTACTTTGCTAGGGTACAATCAGTGCACTGGTCTTGTGTAACTTTGTTGGTACACCTTTTCACTGTTTAACTCAAATTCATGAGCCTTCATCTGTGACATTAGTGTTAGTGTATCAGTTTTTGCAAAATCCAATGTGCCTTTGAGCACTAATATGATTATTCTCCATCTTTCCGGAAAACTTCTAAAGATCTTCAAGCACATTTCTTTCTGTGGCCAAATTGTTGTAATTCACTGATGATGCTTGAGAATCTGTTGTCCATCTGATCAATGGATTCACCAATCTTCATCTTGAAATTTTCAAACTTCTGTATTGCCACATACGAAAGTTTGTTTTCTTTGATTGCCTTAGAGCCTTCATTGATTAAAGCAAGTTTATCCTACATGCTTTTTGCAGTTTTGCAATCTTTAATTCTCATGAACATGTTACTGTCCAGAGTCCTCAAAATCATAACCTTAGCAACATAATCCAACTTTGCTCTTCTTCAATCATCCTTTGTCCAATCCTTCTTAGGTTAATCAACTTGAACTCCTTGATTAGGACTGGTAGATTCTACAGTCATAATCTTGATTGGACCATCATTGATGACATCCAAAATCTCCTCATGAGTTGCTACAAGATGAGATGACATTCTTATTTTACATTCCTCAAAGTTATTAACCTTCAACATAGGAACTTTAGACATAAAGTTTGAAGAATCCACAGATAAGTATGTATATCATGGATTTGAAAAGATACTTTGAAAATATATGATCTCCTTGTTACCAGAAATCAGATCTGAATAGGTTCTGACACTAGGAACACTGCTTTGATACCAATTGTTGGTCCCAGAGAAGGGTGTGAATATAGTCGAGAGGGGTGAATGACTATATTGGAGTTTCAAAAACTTTTCTTGATGAAAAGCCTTTGTGCAGCGGAATTAAAACCCTTCGAAAAGTTCTTTCAAAGTAATTAAACAAACATACAATCAAAGATAAAATGCAATAAGTAAATGCTGAAAATAAATGTGCAGAAAGTAAATGAACACAAAAAAACTTATAGTGGTTCAAGGTGGTGTAATCCCTTAATCCACTATTCTCATGTGATGATTGGAGGAATTTACTATTGTTTGTCACCACTACAATAGTTATGATTGTCCTTGGCTACACAAACATCATAATCTACAGAGTATCACTCCCGGGCTACAAAAGCTTCAGTGACTCAGTCTTCAACACTGCTCCTTGGGAAAAAATCCTTCAGCATTTATCACACTGGGTTGCGATTCCTTCTCAGAATTTCTGATTCAATTGCTGATAAAAAAAAAGGTACTTAAAGTTGTTGTGAATTATAGAATTCACACAGTTGATCAATCTCAGGCTTGATGTGTCTATTGGAGCTCTCTTTTCTGAGATTAACCTTTTCTGGATATTTCTTTAAAGATCAAAGATGAAGGCTTGTGAAATTAACCAAAAACTGGCACTTTGAAAATGATGAATAATCTTGTTCTTTTTCTTATCTGTCAATGCCTTTTATTTTTAGCCGTAAATCCCTTAATTTTGAATTTTCATCTGTTGGCTATTTAATGCTCATAATAATTCTTGATTCTGTTTTGATTTAATCCTCATTGATTTTAGTGATCCGGATTTTAATCAAAAGTTCATCATAAAATCCGTCCTTGATTGATTCTGCATTAATTGCTTGATCTTCCACAATTTCCTTGTTCTTGAATCGGTATGAACAACTTACTTGACTTAGCTGCCTCTCTTTTTACTTTACCGGCTAAGTGATTGCTTTACTTAATTGCTTGATCCTTAGTTGCTTCACCGGTCAATTGACTGTTTTTACTCGGCTCATTGATCTTTACTCAGCTGTTGCTTCTCCGTTGTTATTTATCAGCCGATAACTATTTACTTCATTGATCCTTAGTTTTGTGTGAGATCAGTGCACACCATATCATTGAAAATTAATTTTCATCACTTGTATTGTATCTTAGACTTACCCAAGGTCATCACAAACTTCCTTAGTTGTAATCCAATCCATAGGTCTTCACTTCACTGTGTTGTTGCCTTGCCTGCCTTTACCGTGCCAGTCATCTATCTTTACTAAGCCGGTCTACCAGTCTAGTACAATGCTTGTCTGACTAAACTTATACAACATGTCAGACTTCTAAGTAAAGCCTATACAATTCATTCTAACTTATTTCAGGCTTGTTTTAACAACTAGTATGACCATCAACAAAATAGTTAAATGTTTGTTAGGAACACTTTATTATGTTTTGATGATGGCCATACTAGCTGTTATAGCAAGCCTGAAATAAGTTAGAATTCTCTGTATAAGTCTTTACTTAGAGTCTGACATGTTGTATAAGTTAAAGTCAGACAAGTATTGTACTAGTTGGTAACACGGAAAAGTAAAACAGACATTCGGCAGAGTGAAGCCAGCCAAGCACCAGCAGAGAAGCAATGAAGACTTAATGGTCTGACTTATAACCAAGGAAGTCTGTGATGACCTCGGATAAGTCTAAGTTATGTTTCAAGTGATGGAACTCACTGTTTAAATATGGTGTACATTTATCTCACCCCAATCAAGGATCAGTGAAGTACAAAGATTCTCCTTAAACTGAAGTGATGAAGGAAACAATGAATCGGCAGAGTAAACTGACTTTCGGCTGAGTGAAGACAAAACAGTGAAGGAAGATCTAAACGGAAAAGTCAGATGGATCACTCAATCATTCAGGGAACGGCGAAGTAAACCTTACCAAATCAGATTTAAAATATGATGAAGATTCAGAGGATGATGCATTAAATGCACAATCAATAAAGGATCAATCAAGGACGGATTTTTTGCCAAACATTTGAAGAAAAATCCGATCACTGAAATCAAGGAGAATATAATTAAGGGGGAATCAAGAATAAAATCAAGGATTATTCCCACATTCATATAGCCAACAGACGGAATTTCAAATTAAGGATATTCAAGGCTATAAATAGAAGGCATTGACAGACAAAGAAATAATTATTCGAAAAAGAAAGAAAAAAAAAGGAAAAACCAAGCAGAAACTCTGTCAATTTGAAAAGCCTTCTCTCTGAACGTACAAGGATTTATCTTGAGATCAACTCAGACATCAGAACTACAATTTCATATTTAGCACTGAGATTGATCAAGCAAGTTTGTGAATCTCATTCACATCAAACTGAAGCAACTGAATCAGAAGCCATCTGAGAAGGAGTTGTGTTTGTGATAGCTGCTGAAGGATTTGATATCAAGGAGCAGTGAAAGAGACTGAATCACTGAAGCTGTTGCAGTCAAGGAGTGATAGTCTTGTAGATTGTGAAGCTTGGGAAATCAAGGACAATCTTACTATTGTATCTGTGAAAACAATAGTGAATTCCTCCAATCATCACAGGAGAAGAGTGGTGTTGGAAATAAAATTTATGTTTTGATGATGATTCATCGCTTAATCAGTTATCGTTATTAACCCCATTGATGAAGTGTCATAACTAGCTGTTATAGTGCAAAGCAAAAAGATGTCTAGAAATTAATGTATAGGACTTTATAGAGTCTGATATTTGTATAGGTTAAATCAGACAAGCACTGTAATAGTTCTAGGCTGTGAACTGAGAAAATAAGAAACTGAGATTCAGTTAAACTGAGATTCAATAAGATACTACAAAATAGAGCACACCAACATAAAAACTGAAGAAGGTAAGTTCGCTGAGGGATACAAACTCAGTTGGCTTATCCAGAAGACTGAAGAACTAAGGGATCAAACTCAGTAGATGAAGAACTGAGGGTCACAGACTCAGTTACAGAAGACTGAAGAACTGAGGGTTCAAACTCAGTTATGAAGACTTTGTCGAGACTATAAAGTTAGACTTCAGGCAAGATTGTGGTGACCTGAACTGACTTTATAGATCTTGTATGAAGACCTAAGAATCATAAGGACAATGAATTCTTAGATGATGATGTGTCATGGTGTACTCTGATTAAGTCAATTATAATTAGATGAAAAACTGGAGTACTGAAATTTGAAGAAGAGCAAAATCTTAGTTAATGTTCCAAGTCAGTTAGGAAACTGACAAGTGACAATCTCAGTATAAAACTGATAAGGATACTCAGTTTTATATGTCAGTCATCCAACAAGCTGATAGTACAGTCGAACATTATAAAGGAAGCAATTTTATTGGTTGAAATACTGACACAACAGAACGGTCAGAAAATATAGCCGTTACAAGATTCAAGCAGGATGAACGTCAGACAAACCCCTATAAATAGATTACTTCTACAACATGGGTGTGCTATCTGAAGTCGGAAACTGACACGCCAAGATTCTCTGGATGAGAGAATTGGACTATATTCTAAGAATTTGATTCGGTCAAATTCACAAGAATGAGTCATTGGCTATCCCATTCGTCTTATTGGTTAAGATGATCATGCATATACGTATGCAACATTCAACGAGAGTATTCCTACCTTACATCTCAGGAATGATTCTCTAAATCTTCGGATAAAGAGAAAATGGGATAGAGTCTCTCTGGGATAAGGGCAAGTCAGCTTAAAATGAGTCAATTATAGTTGAATCTTGGATTCAAGCAATAAGTAGCGGTTTAGTACGTCCTCAAGTATCGTTAGAGAATGAGGAATCATATGCTTGTATATTCAGGTGCAAACTTGAATATGGTTGACTACACTGATTCTGACTTGTAGTCAGATTAAGGATGATAATTAAGTTGATCTCGGGCTCAGTGTTTACTCATAGTGCTTAGAATTTCCTTTTTCGGTCTGGGAGTAATTCCAGTTCTGATAAGCCGATATCACTTCATTGTGAAAACAGTGAAGTGATAGCTTAGAAGGATCTTCTCAGTCACTAGAGGTCAAAAGCATATTGAGAGAGAGTACCGCCTGATTAGATGGACCGGCGACGTTTCGATCCTAAAGATCGTTTCGAGTCGACAACCTAACTAATCAGTGTACCAAGTCGAGTGCTTGGAGGGTATGGCATTGATGGATATGTCTCATCTGTTTTTAGAGCAAGTGGGAGAGTGTTGTGAATAAGATGAGAAAGGGTGTGCTCTAAAAACAATCGTTGCTTGTCATTTCGTGCAAGTGGGAGATTGTTAGGTGTAGTGCCCGAAAGACAATTTGTGTAATTGTTTTTAATGAATGACAGAACTTATCTCACATTATTACTTGCTTTGTGCTTGTAAAGTAATACACTGCTACAAACCCTAAGTATATCTGTATGTAACCACTTAACTCAGTGTATGGATTACACGTGAGGATTGAGTAAGTGGTGGCATACTTAAATTGTTAGTCCGTGGTGAACTTAATCGAGTTTAGGGTCTCTTGATTAAAACACCAATAATGCGCCCGTAACACCTTAGGGTGTGATAGTCTTATCCGGTTGTCGGTAGAGGGTACCTACGTGGGGCATTTATATATGATGGCATTCATATAGAATTTGGACCGATTTAATCGAATTTCTCGATATAATTCCATAATCGAGGAATCTTATTAAATCATTAGATGATCATAGATGGATCAACCTTAATCCTGAGGTGATCACAGGGTGCTGCTTGTCCCGGGGTAGTGTTTGATGTGTTAGTTACGGTTCACTTAGATATGTGTTCCAAGCCACTTCTCATTGGCACTATCTCCGATGAGTGAGTAGTTCGATTTTCACGGACATGGAATCCATTCCTTCCTCGCGGGAAGTAGAGAGACAGTCCCCTTGTTTGTTAGCCCTAAGAAAGTGATCGATCCCGGGAGTTCACATTTGACTAATTAGCTACTAGTCGATATGTGTGCTAATTGATCATCGGGGGTTAATGGTAAATAAGGATAAGATATTCGTGTCGGGTTTACGGAGATATCCCACTCGGAATGGACGATCTATGGAGGGTTAATCCGTATGTAGTGATTATATCAATGGACGCTTATTCACTCTATGGGTTGAGTATAAGTATACATCTATAATCGGTAGAGTTCAGTTTCGGGTATATGGTGGCGTAATCCCGGAATTAATAATTAATGTACTTATTCTGTTTGATGAATAATTAGTTATTGGAGCTACTGGTTTTAGGTCCATGGTCCCCGATGTGGCTTCTGTAATTCGGACTAATAATCTTGTTATTTGGGCCTCAGTGATAATTAATTGGCTGGGCTAATTAATTGATATGCATGGATATTATTTAGTTGGGCTAAATAATATAATACACATGAAAGACATTTTATGTGGGATTAGTGAACCCCAAAGGTGGCGCCAATATTTGTTAATTAATTAGAGAGAAATTAGTTTTCTTGGATAATTATTTGACATGTGATTTATCATTTATTTGTTAAATGATAATTCATGGAATATTGGATAATAATATGATTTATCCTAATTTGTTTGGGATAATAATTTTATTTATCTTTTATTTGGAATAAAGGATTAATGTAATAATTATCTCTTAATTATTTAATCCTTGGAGGACAATGATTACTCTCCTATATAAAGAGAGTTCTCCCAAGCCTTAGACAATGGCAAAAATTTCGACCACTATGCAAAAGGGGAGAGAAAAATTAGTTTTTTCTTGCCTAGGGTTTTTAGTAGAAGAAAAACTTTTAGTTTTTCTTGGTGTTGCATATCAAGGAGGTTCGTGTATCAAGAAGGGTGTCCACCAACCGCCGTTTGGAGAACACATCGTAAGATCTTGGCTTCTCTTCCTACTATTGGTAACATGATCTTAACCCCCTTGTAGTAGTTTAAGTCCTTTAATTATGTATTGTGATGTATGAATCGTGATCCATCCGCTGCGCATAGATCTAACTCGTTTAGATCTAAGAACCTGCATCCTTCAATTATAAGATCTAATTAAGGGGGAAAGCCAATTTCGAAAGAACTCCTGCTAAGTACTTAATTGCAATATCAAGAAAATTTCTTCAAGTATCCAAGCACATTCAAGAAAAATCAAGATCTATCATTTGAAGAAATTCAGAGCCGTGCAAAATTTAATTATCCAGAAGAAAAGCTCAAATCATAATTGAATCATAGTTATTGATTCAGGTCTCAACTTTGATTTCATCAAAGGTCTAGACTGTGAAACACCAAGAAGGTGTGAAGGACGGTTGAGTGCGCCCGGGAAGACCGTGTTTGTGATGAGTGGTGAAGAGGCAATTCTACCCTTCAAGGACCAGTGTTTCAAGCAATTGAAGAGAAGCAATCCTACCTATTCTACAAGTGTTTAGATAGTGAAGCTAGGGATTAGTCAAGGACTATCAGCTTAGAACTTTTTATAACCGGGCCATCTCAAAGAAGTTCTAGTGGAATTTTCCTCCGCATCACAGGGGAAGAGAGGACGTACATGATTACACCACTTGGAACCTCTATAATTCTTGTTTATTTATTTTACGCATTTATTTACTTCATTACAATCTTAATTATCTAGTTCTCACGTTAAAACCAAGTCAACAAACTGTTTGTTATCTAAAGGCTAGTTCTATCCGCTGCCAGTTGACAAGACTAAGAATAAGTCAGCATTGACTTATACTCAGTTGAGTTAGCTGAACTCCGCACAAGTTAAGGAACATGAACAAAACTGAACTAAGCCTCAGTTTAAAGTTTTGGAGAAACTCAGTTCCTGGGGCAATTCCAGTTCAGGAATAGTTTTTGGTGACAAGTTTATTAACCCCCCCTCTAAACTTGTGTTAGCCTTTCCAAGGGACCAACAATTGGTATCAAAGCAGTTCTTCCATTTGGAAGTGATTCGACGATATCTTACAAACCAGTTGTTGAAGACCTCTTACTGTATCAGTCATAGAGATACTTTAGTAAAATTAATTGGATACATCTTGAATTAAAAGTTGGCTGAATAACCCCTTGACCGACTACTTGCAAAATGTTGTTTATGATATTCAGGATCAAGTATTTGAAAGATTCAGCACCACAAGCTCTCACACAAATCCAGAACCCCATTTCAGTTATGATGAAGATATTGACCTTGACGCATATAAAGATGAATCAAGAGGATTTCCATCCCTAAGTGATCTTTCAGAAGAAGCAGAAAAAGATTGGCTACGAGAAAACATTGCTGAAGATCCATCCGTTGCAAAGGTCAAAGATGCTATACTACCCATGAGTTATGGAGGTGAAAGTGATGAGGAAATCATACGGCAAGGAGCAGCACAAGCAAATGCTAATGAAAAAGGGAAGCAAGTCTTAATTGATGATAATTCCTCAACAGAAAATCTATCCATCAAAAATCAAGAGGTAATTGCATCTACATCTAGCACTCATACTGCCTTGAACAATCAGAAAAGTGAAGATTTCAATGAATCCTTGGACATACTCATAAAGGAATTAGAGGTAACTCAAAATAAATATGAAAATGTCAAAATGGAGAAAAAGTCATTGAAAACTGAAATTTTGAGATTGAATGCGGAGATCAATTTAATCAAGACTAATAATAAATTCAAGGTAATTCGACCAACTGATGAACGGACAGAAGAAATAAACGTCACAGAATCATCAGTTGATCCAATTCCCAGTGTTCAATTCAAACCTGGAAAACCTTTTGGAGACAGATCGGGTTTAGGATTTATTAATCAGAATAATTCTAAGTCCATACCGTGTTCAGTTGCATTAAAATTTATGACTGCACAACGGTCAGGAACTCATAAAATTGATAAAATTATTATAACTGACAATTACTCAGCACAGCCGCTTGCACAAACTGATAGGACTGAAAAATCAGTTGGAAAAATACACCAAGCCAACAGATTTTACAGAAAGACTCAAATGGCTGAAAAAGGTAGAACTGATCAGAGATCAGTAAGAAAAATCTTCAAGCCATATCCATTCGAAAATAAAGATCATTCATGGAATGATAAACTCAGATGGAAAGGAAGACTATTTCCCACTGATGAAGATTGGAATGAACCTTCACATCAGTTTCACAAACTGATCAAATCAAAAACTGTCTGGACAAAACATAAAAAGCACGTAAAAACTGACTTTACTCAGTCAAAATGTCAAGAAAGGTATAAAGTCAAAAATAAAGTTGTATCATCAAAAACTAACCAATTAGGACCCAAACAGAGATGGGTACCAAAAATATCTAAATTTGTTTTGCAGGAAAATATCGGTAACTGGAGGCCGAAGAACTGAGTTTTGTTCACAACTGAGTTTTTGAAATCAGTAACAGGACAAGACTGTATGTATACAGCTGTAGATACACCTCATACACCCTATTCACTACAGTCTAGCTACAGATGTCAAGAAAAGACGTGGTCCTTCTCAATCTAAACCGTTCATATTTTCCACTAATCCACCTTTTTCGCAATCTCAAAACATTTATGACAAGACGTTATGAGTCCCTCCCAATTCATAACTACCTTTCCTACAAATTATAAATAACCCAGAATTTTCCTTTATAATTCTTTACACCTGTATTTTGAATTTTCTTTCTCAATCATCAAATTTTCAAACTCTCAATCAAATCCAGAAAACAATGACTTTCACTCTTGTTGAACCAGGAATGATCATATCTCTTGACCAGTTTATTGCAAAATATATTGATCAAACTCTGGCCAAAACAATTGCTGCAAAAATTAAACAGATTAAAGGATTGGAGGTTGCCTTCGACGTTGATCTGAAAAGTGTATGTCTGGAAAGCATTGGAGACTTCAATGAATTTGGAAGGACAACTATAGAAGGAGAAGACACACACAACTATACCACTACTGTCAATGGTAAGGAGATCAAGGTCACCGAAGATCTAATTGCAGAAATCTTTGGGTTTGACAAATCTGGAGGAACAGCAGCCATCAAGTTGACCAAAGAACAAAAGGAAAAACTATGGAAAGATATAGCAATTGATACAGAATCCGCAGTTTCACAAACCGGGAGCACAAGTCTACTCAAACCAGAATTCAATTTTCTCTCAAAGATGTTGGCAAATTGCATAATTGGAAATGCAGGAAACTATAGCAATTTATCTGGAGCAAAGTTGGATTTACTTTATGTAATTTGGTTTGGAGAAAATTTCAATTGGCAAAGATATATGTTTGATCAATTAGTGGCTCAATCAATTGATTTACCCAAGAAGAAGACCGATGTTAAGAAAGGTCGGTTCTATCACAAGAAAACTCTTGCATTAGTAGTCCAAAGGATACTCGACCATTTTGGAATCGCAAAGAGAAAAGAAACATTTGTTGCTGATGGGAAGATTGTTGTTAAAGAAGAAAAGGCCGGAAAATGGAAAGCCGAGAGTTCGGTACGTGAACCTAAGAAGAAGAAAAGCACGAAATCAAAGAAACCTGCAACTGGAAATGAAGTCTTGGAACAGATTGAAGAATTAAGCAAGAGAAGAAAACAATTGGAAGATTTAGAGAAAAAATAAATCTGATCTTGTTACACCATCAACTGAAACAACAGTTGCTGAAGAATCAGCACAGACAGAAAGAATTGAAGCTATTCTTGCTGAGTCTGCCCCAACCCCAATAACTGAAGCTTTACCCATTCCAGAACCAGTTTCACAAGAAATTGTGATGACAAAGGAAACTGAAGTTGTCAACAAGGAACAGACTATCGAAACTGAATCATAGAAGAAAGATGAGACTCAGGGGGAACAGACCATGAGAATGGAACATATTGACGAAGATTCTGACAGTGATGAAAGATTGATCGATAAAACAACGTTGGAAATGCTGTCGTTACTTTCAAAATCTAGATCTACCCCCCAGAGATCTTTTTCCAGATTAGAATTTGAAGAATCAGCCAAAGGATTTTCAGCTTCTAAATCTGTGGAAAAAGGAGCCGAAGCAGACTCAAGATCTACAAAAACCATCAACTTGTATGAGCAAGTCAATGAAGAAGAACTCATTGAACCAACAGTGAAAGAAGTTCCAGTTATTGAATTGGAACTTGAGCCAACTGAAAGACAAGCTACTGAAGAAATTGTAAGAGAAAAAGTTGTGGAAACTGAGCCGACAATCTCAGTCTCAGTCATTGAAAAATATTCGTCAGAAATCCCAATTACTACTGAGGGAGGAATCAGTACAATTGATCTTATGCAAACTGAAGACCTTGCAAGAACTGATATTGTGCAAACTGAAGATGTTGCAAGAACTGACCATATGCAGATTGAAGATGTTATTCCACAAAGTAGTCAAGAAGTCACAAGAGAATCAGGAAAGATCATCACTCAACCATCAAGAGATCATGGAGAATTAATGTCAGCTGATTATGAATGATTGCGCATATATCAAGCTTGGGAATTCAGTTCCATTACAAATCAAAGGAATCAGCTTGTAGAAATGAAAGCTAATGAAAAATGGGTATTTGATTTATACAACATTACAAGCCTATCAGAGATAATCAATACCGAAGATTTTCTGAATCAGGGATATGCACTGATAAGAAATAGCTACTGGGAAGAACCCACAGTTGGTGGAAATTTCAAAAAGAATAATGATGATGATGATTCTCAGGATGATGCCAATTTGCAGAAAGGGATCCTAGCCTCCTTACAAGAAAAGTGAACTGAAACTAATCAGTCTACTGAAATGAGTCTAGTAGTTCTGAAGAATCCAGTGAAATTTCTAGTTCTAAGAGTGTGTCTGATGCACGACAAGAAGAAAAAGAAGGTTATAAATCTCCCACAGACAAGTCTTTGCTAGAAATAGCAAAAACAGTGGCAAGGATGGCTAAAGAAGATTCGGATGGAGAATTGAATGTTCAATTATCACCTGGAAGAAATTTTGATCATTCAAACCTGGAAGAAGTTAGAAAACAATCTGAAGAAAGAAGAAGATCAGCAGAATACAGGGAAAATTTGAAGCAAGTTATTGTCTCACCACCAAAGCAAGCTAAATCAACTGAAATTGAGACAAACAAAGTCAATGAACAACAAGCTGGAAGTTCACAAGATGTTCCCACTCAGGTTGATCTCATTAAGTATTATCACAATGAGATAATCATAATTCAAAAGGATGACAACAGCTTATTCGGAAAAGTCCTAAAATCCATAGAAGCTAGTCAAGATGAAAGAACCAAACTTGAAAAGAAGATGGATATGTTAGTAATATCATCCGCAATGGAAGCGATTTAAGGATCTAGATCTATAATTTACACGTAATAAAATAACTAGATCTACTCTACAAGGGGGTTGTAGGACATACCTCTTGGATCTCAAAATCCAAGTAGAAGAACCGCAATAGAAAGAATGAAAGATTGTGTGAAGAGCACCACGATCTTCCGTACGTGTGATCCAAGCAACTCCCGGTGGAAGGAAATTCTCGTCTCGAATCCTCCCGATATGCTACCCGGAAAAATCTCCAAGATTTTTCCCCTTACACCCTTGGCCGAAATTTCCTTCTCCTTTCTAAGAGGTAGAAGTCGAATTTTGTGTGTGTAAGGCTTGGGAGAACTCTCTTTATATAGGAGAGTAATCCTTGACCTCCAAGGATTTTATTTTGCAAATAAATAAATCCAATAAATAAAAGATAATTCCATAATATTCTAGAACAAATCTAGAATAATATTTATCTTTATTTCTTACCATAAATATTTGTCCAATAAATATTTTGTGCACATGTCTTAAAACAATTTCTTGTTTCCTAAAACATGAGGGGGGGGCCGAAAATTCTTATTTGTGACCTAGTCACAATAATTTCGACTAACACACTAAATTGGGCCAAGATTATGAAAAATGCCTTTTTCACATATTTAATAATTTAGCCCAACTAATTTAATAGTTCACTAAACAATTAATTCACATATCGTTTTAATTAAATTCTAATAAGAACTAAATTAATATTATTAGGATTCAACGTCCGAGAATAGATATGCTATATTTGGAGGAACGTCGGGGACCATGGACTAATAATCAGCGGCTCCGATAAATCAAATAAATAATTATCTTACGAACAGAATAATTATATTCGATAAATCAATCAAAGGAATATGCCACCATAATCCCGTGACTGCACTCCTCCGATTATAAGATTATATTTATCTCCTCACGAGAATAATAATAAGCGTCCATTGATATAATCATTACATGTGGATTAATCCTCCATAGACTGTTCATTCTAAATCGGGAAGTTACCGTTAACCCTTTTTAGAACCTCTTATCCTTATTTACCATTAACCCCTGGTGATCAATTAATTCATACAACTCACTGGTAGCTAATCAGTGTAATATGAACTCGTACGATCGATCGTTTCTAGGATTAACAAATAAGGGAATCTGTCTATCTACTTCCATAAATGGAAGGAATGGATTCCGTATCCGTGATAACACGACTACTCACTCAATCCAAGTACAATGCCAAGATGAGGTAATTCGATCACGGACTCGGTGTAATCCTTAACCGTCAAGTCGACCTCATACCGATTCAAGCAGTTGACTGTGATCACCTCAGGACTAAGATATATCCATAAATATGATCATCGATTGAATCGATAAGACTTCTCGATTACAGAATTATATCTTGAACTCTAATCAAATCGGTCCAGCCCTATATGATATATCTATCATATATAAATGCCCCACTAGGTTCTCTTAACCGAAAGTCCGGATAAGACAATCACACCTATTGTGTTCTGGGCGCATTAATAGCATGTTAAAGGAGAGACCCGATACTCTCGATTAACTTCACTACGGGCTAATTGTATTTTAAGTACATCTTCACTAACTCAATCCTCCCTTGTATATCCCATACACTGAGTTAAGTGATTACATAAACGATATACTTTTGGGTTTTCTGTAGTGTAAATACTATTGTCACATCGGTGAATATGAGAATAATAAATATGAATAATAATATCATTTCATTTATTAAATAAAACAATTACAAAATTGTCTTTCGGGCATCACACCTAACAATCTCCCACTTGCACGAAAGCATGTGATTAATTGTTTTAGAGCACACCCTATTATTTAAAATACAACAAACTACATCTCCCACTTGCTCTAAAGCAATGGAGAACCATCCCGTATTCTAGTACCCATTAAGCATATCATAACCATTGTAGATGACAAAGTACACTCCGAGTGTGCCTTTGTAGGATAGGTCAGTGACTCGGGGAGTACCTACATCTAAATATCATGTGTTTTAATGATTAGTCAGGTTGTCGGCTCGAGACGATCCGTAGAATCGAAACGTTACCGGTCCATCTAATCATGTGGTACCTTCCCAATATGCTTTTGACCTCTAGTGATTTCGAAAAACCTTATAAGCTACCCCTTCATCGTTTGCACAATGATGTGGTATCGGCTTCCAAATCTAGAATCACTCCCAGATATGAAAAGGAAATCATTAAGCTATATCGCCTCTCTAGCTACTACAAAAGCCGCTAATCACCCAACTAGTTAAAGTCGAGATGGCATTGTTGGATTCCTCCAGGCAATAGCTTCAACACAAGAGTAAACACTGAGCCCGAGATCGACTTAACGATCATCCTCAATCTGACTTAAAGTCAAAATCAGTGTATCACACATATCCAAGTTCACACATGAATATGTCCGCATATTATTCCTCGTTCTCTTCAAGATACTAAAGGACATACTAAACTTGATTTGTTAACCGCCAAATATTAGATTCGATCAAAGTTGACGTTCAATAACCTGACCATCTCTTACTAGAAAGAGAATCTATCCCATAGGGTCATTTAGAGAGTCATTCCTGAGCCATAGGGTAGAACTTCCTCGTTGAATGTTGCATACACAGATGCATCATCTTAACCAATAAGATGGATGGGAAACCAGTGACTGATTCTAATGAATTCGACCGAGTCAAACTCTTTAGAATGTTGTCCAAATCTCTGTTGCAGAGAATTGTGGCATTGTCAGATTCTGACTTCAGATAACACACCCATGTTGACTCCAACTGGTGCAGTGTTATCCTTCACAAACACTAACTACTGTACTAAAATTGATATCCAGTCTACAAAAGACTTATCAATATTCTGGTCAAATCCACATATTGTAGAAATATATGACTTCCAATGACCGAGAGGTTTGCTTTTTATCCACAAAGGACATAAGCCTTGACAGTCATCCGGTCATAAGTTCATAAGGCAATACCTTTTTGTTCCGAATGAATCCAAACTCCGTTTGTTTGGCAAGAAAGTCTCAGGGAATCACCCCTATTTTCTGCTTTTGAACGAAATCATGCAATACTAAGTGGTAAGAGAGTCCAAGGTCTGATTAACTCTCTACTTCTTAGGGAATTACCCGTAGACCACTCAAGCTTTGCCCTGAAAGATAAAAATTCCTATTCATTCTACTCTTTTCCGTGTAGATCCAATTACTCCCACTGGGCCTGAGACGCTCAGGTGGTTCTACAAGAGTATGAACAGAACTGGTGTACCGAACTCCATTCATAGGGTTATGGCTATTAAACCAACCTCTATTATTCGAATCCTATACTGCTCACAAAAGAGCCATGGGTCATCAAACGGTCCTCTTATGGACTACAAAGCTCATTTTGTATGGGCTTTTAGTTTAAACCCGTAATGGGTAATGGATAAACCATACTCCCTAATACTTACCTTGGGTGGATCGAAATTCTGATCTAGTTTAGTAGTGTTTTAGTGTTATCACCAACAACCGATGTTGGATGTGGTCTGATTTTTAATCAGTTAGTAACTACCTTGAGTAAACGTACTTCAAGGTTCAAGGTTTTGCTGTTTATGGACTCTATCAGAAAGGATGCAACAGTATAATTGTCCCTTCCCGATTTCAAAAATCCTATATCTAACCTTTATACCCAATACGTTAAAAGATATATCACGAATTGTCATTGACCGAACGTATGTGCGAAATTCCCAGTCTTACCTTCAAGCACCGTGTGCTAAATGCTTATATTTACGGAAGTAGGGTGAACCGAATTCACACCTTATCCATAAATTCCAAAGCATATTCTAGGTAGACTTCTCGGTCTTATATTTCAATGTAGACCGTTATTTCACTTCTAATATCTTTATTGAGTTCAACAGTGTTTTGTAGCACATCTAAAACTATATAAGGAAATTTAACGGTTTCTCACTTAGTGAGAACATGTCACAATAAGGCAGGCTGAGCATCAGTCTCGAGGACTATGAATGGCCTATTCCGAGTATAAAATACTCTATCTCTGGTTGAAAACACAGAAACCTCAAAATATTTTGGATAAACTTACCGGAGTGTTTGAATAGTTATCAGACAAGAAGTCACTACTCGGAAGCTCCTACTAGCTTGTATCTTTCATCAGACCCCGAAGGTCGTCATGAACAAGCTATGTTACTTCTTTATAACCATTATCCATTCCCGATTGAAAGGAAACTGAGTCATTGAACCTTTGAGACAATATAACCAGACTGGGAGAAAGGAATCACCCTGAGCCAGTCTTCAGATTTTGTGTTTTAGGGACTATGCACTAACTATGGAATATGAAGAAGCGTTTATCTAAATATAGAAACCAATTGCTTTTAATAGTTCTTAAGATGTGTTTTATATACATATTTCAGCAATTGTATGTGGTTTTGACTTTATCAAACAAAAGTCCGAGTCTTGGATTCGTACTACAAATGGTATATTCACTTTCTATACGACAAACAAATTATCGAATAGAACATAAATCCTTTCGTTCCAACGAATCTTAAACAGAAAATAATTTTTCCGCGATATCCAAGGATTGAATCCGAGATTCATATCCTTATATCACTCCCACTATTCTAGCTAAAATTAACTGCCCGTTGTTTACTCCTTTAATCGTTAAATGCACTGCTACCTTGTTATTTCAAAGAACTTAGCTCGAGAAAATTGCCAAGGATTCATAGGTTGGTGATCCAAAATCACTGTCCTTATCCTATGATTTTCAGTTAATTAATTTTCGGTTCAGCCTTAAAGTTTGCTCAGTTTAGATGACTAACACTTTTAGACATATTCTCCCATTCTTGACTTTCCGTGAATGGAAACAGTCTTGAAACAGCGGTTCGTTTGAGTAGACACTACTCTTGAACCGTGGGATGTCTTTTTCGAGTGTTACTCGTCGGGACTTCTCGGATTTTCTAATATACCAGAAAAAACAACAAATCATAACATTAAAGCTCCCACTAGTTTATCGGTTCCAAATACCGTCTAACGAGCAATGCTTTATTTTTTATGATTTTCCGATTTTTTCGATTAGAAAATCTTTCGTACATAGTTCCAATGTTTCCAGAAAAACAACAAATCATAGACTTCCCACTAGCTCATCGATTCCAAATATCGTGCAACTAGCGACATTTCATGACTTTCCGGTTTTTCAATTAGAACGGTTACGTGTGTAGTCAGTTACACTTTTCTAATGTTCTAGAAAAACAACAAATCATAAAGCTCCCACTAGTTCATCGATTCCAAATATCGTCCAACTAGCGACATTTCATGACTTTCCGTTTTTTCAATTAGAACGGTTACGTGTGTAGTCAGTTACACTTTTCTAATGTTCTAGAAAAACAACAAATCATAAAACTCCCACTAGTTCATCGATTCCAAATATCGTTCAACTAGTAACACTTCATGATTTTCCGCTTTTTCAATTAGAAAATTACTCGTGTAATCAATACACACTCAAAATTCACTAGAAGAATTTCAAAGTCCGAAATCACCTTTGATCAAACTAAGTTTGTCTTCCGTTTGACACGATGACACTAGTGACATACCTATATGTCACTCTGGTTTTTAAAAGGCTTAAGAGAAAATATCTCTTTCGAAAAATAATTGCATTATTGATTAACTAGTTCAACGTCCTAGTTACTTTCCACTTTTTAACGAAGTCAATACTAGTCAATTATTAATTTTTAAGCAATTTAGTAAGGGATATAATGCTGTAAATAAAATGACATATATTAATTCAAGTTTAACACTACTATATAAGTTTATTTTAGGAATTGTAAACTAAAATTAAGTCTACTCTACTATTCCAACGTTTTAACCTCGCATCTCAGTGCCACCGTAGGGTAGGTCAAAGAGATGACGGTTAAATCGAGACAATCTCATCAATGAATAACTTGAGAGAATCGAACAACCCACGAGAATCGAACATCCCTTTATTCATTGACTACCTTCCTTTTTTAGCCTAGATATTATCAAGAATATCCTTTATGAGTGTGACCTACTATATCGGATCTCTTAGGTACGCCCCGAGTGTGTTGTCGTAGGATAGGTCAGTGACCCGATGAGTACCCGGAAATCCTATCCTTTCGGAGACCAAGCCATGAATGTTGATAGGGGTGAACACCATCCGTAGAGGGACGAAATCAAAGCGCCGCGAGGCGTCACCCTTCTCTCACTTACTTGTATCTATAGTAGAGGCCGTGGGGTTGGCTGTCGCCTCCCCCGCTCCCACTCAATATTTTGGAAGTGGTGGTGGGTTAACTAACCACGTCTTTTTGATGTTAACATAAAAGCACATCAAATCAAGGATTCCGAATGGTATTGGTAACGTAGGCAAGCCTACCCGTCCTATTCGTTGGAACATATGTGACAGTTGGACGAAATCGGGTCAAGAGAGCCCCATTGAGATAAGAAGGAATCACCCCTCCGCTCATCGGTGTAGCTTAGTCTTGCCGGATCCCCGTTCATACATCACACTAGGAGGGTTAAGTCGGTCGAGCCAAGCTCAGTTGACCACCCAACCTATAGTCGAACCGTTTTTATCCAAGATTTATTGTTCTTTTACCATCATTCAATCTCGTAGACACTACGAATCGAAAACGTGATCACGTTTTGGCCTTTAAGGCGGTTCAGCGAGAACACACACCGAAAAGGCTTAACGATTTCATAACCCGTCCTCAGATCTTTAATTAGTTACTAAATTAATTAATTACCACATATTAATTAAATTTCAACTAATTACGCGAGTTTATATACATGCCTATTTTATAAAATTCTAGATGTATGCATGGAGTGGATTTATGATATGATGCATGTCATGGCAATTCCGATTTTATATCTATTTTATGATCAAACACATAAAAAATAAATTGCGGAAAATTTAAACACCGAGATGGATTTTTGGTACCCCGTATCTAATCTATCCTAGGAAAAAAGTAAATTACAATCTTGTTGTCTTCAAGTCTTCGATCTTCGAACCTTGAACTTGAAACTTCCGGATCACGAACCACGAACACCCGAGAGGAGAAAGGCATTTTTTTTTAATTAAATAAACCCAATTTATTATAACTAATCAATTTTATTCATTTTTATTGTTACATGCGGCTGTTACAAAATTATTTTCCATTTTTTTTTTTCTTTTTCGGCCTATCGGCAGTCTTATAAACACAAAAAAAAAAAAAAAAAAAAAAAGGTTAAAAGGAAATTACATGCAGCCGCATGCATTAAAAAACCCTAGTCGCATGGAATTTTATAAACAGGACTTATAGCGACGCTTTTCAGCGTCGCAGAAAGTCCTGTAGCCGTTTTTTTAAAAAACAATTTAACCGTTTCTCCTCGTTCATACATTGGGTTTCGTCTTGATCTTCAATTTTTCAGCAAGATCTTAAACAGTACCAACCCCAATCCATCTCTTCAAACCACAACATTCGCAACATAAAAAAAATTACATATATGCATCGGCCCCTATAAAAAAAAATAGGGACAAAAAATCTATATGTTTACCACTCCTAGATCTAATATTTTATACGTATAAATATAGATCACCAGGCAACTGATACCACTGTTAGTAATATCATCCGCAACGGAAGCGATTTAAGGATCTAGATCTATAATTTACACGTAATAAAATAACTAGATCTCTACTCTACAAGAGGGTTGTAGAACATACCTCTTGGATCTCAAAATCCAAGTAGAAGAACCGCAATAGAAAGAATGAAAGATTGTGTGAAGAGCACCACGATCTTCCGTACGTGTGATTTAAGCAACTCCCGGTGGAAGGAAATTCTCGTCTCAAATCCTCCCGATATGCTACCCGGAAAAATCTCCAAGATTTTTCCCCTTACACCCTTGGCCGAAATTTCCTTCTCCTCTCTAAGAGGTAAAAGTCGAATTTTGTGTATGTGTAAGGCTTGGGAGAACTCTCTTTATATAGGAGAGTAATCGATCCTTGACCTCCAAGGATTTTATTTTGCAAATAAATAAATCTTTTAATAAATAAAAGATAATTCCATAATATTCTTGAACAAATCTAGAATAATATTTATCTTTATTTCTTACCATAAATATTTATCCAATAAATATTTTGTGCACATGTCTTAAAACAATTTTTTATTTCCTAAAACATGAGGGGGGGGGGGGGTAACTTGTTTCGAAATCCACCAAGGATTTTCCTATATTAATGTCCAACGACCCATAAATATGTGGTCATGACATATGTGCCTTATATACTAGTTAGCGGAACATAACATTATCTATAATGAAAATTTTATTATAATTTCAACTAACACACTAAATTGGGTGAAGAAGAATTCATCTTAATGCCCATAAATAAAACCAACCTACCGTATATGAAGATCAAAGCATTGTCTTATTAAAATAAAAATTACCATCAAAACTGTGTCAACTTAGAGGAATTACATACCACAAAGAGAGGAATTGCCAATCATCGAGAAAAATGATTAACAGAAGCCAACTAACTTCAAGTTGTGAAGCCAACTAACTTCAAGTTGTGAAGTTAGTGGCATATCAAAATCAAATAAATAAATCCACAACCTCAATTTGACATAGTGACATATTAACCAAAATACGAGCTGTGACATATTGGCATATTAACCAAAATATTGGAATACTCCCAATAATTAATATCTGACCTTGTCTTATTTAATGGATGGCATTTTATGCATTTTCTATAATTATTAGCTGGCCTTTTCTATAATTAATAGCTGGCCTTTTATGCCTTTTTTTCTATCTTTTCTATTTGTGACGGCATTTCAACCAAAATATTGGCTTTGTCTCAATTAATCTGGCCTGGCCTTATCTCAACTATGTTATGATTGTGATTGTAATAGGAAACTTGTCATTGTGATAGGAAACATATTTTTCACGACCGCGTCCACGACCACGGCCTCTACCACGATCTCCACTGCGACCACGTCCACCGCCAAAAGGGCCAAATTTGAAGATTTTGTCGCATTCACTTCAGGGAATGAACTTGCACCAATAGGGGTTATTTGTTTTCATATCACACACCTATGGTAGGTGTGGTCTGGTCCACTTCAAGGGCATACCATTATGATAAAATGATAATCATATAACTTTATTGATATATTCAGTAGATTTTTATCTCTCGAAATCACTCGTGGAAACATTTTTTAATGGAGTTCCGGTCCTTAGTTATTTCGTGAATAACATCTCCACGTTTTTGCTATGAATCTCAAGTTCACTTTTAAGAGTATTTGGCATGTCTGACGTTCAAATATGTGAATTTCATATTCACTTTCGTCAACCGACGACATGTCCGTTAATGTGAATTTTATATTCATGTCCGTTAATGTGAATTTTATATTCACTTTTACGAGCTTTATATTTTCATATCGGTCTATTATATACTCGTTTCGAATATTGATCATCTTCACGTGATAATATATATGTTTCCATAATAAAAATTAGAACAAATCTAGAATAAATTAATTTTGCCATATAATTTCAACCGTGGTGTAATAAAAATGGTTGAATTAATAACAGATTTAAAATACTGTGAATGCAGGTTGAGCCAATAATGTATGAGTTTCGGTTAAACGACCAACTCTCAAGTGGCCGAACCATTCTTTCAAAGTTCATAAGGATCTCATACGGATCTCGAACCTTTCGGTAAAACGACGACCAACTTCGAGTGGTCGAACCTTTTCTCAAATTTTTCCATAATTCATATGGATCTCAAACCTATCTTTCAAATGGTTTTATAATTCATAATGATCTTTCACCGTTAATACTCATATTCTATCTCTCGTCGAAATAATGACGGAGAAATATCATGGCCTTTACACGGTCTTGGTTTGTCTCAATATTATTAATGACAAGTTTTACCAAGACCCATAATTAAGTGCAATTCAATATCCATGGCCCATGATAAAAAAAATTTCCTCGATAGGAACAAATTTTTGTTTAGTGATGCTAGCCATTTAAAACCAAACAAAACAAGAAAAATGCACATAAATTTTTTTTTACCTCTGGATAGTATTAAATACTCCTGATCTATTTATTTTTAATATAATATATAATATGATATGATTTTACAGATTGATCAGCTATTCTGTTCACCATCTTTGCCTTCAAGGTTCATAAAGGAAAGCTATAATCATATCTGCGAGAACGGGCCAAATAAAATAAAATATCGAAATTATAGACTTGACAATCAAATCCATGAAACAAATATAAAAGAAGATATAAGAAATAACTCCATGTGTGGTCGTTGTTTTGAGATTATGAAAAATACCTTTTTCACATATTTAATTATTTAGCCCAACTAATTTAATAATTCACTAAACAATTAATTCACATATCATTTTAATTAAATTCTAATAAGAACTAAATTAATATTATTAGGATTCGACGTCCGAGAATAGCTATGCTATATTTGGAGGCACGTCGGGGACCATGGACTAATAATCAGCGGCTCCGATAAATCAAATAAATAATTATCTTACGAACAGAATAATTAAATTCGATAAATCAATCAAAGGAATATGCCACCATAATCCCGTGACTGCACTCCTCCGATTATAAGATTATATTTATCTCCTCACGAGAATAATAATAAGCGTCCATTGATATAATCATTACATGTGGATTAATCCTCCATAGACTGTTCATTCTAAATCGGGAAGTTACCGTTAACCCTTTTTAGAACCTCTTATCCTTATTTACCATTAACTCCCTAGTGATCAATTAATTCATACAACTCACTGGTAGCTAATCAGTGTAATATGAACTCGTACGATCGATCAGTTTCTAGGATTAACAAACAAAGGAACTGTCTATCTACTTCCATAAATGGAAGGAATGGATTCCGTATCTGTGATAACACAGACTACTCACTCAATCCAGTACAATGCCAAGATGGGGTAATTCAGATCACAGACTCAGTGTAATCCTTAACCGTCAAGTCAAACCTCATACTGATTCAAGCAGTTGACTATGATCACCTCAGGATTAAGATATCCATAAATATGATCATCGATTGATTCGATAAGACTTCTCGATTACGAATTATATCGTGAACTCTAATCAAATCGGTCCCGGCCCTATATGATATATCTATCATATATAAATGCCCCACTAGGTTCTCTTAACCGAAAGTCCGGATAAGACAATCACACCTATTGTGTTCTGGGTGCATTAATAGCATGTTAAAGGAGAGACCCGATACTCTCGATTAATTTCACTACGGGCTAATTGTATTTTAAGTACATCTTCACTAACTCAATCCTCCCGTGTATATCCCATACACTGAGTTAAGTGATTACATAAACGATATACTTTTGGGTTTTCTATAGTGTAAATACTATTGTCACATCGGTGGATATGAGAATAATAAATATGAATAATAATATCATTTCATTTATTAAATTAAACAATTACAAAGTTGTTTTTCGGGCATCACACCTAACAGGATACTGTCACTGAAAACTGTCAAAACACCTTGATTGAACTTCGGAAGACAACCACTGAGAATGACGCAAGAAGAGATGAAACTCAAGACAGATGGGAAGGCATTCTCAATAATCTTGTTGACATGATGATATTAATGGAAAGTGGAATGAAAGACTCAGTTGTAGCTCAAACCATTTTGGCAACAACTCAACAAAATCTAAACGCTTACATTAGAAGCCTAATTCATAAAGATGATGTCACTAAGGGGGAAAGTTTGGACATTCTAAAAGTCAATGCAACTGAGATCCCACAATTCCTTGCAAATGCTGATGATAAATTGAATGAGCTAAAGAAATCTAGAGGAGAGTTTACTGATGAAGAAATGGAGTTAATTGTTAAGTACTCAGAGCCCACTGATAAAAGAGTTGGTTTGGATTCTCGCATATTCTGTCTATTCAGAGATTTACCAGCAAGAGAAGGAGTATCAAGAGAAGAAACTCTAGAATCGTTCCTACATATGTAGAAGTTACTCATGCACTACTTCAACAAACTCAAGAAATGGGAAGCAGATGGTATTATTGATAAGGAATCATAGAAAATTGAAAAGGCTGAACCTGAATTTATTCAAAATCTACTAAGAACAACCACTAATGAAAGACTAAGGGCAACTGTCTTCACCTTCGCAGTACTCTTCAAAAGTAAATTCTTCAGGAAACACAATTTATCTGAATCATGGAACATTTGGGCAAGCATCCATGGGAATGAAAACTCATCTACAAATGATGCTATGATAACTGTTGCAGAAGTTATGATAATCAATTTACTTTAGCTGCCAAGTAAAAAGAAACTATGTTTTAGTTCCTTTATAGATCTTGTATGAAGACCTTATAGATCTTATATGAAGACCTAAGAATCATAAGGACAATGAATTCTTAGATGATGATGTGTCATGGTGTACTCTGATTAAGTCAATTATAATTAGATGAAAAACTGGAGTACTGATATTTGAAGAAGAGTAAAATCTCAGTTAATGCTCCAAGTCAGTTAGGAAACTGACAAGTGACAATCTCAATATAAAACTGATAAGGATACTCAGTTTTATATGTCAGTCATCCAACAAGATGATAGTACAGTCGAACGTTATAAAGGAAGCAATTTTATTGGATGAAATACTGACACAACAGAACGGTAAGAAAATATAGCCGTTACAAGATTCAAGCAGGATGAACGTCAGACAAACCCCTATAAATAGATTACTTCTACAACAAACAAAAAAAGGGGTGAGAAGGAGGAATTAAAAATAGATTTAATTATAAGATCTAATTAAGGGGAAAGCCAATTTCGAAAGAACTCCTGCTAAGTACTTAATTGCAAGATCAAGAAAATTTCTTCAAGTATCCAAGCACATTCAAGCAAAATCAAGATCTATCATTTGAAGAAATTTAGAGCCATGCAAAATTTAATTATCCAGAAGAAAAGCTCAAATCACAATTGAAACATAGTTATTGATTCAGGTCTCAACTTTGATTTCATCAAAGGTCTAGACTGTGAAACACCAAGAAGGTGTGAAGGACAGTTGAGTGCAGTCAGGAAGACTGTGTTTGTGATGAGCTGGTGAAGGGGCAATTCTACCCTTCAAGGACCAGTGTTTCAAGCAATTGAAGAGCAGCAATCCTACCTGTTCTACAAGTGTTTAGATAGTGAAGCTAGGGATTAGTCAAGGACTATCAGCTTAGAACTTTTTGTAACCGGGCCATCTCAAAGAAGTTCTAGTGGAATTTTCCTCCGCATCACAGGGGAAGAGAGGACGTACATGATTACACCACCTGAAACCTCTATAATTCTTGTTTATTTATTTTACGCATTTATTTACTTCATTACAATCTTAATTATCTAGTTCTCACGTTAAAACCAAGTCAATAAACTGTTTGTTATCTAAAGGCTAGTTCTATCCGCTGCCAGTTGACAAGACTAAGAATAAGTCAGCATTGACTTATACTCAGTTGAGTTAGCTGAACTCCGCACAAGTTAAGGAACATGAACAAAACTGAACTAAGCCTCAGTTTAAAGTTTCGGAGAAACTCAGTTCCTGGGGCAATTCCAGTTCAGGAAAAGTTTTTGGTGACAAGTTTATTCACCCCCCCCCCCCTCTAAACTTGTGTTACCTTTTCCAAGGGACCAACAAGTGGATTAAGGGATTACACCACCTTGAACCACTATAAGCCTTGTGTCAACTTACTTTCTGCAAATTTACTTTACCACACTTATTTAAATTGCATATATCATAACTTATATCTGTGATTGTCTAAACTACTTTGAAACAACATAGTAAGAAGGGACTTATCCGCTGCCCAAAAGCTTTTAAAAATAAGAATTTTTTTTTGAAACTCCACTATAGTCATTCACCCCCCCCCCCCCCCCCCCTCTGACTATAGTTTTACCCTTCTCTGAGACCAACAATTGGTAGCAGAGCAGTGTTCCTAGTATCAGAACCTGTTCAGATCTAATTTCTGGTAACAAGGAGATCACATATTTTCAAAGTAGTTTTCAAATCTGTGTTTTCTAGATATACACATATATATATATATCTTCTATTTGTACTTATGGATTCATCAAACTTTATGTCAAAAGTACCTATTTTTAATGTTAATAATTTTGATGAATATAAAATAAGAATGTTGTCCCATCTTGCAGCAACTCATGAGGAGATGCTGGATATAATCAATGAAGGCCCAATCATGATCATGACTGTGATATCCACAGGAGCAGATCAAGGAAAAGAAGTGGACAAACCTAAGAAGGATTGGACCAAGGATGACAGGAGAAGAGCAAATCTAGACTTTGTTGCAAAAGATATGATTTTGAAGACCCTAGATAGCAACATGTTCATGAGAATCAAAGATTTCAAGACATCAAAGGAGATGTGGGACAAGATAGCATTGATAAATGAAGGATCTGAAGCAGTTAAAGAAAACAAATTATCAGTTGCAAAACAGAAATTTGAGAACTTCAAAATGAAGGCTGTTGAATCCATTGATCAAATGGATAATAGATTCTCAAGCATCATCAATGAACTGCAACAGCTTGGACACACATACCCTCAGAAAGAAGTGTTCTTGAAGATCTTGAGAGGCTTACCTGAAAGATGAAAAACCATAAATCAGTAATCGGAGGAACTACAAATCTTACAAACACTGACACTCTGACCCTGATGTCCCAACTAAAAGCTCATGAATTCGAATGGAATGGTGAAGTTGGTGCTCCGGCAGAGCACAAAAACCAGTGCACTGATAGCACCACATCAAAGTAACTTTGCCGATTGCATCAGCAAAGAGACACAAGAACTCAAAGAACAGGTAGCTTTATTAGTCAAACGTTTTGACAGGTTTAGCAAAAAGAAGCCATTCAAAGGAAACTCATCATCAAACAAGAGGTCAAACAAAGACATGAAGAAGAAAGATGATGAATACAGATGCTTCAACTGCAACAAGAAAGGTCACTTCAAGGCTTACTGTGCTGAAGAAAATAATAAAGATGATGAAAAGAAGAAGTACAAAACATCTGAAAAGAGGAAAAGCAAGAAGGCGCTCAAGGCTGAATCCAGCAGTGAAAAGAATGAAGAATCATCTGATAATGACTCAGATGATAGTGATGAAGAAAACAACTCAAACAATGAAAAAGCATGTCTATGTCTCATGACCAAAGAATTAGATGAAGATGAATGTGACAGCTCAGACACTGAGAAAATAAGTCTATGTCTAATGACCAAATAATCTGATGAAACTGAGGTAACATCCAGCACTTACTCTTCATCTAATGCATCCACATCTAACACTGCACAATCTTCTATTCTCCCATTAGATACAGCAGACCAAGTCCAAAATCTCATGACTAAATTTGATGAAATTGAAATGAATCATGAAATTCTAGAAAAGGAATGCAAGGATCTAAGAAAGGAAAATAAAAGATTAAAGAAAGAACTGGATAAAGCAAAAGCTGAACTAACTAGTACGGAGACATACTTAAATGATCAACAAACAGCAGATGATCATGCATATGTTATTGACAGATCAGTTAAGAAAATCTCCCTACCAGTTAAGATAACCACTGCACCACTAAATGCACCAGCTTACAAACCCTCAAAAAGGTATGGATCCAGATCTGGTCTTGGCTACAACAGTCAGGATGAAAGTAGAAACAATGGTCAACACAATTCTAAATTCATGACCAACAATGGACCAAAATTTAGAAAGGGACAGACCATAGTTCCAACCAATCATCCTGCACCGGTGAAGTCAAAACCTAGTGTAGTGAAACAATAGACTAAATCCTCATTCCAGTCAACCAAAAACAAAAACCTTCTGAAAGGTAAAGGAAGACTTTATCCTTTAGAGGATGATTGGAATGTTGCACCTCCAAAATACAGGAAGAAACCATTGAATGATATGCATCATGTGTTTAAGAAAAATCAATCTAGATATGTCCCTAGACACATGAAGCAACATAGGTTTCCCACTGCATATTGGAAAGTGAAGAAGGATGCAAATGCACCAAAAAGTAGAGAAAAGTATCAAAATATCTTCAGTAAAAATATTAGAAGCTATTCTGGCATGCCTTATACATATGAAGTTGATGACTTTAATTATCCAAAAAGAAGATCATTTGGATATACACTTGGTATGGAGAGGCATGACTGCTAACAGGTATGGACCCAAACAGTGTTGGGTACCTAAATTTAATTAATTTGTTTTGTAGGATGTCTGGTACATAGACAGTGGATGTTCTAGACATATGACAGGAAACAAGAGATGGCTCACTAACTTCAAAGCTTTTGATGGACCCAAAGTCACATTTGGAGGCAAAGAAAACCCTGGCAAGATTAAGGGGGAAGGCACAATACCCATGAACAATTTGAAGATTCAAAATGTAGCATATGTTAAAGGACTTAACTTCAATCTGATGAGCATCGGTCAATTCTGTGACAAAGGCTACAATGTGCACTTCAACAAGGAAGGATGCAAAGTCATTCATAGCCAAACCAACACAGTAGTACTTGTAGGAAGAAGAAAAGATAACATATATGTGGTGGATTGGAAATCAGCCAAAGCAGAAACATGTTTGTTTGTCAAAAACAAACAATCAACTAGATGGATCTGGCATAAAGATTAAATCACCTGAATTTCAAAACCATCAACACATTATCAAAGAACAAGTTAGTTGAAGGCTTGCCAGAAATCACATTCAAGAAAGAAATTCTATGTGATGCATGTCAGAAAGGGAAACAAATCAAAAGTTCATTCAAATCAAAGCCCTATCAATCAACAACAAGATTCACATATGTTACATATGGACCTGTTTGGACCAGTCACACCAGTAAGTGTAAGTGGGAAGAAATACACCCTAGTAGTGGTGGATGACTTTTCAAAATACACTTGGACCATTTTCATGAACAAGAAGAAAGAGACACTCAAAAAGCTGCCAGATTTGCTGAGAAGACTCCAAAATGAGAAAGAACTGAAAATTATCAAGATCAGATCAGATCAGATAGAGGCATTGAATTTCTTAATCAAATTATCAGAACCTATTGTGAAGAAAATGGAGTACTACATCAATTATCTACAGCTGGAACTCCACAACAAAATGATGTAGCAGAAAGAAGAAACAGAACTCTTAAAGAAGCAGTCAGAACAATGATTGCAGAAGCATGCTTACTGTTAGAAATAAAATTTATGTTTTGATGATAATTCATCTTATTCGTTTAAAGTATTATCTTAACCCCATTGATGAAGTGCTGAAGCCAGCCGTTATATTGAAAAGCTAAAAGATATCTAGAACTGAATGTATAAGTTTTACTAGAGTCTGATATTTGTATAAGTTACATCAGACAAGCACTGTAATAATTAGTGTGTCGTAAAACTGAAAAACTGGGAATCATTTAGAAAACGGAAATCACTAAGACGAAACCGACTCGAATACACCAAAGCATCAAGCGAAGAAGGTAAGTTCGCCGAGAGTTACGAGACTCGGTTGGCTTATCTAAGAAGACCGGAGAACCGAGGGTCACGGACTCGTTATTGAAGATTGAAGAACCGAGGGTTCAAACTCAGTTATGAAGACCAAGTCGAGACTGTAAAGTCAGACGTCAGGCAAGATTGTGGTGACCTGAACTGACTTTATGGATCTTGTATGAAGACCTAAGAATTATAAGGACAATGAATTCTTAGATGATAATGAGTCATGGTGTACTCTGATTAAGTCAATTATAATCAGATGAAAATTGGAGTACCGATATTTGAAGAAGAGTAAAATCACAGTTAATGCTCCAAGTCAGTAAGGAAACTGACAAACAATAAACTCAGTATAAAACTGATAAGGAAACTCAGTTTTACGAGTCAACCATCCAACAAACTGATAGTAAAGTCGAACGTTATAAAGGAAGCAATTTCATTGGATGAGTTGCTGACACAGCAGAACGGTAAGAAGATATAGCCGTTACAAAAGAGACGTTGATACAATTCGAATTGAAGTCAGATGAACGTTGGACCTCACACTATAAATAGGAGACTTTACACCCAAGATAAAAATAATGAATTAACAAGCATTATCAAGCAAGTTTGTGCATTAGTTATCTTATTCGAATTACTATCATCTCAAGTGCTATAACAAAATCATATCTAGAAATTCTTCAAGTGTTCAAGCTACACAGATTTTATCAAGAATCATACACTATGAAGAACCACAAACAAGAATCAATTTATTGATTCTCAGCCCAACTTTGATTCTACATCAAAGGTTTTAGACTGTGAAGCAAACCAGGAAGGTTTCGCCAAGGACAGTTGTGACAAGCAGTCGGGTAGACTGTGTTTGTGGTCGTAGCTGGTGAAGAGGCAATTCAACCCTCCAAGGATCAGTGTTCAAGCAATTGAAGAACAACAATTCTACCTGTTCTACAACTGTTTAGATAGTAAAGCTATGGATTAGCCAAGGACTATTGTTTAGGACTTTTTGTAACAGTTCACCTCAAGAAGTTCTAGTGGAATTTTCCTCCGCACCACAAGGGAAGAGAGGACTGACAGGATTACACCACCTGGAACCTCTATAACACTTGTCTTATTTACTTAACGCACTTACTTATTTATTCAGCATTTACTTACAGCATTTTGATAATTGATTGTTATACATCTCACAGTTCACAAAACTGACATTCATCAGGATTCAGTTTACTACACTCAGTTTTCACAGAGAATAACAAGATCAAGAGAAAGGCTAGAACTTTATCCGCTGCCGGTTGACTCATTTCCAAGCTTAAGTCAGTTTGACTTAAACTCAGCTTAGTCAGCTTAACTCCACACAAGTTTAACTGAACCTTAATTTGGTTTAAATCCAGTTTTAGGGACAAGTTTATTCACCCCCCTAAACTTGTGTCAGCCTTTCCAAGGGACCAACAATTGGTATCGGAGCGGTGTTTCTTTGATAAGATATCAACTGCTCTATATCTCCTCTAGTTGTTCTCATTTGAAAGCTCAGTTTCCAGTTGATAAACAATCAATTTTCACTCACTCACTATGGATAACAATCAATATGCAAGACAGATGCTTATGTGCAACATGGACAGATTTGATGAATATAAACGTCGTATGCAGGCCTTTCTAGCAGCCACTCATGATGAAATGATGGATGTACTCACTGATGGACCAATTCAGATTACTCACATGCAAACTGAAGGCGAGAGACAAATTCGAGTTCCAAAGCCTAAATCCGAGTGGACCAGTGATGATCGCAAGCGAAACAATCTCAACAATGTTGCTATGGACTTTATTCTTAGAACTCTTGACAGAAACATGTACTTAAAGGTGAAAGAATGCACAACTACCAAGGAAATGTGGGACAAACTACAGCTTGTTTGTGAAGGAACAGATTCAATCAAAGAAAATAAGATCTCTGTTGCAAAACAAAAGTTTGAAAATTTCGAGATGAAATCTGGAGAAACTATTGACCAGATGGAAACAAGATTCAGTGCTATCATGGATGAACTAGATCTACTCAAGATTGAATACTCTAAGAAAATTATCAACACAAGAATCTTGAAGGCATTACCAATGTCTTTGGAAGATGAAGGTCACTGCTATGGAAGAATCTTGAAGACTTGACATAGAGGACTCATTCAAAATCTTCTCAGATCTGAAAGCTTATGAATTCAGTGAAGATTTTACAAGTACAGCTACAATAATCAAAGCTCTGGAAGAACCAAAAACCATAGCACTTGCAGCAGCATCGAATGACATTCAAGAAAACTCATCTAGCAATCTTCATGAATTGGATGAAATGGCAGAGCAAATGGCTCTAATGATGAACAGAATTCGAAGAATGAAGAGTGGACATCCAGTCACTAAGAAGTTTATCAAAAGGACTCCTGAGAAAAGAAAAGACGATGAATATCTCTGTTTCAACTGCAAGAAACCTGGACATTATAAAGCTGAATGTCTAGAACTAACCAAGAAGACGCCACCAAGAAGAGTTGGAAGAAGAGCACTCCTTGCTGGAGATGAATCAGATTATGAAGCTGGTACGAAAGACTGTCAGATGACACAGCTTTGATGGCACATATGGAAGATGCAAACGAGGTATGCGAATCTAACTCTAAATATTCCTCAGCTCAGATTTCCATGCAAAATGCATGTTCTTCAACCGCTGACTCCAATCCAAAAAACCCAGAATTAGAAGAAACACTTCTTGAATTGATGAATCAGCTAGTAACTATTCAAGCTGGTTATGAATCAATTAAAGATGAGAAGGAAAGTTTAATTCTTGAAGTTGAAAGATTGAAGTCTGAATTAAAAGTGTTGAAACTGACTAGAACTGATAAAGAAAAGATTCAGCATCAGCCTACTATATCAACAGCAGCAACTGAATCATTCGCTCAATCAAGTTCGATTACCGGATTCAAATCTGGAAAACCATATGGAGACAAAACTGGTTTAGCATTTGATACACAGCAATCTTCAAAGGATGGAATCAACAAAGCTGTCAAACCTAGTACCAAAAGTGGTATTAAGTTTGTAGCTGAGAAACTTCCACAAACTGAGAAAATTGTTGAACCAGTAAAGCCAGTATCACATAGGACAAATAAGTTTTCCAAGAAAACAACCAAATTTACCAACCAAGGGAAACCAAATGGTAAATCAGCTGTATCTCAAGAAAACCGAACTGGCAAATCAACTACCAGGTCCACAAAAACCAATCAAGTCAAGAACCAGAAAAATTACAGTCAAAGTAAATCCAAGAATGTTAATCATTCAAGGATTCACACATTCAGGGGAATGGGAGACTATATCCCACTGATGATGATTGGAATTTTACTGCATCTATTGCTAAAACTGATAATATCAATCATTCCAGACAGAAAACCTATCAAAGGTTTCAGTCCAAGACTCAGCAGAGGATTAATCTCAGTTCTCAGCAAAAGTCCCAGTACCAAGGTCAGTTCAGACCTCAGTACAGAAGGAATGACGGTTATGATTCTAGCTTTAATAATGGAAAGCAACATGGAAATAAGTTTCAGTCAAAAAACTTGAGAAATCATATAAATAAGACACAGTCCAAACATAGATACTATGGGAGTGTGGCTTTCATATATGAAAACAAGTGCAACAATATCCGAAGAATCCCAAAAGGATATATTCCCAGAGTTGTACTCACAACTGACCCCCATGGACCCAAACTGAATTGGGTACCTAAAAACTTCTAATTTTTATTGCAGGATATATGGAACTTTGACAGTGGTTGCTCTAGACACATGACAAAGAGTAAAGACTGTCTCATTAATTTTATTGCAAAGGATGGACCAAAAGTTAATTTTGGAAGTAAAGACAAACCTGGTTACACCAGAGGTTATGGCACCTTAATCAGGAATGGACTTACAATCAAGAATGTATCTTATGTAGAAGGACTACACTACAATCTACTCAACACCAGTCAATTTTGTGATATGGGATACAAAGTTACTTTCGACAAAGAATTCTGCGTTGTCGTCAGCGAATCAGCTTATCAAGCTGTTCTAGCCGGAAGAAGAAAAGAAAATATGTATGTAGTAGATTGGACAACAGCCGTTGCTGAAACCTGTTTGCTTGTGCATACAAAATCAGAAATCAGTTGGCTATGGCACAAGAAACCGAGTCATCTTAATTTTGATGACATCAACACACTTGTGAAGAAACAATTAGTCATTGGACTACCAGAAATATCATATAAGAAGGACAGCTTATGTGATGCGTGTCAACAAGGAAAGCAAACTAAAGCAAGTTTCAAGACCAAATCTCAGCATTCAACAACCAGACATCTAGAATTGCTACACATGGATTTATTTGGACCTATTACACCAATAAGTATCAGTGGAAATAAGTATACATTGGAGGTAGTAGATGATTTTTCAAGATACACTTGGGTAATCTTTCTAACCAAGAAAAGTGAAACCAAGCAAAGACTAACAGAACTACTCAAAAGACTTCAGAATCATAAAGGAGTTTCAGTTGTGAAGATAAGATCAGATAAAGGAACTGAATTCATCAACAGTGTGATTATTGAATATTGTGAAGAAAATGGTGTCTTACACCAACTTGCTGCCACAGGAACACCTCAACCAGAATGGTGTAGCTGAAAGAAGAAATAGAACGTTCAAAGAAGCTGGGAGGACTATGATCTGTGAAGCTAAACTACCAGAAAGATATTGGGCAGAAGCAGTCAACACAGCTTGTTACACACAGAACAGAGCTCTCATGAACAAAAGACATGAGAAGACTCCTTATGAAATTTGGAATGGAAGAAAACCAAATGTTTCATACTTTCATGCTTTTAGAAGCAAATGTTTCATACACAATAATGGAAAAGATCAACTTCATGTTTTTCAGCCCAAGGCTGATGAAGGAATTTTTCTAGGATATTCAAGTGTCAGCAAAGCCTTTAGGGTACTAAATAAAAGAACACTCAAGCATGAAGAATCAATACATGTGGTATTTGATGAACCAAACTTCCTTGGTGAAGGAATAGAAGACCGACAAGAATCAGTTTCTCAATCTCAGTTGCCAATCATACCAGAACATGTTTCAGTTGACATTGGAAGACTACAAATTTCTGAATGTTCAGATCAAGATCAGTCTCAGTTTCCAACTACCCATCAAATAACACCTGAACATGTACTGATCCAACTGAAGATATTCAAGAACCAGTTCTTGAAGATCCAGTCGAAGAAAATATAAATCCTTTGATACAAACAACCACATATCAATGGATGAGAGATCACCCTGAAGAACAAGTAATTGGTGATACTCAAACTGGCGTTCGAACTAGACATCAATTAGATGCGATGATTGCGTGTTTTCTATCTCACTCAGAACCTAAAGAAATTGAAGAAGCCTTGAAAGATCCAGACTGGATATTAGCCATGCAAGAAGAACTCAATGAATTCGAGAGAAATCAAGTATGAGAATTGGTAGATAAACCAGTTCATGTCAATATTTTTGGAACCAAATGGGTGTTTAGAAATAAACTTGATGAAGATGGAAATATCATCAGAAACAAAGCTAGACTTGTAGCTAAAGGATACTCACAAGCTAAAGGCATAGACTTTGATGAAACCTATGCACCAGTTGCAAGATTAGAAGCAATCAGATTATTTCTTGCCTTTGTAGCTCATAAGAAATTCAAAGTTCATCAATGGATGTTAAAAGCACATTTCTGAATGGAATTCTTGAAGAAGAAGTATACGTTCAACAGCCACCTGGATTCGAAATCAAAGATCAAGCAGATAAAGTTTTCAAGCTAAGGAAAGCTCTTTACGGACTTAAACAAGCACCAAGAGCTTGGTACGAAACTCTATCTCAGTTTCTGGTGGATAATGGATTTATCAAAGGAACAATCGACAAAACTTTATTCAGAATGAAGAATGGAGAAGATACTCTACTTGTTCAAATTTATGTTGATGATATCATTTTCGGATCAGAAAATGAACAGCTTTGTGACAAATTTGCAAGTTTGATGAAAAGAAAATTTCATATGAGTATGATGGGAGAATTAAATTACTTCCTTGGTTTACAAGTTAAACAGTTGGATGATGGAATTTTCATTCACCAAACGAAGTATACAAGAGAGCTCATCAAAAAGTTTGGTATGGAAAAATCTGTTGGAATTTCTACACCAATGGGGACCAACATCAGACTAGATGAAGAAAAAGAAGGCAAAGATGTTGATCAAACACTCTATAGAAGGATGATTGGAAGCTTACTCTATCTTACAGCAAGCAGAACAGACATATCTTTTACTGTCGGTGTATGTGCAAGATTTCAATCCAAACCAAAGGAAAGTCATCTCACAGTTGTGAAAAGGACATTGAAATGTATGAAAGACACAGATGGAGTTGGAATATGGTATTCAAAAGAAGGAGAATTCAAGCTGATCTCTTATTCAAACTCAGATTATGCTGGATGCAAGGTGGACAGAAAAAGCACATCAGGCACATGTCAGTTACTAGGAAACAGACTTGTGTACTGGTTTAGCAAGAAGCAAAACTCAATTTCAACTTCAAGAGCTGAAGCAGAGTATATGGATCAGACAACAATTAAGAGATTATGGGATAGAAGAAGGAACAATTCCCATAATGTGTGACAACACAAGTGCAATTGCAATCACTGATAACCCAGTGTTACACTCAAGAACAAAACACATTGATGTGCGTCATCACTATATAAGAGATCATGCAGAGAAAAAGGATATAACAGTTCTTTATGTACCTACTGCGAAGATCAGTTGGCAGATATCTTTACAAAGCCTTTGGACAAAGAAAGATTTGCAAAATTAAGAACTGAGTTGGGAATAATCAAAGTCAGTTAAATCAGTTAAGCCAGAGATTCGTCAAGGGGATTAATCTTTGTTATGTTTGGTGCGCTCACTTAACAGATCAGTCATTGACATCAACAATATCAAACTGATTAACTGAAACCGAAAGTATGATGGAACTGGACATTATTTCAAAAACTGACCTCAGCATCAATTTCTTTTCCAGTCAAATTCAGTCAAAGGTTGACATGATAAAATCAACAGCGGTTATGTCACATTAAATACCGCAGTTCTTTTTGTCAGAATTTCACGTGTACACCCCACGATTGTCAGAACAGTACATGCATCGGTTACCCAAAACCATCATGGAATTTGAAAAGTTGTACTACTCAACCGCCAGAATTTCCTACTTATTTATTCAATCTCCGTTCACACTATTTCCAATCAAAATCAAAATCCTCAATCCTTTCCGAAAACAAAACAAACCCTTCAAAATCTCTCTTCTCAAAAATCAATTTTGCATTCACACTCAAAGATGACCACTTCAGAAAAATCAAAACAAGATAGATTAATAACAGAGTTAGATGAGCTAACATTCGAAATGTATGAAGCTCTGTGTCAAAACACTCTGTTAGCAAGCTGGGTATGTAATCAAATCGTGAAACAACCAGGTTTGAGAAACTTACTGGAAGTTAAGTTCAAAGAAGAACGTGATACAGAAGGAATTTTGCAATTTTGGCAAAATATGCGTTTGGTACGAGACTCTCTGATGACCAAAGTTCGTGGAGATCGCATTGTTCTAAATGAAAGCGTCATAAGGACACTCTTTGGCTTTCCAAATTCAACTGTGACAACAACAGATTGGACTACTTTACCATTGAAGCGAGAAGCTTTTCTTGAGATACTTACTTTTTCTACAGAACCAATCAAAGCTGGTATTCATGTAGACAAAATCAAGCCAGAATTTGGACATCTCAGCAGATGGCTCAGCAAACACGTCATTGGGAAATCCAAAGGAGTTAGCATACTGTCAGAAGAAAATATTTCTCTCATGAATATACTCTGGGATGGAATAGAATTCAATTGGGCAGGCTATGTTGTCAATCAGTTTAAGAGACAACATTTGGCTGAATTAGACAGTGCAAGACGAGCTCAAGCTGAAGGACAAGAAACTGTTGACAGATTCCGACTGAAGAAGACACTCAGTGGAATCATTCAGTTTTACTTATAAAGAATCAAGGAAGGGAAGCAAGCAAGGCAATCTGCACCCATAAAGGAAATCGCAGGAACAACTTCCCAACCTGAAGCAAGTCAGAAAAATGAGTCTCAGCCGGAAGCTGTACACAAAGGGACTAAGCGAAAGGCTGAATCAGCAGAAGCAAGATCAGTTGTAAGATGCTTGTACCCAGAAATATCAAGAGAGAAAGCACCGGCGAGGGGAACAAAGACAACAACAACAACCGACAAGCGAAGTTACACAAGAAGAGGTCACTACTAACCATACTTCTCGCCTACGACGCATGAATCGGTTCAAAGAATCGGCACAAATTTTTGAAGCTGATAGGATCATCAAGATGATGAAGATGAAACTTAAACCAGAAGATTCTCGAGATGTCAGTCTACAGACTGAAGAAAAATTATTCTTGGAGAAATTGGAAGTGAGAGATCTATATGCTCTGTTACCTATCTCGGAATTTCTTGACAATTGTTTTAAAAGATTCACTGAACTAGCAAAAAGAAGAGAATCAGGCACATCATCTACCTCAAAAGACACTTCAAAGAAGAAAGATGATGATAAAGATGATGAATCAAGAAAAGAAGCTGATGAGACTACAGTTTTGCAAACAGAAACTCAACCTCAACCTCTAGCAATGCAAACCGTATCTTGGCAAGAAGAATTACCAGTTGGAAATTAGACAACTGCCAATCAGGAAGCAGCTGATGGAACTGATAATCAAAAACTGATGATTATTAAAGATAATACTCAGTTTAAGGATCCAATAGAAGATGCTTATGATCCTTCTGACATCCTCACAAAGGATGAATTGGCAAAAGTACATGAAAATTTGAAGATTGTGCTCAGTAGCAAGGATGCACAAAATGATCTTTTGTCACATATTTCTGGATATCTCGATTATAGAACCAAAACAGATGTTTCAGTTCACGCAAGACTAGAAATGATTCACAAATCAAGTTCAAGTTCTGCTTCAGAAATTTTGTTACTCAAACAAAAACTTGAAGACTCACCCGCAGTAGATAGGGAAACACATGCCCAAGCTCACTGGCATATGAATCAGCATATCTATGGGTTAAACTCGGCTTAAAGAGGTACTTGTTTCTCAGCGACAGATCGCAGAAGATCAAAAAGCAACCCATGCCCTGGTAGATCAGTTATATGATGCCAAAAAGGGAGCTGAAGAAGAAAAGCTAAAGTTACTTGGAGAAATGAAGCGACTTGAAGATGAATTGAAAAGATACAAATCAGATCCTAAGTTCTTAAGGAAAGAACTAACTGACGAATAGCTCATTGAAAAGTACAGTCAACCTGGAGACAGAAGAGTTGCTCTAACAAAGGATCGTGGATGCAGTTTATCAAAGATCACAATCCTATCAAAGGCAAGTACAAGGACAGGACATTTGAAGAATCCTTGAACTACTTTTTATCTGATATATTCCCAAAGCAGAAAATGGCACAATATAAAAAGAATCAGAGGATTGATCATAAATTGAAGATTCAAGACAAGACTGAACAGATGAAAGCTGATCTAGTAGAATTTGAAAATTACTACTTAAAAGAATCAAACCTTCCAAAGCTATTTCAATGGAGAAGATGGAAAGAAGGTAGTCAGGTTGATTACAACAAGACCTTCTCAAAGGAAGACTCGAAGCTAGAAGAAGATTTTCGTATGTATGACAAAGCAAGAAAATTTGATTCAGTCTTGGAAAAAGCACAAAAGAGAACTTAGTATCTAGTTACACTATTTTGAACAAATTGTAACTACTCCAGTTTTTGCTCATTCTAATGAAATCCAGTTTCCAGTTTTACATTGTCTTACATTGTTTTGATCTTTAAGCTTTTCTTTTAGGGAGATTTTTGGCATCATCAAAAAGGGGGAAATTGTTGGAAATAAAATTTATGTTTTGATGATAATTCATCTTATTCGTTTAAAGTATTATCTTAACCCCATTGATGAAGTGCTGAAGGCAGCTGTTATAGTGAAAAGCTAAAAGATGTCTAGAACTGAATGTATAAGTTTTACTAGAGTTTGATATTTGTATAAGTTACATCAGACAAGCACTGTAATAATTAGTGTGTCGTAAAACTGAAAAACTGGGAATCATTTAGAAAAATGGAAATCACTAAGACATTTAAACCGACTCGAATACACCAAAGCATCAAGGCGAAGAAGGTAAGTTCGCTGAGAGTTACAGACTCGGTTGGCTTATCTAAGAAGACTGAAGAACTGAGGGTCACAGACTCAGTTATTGAAGATTGAAGAACGGAGGGTTCAAACTCAGTTATGAAGACCAAGTCGAGACTGTAAATTTAGACGTCAGGCAAGATTATGGTGACCTGAACTGACTTTATGGATCTTGTATGAAGACCTAAGAATCATAAGGACAATGAATTCATAGATGATAATGAGTCATGGTGTACTCTGATTAAGTCAATTATAACCAGATGAAAATTGGAGTACCGATATTTGAAGAAGAGTAAAATCTCAGTTAATGCTCCAAGTCAGTAAGGAAACTGACAAACAATAAACTCAGTATAAAACTGATAAGGAAACTCAGTATTACAAGTCAACCATCTAACAAACTGATAGTACAGTCGAACGTTATAAAGGAAGCAAATTCATTGGATGAGTTACTGACACAGCAGAACGGTCAGAAGATATAGCCGTTACAAAAGAGACGTTGATACAATTCGAATTGAAGTCAGATGAACGTTGGACCTCACCCTATAAATTGGAGACTTTGCACCCAAGATAAAAATAACGAGTTAACAAGCATTATCAAGCAAGTTTGTGCATTAGTCATCTTATTCGAATTACTATCATCTCAAGTGCAATAACAAGATCATATCTAGAAATTCTTCAAGTGTTCAAGCTACACAGATTTTATCAAGAATCATACACTTTGAAGAACCACAAACAAGAATCAATTTATTGATTCTCAGCCCAACTTTGATTCTACATCAAAGGTTTTAGACTGTGAAGCAAACCAGGAAGGTTTCTCCAAGGACAGTTGTGACAAGCAGTCGGGTAGACTATGTTTGTGGTGGTAGCTGGTGAAGAGGCAATTCAAACCCTCCAAGGATCAGTGTTCAAGCAATTGAAGAACAGCAATTCTACCTGTTGTTTAGATAGTGAAGCTAGGGATTAGCCAAGGACTATTGTTTAGGACTTTTTGTAACAGTTCACCTCAAGAAGTTCTAGTGGAATTTTCCTCCGCACCACAGGGGAAGAGAGGACTGACGGGATTACACCACCTGGAACCTCTATCACACTTGTCTTATTTACTTAACGCACTTACTTATTTATTCAGCATTTACTTACAGCATTTTGATAATTGATTGTTATACATCTCACAGTTCACAAAACTGACATTCATCAGGATTCAGTTTACTACACTCAGTTTTCACAGAGAATAACAAGATCAAAAAAAAGGCTAGAACTTTATCCGCCGCCGGTTGACTCGGCCCAAGCTTAAGTCGGTTTGACTTAAACTCGGCTTAGTCGGCTTAACTCCACACAAGTTTAACTGAACCTTAATTTGGTTTAAATCCAGTTTTAGGGACAAGTTTATTCACCCCCCCCCCCCCTCTAAACTTGTGTTAGCCTTTCCAAGGAACCAACACTTACCAAAGAGGTTTTGGGCTGAAGCAGCAAATACAGCATGCCATACACAAAACAGATCAATCATCAACAAACACCATGGAAAGACTCCATATGAAATATGGAATGGTAGAAAACCTAATATCTCATATTTGCATATGTTTGGATCAAAATGTTTTGTTTTGAACAGGAATCAGATGCATACCTTTGATGAAAAGGCTGATGAAGCAATCTTTATGGGATACTCAAACACCAGCAAAACATTCAGAGTACTCAACAAAAGAACATTGGTGATTGAAGAATCAATAAATGTAGTGTTTGATGAACCAAATACAAATGGTGAAGATCTTCAAGATCAAGAAGAAGACGCAACACGGAGGGAAATATATACAAATGCAACTATACCAACTTCCATCCTGAATCATCATTTTGGAAATCAAGACGAGCCACATATCAATACAACAGAAGAAGCACCAGAACTTGAAGTTCATACACAACATGAAGGTGTGGAAGCACCAAGTGAAGAACAACTTCAACCTGATCTCAACTGGCTAAGAGATCATCCTGAAGAACAAGTTATTGGAGACATTCACACAGGAGTTGGAACCAGAAGACAACTGGAGTATATGCTAACATGTTTTCTATCACAAGTGGAACCCAAGACAATAGATGATGCAATTCAAGATGTAGATTGGATCACAGCCATGCAAGAAGAACTAAATGAATTTGTAAGAAATGAAGTCTGGGAACTTGTTGATAGACCAGATATGGCCAACATTATTGGAACAAAATGGTTATTCAAAAACAAGATGGATGAGCAAGAAACAGTTTTCAGAAACAAAGCAAGGCTAGTTGCAAAAAGGCTACTCTCAAGCAGAAGGAATAGATTATGATGAAACATTTGCACCAGTAGCAAGACTGGAAGCAATTAGACTCTTTCTAGCCTTTGGTGCACACAAAGACTTCAAAGTCTATCAAATGGATGTCAAGAGTGCATTTCTGAATGGACTTTTGGAAGAAGAAGTGTATGTGGAACAACCTCCTGGTTTCCAACTCAAAGGAAAGGAAGACATGTTAGGAAATCTATGCGGGAACGCAGCGGAATTTAAAATTTTATTTCCTTTTAACCAGGATCGACTTCGTTTAAGCAATAAACAAACGAGTTAGTAGACGGCGGTTACCTTGGTTGATCTAAAAGATCGACGCTTTGACCGTCTAAGGAGAGTAATTCTGCATAGAGCCGCCTAAGTGTTCGGCCTCTACCGCCAGTCCACACGAACAGCCCGCCGGAATCCCATCATGGATTGCTATTGGAAAACTCCGGTTGCTAGACCGGCCCTTTTCCCCTCTCTCCAAATCTCTATAGGATGCTCTCTATTTTACACAAGAACTATTAGTTCTTGGAATTGTTATGTACAAAAGAGCTTGACACCCACATCTTATTTATAGTAGAAGGTGGCGCCCCAATAGAGTGGAGGAGAAGAAAACCTTTGACCAATAAAATAAGGAAAATATAATTGATTGATTTATCTCATTTATTATAATATCTTATATTAAATAAATCTAGGATATTGGCAATATCTCATATTGAATATTTCCAAGATTTTGTCAATATGTAATATTGACTATCTTTATTTTATTACCATAAATCAATTTATCAAAATCAATTAATATCTAATATTAATATTATGGTAATCTTATTAATTAAATTGCACAAACCAAATGTATCCAATACACCAAAAAAAAACATGCGCCACTTTATCATCCAATTCACGTGTGTCATACACACACAAATTTTGGACATATATATTTAATTAATAATATAATACTATGATTAATTAATTTGCAAAATCCATGTATATCATATATCATTAATTTCGAAATTCATATGTATCAATATACATATTTAATTAATCATCATAATTAATATCTTGTATTTAATTTATTCATAATAAATAAATACCACCATATTAATTTACCACTATAACCTTTATAGTACGAGATAAATTCATTCCTTATTTGGTTATCATCTATAACCACATTTTAATCCGGCTAGATGTTCATATGTGTGTGACCCGATAGGCTTCCGAATATGTTGGCCGTAGACACAAAGTGCAAATTACGAAAATGCCCTTCATACCTAACGATCACGGGATAGCGTCTAGCAACACACCGTGACCCCCAATCATCGGAAGAGTCAAATGCAATGACTACTACCTTTCATGTGAAACAGTTATCGTGTAACTTACAATCCTATCGCTGTAATAATATCCATACGGTCGTTAGTCGAGTGTCAAAACATCAACGACCGTATCTTATAATTTGGATATCATGCTCTCTCGAAGTAACTCGTTTACTCCCACTTTGCAAAGATTCACGAGAGTAAGACATTCCTTATAAGAAGGCCCTTTCGGATATTCGATCCCAATCATAGGATACGCGATTCCCAGACGACCAATCATGTATACTCCGCATGCTTCAGTATCACACCCAATCACTACCGTATGATCGCCTCGTGGTTAGAGGAAACCTCAATAGTGTCAAAGCATGACAATCCACACCGTGATGCCATGAAGACTCCGGTCAAAAGGATAATTACACAACCGTCACATAGTGTGACACTTATCCGTGTAAGTGGGTCAGTCTAACGTACGCATTCTCTAATACACGTCCACGTACAGTCCAAGTGTCTCTACACTTTGATAGACGAGATCAATCCCTGCCCTAAAGACAGAAGACATCTAATATGTGCTAGCCTGTTCATACTATCAATGCCCTATTTAATAGTACATCAGCCTAGAGACATTTAAGTATCAAACTTGTTAAAGTGATTAGAGATCTCATCAACCATAATCGCCTATCATGGTTTCTCTATCACAGTTTAATACTAAGGACGTTATCATATAACAATTCATAATTGGTTCTTTAGAAGAACAAATATATGACAACATAAAAGCCATTATATATATGTATAAACATAAAGAAATAGTAGAAATGATCCGACCCGGTCGGATCCGATCCAACCCGATTGGGTTTAGGACACTATTCCAACAAGACAAAGTATACAAATTCAAGAAGGCTCTCTATGGACTCAAACAGGCACCCAGAGCTTGGTATGAAACACTATCACAATTTCTGATCAAGAATGGATTCAACAAGGGAACTATAGATAAGACTCTATTCAAATTAGAGGAAGGAACAAGCACATTGCTTTGGTACAAATCTATGTTGATGACATCATCTTTGGATCGAGAGGATGAAAAGTTTGTGTGAGAAATTTGCAAAACGATGAAGAGCAAATTTCAGATGAGCATGATGGGAGAATTAAATTACTTTCTTGGTCTTCAAGTAAAGCAAATGAAGGATGGTATTTTCATTAGACAAGCCAAGTATACAAAAGACCTAATACACAAGTATGGTATGGATACAAGTGGCACAGCAGATACACCAATGTGTGCAAGAGTCATTCTTGGAAAAGATGAAACTGGAAAGGATGTTGATCAGAAAATATATAGAGGAATCATTGGATCCCTACTATAGCAGACCTGATATAGCATTTGCAGTAGGAGTATGTGCAAGATTTCAAGCTCAACCAAAAGAATCACATCTTCTAGCAGCCAAAAGAATAATCAAATACTTGAAAAACACTATTAATTTTGGAATTTGGTATCCAAAAGATGGAGGATTCAAGTTGATATCATTTTCAGACTCTGGCTAAGCTGGATGCAAGATAGATAGAAAAAGCACCTCTGGAACTTGCCAAATGCTAGGCAGCAGACTAGTTTCATGGTTTAGTATAAAGCCAAACTCCATATCTACATCAACAGCTGAAGCAGAATATATAGCAGCAGGCAGTTGTTGTGCACAAGTACTTTGGATTAGACAACAGATAAGAGATTATGGAGTGAAGGAGAAAACAATTTCAATCATGTGTGATAACACAAGTGCAATATCTATTACTAAAAATCCAGTGTTGCATTCAAGAACAAAGAACATTGATGTGAGACATCATTTTATCACAGATCATGTTGAAAAAGGATATGTCATCCTAAAATACATACCCACTGAAGATCAATTGGCTGACATATTCACTAAACCACTCAGTTATGAAAGATTTAGCATGTTGAGAACTGAGTTAGGAATGATTGAAATTGACTAAGTACCAAAGAGTGGCTAACTGGAGTAATCGGCTAAGTAACTTCATCAACTGTTTAAACCTTTGCCGTCACAGGGGATGTAGCAGGTAAGGCACTGGTATCCAGCGAAGTTGACTTAACTGATTGTTAGGAATAGGCAAATAAAGCAGCTCAGTGAAAAAGTCACTACATCGGCTAAGTGACCAGCCAAGGCACTTCACCGAAATAAAGATTGAAATCGTGGGAAAATTAAAGTGTGAACAAAATCAATTTTTATACACGTGGAGAATAAGAGAGTTATGGAAGATTATTCTGAGGATGATTACACACGTGGAGATCAACTTATAATCAAAGAGGTAACCATATTATCTTTCAAATTACAAACGCCTCGATCCCCGGGCTCTATCATTACTTACCTCAATCCACTCCCCCACTTCACTCGAATATCACGATTTACATATACAAAATCACGCCATTATGTCATAAAATCCTTCCTTATTCAAACCACGTTCACACTACCCAAGTCATCCTATATAAACGATACTTAGAGATTTTCAGAAATCTTTACACTCTTTTGCAAATTACAAACCCTACTTTTGATTCTCTCTGAAAACTCGAAGTGTTCTTTTCTAAACATCAATCACCTATCAATGGCTTCATCCTCCTCAAACACCCAAGTTGGGTATGAAAAATCGATTGCCACTGGATCATTCTTCCAAGAAGAACACTACTTAAAACTATGCGGAAATGATGAAAAGCAAAACGATTGGCAGCATGATGCAAAAACCTAAAATTATCAACCTTTCTCAATCCTCCAATAACCAAAGTTTGCTATGAATGTCAAACCCAGGGTCTACAAAACGGCAAACGCCAATCGCCAAAACGGCAAACCCAGGGTCTAAGAAGGTCAATTGTCTTAGGTCCTCTTTAAAGAAACCATTCAGTGAGTTCAGTTCCCTAATTGGCAAAAAAGCATTGAAGGAAAGTTGGGAGCAAATAATGCTATGACAGAAATCAGAATGCGGCTAATGGGAATCATCTACAACAATCTAGAGTTCAATTGGGCAAAATACTTCTTTTTAAGAATCAAAGAACAAATCCAAGTGAAGTAAAAGCGGCCGAAAAGGGGACAACAGAAGGAAAGACGAAGAAAGGACAATTCTGGGTGAAAAGGTCATATGGGATTCAGTTACACTATCTGATGCAATTCCTCAAAGTCCATGTTGTACAACTTCACAAATTGCATGAGTCCAAGGTCATGTTTACCTATGTTAAACAGCAAAAGCAAGCCAGATGAGGGAAGAGAAAGAAAACCACAACTCATCCCTCCAGTCAAAGAAAGAAGCAAAAGGCTCAACGCAATCTGGACAAGACAGCCTTTGGAAAATTACTTGATGAAGAAGAAGAAGAAGATTCTGATGTTGAGGCAGAACAACAAGAAGAAGTGTTGGACTTATTTTTAAGTTTTAGTGATGAGTGCCAGACTAGCTGTTATAGAGCAAAGGCAAAAAGATGTCTAGATCAAATGTATAGGTTTATTAGAGTTTGATCTTGTATAGGTTTGATCAAACAAGCACTGTAAAATGTCAGGTGACTTACATCAGCAGACTGGTCTAGATTAGTAGGGTAGCTGAGTCAGCAGACTTGTCGGGAACCGCTGAAGACTGAAGGCTGAGGGCTCAAACTCAGTTATTAAAGGCTAAGGGATCAAACTTAGTAATTAAAGTCAAGGATATGGAATCAGAATTTAGGGAAGTCTGTGATGACCTAAACTGATTACATATAACTTGTGTACAAGGTCTAAGTTCCACAAGATAAGTGGTGATTGGAACTTAGTCATATGCAAAAAGGTGTAATCTAACTTCATAAATAAAAGTTAGATAAAAGACAGTAAGCTAAAGTGTTTTTAAACACATCATATTAAGGATAAGCTTACCGATGTGTATATCAGCAGAGTTATGTTCTCAGGAACCTGCTGGACACGTATTTCGATTATTCAAAGGTTATATTGGAAGAAAACAAGAAAGGGACAACCTCTGATTTTATCAAACAAATCAATGGCTAAGATCAAATGGACGTTGGAAAGATTCAGAGGATTACCTAATTGATACAAGTCAAAGGATGGACAGACTGTAAACTGTCAAAAAGCAGTCTGACTGTGTCAGTACTATGAATAGTGATAGAAAGCAAGTCAAATGGGACAAAATCTGAAACGGCTATGTTTGAATTTCAAGCATAAGTCATAAGGATTCCTACCTATAAATAGAGGACTCCTAATTCAGATACAAGTGATGAAAATTGATAAAAATTAAGGATCTATCTTGAGAAATCAGAATTAAAGCAAGATAAACACCCTGCTGACCCTACTGAGCATAAAGCTGCTGATCCAAAAATTTCTTCAAGTGTAATCTGCATTCAAGCTGCATCAAGTTTACACACTTGAAGACAACAAGCTGCTGATCATATCTTCCTGATCAAGCTGCTGAAAGCTGAATCACTTACTTTATTCAATATTTCTTTTATTAGAATCAACTGAAGACAGTGAAGCATATTTGGGTGTGAAAGAATGTTGTTTGTGGTGGAGCTGGTGAAGAGGCAATCCTACCCTTCAAGGACCAGTGGAAGACTTTGGAGCAGCAATCCTACCTGTTCCAAGTGTTCAGTTTGTGATGCCATAGTTATTGGTGAAGGACAAGCAACTTAGGGATATTTGTAACAGCTACATCAAAGATCTCTAGTGAATTACCTCCAACATCACAGGAGAAGAGTGGACTGACAGGATTACTCCACCTGGAACCACTATAAAATCTGCCTACTTACTTTCTGCACTTAGTTTATTTAACACATCAATCTACTGAATCTAGCAACTGAATCACACACATACACTACTGAGTATCTGATATTTGGTATCATATTTAACAACAAGTAACAAGGCTTAATTTTTGATATATTCCGCTGCACAAATTCAGTAAACTCAACAGTCAGCAGACTATTGAGTGTCAGCAGACTACTGAAGTATCAGCAGGCTGCTGAAGTTGCTGAGTTTGTTAACTCCAAAATCTTTAAGTGTTAAGTTTATTAACCCCCCCCCCCCCCTCTAAACTTAACCAAAGCCTTTTCAAGGGACCAACAATTGGTATCGGAGCAGTGCTTCTGTTCTGAAGTAATCCTACTTGTTGTGCTTGAGAAAATACTTTGAAAACTTTTCAAGTTACTGATTTTCAAAGCTTTGCATCATGGATAACAACCAGTATGCTAGAACAATGTTGATGTGTTCTTTAGATTGTTTTGATGAATATAAACGTCGTATGCAGGCTTATCAAGCTGCAACACATGATGAAATGATGGATGTGCTGACTGATGGACCACTAGAGATTTCCAAATCAGTAACAGTGGGAGATGAGACACAGTACATTCCAAAGCCAAAAAGAGAATGGAATGCTGAAGATAGAAAGAGAGCAAATCTCAACAATATTGCTATTGATATCATATATAGAACTCTAGATAGAAATATGTATATGAAGGTGAAAGATTGCAAGACTGCAAAGGAACTTTGGGACAAGATACAGTTAATCTGTGAAGGCACTGATGCAATCAAGAAGAACAAAATCAGTGTGGCCAAAAAGAGGTTTCAAAAGTTCAGAATGCAACCAAATGAAACCATTGAGCAAATGGAATCAAGATTCAATGCAATTCTGGATGAACTCACATTACTGAGTGTAATCTACTCAAAAGAAGAAATCAACTCAAAAATCTTGGAACCATTACCTGAAAAAGAAGTTTGGGAGATGAAGTTTACTGCCATAGAAGAAATGAGAAAACTACATGAAGAGGATACCTTCAAATTATTCTCAGATCTTAAATATTATGAACTCAGCAAGAAATTGGCACATACCACTGAAAAGGAAGAACCAAAGACCACTGCATTGGCTGCCAAACATCAAGAAGAAACATCAGGAGCTCAAGATGATCTACTAGATGAGATGCAAGAGCAGATTGCACTACTGAGCAAGAAAATCAGGATGATGAAAACTGGAAAGTGTTCTCCAAGGAATTTCACTAAGAAATTCAATGAAAATAAGAAGAATGATTCCAGGAAAGACAATGATTACTTGTGCTTTCAATGCAAGAAACCAGGACACTTCAAACTTGACTGTCCTGAGTTAAAACAAAGTAAGGAACATGATTATCTTTGCTTCAACTGCAAAAATCTTGGACATTTATGACCTGATTGTCCAGACCTACTGAAGACCAAGATTCAACAAAGAAGACATGGCAAGAAGGCTATGGTTGCTGAAGATGAATCATGATATGAAGTGGAATCAAAAAAAGGAAATGAATCTGATGACACTGCACTTGTTGTTGATATGGATGATTATGCTTTGATGGCAATAATGGATGAGACAGAGGAGGTATACAATTCCGTATCTATAAACACTCCTGCTGGAAGTGATTGTGAATCAACTTGTGGTTCAAATCCAAAAAATTCTGACAATGAAGAAACTTTGGATACTATCCTTAATCAACTGAGGATAATACAATCTGGTTATAAGATTGTGAAGGCCAAAAAAGAAGCTCTTCAAGTAGAGGTTGAGAGATTAAATGCTGAATTAAGAATTCTCAAAGGAAAGGAAAAAGAAGTTAGACAACATCATCATAAGCCTGCTGTACATTCAGTAGCTGCTGAGTCTGCTGAACCATCTTGTTCCTCCACTACACTCAAATCTAGAAAGCCTTATGGTGATAAAACGGGGCTTGGATTTGGAACTCAACAATCCAATAAGAGTGGATCCAGTAAGGTCACTGAACCTAGTACCAGAATTGGTCCTAAGTTTGTGCCTGCACAAGATCCAACTCCCAAAAGGGTTGCTGAGACAGTGAAGCCTACTGAGAATGCTTCAAAGAGGCAAAACCAGAAGTCCAAAAGGACATCAGTACCTAACAAAAAGGGTAAATCCAAAGGTAGGACTGTTGGACCTTCTAGATCTACTGATAGCAGACCTGCTACCAAGTCTGCTGGACCACAAAAAGGGAAAAAACCAGAAATATTCCAAGGATAAGAATCCTAAATCCAAAAATGTTAATCATTCTAGGGATATTTATCTCAGGGGGAAAGTTAGATTGTTCCCTGCTGATGATGATTGGAATATTCCTGCACCTACTGCTAGAAACAGCAAGTATAACCATGCTGCTATGGTAAACCTAAGCAATGGAATCAGCAGAGGACTCAGCAGAGGACTTATACAAGACCTCAGCAGGGACCTCAGCAGACTCCATATTACAGAGCTGTTCCTAACAGACAGCAATCCAATGGTTATGCTAATGCTTCTAACAACAGAAATCACTTCAAACAGCATTACATACCAAAAGGCCAGAAAGCATATGTGAATCCTACACAACCAATTGTTAGACCTTATAGATGTGTAGAATACATGTATGAACCAAAGTATGACACTTTTAGGAGAAGACCTTATGGAAACATGCCAGGGGTCATGCTTACCACTGACCATTATGGACCCAAACAGTTTTGGGTACCTAAAATGCATTAACTTTGTTTTGTAGGGTGTCTGGTACTTTGACAGTGGATGTTCCAAACATATGACAAAGAATAAGCACTGTTTGTCAAGATATGTGGCAAAGGATGGTCCAAGGGTGAATTTTGGCAACAAGAATACACTGGATACACAAGAGGATATGGCACACTTGTGAGAAATGGATTAACAATCAGGAATGTTGCATATGTGGAAGGACTGGACTACAACCTACTGAGCACTGGACAATTCTGTGACATGGGATACAAGGTCACTTTTGACAAAACCACTTGCACTGTTATTAGTGAAAGAGGTGATCAAGTTGTGTTGGCTGGAAAAAGACAACAAAACATGTATGTTGTGGATTGGTCTACTGCTGTTCCAGAAACATGTCTGATTATGCATACAAAGTCAGAACTCAATTGGTTATGGCATAAGAAGTTGAATCATCTAAATTTTGATGATATCAATCAGTTGGTGAAGAAGAAACTGGTGATTGGTTTACCTGAGATCACATTCAAGAAGGATACTATATGTGATGCATGTCAGCAAGGTAAATAGACAAAGTCAAGCTTCAAGTCAAAAACTAAACAATCAACAAAAAGAGTTTTGGAGCTGATGAACATGGATCTATTTGGACCAGTTACACCAACAAGTGTAACATGAAAGAAATACACCTTAGTGGTTGTGGATGATTATTCAAGATACACTTGGGTGATATTTATGAACAACAAAAGTGAAACACTTCAAAAGATGCCTGAACTTTTAAAGAGATTGCAAAATGAGAAAAGTTTGACAGTAGTAAAAATCAGATCAAACAAGGGTACTGAATTTCTCAATAAAGTTATTAGAGAATATTGTGAATAGAATGGTGTACTACATCAACTTGCTGCTGCTGGTACACCTCAGCAAAATGGGGTTGCTGAAAGAATAAATAGAACTCTAAAAGAAGGAGGAAGAACTATGATTTGTGAAGCATTGCTACCTGAAAGATATTGGGTTGAAGCAGTTAATACAGCATGCTATACACAAAACAGAACCTCAGTGAACAAGAAAGTCGAAGACACCTTATGAGATTTGGAATGGAAGAAAACATAATATATCCTATTTCCATCCATTTGGAAGCAAGTGTTTTATCTCGAATCATAAGGAACATTTGAAGACATTCCTACCAAAATCAGATGAAGGAATTTTCTTGGGATACTCTTGTGTCAGCAAGGCATTTAGGGTACTGAACAAAAGGTCACTGAAACATGAGGAGACAATCCATGTTGTGTTTGATGAACCTAAGTTCACTGGTATGGAAGATGAAGCTTGTGAACCTGCTGAGAATCCACAAGTCACTGATCCAGATTGTGTTGAAGTTTTGGAAAGGTTTAATGACTTAAAGGTTTCTGATTCTGGCCTTGCTGAACACCCTGCTGGTAATACTACTGATGCAACAACTGAGGCAATTCAAGGATCTGTTGAACCCCCTGTTGAAGAAACAGCAGACCCAACAGAAGATGAGGTTCCTGAAAATCATTCTAACTAGAATCCACAACGGTTGAGGGATCACCCTGCTGAACAAGTTATTGGCAATATATAGCAAGGTGTGAGGACTATAAGACAATTAGAAGCAATGTTTACTTGTTTTCTATCTCAAGTTGAACCTAAAGTTGTTGAAGAAGCAATTTCAGATCCAGATTGGATAATTGCTATGCAAGAAGAATTAAATGAATTTGAAAGAAATCAAGTTTGGACACTAGTAGAAAGGCCTTCTCATGCAAATATAATTGGTACAAAATGGGTATACATAAACAAATTGGATGAATCTGGTACCATTGTGAGGAATAAGGCCAGAATAGTAGCAAAAGGCTATTCTCAAGCAGAAGGAATATATTTTGATGAAACATATGCACAAGTTGCAAGATTGGAAGCTATCAGATTATTCTTAGCACATGCTGCTTATAAAAACTTCAAGGTATATCAGATGGATGTCAAAAGTGCATTCTTGAATGGCATTCTAGAAGAGGAGGTGTATGTTCAGCAACCTCCTGGTTTTGAAGTTAAAGATCAAGAAGATAAAGTGTATAGACTCAACAAAGCACTTTATGGTTTAAAACAAGCACCAAGAGCATGGTATGAGACTCTATCTCAATTCTTGGTGGACAATGGTTTTACAAAAGGCACCATTGATAAGACTCTTTTCAGAATTAATGAAGGGGACAGCACCCTGTTGGTACAGATCTATGTTGATGACATAATTTTTGGTTCTGAAAATGAAATGTTATGTGAAAAGTTTGCAAATCTAATGAAGAGTAAATTCCAAATGAGTATGATGGGAGAAATGAACTACTTTTTGGGATTGCAAGTCAAACAGATGAAAGATGGAATCTTCATTCATCAAACCAAGTATACCAAGGAGTTACCGAAGAAATTTGGTATGGAAAATAGCACCAAGATATCAACTCCAATGAGTACAAATATCAGATTGGATGAAGACAAAGAAGGCAAAGATGTTGATCAGACCTTATACAGAATGATGATAGGCGATCCTCATCGTACCTTCCATCGCAAGCAGACGATATATCTTTTCTTCGTAGGTGTTTGTGCAAGATTTCAATCAAAACCTAAAGAAAGTCATTTAGTGCAAATCAAAAGAGTTCTCAAGTACCTAAAAGAGACTTTGGGAGTAGGGATATAGTATTCAAAATATGGAAGCTTCAAAGTTATATCCTACTCAGATTCGATTATCCGGATGCAAGATTGATAGAAAAAGCACCACAGAACCGTCGTTAATGGGAAATAGATCGGTTTCCCGGTTTAGCAAGAAACATAATTCAATATCAACTTCCACCGCCGAAGCCGAATACATTCTTCCGGAAGTTGTTGTGCGAATCCGTGGTTAAGACAACAATTAAGGGATTATGGAATTGAAGAAAGAGAAATTCCCATCATGTGTGACAACACAAGTGCAATAGCTATCACAGAAAATCCTGTTTTGCACTCAAGAACCAAGCATATTGATGTGAGACATCTTTTTATAAGAGATCATGTTGAAAAGAAAGATGTCGTGGTTCTTTATATCCCTACTGAAGATCAACTTGCTGATATTTTCACTAAACCTTTGGATAGTGAAAGATTTGCTAAACTAAGAACTGGAACTTGGAATTATAAAAGTTGACTGATACATCTTTGATCAGAAGTGTATTGGAATTCACCAAGGGGATTAGTCTTTGCTATGTTGGGTGAGCTCACTTAGCAGATTAGTCATTGGTATCAACAATTCCATGTACTTATGATTGGACAATTGAGCAAATGAAGTTTCCAAGGGGATTAGTCTTTGTCATGTTGGGTGAGCTCACTTGACAGATCAGTCATTGGTATTAAACTTCATCTTGTGTTATCAATTGGACAATACAAAAGAGATTAAACATTAGCAAAGTGACTTTTTCAGAAGGCTGCTGAGACTTCTCTATCAGCAGGCTGCTGAGCCAACTCTACTGATGACAAGGCTGCTGAAAATTACTTTACTCAGTCAAACTTACAAAGTCAAAAAGCAATTGGCGGGATATTTATTTCCTATTTACAACCGCAGTTAACACGATCTAACGGTTACAAAACGTTATGACAAGTAATGGGCCACGTGTCAAGACAGCATTCACTCAGATTTAATCGTGGTTAAATACCACTGTACGTGCTCTGACAGTTACATCTACCTCTGTCTATATATAAAGATCTTTACATAGAGGATACTCACAACTCTCAATCTGCTACCACTCTGCAAATTTTCTTTGTGTGAACACAGATTTGAACACTCTTTTCTTCATCTTTTTCATTTATCATGGCACCTAAGGATGATGTTCATATTGGCACCAGTCAAAGTGTGAGAGGTTATGTCAATGACTGTAACTCTACTGAGTTAGCCATTAACATTGGACGAAGAATCGGACGTTTTGCTAGGTTGGAAGGTATTATCAACAGGAGATTGCAGAGAATTTCATGCATTAATGTACTGGAATTCTGGAGAAACATTGTTATACATGAAGGTAGAGAGGCCTTCACTACAACTGTAAATGGGAGAGAGATAGAAATTTCCTCAGACCTGCTGAGAGAATTTTTTCATTTGGCACCTGGAAATGATGCTCCTACTAATCCAGAGGCAATGAATCTACAAAGAATGAAATTTGTGGATCAGATAAAGACCAATGATGCTATACCTTCAAGCTTAGGTATTAATGTCGGACATATTGGACATGAGTACAACCTGCTGAGCAAACTAATGGCCAAAACTATTTTGGGATTTGTTGGAAGTCTAGATACACTGTCTGGACCCAAAATAGACATGATGATCATCATCTGCAGGAGTATGAAGTTTGATTGGGTTGGATTCTTTGTACATTACATGAAGAAGGTGTTCATTGAAGATAGAGACGGTACAAGGAAATCCAAGGTCAAGCCCTTAGGTCTAATGATTCAGACCTTGTTAAATCATTTTTAGATACCTGATGTTTCATCTGAAAAGATAAATCAATCCAGATTCAAGCCAGAGGTTACTACTCGTATACCTGGTTTGGATGATAATGAAGATGTGGATAATGAGACTACTGAAAGATATGATGGTGGAGATGATGGTGATGATGGAGGTGAGCAGGTTAAGAAAACTGTCAAACCTGCTGCACCAAAGAAGGTTATTGAGAAAAGAAAGGCTACTGACACAAGGAAAATAACAGAAATGTTAAAGCCTAGAAAGACAAGAAAGCAAACAGCAGAGACTGCTGAGTCTACTGAGGGACCAGTAGAGATTGAGGTTACTGAACCTGCTGTAGTTGCTTCAAAGAAGACTGTTGCTGAAATCTTGAAGGAGCAACAGTTGAAAGAAGCCAGTAGAAAGAGGAAAGTTGTTGAAATTGAAAAGGAAGATCTTTCCAAGAGAATGAAAGAAATTGCCAAAAAGAAGAAACATGGCAAAGGGAAGCAGTTAAGAATTTTGGAGGCTCAAAAGGAAGAAGAAGAAGAAGTAGAAGAAGAAGAAGGAGAGGCTATTGATGCTGAACCCTTAACTATTATCAAGCCTACTGATGATGTAGAGGTTGTTATTGAACAACCTACTGAGGAATCACAAGCAGACTGCTGAAACTGAGCCTGCTATTGAAGTTACTGAATCCTCCCCTGCAAAGGTTGTTGAGCCTACTGAAACTGCACAAGTTGTTGTTGAGCAACTTGTAGAAGAACCACAGCAAACAACTGAGTCTACACCTGCTGTGGAAGTGGAAAAGTTTGTTGAAGACCCTGCAAGTCCTACAATAGTTCAGGGGGAAGAGCAATATGTTGCTAACCCTGCTGATGAGCATATAAGTCGAGGGAACCAAGTGTGGTACAGATGGAGGTAGTAGGAACAAATGTACAACCTGAGCAACCTACTGACCTAGAAGCATCTGTGGAAGAAACTCTAAACCTTACTTGTTGAGACCTTTGGAGGTCAGCAAGGTACTGAAAAAGCTCCCAGGAAACCAACCATGCCATTTGAGAGGCATGAGAAGAAGAGGACAGAGGAGTTTGTTGACCCTAAACTCCTACTGGTTGATGATTACTTCCAATGGAAGTTTGGTTTCTATAAGAGACAAAAGCCAGCTGCAGAACCAATGACAGACTTTGAAGAATGGGCTTTTGAAAAATTGGGAGTGGAAAGTTTGCTGGATCTGGTTGATACCACCTTACTGCAATCAAGATTGATGGATTTGTTTGATGAACAACAGAAGGAGGAAGGTATCCAGTTCAAAGACCCCAGAGATGAATCAGACAGTGATGATTCATCATCTGATTCTGGAGGTAAGTATCCCTCTGGTCCAGGAGGAACCAGTGGAACTGCTATGTTAACTGAACCAAGAGTGGGAGCAGTCTACTGATGTTGGAACTGCTATGTTAACTGAACCTGCTGAGCATACTGATGATCAGCAGCTGTAGATTTGGATGATGAAAGGATTTCTTACCATAGTGAGCCTAATGTCAGTTCTGAGGATTCCATTCAATATCAAGACTGGATTGAAACTGAGGACACTCTAACCAAGGCTACAAATTTTATAAGAAGGATTCCTGATATTGGGGAATTTCAAAAAGAAAATATGGATGTATTCCCTGATCAGGTTATTATGGCACGGGTGGTTCAGGCTGCTGAGGTTCAAACAACACCTGAACAAAGGTTGGAACAGGAGGTACAAGGTTTCTGAGGTTCAAACAACACCGAACAAAGGTTGGAACATGAGATAAAGGTTGCTGAGGTACAAACAGCACCTGACAAAGGTTGGAACAATCTTTGGGTTTGGAGGAAAACCCTGTTGTTGTTGTTGTTGAACAGGCTGTTGTAGTGGAGCCTACTGGAGACAAGACCACTGTAGGGAAAGATAGTCTGCAGACAACTGTAATTGATGAGGATGAGCATCTGGATGACTATGACTACAGTGATGAGGAATTTCAAGTGCCTGAGGAAGAACCTATTTTGAAGAACCTCAACAGGCATTTGTACCAGTTTTTGAAGAGACTGCTCTTGATCCCATTCTGGAGGAATTCCAAGGACCTAACCCTGTTGGAAGGGATATGAGCTTTGCAATGGTTATCAGCAGACAGAGGCAACAATACAATGTAGAAGAGCCTGTTGATGGAAGCTGCGGGAGGAATGACTAGTGGGGTACCAGCTCATGTTTTGGATGAGTTGAGGACTGTCAGAAATGACATTGCAAATTTAAGAACTCAATTTGACAGGCAAGAGCAGAGATTTGAAGATTTAATGAACTTAGTGAAGAATAGAGGAAGAACCACTGAAACTGTTGCTTCCAATATTACCTCCACCCAATATGATCTTGCTGACCTTGCTCAAGATGTAAGATGGATTAGGCAAGGTAATACACTGAAAGACAAGTTTTGGAAAGGCCAATTTGCATCTATTCATCAAAAACTTGATAAACTTGCTGAGTCACCTAAGCCTGCTGAGGTTGCTGGAACACTTCAACCTGCTGAATTGGATCCTAAGATCACTGAAAGGATAATCTACTGGAGCAAACATTGCAAGGAAGGATCACAAAGCTGTGGACACTCGGACTGAAATAATGGAAGGTCAACTGAACAACCTAGTGCTCACACAAGAGAGTGTACATGGCCTGCTGTCCCGTTTTGTTGATGATGTCAATAAGGGGGAAGAGAGTCAAACAGCAGTAGCAAAAGAGGCTGCTAGGATCTTTGCTAAGAAAAGATGGAAAGATGACACAAATTCTTTCAGAGAGCCTGCACCTAGCAGACTTCCACTCACTGATGATCTTCTCAAACAATACAAGAAGGTATACTACAATAAAAGGAGACCTTATCATGACAAGGGATTTCATGAAGGTTTGAACTCCTTTCTGGGGTGAAAATTTTGGGAAGCAAGAGTTAAAGCTATGAGGGCTTCAAAGAGAGGTTGAAGAGGTGGAAGAGGTGGTAGAGGTGAAAGGAGTTTACCTACCACAAATGCAAAGGAGTCACTCAATGAATTTAAAGAAGTTTACATGCGGTTAGGATTTAGAGTACATCAGATAAATCTCACTCTACCGGAAGCATGGCATTGGTGGAAAGAAGTGAATCCTCACATTAACTTCTCTCTCATTGAAAATGAATGGATGAGAGAAATGATTATGGAGATAAGAGCTTACCAAGAGCAAGCAGAAAAAGCAAGAGAAGAAAGGAGAAGACAAGTAGATCAAAGATACTACTTGTTTTATCTTTGCCGATTCTAGTCTGTAATAACTTTTGAACAAATGATTATAATGAGAAATGACCAAGTTTGTTCTGTTTTTGTTTTAATCTTTTTGCTTTGCTGTTAGGAGAGGGTATTGGCATCATCACCAAAAAGGGGAAATTGTTGGACTTATTTTTAAGTTTTAGTGATGAGTGCCAGACTAGCTGTTATAGAGCAAAGGCAAAAAGATGTCTAAATCAAATGTATAGGTTTATTAGAGTTTGATCTTGTATAGGTTTGATCAAACAAGCACCGTAAAATGTCAGCTGACTTACATCAGCAGACTGGTCTAGATCAGTAGGGTAGCTGAGTCAGTAGACTTGTAAGAACCTGCTGAAGATTGAAGGCTGAGGGCTCAAACTCAGTTATTGAAGGCTAAGGGATCAAACTTAGTAATTAAAGTCAAGGATATGGAATCAGAATTTAGGGAAGTCTGTGATGACCTAAACTGATTACATATACCTTGTGTACAAGGTCTAAGTTCCACAAGATAAGTGGTGATTGGAACTTAGTCATATGCAAAACGGTGTAATCTAACTTCATAAATAAAAGTTAGATAAAAGGCAGTAAGCTGAAGTGTTTTTAAACGCGACATATTACGGATAAGCTTACCGATGTGTATATCAACAGAGTTATGTTCTCAGGAACCTGCTGGACACATATTTCGATTATTCAAAGGTTACATTGGAAGAAAACAAGAAAGGGACAGCTAACAACCTCTGATTTTATCAAACAAATAAATGGCTAAGATCAAATGGACGTTGGAAAGATTCAGAGGATTATCCAATGGATGCAAGTCAAAGGGTGGACAGACTATAAACTGTCAAAAAGCAGTCTGACTGTGTCAGTACTATGAACAGTGACATAAAGCAAGTCAAATGGGACAAAATCTGAAACGTCTATGTTTGAATTTCAAACATAAGTCACAAGGATTCCTACCTATAAATAGAGGACTCCTAATTCAGATACAAGTGATGAAAATTGATAAAAATTAAGGATCTATCTTGAGCAATCAGAATTAAAGCAAGACAAACACCCTGCTGACTCTACTGAGCATAAAGCTGCTGATCCAGAAAATGTCTTCAAGTGTAATCTGCATTCAAGCTGCATCAAGTTTACACACTTGAAGACAATCAAGCCGCCGCTAATCATATCATCCCGATCAAGTCGCGAAATTTGAATCACTTACTTTATTCAATCTTTCTTTTATAAGAATCTACTGAAGACAGTGAAGCATCTTTGGGTGTGAAAGACTGTTGTTTGTGGTGGAGTTGGTGAAGAGGCAATCCTACCCTTCAAGGACCAGTGGAAGACTTTGGAGCAGCAATCCTACCTGTTCCAAGTGTTCAGTTTGTGAAGCCATAGTTATTGGTGAAGGACAAGCAACTTAGGGATATTTGTAACAGCTACATCAAAGATCTTTAGTGAATTACCTCCAACATCACAGGAGAAGAGTGGACTGATAGGATTACACCACCTAGAACCACTATAAAATCTGCCTACTTACTTTCTGCATTACTTTCGCACTTAGTTTATTTAACACATCAATCTACTGAATCTAGCAACTGAATCACACACATACACTACGGAGTATCTGATACTTGGTATCATATTTAACAACAAGTAACAAGGCTTAATTTTTGATATATTCCGCTGCACAAATTCAGTAAACTCAACGTCAACACTATCGAGTGTCGACAGACATCGAAGAATCGACAGTCGAAGTTGTTGAGTTTGTTAACTCCAAAAGTTTTAAGTGTTAAGTTTATTAACCCCCCCCCCCCCCCCCCCCATCTAAACTTAACCAAAGCCTTTTCAAGGGACCAACAAGAAGAAAATGAAAGTGAGGATGAACAACCTCCAATTGAGGAAGTTATAGGAGACACTGGAGATGTTGAGGAATCTCCAGAAGAACCTGTACAAATGTCTGCAAACGATATTGAAGATCGAATTGCATAATATCTTGAATGGAAAGAAGGTGATTCCAGAAATCAGCTTCTAGATTCAGAACGCATGCTTGCTGAGGAGGCATGGCTCTTTAACTTTCTGGGAATCACAACTCTGGTTGATGTACTTGATGAATCCCCTCTCTGGGACATGGTTGATGCAGCAAAGGCAAAACTGCCCCAGATCTCTATCAGACACAGTGATGACTCGGAGGATGGTGGAGATGATGATGATAATACTGATCAAGATGATGAAGATGATCATGATGACAATGATAATAATGATCATCATGCTGTTAATCATGACAAACAAGGAAAAGAGGATACTCCTACACCGGATGCAATTGATGATAACATTCTTCTAAGTTCTTTCCTATAGCCACATGCATCCACCAAGTCAACAACACCAACCAAGACAACACCTCAACCACTGTCTGTTGAAACTCCGGCAGACAACACAAACGTAGTGGACACTAGCTCAGCTGCTGCAACTCCAGTCAAGGAAATCCCCAGCACAGAGAAAGGGGGAACAGCAGGCCAACCTCACCAGCATACACATCCACCCAAATACTTGAAGATTTGGAAATCGGTGCAGATGTCACTCAACATCAAGACAGAGGACAGCAAACAGATCCAGAACCAGCTGACATTCGACACAAACTCTCTCAGCTGCCCACTGGCATTGCAAATGAAACTTTTGAAAAAGCAGCAGATCTGCTGGCTGAAGAATTGGAGCAACAAGCCATGTATCTCAGATCCATGACTTCAGCATTTAATGATAAAAGCTCCATCATTGAGCAAAAGTTCCAGGCCATTGCAGAGTACATTGATGCACAGAATATTGTTGTTCAACAACAAGGAAATCTGATGATAGCTCAACATCAATATCACTAACAACCTTGCAGGTCTCAGGCAACACATTTCCCAAGAAAATGATTCAATGGCATTGGCATTTGGCACTAGATTTCACAGTGTCACTGAGAAACTGACTGATCCTGACAACAAGTTTACATCCATTGAGTCAAAATTGGACTCTCTGATTGGGACAGCAGAGGCTACAAATAGCATCTTACTCCAGCAAAGGGATGATGCTGCCAAAAAGGGGGGGAAATTAGGATAAGCCTGAAGGATCAACTATTAGACCCCCAAACTTCACTGAAGAACAACTGAGAGCAAGGGATAGAGAAATCAGAATCAGAAATGAAGTAGAAGAACAGCAAAGGAGGGCTAGAGAAGAAAGAGAAAAGGCCCTAAATGAACCCTTCTCTGGATTTCCTCTTCCTATGCAAAGAAGAGACGAGGACAGAGATAGATCCGGCAAACAGCAAAGGCCTGGATCTAATCAGCAAAGGGGATCAGCAAGTCAACACAGACTTAGCACCGGAGGAAACACCGAGCGAGAGGCAAGGCGGCTCCGTATACACTGGGGAGCACAGAACGTTCACTGCTCACAGAAGCAAAGCAGAATATGAAGCAGATATACTGGACCACGTAAGAGAATTTTTTAGAGTACAGGAAGAACTTTACCCTCATTCTTCGCAAGATGAAGCATGGGCTGATTGGCTAAGCTATCAGGATGAAAGAATGAGAATTGATATGGCCAAACTCTACAATGATGTCAAAAGAGAATTTGCACTTCTAAAACAAACAACCAGCAGACCAAGTTCAGCCATACCACTCTCTGCAAAATGACCAAAAGACTTGCCAATTGAACAACAAGAAGACTTCAACTATATGGCAAAATTCTTCAATCCTATGGGGAAAATGAACAAACAAGACCAGTGGAGTTTGTACAAAAGTCTCAAGTTTGTTGACTCACACATTGCAGAAGCTAGAGAGACTTGAGAAGTGCTTTGGAGAGCCCAGGACAAATGAAACCATTCCTGACCTTAACAGACTTTTTGCCAAAAGAGTTTTTGAAGGAGTATATGAATACATTGCTATGGCATACTGGAAGTGGAAGTTTCCAGAAATCAATTGGAAAGACGTTGAGGAGGTTCAGACTACAAAGTTCAAAAGGTACAAGGCTGATTTAAGAAAAATGTAGTGTAACACTTGAATAAATTTTGAACTTGCTGCCCTTGAATGGATGAATAAAATTGTTGAGTTTTATTCTGTGAATTATTATGAAAATTTGGCTTACTTATGTTCAGGCTTATGAGGGTTTTGGCATCATCAAAAAGGGGGAAATTGTTAGGAACACTTTATTATGTTTTGATGATGGCCATACTTGTTGTTATAGCAAGCCTGAAATATGTTATAATTCTCTGTATAAGTCTTTACTTAGAGTCTGACATGTTGTATAAGTTAAAGTCAGACAAGTATTGTACTAGTTGGTAGGACGGCAAAGTAAAACAGACATTCGGCAGAGTGAAGCCAGCCAAGCACCAGCAGAGAAGCAATGAAGACTTAATGGTCTGACTTATAACCAAGAAAGTCTGTGATGACCTTGGATAAGTCTAAGTTATGTTTCAAGTGATGGAACTCACTGTTTAAATATGGTGTACACTGATCTCACCCCAATCAAGGATCAGTGAAGTACAAAGATTCTCCTTAAACTGAAGTGATGAAGGAAATAGTGAATCGGCAGAGTAAACTGACTTTCGGCTGAGTGAAGACAAAACAGTGAAGGAAGATCTAAACGGCAAAGTTAGATGGATCACTCAACCGTTCAGGGAACGGCGAAGTAAACCTTACCAAATCAGATTTAAAATATGATGAAGATTCAGATGATCATGCATTAAATGCACAATCAATAGAGGATCAATCAAGGACGGATTTTCTGCCAAACGTTTGAAGAAAAATCCGATCACTGAAATCAAGGAGAATATAATTAAGGGGGAATCAAGAATAAAATCAAGGATTATTCCCTCATTAATATAGCCAACGGACGGAATTTCAAATTAAGGATATTCAAGGCTATAAATAGAAGGCATTGACAGACAAAGAAATAATTATTCGAAAAAGAAAAAAAAAGGAAAAACCAAGCAGAAACTCTATCAATTTGAAAAGACTTATCTCTGAACTTACAAGGATTTATCTAGAGATCAACTCAGATATCAGAACTACAATTTCATATTTAGCACTAAGATTGATCAAGCAAGTTTGTGAATCTCATTCACAACAAACTGATGCAACTGAATCAGAAGCCATCTGAGAAGGAGTTGTGTTTGTGATAGCTGCTGAAGGATTTGATCTCAAGGAGCAGTGAAAGAGACTGGATCACTGAAGCTATTGCAGTCAAAGAGTGATAGTCTTGTAGATTGTGAAGCTTGGGAAGTCAAGGACAATCTTACTATTGTATCTGTGAAAACAATAGTGAATTCCTCCAATCATCACAAGAGAAGAGTGGATTAAGGGATTACACCACCCTGAACCACTATAAGCCGTGTGTCAACTTACTTTCTGCAATTTACTTTACCACACTTATTTAAATTGCATATATCATAACTTATATATGTGATTGTCTAAACTGCTTTGAAACAACATAGTAAGAAGGGACTTATCCGCTGTCCAAAAGCTTTTAAAAATAAGAAAAGTTTTTGAAACTCCACTATAGTCATTCACCCCCCCCCCCCCCCCCCCCTCCCCTCTGACTATAGTTTTACCCTTCTCTGGGACCAACAATGTTCCTAACATAACTACTTGTTGATTGAATCAAGATGAAGTGATAGTGTAGAATCAATATTGATTCAAAGTTTAGCAAGGCTAGATGTAACTTTGCAGCTTCAGATTCGCACAAGATCGAACGTTTCTTCCTAGAAGATTCTTTACAGCTTCAGTGTTTGCAACTTCTTGATTTTCTGGATTTTGCTTTGTAGCTCTTGGAATCTCAGTAAGAATTTCCTTAGAGTGTTGTAGGTGGAATTCATCTCTACTCAAATGATCTTCCTTGTTTACTTAGTTGAAAAGTACTTGATAATATATCCGTTGAAAATATTTGATGAAAACTTGGATTCTTATGAATATAGTCGTTTGATCCAACCAGTAATTATCCGTTGTTTCTGACATGGTACAACATTCAGAACGTTGCTTGTACAAAGATAAGATTCCTTCTATTTTGTTTGTTAACCAAATTTGCTTCTAATTTTGACATTACTGGGTCGCAATAAATGCTTGCTCAACCTTATCTTTATCTCTTTGATTTGAACGTTAAGCTTTTCATTTTCGATATGAAGATCCTTAAATCTAAACCGTTCTTCGATTAAGTCCTTTAGCAATTTTGTTTATCTTTTGATCAAGCCTTATTCTTCTGATTTGATCTTTATCTTCTGATCTGAATCTTCTCTTCTGATCTGGCTAATCTTCCAATATGGATATTGTCTTCTGAATCAGATTCAACCTTTTCACTCCAACGATTCTTCTTATCAGATCTAATCTATTTCTTTTGATATGATTTAATTTCTATGAACTTAAAATTTGTGAGATCAGAGTACAACGTATTTAAATTTATTGAAGTTTTCAATACATTTCTTGACTTCAAGTCTTCTTCACATAGAGTTACCACAAGTCATCCAAATTGATTTCCTTGAAGTAAATTGATTTTTAAGTTGTTTTCTTTCACTTGACTGGTCTTATGGTCATTAACTCTAAGTCGGATCCCTCAGTCTTCTAGTCTTATGATCTTCAATTCTGAATCCGACCCTTCAGTTCTTTAGTCTACTATTCTGTGTCTGATCCCTCTGCTTTGAACTTTTTTTTAATGTATTTTGGCTAGAGTAAAACGTATGTGCTGTATATGATAGATACCTGTACGTACATGCCATTATATATGTACTGAGATGACTCACAATGGCCTTGTGTCATATGCGTCCTTAATTTGACAATATCAAGTTTTGATACATTATGTGCAGCATATAAAATTTGTTATGTCTGTGAATTATTTTATCTTTGGTATTCTGTGATATGATATAACAATTTAATATATATATATATGTGTCAATGTGTATATGCTGTAGTATATGACATGGTTAGGTCTTATATATGTTTGCAAGATATAGTTTACGCCCTTTGCCAAAAGTTTGATCATGTGTTTTGCAATATTGTCAGCATACACACACTCACACACACTCACACACACACATATATATATATATATATATATCTTACGTCTGTTATACAGTCTGTTATTATACCGATATTAAACTGATATTGCTCTGATATGATTTTGTGAGATTCGAGTATTCAATCCAGAAATTTTGCAGCCTCAACATGCGGTTCAGGCACGGTGATTCTCCACATGGTTAAAATCAATGAATTGCAGCCTTAATTGTAGATCCTTGGCGTGGCAAAACAGAAAACAAATCAGTATGTGCTTAATTGACCCGTGTTCCAAGCCGGGTCGCAATGGTAAATTATCATGACCCTTTTTGGTTTTGTATATTGGTGAGCTTGAGAGCATGTCTGCTCAGTGAGGTCTTTATGGGTCAATTGCTGAGGGTCTTCACCCTGTGATGCTGTTGTGTCTATGATTCAGTGATGATCTAAGTTTTGATCATCCTCTGAATCAGTCTGTTTTTTAGACAATTATTCAACCCGAGTCTGTATGTGCCCTTTATCTAGTTTTGGTTGAATAATTGGTTTGTGCGGGTCCAAATCAGGTTTGTTTAAGTCTTGCATTTCAAATCTAAGCATATGTGATAACACAATCCTTAGGGCTTCTCATTTTCAGTAAAATGAAATGTTCATCCCTCCCATACTAGCCCAAGGGCACCGAAGTGGAATTGACACATGTGTATTTGCTCAAACAATTCAAAAAGTTTGAGATACCAGGAAAGTTTTTGCCTAATATCTTCATATGCATCGAAGTGACAGGAGAAATAATCTGGACTACAACCCCTGGTTACCTGTTGAAACTCAGTGTACTGTTCTCTCGGTTTGAGTTCAAATTTCGAGTTTCTGTGTTTGGTATCTCTAAGATTTATACCTTTGCTGTGTATCCTGTTGAATCATACCTGCAACCGTTGACCTAAATAGATGAACCTGAGAATAATCTCTACATCACTGTATCAGCCGTGTAGTTTGTATAATAGGCCTCCCTTTTGTGTAATAGAATATGTAATAGCTCACTGTATTTGTAATCATATTATTTTCAGTACTGAAGTAGATCAATTGTATTAAATTATAATATGGATTGTTCTTGTAATATATTTTTTTTTTCCCCATGAAACGAAGCTAGCCATAGCTAGACTAAAACGCAGCCTAACGCCGCACAACAAGGCGGCCGAATACCGCACTAACAACACAAAACCGGACAACACCGGAAAGCCGGGCACTACCCGGACACAGACACAAAGATAGAAAACCAAAAGCCCCGGAAGCCTAGCACCGCCTCAACACCGCCGCCGCACGGTACAGAGATCCGAAAGAAAAACCGCTCTTCCCGAATAAGCAGACAACAAACCACAGATGACACTGGGAACCACCATTGGCAACTAGAGGTCCGACACCTCCACCTCCACCGAAGCTGGACCGGGATGTCCAGAAAAAAGGGGAAATGGCACCGGGAAGCTTAGACCACAATGATGTAGCACCATCATGGAGATGAAGTAGAGCCATCTAACCGGAGAGGAGAAATCTGCAAAGCTCCGAAGCTGAACCGGCACATGCAGCCATAGATCTGCAACCCGCCACCACCAAGAGGCCGGAATCCACCGGATCTGGCGGAGGAAATTGATGGCAGCAACAGAAGAGAAGAGAAGAAAGATAAGGAAATTATAAAATATATAAACATATACATAAACGGGGGACGCCGGATCTGAGCTTGTTGTATCCCTTCTTATACAATTATAATATAACTAGTGGAATGATCGTGCTTTGCACGATGAGGCCCTCAGGTTTTGTTGTTTTTCCGTGTTCGAATGGCTAAGTTGTTTTTTTTTAATGTCTTGCGTTGTGGGCGTAGGGGAAGATGTGGTTGTAATATGTCAAAATACGTCTTTTATGATTTTTTTGTTGAAAGTAGTTGTGCTTGGAAACACGGCGTACATGTATCAACGTGTTTCCCAAAATACATTGTTACTAGTCTGACTACAATTGTTCTGGCATGCTGGTGTTTGTATCTTACATAAGCTGCCGTTGTGGGAGTAGTTAGCAAAATAGATAGTGTTTATGGACCTAGGGGAATAGGGATCTAGGTTTTTACATTGCTGGGGAGTAGAGTCCTTAGATATCTATGAACTTCATTCTTTTGATAGGTGTCACCGGTGCCAATGAGTCTGCATTTCCATCTTTTCCGGTGTTCATGTGCACTTTCTCTTGCGAGTCTGTCTTTCCTGCAGTGTGGCTGTCCTCTGTTTCCGTGTTATTTTACGGGCGTTTTCCTGCTGAGCCTGCAGGTTAACATGTTTGTTTCGTTTAGTCAATGTTGTGGCTTTTACTAATGGTGAAACATTAGCTGAAGTTGCACGTACATGGTACAAGTGGGACAAGTATTTAGTGTATAATTACATGTTGTCTTCTTCTGCATTGTTTCTGTTGTGATGGTATGGGGCGTCTGATGGTGAGGTTCGTTCGGGCTCTCGAAGATAACTATGTCCATGCAAGTGTATTTGTCAGGTTGAGTCACTTAATTTACACAAGTCAATAGAATGACATCATCCTTATTTACATTCCAAAACAGAATTTTAGTTCTTCATTTCTAAGGCTGTAGTTATGTAACAAAAGATAGATATTGCCCCGCCAAGTCTATACCGAAGTACGAAGTTCCATTTATTACCTCTTGTCTAGAAATTCGAACTTCACCTTTTTCGTTGGGCTGGAGTCTATTGCATTGCGTGACCTTTTTTCCTTGTCAGAGCAATAAGGCTCAGAAAGTTTATCAGAACACCAAGTCTTCGTCTCATTACTATTGATAACACAAAAAACATCGCAATCTGCAAAATATATATGTAAAATCAGCCACTACATTCTCCTGATGAAGTATATATAACAAGTAAGAGATCGTGCTTTTCCATGATCAGGCAGAAGGGAGTTTCAGAAAATGCACCTGAGATTTTGAGGATGTATTCTGAGCACCCCTGGAAAGTGCTTTTTGAATAGTCATATCAGATAGAATGCTATTCAATGACCATATGACAAAGGAGTTAAGTCCAACTTCGAGTGTTTATTTATCCACTAGCCGAAATGTGATTTAACATCTTTAAAAATGTGACGAACGGAACTCGATTCAAACTTTCAATGCATCAAAATACATAAATGAAATGATCATGGCAAAAAGAAATCCACCAAGTTCCACGAGAAGACAATGAGCCACCAATAGAAGCTATTGAAAACGTTTATTTCGAGAAGCTAACATCAACAATTTTGTCAAGTGAGGAGTCACTGAACAACTTCAACCAAGGAAAATGTGCAGCACTCACTGATGAAAGCACTTGTCCAAAATATTATGTGATTTTTATTAGCTGTATATCCTCTTGTGAAGCATAAGATGCCTGCCATCCAGCAAAATGCGATGCATAAAACACGAGATACGAAAACAAAATACTTACAAGTGTCATTTGAGGGCGTAAGTCAGGTGAGCATCTGATGCAAAGCCTAGCAGCCAATACCAAAGTTGGATTTTGGATCTAGCAAATCAGCAAACTTGCCTCCTTTCAATTTTGTTTCTGCCTAAAGGACATATTTTCACCAAATTATACATAAGAGAATCAATATATTTAGCATCTAAATTTTAAGGGGAAAAGAATTGAAAGTCAATGAAAAATCGATTCTAGAGCTCGAATAGACTTTCAAATAGACCAACGGAAAAGCGATCCTTGCCTCTAGAATCGACCGCAAAAAAGACGCTTGTTCGTGAATCAAGGCATAAACTTTAAAGCTTTAAAGCTTTAAATATATATATATATATATATATATATATATATATATATATATATATATATATATATCCAATAAACCAAAGTTTCCAAGCCTTTTGTATGTCGGTTTTCAATTGGCTTTCTACCGGACAAAAGATCTAGCAGAACAACAAAGCATATGCATATGCATCAATTTTGTCCATCACTTTTCCATGCATAACATATTCTGGAGTCAGATAGCTTCCATAACACACTTTGTGATTAATATTTTGATCAAATATGAATGAAAATATTGCTAAAAAGAAGCTTAGTCACCAAACTCACTCAATATACATCAATTTTGTCCATCACTTTTCCCTGCATAACATATTCTGGAGTCAGATAGCTGCCATAACACACTTTGTGATTAATATTTTGATCAAATATGATTGAAAATATTGCTAGAAAGAAGCTTAGAGAACACCAAACTCACCCAAAAGTTCCTGCAACATCTGCATTGTCAATGTGGTATGAAGAACCGAGCCTAACATCGCGAGTCCGAAATCCGATATTTGAAATATTCAATCCGAAAATTAGTAATAAACATGATATTTCTAGAGCTGAGAATCGACATCCAACTTGGACTATATCCCATTTGTGATAAGTACCACAGATTCCAAAACGAAGCTCGTGTCATACATTGTGCAAAGTACCACAGCCTTACAGTGCTCTCGCTACCACTACGATTAGTCACTGTCATGCATGGAATTAATGCTGTTTTAGTAGAATACATAGATGAGAAAGTATCAATTAGATGAAAAAGAGACGATACTATACCAGAGAGATCTCTGCCACGAGATGTAATTGACATCAAGAAAGCTAGGGACTCGCATTGCCGTTCAAGATTTGTAACCCACCTTTGAGCACCAAAGCCTATACCGATTTCAAAGAAATGACGGAAGCATGGATGGACATCACTCTCATCATATTCCATGTGTTCTACCCAGATGACCTGCAGATCATATTACATGTGTTTTACACAGACATACTCACACAAAAGAAAAGAAAAGGCATGTTGCCCAAAATCAAGACAATAAAGAGTCGAATACAACCGGTAAACCCATATTGAAACAGATACAACGTGAAGACTAATAGGAAGTTCATAAAGCTACACATGGAATGGCAAGGCCCAAGAAAAACCAATAAAAGTAAAACAGCACAGAAGTCTATACTCCGAATTTTGGACAACATCTACAATAAAAACAATAAAAACACCACAAGCCTCAATTACTAACATGCAAAGGAGGAAACAAAAGAATCACGTGGAAAAATAGGCACATGCAAAGCACCAAATGCAACATTTTATTAAGCAAAGTGCAACACAATCAAATGAACAACAAACCGCACAAGTATTCAAGAAAGAATGCCACTCTCCCTCCGAAATGCAGATTATAAGCTTTGAATACGTGAGAGTAGCTTTCCGGTCACCGACCCCGATCATTGATTTTCTACTTGGAGCCTACAACATTATCACAATTCCTTCACTCATATGGTTGCCTTGGCGAAGTGAATGACAATAAATCGGACTCCCAAACCAGAAATACCAAAGATGCATGAATAAAACCATCGACCACATCTCAAATGGTGTCTTGAGATTGATCCTCGTGTGAGGATAACTTACCAACGCCGAGGTGTATTCCTTACGGTATGAAGAACCAAAGATGAAACCTCGTTTTCAAAAGTGCACGCATCTTGATTTGCCACGGACCAAAACCGTAAATTTATCGATTTTTACGTTTTGCCGACATCTTTTCTTGCTAAAGATTACAACTTTATCACGGATCCTAGCACCTTGTCGAAGGTCTTGGTGAAGAGAAGTTGATCGTAAGAGAATGCGATACCACTTGTTTTAAAACGGATGGAGATAACTTCGGATGCAAGAAACGAGAAACGAAGCAATCAAACATAAACAATCAAAGGAGATAACGAAACAAGAAGAACACGATTTAACGTGGAAAACCTCTCGGTGGGAGAGGTAAAAAACCACGGGCGTAAAAGAGCGAATTTTACGATTTCAACACACTCGGATAATGAGACAACAAGCGTATTTATAGGCACAAATCCCTAAACCCTAGCCGCCGGGAATCTTTGTACGATGCACCATAAATACCCCTACACGTGTCTTTTAATGACTCACATAATGTAATTAGCAGATGTTGCGTATTCAAGTTGGCGACTATCACCCTGGCGATAGGAAGCACATGCAAAGCACCAAATGCAACACAAAGCAGTAGGCAGGCAACACAATCAAAGGAACAACAAACCGCACACTTCCAGAAGAAAGAATGCCGCTCACCCTACTCTGTGAGCCAGTAGGGAGCCTACATTCTCACAATTCCTTCACTCTGGTTGCCTTGGCGAAGTGAATGACAATAAATCGGACTCCCAAACCAGGAAATACAAGCATGCATGAATAAAAACCATCAGATAACTTACCAACAGAAGAACCAAAGATGAAACCTCGTTTTCAGAGAGAAGCCGGCCAAACAAATCCACAAATGCTACCTGTAATGCCAGGAGCACGTACATATTCAGAGCAACAATCAAAGAACAACCCACAAAGAAAACAACAACGAAGAAGAAGCTATTTACCTTGTCAAGCAGATAACTATCGGTGAGCGGAAATGGATAAGAGAGTGATACAACAATCGAAACAGAAAATGCAACCGACGAATGACGATATGAAAAGCCAAAGACTAAACTTTCATACTCGATTGGAAGCAGGGAAAAGGCCATGGTTGTCCTTTCGAGGACCCTTTATACTGCAAAATTCCAAGATGAAGCGGTGGTGGAGAAAGGCGGCATATGAAGCGGTGATGGAGAAGAGCGGCAACAAATCAGAGCTAGGTTTAGTGGAGAGCATCCAAATGACGTTTGAAAGCCAAGTCTTTATCAATTGAATGCAGAACGACGTCGTTTAGATGTACAGGTGGCAACAAAAAAAAACGGAAAAGCAGACAAAGACCGAATAAGACAAGATAGTCAACTTCAATTTGCGTAAATAATACTATGCAGAGGAAATTGAAGATATGGATTGATCTTGTAATATTTTTTTATACTCTGAGCTTGAAGTATCCCTTCTTTCAGTTTGTAATTTGTATATTTTTTTGGACTGGACTTCGAATATTCTTAATACGATCGTCTGTTTCATAATTATAAGTTAATATTTTGTATGAAATACTACCTCCGTCCCATAAAAATTGTCTACATTTTACATTTCACGCAGATTAAGAAACTCAATTAATGTGTTGTGTTTTAGTAGTAATAGACATATATATACCCTCATCTTATAATTAATGTTTGCTTTGGAATATGAAGTGAACATACAACAATAAATGTAAGGCTATGGGTATGTTTGAAAAAATTATTAAATGATGTATTGGTTTTCTAAATGGACACTTTTTATGAGACAAAACTTTTTTCAAATGTGGACACTTTTTATGGGACGGAGGTAGTATATCTTTACCCCTTTTTTGACGTTTGTAAAAATTGTCATTATAAAAACACTCGCATCAGATACTTTTAACGAAATCTTTATTTTACAGTTTTAATACTCGTTTTATTAGCTTACATAATCTCTATACAGAATGAAATATATCAGATTCTCTATTTTACATAATGAAGTAGATATAAAAAAAAATTACAGAATCTGTAAGAATACTGTAGATGTAAAGAAAATTTTACAGAATCTGAACTTTACAGTCAAAAATAGAGTATCTGCTTCAGTGTGTTTTTTTTTTTTTTTTTTTTTTGTTGAAATCTCTAAAATATAGTTTTTAAGGGATTTACAGTATCTACTGCAAGCTCTAAGTTATGTTTGAACTTATTAAATCTGTATGCATGTCTTAAACTTACCAGTGCATTTTATCTAACCTGTTTGTGTACAATATTTTATTAAGGCGAGTTCTATTGGCACTATCATTTTACTATTGACACTATCATTTTACTATTGACACCCTTTTTTCTCATTTATTTTTTCACACCACTAAATCACTTTTTGGCACCTCGTTACGCGCGTCAGAGCCACTGACGTTTTGTTTCGCTCACAACGTCAGTGGGTCTGACGTTTTATCAATGACACATTTATAACTGTAAAATCAGTGTCACTGAGTTTGGATTGAAAACCGTCAGTTTCAAAGTGACGTCCGTACCGCAAACGGCCGTCTGTTCCACTGACGTTATGCTGTTCAAAATAATAAAAATATTCAATATGGTGCCAAGAGTTATTTATATGGTGTCGAAAATAATTGTGGTGCCGTGAGTATTTTCGTGGTATCGATAGAATCCACATTTATTAAAAATGGCGTGCTGCATTTCAAGCTTTGGAATAATCCAAATATTAATCTAATAAGTAATTTGTGCAAAACATATTTTTGATCCAAGTGATATATAGCAATATCATCTAACTATACACTTAGATTTTCACGTTAATTAATTTAGTTTTTCCGCCTAATTTGATTATTTAACCTAAGACCTGTTTAACCTTGTTTTATATAAAGTATATTATAAGATATTAAGTGGTTTTGTAACAGTTTTTGAAAACTAGTTTCATATCAAAAAATTGTTTAAAAACCACAACATTCTATTCACCCGTCTAGAGTGTTTCTTACGTATATCGATCCAACATTTGGTATCAGAGCCAAGTCACTAGCTGATCATGCTCCGTATGATTGTGATCAACCCCGGCCCTTGTCTTAAGTGTTTAACTGATTTTATTCTTCCTTTCTGTGTTTGCAATCACATATCTATGATTTTCGTATAACATTATTTGTTTATAACAAGTGTTGTGATTTGAAACAATATGTACACATCATACTGCCCTATTTGTCACATCTAACTGTTTTATAAAATAATCTATGTGATATAAGTTTTTTGTGAGTTGGTATTTTTGCAGAAAGTGCTAACTCAATCAGATTAAATACGATAACTTGCCTTATTATGGATCGATCTCAAGAAGTATTTTCACCTAATAGTGACATTGGACCAAGTAGTTGTGATCAACAATCATGGAAGCTCTTTCAACAACACTAAGTCCCCCACTAAGAGCTCGGATCATGTATTTGCTCTTGGAGTTTGGGTTTCTAAGCATTCGGACAATGAATCAAAATGTTCTGAATCTAATTCCGAATACAGCTCCGACTCAGAATCTAAGGTATCATCATCTAGTGTTATAGAGTTGCGTGAACAATGTGAACATTTAAAGTCAACTCTAAAACTTAAAGATCAATCGATTAGTGATCTTAGAGAACAACACAACGAAGGAATCATTTCCCTAATCAACACTTTAAGTAATTACAGCTAAAGCACCAAGACATTTATATACTGTGAAAAAGAAAGTTGCTTCATTAAAACAAGTCAATTCTAGACTTGAAGAGCATTGTTCTGAGCTCAAAAAGAGATCCACTTCAATCATAGAATCTAAGGGTAAGGAATTTCTTTGTAAATATTCTAAGGCATTTGTTTGCAACATCCAGAAATCATCAAAGTGCTCATACATCAAAGATCTATCGAATAATCAAACACTTGAAGACTGAGCTGTTGATCATAATCTTATTAATCCAGATCAAGGCTCAAAAGCAGAATCACATGTTTGATTCAACACCAACTTTGTTTTCAACAAAGGGTTTCTGGATAGTGAAGCATCTTTTGAGGTGTGAAGGACTGTTGTAGTAGCTGAATCAGAGGGTTTCTGAGAATGAGTAGTGTTTGTGTTGTGGAGCTGTTGAAGATGCAATCCTACCCTCGAAGAAATAGTGGAACATGCTTAGTGAAGCAGCATTCCTACCTGCCAAGGATTAAGTGTTCAGATTATGAAGTTGTAGTTATTCGTCTAGGATAATCATCATGATCTGTTGTATCTTGTAACTGTACCTCAAAAACAATAGTGAATTCCACCAACATAACAGGAGAATAATGGATATATGTATTCTGGCCTTGATGACTTTTGGGAATAGCTTTGTACTGAGGTCTCTATGTTGGATTCAGTGGGGTAATCAAGATTCTGATGTCTTTTGGGAACAGCTTTGTATTGAGGTCTCTATTGACCTTTGTACAAAGGCCTCTATCGAGCTCTCCGTTGAGATCTTTGCTGAGACCACTGTTGAGTATTGACCTTTGGAACTTTGTTGTACCTTGTTGCTCCAACAGAAGCTGCAGGAATATCCATGTCCTCATCAGTAGGGAGCAGTCTGTCTTTCTCTCTGAGATAGTTATTACTAGAATGATTAACATTCTTTGGTTTCACATTATTGTTCTTGGGATATTTCTTGTTCTTATCTGACTTGTGATCAACTCTCTAAGGTCCAGCAGATCTGGTAGTAGATTTGTTACATTTCTTAGAAGGACAAGCAGACCTATCAGTAGGTTTAGCATTTTTGGTAGGTGCTGGTGACTTTCTAGGATTTGGTTTTCTGTGTTGATCTATTCTCAACAAGATTTGTTGGTTCAGCAGTCCTATCAGAAACATGCCTTTGCTCACTTACGAATTAAGACCAAGTTTGGTGCTAGGTTCAGCAGCATCATTGCTAGGCCCTGCCTTGGATGATTGTTAAGTGTCAAAACCTAAGCCATTCCTGTCTCCATAGGGCTTTCTAGATTTATATATGGCTGAGGAACTTGAATTTTCCATGGACGCAGCTGCTAGCAGTTGGCACAGCTGGCCTCTGCTGAGTCCTGTCAGCTTCATGTTCAGCAACCATATGACTAAACTTGAGAATATTCGATTTAGCATTCAATCTTTGAATTTTTGCCTTACATGACTATCTTTCAGCCTTAAATAACTCTCTTTCAACCTTTACAACCTCACAGCTAGGTTGTATATCCATTAAATGCTTGAGAAGGCCATCAAGAGTTTCACATACCTCAGAATTTCTAGGATTTGAACCTGCAGTAGATGAACATGTACAAGATGCAGAAGAGTATTTGTATACAAATTGTAATACCTTATTTCTCTTCCTCCGTGTGTGCCATTAAAGCAGTGTCATCAGATTCTGCTCCAGAAAGTGCTATTTCACTTTCTACATTCTCACTATCTGAATCTTCAGCTTTGAGTTCTTTTCTGGTTGCTCTTCTTGGAGTTCTCCTATTCAGCAGGTCATGACAGTCAGCTTTAAAATGTCCTGGCTTTTTGCAGTGATAACAGAGATATTCATTCTCTTTCTTTGGCTCTTCTTTTTTCTTGTATTTGTCATCTCTAGTGTACTTCTTTGATGACCGGCCACGTTTGTATTGTTCAGAGATATTCTTGAATCTCTTAGCGAGTAGAGATATATGTTCCTGAATCTCATCAAGTTCTTCAGCAATCATGTTGATTCTTGAATAACTGTTTTTAGCAGGGAGTGCTGATGTTTTTTGGTGCCTCTTCCATGTCTTCTTGGCGGTTGCTTCTCTGAATTAATAGGCTTTCAGGTAAGAAAAAGTTGAATCGTATCCTCTATCCTGAGATTCCTTGATTCTTCCATTAATGTGACCTTCATTCTCCAACTGGATGGCAATGAGGTCAAGACTTTGGCATTTATATCCTTTCTTGTGTAGTTGATTCCAAGTAGTGCTAGTTCATCAAGTATGGCATTGAATCTGGTTCAAGCTTATCAATAGGCTCCTCTGACTTCATCTTGAAGCCTTCAAATTTTTGCTTGGAAATTGTGAGCTGGAATGATTGTTACTTTTAGTTTCTCCCAGATTTCTTTGGCAGTGTTTCATTCCTTGACTTTCAGATACATATTGGTGTCCAAAGTTCTTAAGACAATGTCCACATCAACATTATCAAGATTTTCTCTCGTTTTGTCATCAGAAGACCATTTGTCTTTGGGCTTTTGAACTTTGATCTGTGTTTCATCAGGTTGTGACTGCCTTTCCATGATCTAAATCGGGCCATCTATATGGACATCAGGCATGTCTTCATGTGTAGCAGCTAGATATGCCTGCAATCATCGTTTATACTCATCAAAATGGTCCATGGTGAACATAAGTAGCTTACCAATGTACTGCTGTGATTCCATGATGCAAGTTTTGAAAAAATTTTGGAAGAGAACTTGAAAAGGTTTTCAAAAGAACAACAAGAGAGAATCTCTTCAGAACAGAAGCTATGTCCGATACCAATTGTTGGTCCCTATAAAGGCTTGGGTCAAGTTTAGAAGGGGGGAGGGGAATAAACTTAATACTCAAAATCTTTTTCTAGAGTTAAGATAACCCTGCTTAGTGAATGGTCTGCTGACTATTCCCTTTACTGAGTTATATGCAGCGGATAAATTAAAGCCTTTAAATTGTTGTTCTTTAAAACTTGATGTGCTAAATTTAGAACTCAACAGTGTGCTCGAGTGTTTAAGCAAAGTTGGTAAGGATGCAGTTATGTGATATAGAACTGGAAAGTACATTGCAGTAAAGTAAATGCAGAAAAGTAAAACACAAAGTTTATAGTGGTTCAGGGTAGTGTAATCCCTTAGTCCACTCTTCTCCTGTGATGTTGGAGGAATTTAAAAATGATCTTGAAGTACAGTTACAAGATAGAAAAGTAAAGATGATTGTCCTTGACTGATCACTACATCTCCACAATCTGAACACTTAGATAATAGGTAAAATTGTAGCTTCTCCAAGATGTTCCACTGATCATTCAAGGGTAGAATTTCCTCTTCACCGGCTCCACCAAACACATCTTTATCATAGATATTTCTGCACCAGCTGCACTCAACTATCCTTCACACCACAACAGATGTTTCACAGTCCAGGAAACCTTTGTTAAAAACAAATAGGGTTGAATCTAGAAAGTGATTCAGCTTAGGATCTTCAAGTGTTTGAATTATGCAATGATAGCTCAGCAGATGATGGAATGACTTAGTCGAAAACTTGATTTCTCAATTTCTCAAAATGCGTTGACAATTCAATGTTCTTCGTGTTTGATCCTTGATGCTAAGTCTTCTATTTATAGTTGCATGTCCAACGTTTGAATTTTGAATTCCTTAAATGTTTCTTGGATTTTTCTGAATGTACCCCCGACATGCTCTGCTCCACCATTGTTGTCAGATGTCAGTATCCTCCTGGCATGTCAGAATGTCAACCAATCAGAATGATCAAATTTAGGCGGTCCCTAAATTCTTGTAACAGTCATTTAAACTCCATCGTTGATTACCTTCTTGATCTAATGGTTCACATACATTATTTTAGATATCCTTGCTCTCCAAGAATCATTTGTAACGTTCAAATTCTTCAAGAAATGATTCAGTAATTTAGTTGACTTGGTTTACTGAATAATACTCAGCTATGTTGACTTTATGGCTTCTCAGCAGATAGCTGACTCTTGTCAGAACTCAGCCGCTCTTCGATTCTCAGCTAAGTTGCTAGATATCATCTGATCTTAATTTGTGAGATCAGAGTACACAAAATTTAAAAACATAATTGAGGTCTTTCTATCACTTTTGCTTTACATATCAAACTTTCAATACAAGGTCTATAAAGTCAGTCCAGGCGATCATAGACATACATGAATTCTAACTTTGTAGCCTCGGTTTAGTCTTCACTACTGAGTTTTAAACCTCAGCCTTCAGTCCTCAAAATGAGTTTGAACCCTTATCCTTCATTACTGAGTTTGAACCCTCAGCCTTCAGCTCAGCACCCTAGACTCCTGTAAAACCTATCAGCAGTCTATTACAATCCTTGTCTGATTGAACCCATACAAAAATCAGACTCTAATAAACATATACATTTAGCTCTCGACATCTTTTAGCTTATCACTATAACAGCTAGTTCTAGCACTCACCAATAAGGTAACATCATCAAAACCAAAATCAAAATTAATATTTCTAACAAGCAGGTTAGCAGACCTATCAGAGTCTCTTCCTTCTTGCTTAGAAATATTTTCCAGGTGTATCTTGAGTAATCATCCACTGCCACAAGTATGTATTTCCTTCCACTAATGCTTTTCTGTGTAACTAGTCTAAATAAGTGCATGTGTAGTAACTTAAGAGTTATCTTGGTTGACTGTGTTGAACCATACTTGAAACTTGATTTTATCTTCTTCCCCTTCGGACAAGAGTCACAAATACTCTCATTTTTGTAAGTAACTTTAGGTAGTCCTTCAACAAGCTCTAGCTTTGACAACTAGTTGATAGTCTTGAAATTTAGATGATTCAACTTCGTGTGCCACATCCAGCTGACTTTTGATTTTAGAAGCACAATCAGACAAGTCTCTGAAACAACTGTTGACCAACCAATTATGTACATTGTTAGAAATTATTTTGTTTTGATGATGAGTGCCAGATTAGAGGTTATAGTGAAAAGCAAAATGATGTCTAGAGCTGAATGTATAGGTTTTATTAGAGTTTGATATTGTATAAGTTAATCAAACAAGCACTGTAATATAAATCATATAGGCTTAGTGGATTCTAGGTTTCATGTGTTGAGTGAAGGCTGAGGGATTAAACTCAGTAGAGAAGGTCGAGGGTTCGAACTTAATTCTGAAGGCTGAAGGCTGAGGTTTCAAACTCAATTATGAAGACTAATCCCCGGCTATAAAGTTAGAATTTAGGTAAGTTTGTGATGGCCTGGACTTTCTTTATAGACCTTGTATTGAAGGTTTTAGATTCAATAAAAAAAAATGTGACGAAGGATCTCAATTGCTTTGAAATATGGTGTACTCTAATCTCACAAATAAAGATCATATGAAAATCTAGACAACTAGGTTGAATATTGTAGAGCTGTTGAGTTGATACAAGAGTTAGTTGTCTGCTAAGAACATACAAAAGTCAGTAGAGCTGAGTATTTAAGCAAGACATAGCATGTTCTACATGCTGAAATATTATTAGGATTATTCATCGAGTTTAAGGATATTTGGAAGATATTCTAAGGACAAATTTGATGATAAGGATCAATAATAACTTTCGATCGGGTCAATCAATGGATAATTTTAAATGACTATTACAATGATTTCAGGACCACCTTAATTGGTGCAATCTCATTGGTTGACAGCCAATCATGTCAGGAGGACATGACACGATGACACGCACACGCACACGTACGCACACGTACACATACACATGATAATGGATGGGAGAATGGCATAGGGATATTCATAAAAATCCAAGAAACGGCTACAAGGATTCAATTTGTGAACATTGGATGCCCATAAATAGATGAATTTGCAACCAAAAGAACCACCATTTGATTACTGAAACTTGAGCTATAAAGTTTATTATGCCAAATCCTTATTCTCTCTCAATCTGCTGAGCATTGATTGCAACATCTAGAAATCTTCAATGTGTTAAATTCTTCCAAGATCAATCCAAAAATCAAACATGTAGACTAAGATGTTGATCATATTTACATATCCAGATCAAGGCTCAGTAGCATAATCACTTACTTGATTCTAACCTCAACTTTGTTTTCAACAAAGATTTTCTGGACAATGAAGCGTTTCTTGAGGTGTGAAAGACTGTTGTAGCAACTGAATCAGAAGGATCTGGGAAGAAGCTATGATTGTGTGGTAGAGCTATTGTAAAGACAATCCTACCCTCGAAGGAACAGTGGAATAGACTTAATGACTCAGCAATCTTACCTGCCAAGGACTAAGTATTCAGATTGTGAAGTTGTTGTTGTCAATCAAGGACAATCATCATGATCTGTTGTATCTTGTAACTGTACCTATAAAAAAATAGTGAATTCCTCCACTATCACGGGAGAAGAGTGGACTAATGGATTACACCACCCTGAACCACTATAAACCTTGTGTTTTATTTCTACATTTACTTTCTGAAATTTACTTTCAATACTTATCACATAATCTACTTGCTTACCAATTATTTTTAACCACAAAGCACTCATGGGTCTAAAACACTCAGCTCATACAGTTTTAAAAAACAACATCATAAAGGCTTGTATTATATCCACTATATATAACTCAGCAAACCAGAATAGTTAGCATACCATTCACTCAGCTGAGTTATAGAACTCAAGAAAACGTTTTTTAAGTGTCAAGTTTATTCTCCCCCCCCAAACTTGACCAAAGCCTTTCCAAGGGATCAACAATTGGTATCATAGCAGATCTTCTGTTCTCAAGAGATATCTTGTTGTTTTTTCTGAAAATATTTCTCTCGAGCAGATATTTTTCAAAGTTTTGCGTCATAGAGTCATAGCAATATATTGGTAAGCTGCTTATATGCTCCAAGAATCGGTTTGATGAGTACAGACAACGTTTGCAGACATGCTTAGTAGCAACTCATGTAGAGATGCTGGATGTGCTCACTGATGGACTTATCAAGATCACATTGCTGATGAAAGAAAGAGAGCTAACATGGATAATGTTGTGTTAGATATCATCCTCGGAACCTTAAACAGCAACGTGTATCTCAAAATCAAGGACTGCAACACAACAAAGAAGATATGGGAAAAGTTGAAGCTAGTTTGTGAAGGCTCATACTCAATCAATGAAAACAAGCTTAATGTGGCTAAACAGAAGTTTTAGGGCTTCAAGATGAAATCTAATGAAACTGTGGATCGATGGAGACTAGATTTAATGTTGTTATTTATGAGCTAGCACTTTTGGGAATTGTCTACAACAAGAAAGAGGTCAATGTCAAAGTCTTGAAAGCTTTACCATTCAGTTGGAAGATGAAACTTACAAGTGTGGAGGAGTCCAGAAATATCAAGAGAGAGGACACCTTCAAATTGTTCTCTGGTCTTAAAGCTTATGAATTCAGAGAATCTACCTCCAAAAAGGATGAAGTTCCAAAGACTACAACATTGGCAGTTGAGTCTTAAACACAATCAACAAGCTGCCCTGTTGACAGTCTAAATGAGTTAGAGGGACAAATGTCTCTGCTGGCAAAAAGGTTTAAGAAGATATCTTAACAAGTCAGAGGTGGACAATCTTCCAAGAAATATACCAAGGATGTCATACACAAGAAGAATGAGCAACCCAAGAAAGAAAATGAATATCTTTGCTATCACTGCAAGAGGCCTGGTCATTTCAAAGCAGACTGTCCCGATCTGGTGAACAAGAAAGCTAACAAAGCACCAGAAAGAAGAAGAGGTGGAAGAAAAGATTTGAGATCTGAAGACTCTTTTGATGATGATATGGAGAATGAAAGAGCTTTATATAGAGCAGTATCTGATGACTTCGCTCTCATGGCACACATGGAAAATGCAACTGAGATACTGAAATATGTATCTAGATATTCATTTGCATCAAGTGTATGTTCTTCCACTGCAGGTTCTAGTCCTAGGAACTCAGAATTATATGACACTCTTGATGGCCTCCTCAAGCAATTTATGGAAATATAGTCTAGTTATGAGAGTGTGAAGGCTGAGAGAGAATCATTTAAAGCTGAGCTTCAGATATTAACTACGGAACTGAATATTCTCAAGTCTAACAATATAGAAAACGAGTACCGGAATTGGTCCTAAGTTCGTTATTGAGCAAAGGCCCATGCATGTATATAGTATCATTAAATTAAAATATGTCTGTCCAAGGTAGGGATGACAGGATTTGAACCCGTGACATTTTTTACCTTTACCCAAGCCGCGCTACATCCCTTTCAATTGATCTATAGTGGTCATCCGCCCTCCGACGAGTGGCGTACGCACCTCGTTCTCGTGAGCTAGGTTTCAAAAAATAGATAAGGTAGGTGGATCAGTTCGGTCTCAGAGACCGCCGAGTAGTCATAGGTAAGTAGCAGCTATCTCCTTTTTCTTCGCTCTTCCAGAACCGGTATAGAAATGGGTGCTTTTTTTACGTTGTTTACCTTAGCTCGGAAACACCCAGTGCTGACCAAACTGAGAGACACGAAAGCGCAGATAACGCCAGTTGCCTCAAAAATATGTTGAACAAACTAGACCCGCTGAGAATAAATCAGCTATGAAAAAATCAGAATTCTAAAAGGTCAACTACACATGCTAAGAATGCTAGACCTATTGAGAGGTCAGTTGGACCTTCTAGGACTATAACAGATCTACTGCAAGATTTATGGACCACGGAAAGTTGATCCTAGATCATCAGAGAACAAGAAACATTCAATCAACAATGCTAAATCCAAGAATGTAAATCATTCAAGGAGTAACAAACTCATGGGGGAAAGACAGATTGTTCCCTTCTAATGATGTTTGGAATGAACATGCATCCAATGTTTAAGCATCAAGATATAACAAAGCTGCTAACACTAAGCCTCAGCACAAAGTTGTTTCTAATAGACATCGTATATTTGGATACACTGCAGCATCTAAGACAGTATAAGATGCATAAGTTTGCACCAAATGGCCAGAAAGCATATGTGAAGAAGCCAGAGCCTAATGTAAGAAGATACATGGTTGTTAACTTCATATATGAAGAAAAGTTCAATCATGTAAGGAGAGACCAATGGGTTATGGTCCAAGGATTGTTACCCCAAAACTCCATCTTCCTCACCACATCACATTTTGGACTTGCGGGCAACTTCACCATAGGGCTCCTCTAGCCCTAAGAGAGCACTAGTTTAGCACTCAATCTTTGTAATATTGGATTATCATCATTGTATTTACTTGGAGGCTTGATTAGAGACACTACTTTATTGTATCAACTCTTGAAGTTTTTGTGATAATAATTTTACTTAGGGGTGAACAAAAAATCACAACCCGACCCAATCCGACCTACTTTAACCTAACTCAACCCGCAATTGCGGGTTGAGCACTAGTTTAACACTCAATCTTTGTAATATTGGATTGTCATCATTGTATTTACTTGGAGGCTTGATTAGAGACACTACTTCATTGTATCAACTCTTGAAGTTTTTGTGATAATAGTTTTACTTAGGGGTGAACAAAAAAATCACAACCCGACCCAATTCGACATGCTTTAACATAACTCAACCGCAATTGCGGGTTAAAAATGGATTTGGGTTGATTATGGTTTAATATATTTTGACCCGCATTTCATGGGTTCAGCATAAGTTGTACCATAAAAAACTTATTTGAATCCAACTCAACCTATTTATATATGGCGACAAACTAGAATTACTAGACAATGAAAAGTGGAACGATTTTTTTAGCTTTATCAACTTTCAAGATAGACATTTAAACAAAACATTATAACCTGTTTTCCGTGCATGGTAAAATGAACGATCTAAGAAAGTAAAAGTACTACAAGTCTACAAAATGAATAACCATTTTTAGCCATATTTTTTCACTATCAAAACCCCAATTCATACATAAACAAAGTTCAATATTTTCTTCAATGTTGATATAAGTATGCTATATGCATTTATTTAGGAAAAATTAGTTTATAGTCCACTTTTTCCCTCTTAATTAAGTGCTAATCCAGCTTCAATTTTTTAGTTGCATTAAGGACAAATAAATTCCATCGGACGAATATACCCATATTTACTTAGAAATGCTTACAGGGTTGAAACCACTTCTCGACTTGCTCAATGGCGGATTGACAATTTGGCCTCTTGCACTTACCGCAAGTCCGATCCTTTCAAGATCGGCATCTGGAATTGGTGATTCTTCCTATCTACTGCTCTCTTTTCTTTTCTTTTTACTTTTTTTTCCTTCATAATTTAACTACTCTGTTTTTTTTGTTCCACCTCCCCAAACATGGAAAAGGAAATATGGGCATTAATACCTGGTTTTTGGATATTAGAATTTGATCTTTTTCTTAATAAAAGCGTTAATAGGATTTGATTTTAGTAACCCTTTTGTTAACACTGATGAAAACTGAAAGATTGGAAGAGATCAAGAAATTGAATCTTCTTGACTCAAACTTGATTGATTTTATTTTTTTCACTAACGAAATGATCGGCGGAAATAACTTGTGATTATCTTGTTTCTTTGTGGAAGATCAATCATTGGTTACTTTGAAATTAGAGTTGACATCTTTTGATTAAGAATAAATAGGGTTAAATTGAGAATAATTGTGTGAAATTTTCATGTTTGTGAGCTGAAGGCATTTAGCTTTAGAGAAGAATCGAACAATGTCAATTGCGAGATTAATTATTTCACTGGATCGATATTTGATTTTGGATGTCATACAATTTACTTTTGCCAGGCATATGCTAGCAGCAACTACAATTTTCCATACTCTTCGGTAATGGTTCTTCCTCTTCGGTTTCGGAGATTGATGAGCAAGATCAAGAAGAAGTGGCTATGTGTTTGATGATGTTATCTAAGGATTCTAGTAACTGGGGTGGGGTGAATTCAGTTGTAGAATCTTCTAACAATCAATCTAATGTTTTAAAAACTAAATCATCTTCTATTGAGACGAAAATTGCTCGAAATCCCGTCTTTGTTCAAGTTGTTACTCCAGAAGCTAATAAAATGGATAGTGAAGTAGAGGTTAATAAGCAAGAAAGCTCTGATTCAGGTTACTATTTGGATGAATGTGTTGAAAAAGGCGAATCGGATACGTCTTTCGAAGGATTTTTGAAGAATGCAGCTATTTATGAAGCCAAGAAGAAGTGGCCTAATGTGATTGAACCCAAGAACAAGAAGAGGCCTAAAGGAAATAATCCTAAAGAAAAAGTAGTATCGAAACATGCTCCGAAAAGAAGTAAATATGAGCGCTTGAATTGTAAGAAGACATTCAGTTCATATCAAGGACTTGGGGGACATAGACCTTGCAACAAAAAACCGAAAGGAGAGTCCTTTTGAGCCTGATACTGTGTACTGATACTGATACTGATAATGTGTGCCTTAATGCAATAGATAGGCCTTGTTCATAGGCTTACTGTGTGCCTTTCCGTGCTGAGGTTTTTGATCTACATTGTATCATCATGTAATAGATAGGCCTAGTTCATAGGCTTACTGAACTTGTAATTCAGCACCTTGTGAATTCCAGGCATGATAATTTAGTTCTTTGAACTTGAATATCCTTCTTATAATTTGGCTGATAGTTCAGACTTGTATTGATCTTCTAAGTATTACCTTTTAGCCTGATGTACCTATTGTACTAAATCTATAGTCTAATGTACTTGCAATTAATATGCCAAGTTTGTTAACAGTCTGCTGGAATGTTCTACTGCATATTCTTGTATAATCTGACTGTTGTATTGATTTGTAGCACATCTTAATTTGTATGTGAACTGTTGTACCTGAACATTGATTTTATTTGTAATCGTCTAGTTCGTCCTTTGTTTACATCAGTTGGTGTTCATCTGATTTTATATTATTTATACACATATCCTGAACTGAACATGTATGTTATAAACACCACTCCTTAATCAAGTTAATCTATGTTATTCCTTTTATCAATCAAAACCACATAAACTTGACATAGGCTTAATAGTTAATCACTTGAATTAAGCCTTAAATGAGCCTTATATGTGTGCCTTGAAGTAGTCACTTGAATTAAGCCTTAAATGAGCCTGATATTGTATGCCTTATATGATACTGTTAGTGATATTGTATGGCTTATATGAGTCTTATATGAGCCAGATATGATATTGTGTCCCTTGAATTAAGCCTTAAATGAGCCTTATATGAGCCAGATATGTGTGCCTTGAAGTTGTCACTTGAATTAAGCCTGATACTGTTTACTGATACTGATACGGATACTGTTTACTGATACTGATACCGTGTTAGTGTAAATGCAACGGTTAAATTCGGCTTTCAAATACTACGTCGAAAAAGTATCAAATGAGGTCTCAAAATGAAGATAAAAAAATATGAACTTTGGTGAAACAATTTTGATGATCGGTGTTCTAAATCAAATGTTACGGTCGTTTATAAGAAAAACGCTCCGGTTAATGCAAATATTTTTTCGGCTTTCAAAATTTACGTCGGAAGGGTATCGTATTTGGGCTCAAATTGAAGAGCAAAAAAAAATGAATTTTGGTGAAAAAATTTCGATGATCGGAGTAATGAATCAAAATTTACGGATGTATGAAAAAAAAAAAAAAAAGAACAAACCTGAAGCAGCGGAAGAATGCATATGCGCGCGTCCCTTTAATAAAAGAGGTAATTTTGTTCGTCTGAAATTGTTTGTCCATTTTGCAAGTAAAAAAGGAGTGTGTCCTATTTATTCATTTTGTAATCTTTTTTGTCCTTTTCCCTCAATCTCTCTATATTCTATTACTTGGTTTATAAATGTTGAATATTTTCTTCTCTCTAATAAGTAAACAATCGGAAATGATTACCGAATCAATTAATCAGCACTAAGAGCGTTAAAACCTATTGTCATGCTAACCCGCACCCAACAAAACCCGCACATGTGGGTTGAACTTTAAATTAGGTTAAATATAATTTTAAATTTTTATAACCCGCAACATAAAGATTGGGTATGAGTTTTTATGAAACCTGCACGACTCAAATCATGTTCACTCTAGTTTTACTTGTCTAAGAGTATGATTTCTCTGATTTTATTCTATATTGCTTTTATTGTTGATATATCTAAGAACCTCACTTGATATCTAGGGTTTCATAGCCATGTTTGGCTAAGCCTTTGCTTAGCCAAGATGATGTTTAAGTAAGATTGTTTATCTCTTGTGGTGATGTGAAAGACATGTTTTGCTTATTAGGTTCTTGCTTGACTAATTTTCCGTACTTATGATTGTTGTTAGTTAGTGTTAGATTCGCGACCTAACACTAGTACACACACACGGGTTGAGATTTACCCGGTAATATTTGTTGGGAAAAGGGGTAAGGAGACCAATAGTTATATCCGAATTGGTGACGTGATGTCGGACTGCTAAGTGATGTTTGTATCTTGTCTACGCAACCATAGAGTTTCATCGTGTTTATTCTGCTTGCTTGATAGCTAAAATCGAACTGGCGACACGGTGTCGGTCTGATTTGTAGGCTTGCGGATAAGCATAGTAGTAGAAGAGTATCGGCTTTAAAGGCTTGACTACTAGATTAGAGGTTTGCATCATTAACACTTACAAGAACGCCATACTAGAAGGTAGGAAGGTTAATGTCATTCCAACATGCCACAAGAGAGACACATTCAAGTTTTGTGTTATCTTGGCTAGCATTTCACTTTTATTATTTGCTTTTCTAGTCATTAATTTGACCTAAACTTATTGTCGTTGTGGCTTTAACCAAAATAATGCAGTTGCCTAGTACTTAACCTCATATCTATGTGGGATACGACCTCATATCTATGTGGGATACGACCTCGACAATAGTACGTTTTAGAAACAAAATCAAAGTACTAATTAAGTACCTTTCTGATAGAATTCGTAAACAAGTCCCAAAAAATAGGAGTGAAAAATAAATTGATGCTGATGAAGCAAACCTGGATTAACACCGCCGGAAGTTATATAAAGGTTTCAACAATTTATATATATAGATAATGACATCCATAATCTTTCATCCACCAAAGAAGAAGATGAAGAAGAAAAAAAAAGTGATATTCCTCCCTTGTTAATTCTCCCATGGACATATAAACATCAACCAAAGAACTTTAATGGTTGTTGTTTTCACAATTCAAGAAATATTCATCAACATATAAATTCACCTAGAACAACAGGAAAAACCTTGGCTCTGGTTTGACCCCTCATTTACATGATTGACAAGGGAAACCCCGTTGACAGATAACTCTGCTTTGTAAGATTCAGAATTTAAAACCTTCCTACGGACATTGCTGTAGATCTCCCTAATAACCATCTCAAAAGCCGTTTTAACGTTGGTGGAATCTAATGCAGATGTTTCCATGAAAAAGAGTCCTTCTGACTCTGCAACGCTTTTGGCTTCCTCCACACTGACAGCCCTGATGCTCTCCAGGTCACATTTATTCCCCACAAGCATCCTTGTGACACTCGTGTCGGAATGAGCTGCAATATGAATTGCTTTTTTCAGTTCAAATGTCATCAAAGGTACAACAAATGGAGAAATTATCATTTCAGGTCACTGTATGACACCTTATTTCATATCAGGTCGGGTCAGACCTGACATTTTTTTAAGTCCACCGTTGAACTTTTCCCTAGCATGTTTTTTAAGTCCACCGTTGAAATTTTCCCTAGCATGTTGAAATTTCAACATTGCTTCCCTTTTCAACATGCTAGGGGGAAATTTCAATGGGGGGGGGGGGGGGGGGGAATTTCAACGGGAGACTTAAAAAAAAATGTCAGGTCTGATCCGACCTGATATGAATACCCCCCCTACAGTGACCTGAAATGATAATTTCTCCAACAAATGACTGAAAGACCATTTATACAAATTACATAGATTAAAAATGTTTATCAGTGTCACTGAAATCAGACAATGAAATAACATGTTACCCTCTGATTATCAAAGTAAAAAAACACATAATAAACACTCAGCATATGGACTATGGAAGCATCATGTCTATACAGAAAGGATAAGCCGTTTAGGCAGTCTTAGTATATAACTTTTATACAAAGTAGTTTGCACGGCTTCAACCCTTATGACCTTTGACAAAAACACACTTTGGCAGTGAATCTTGCTACATAATGAACTCGATAATTTGCACGTAAAAGAAGAAAGATGCAGTATGAAAGGCAGAAAATGCATCTAAGCATAAGAAACTATATCATCGAAAACTCTCCATCAACTTTTTTAGGAAATGGGAAGTCATTGTTCCACATGAACATAAACATCGATGTCTATGCTAAAAGAAGGGGAAATTCTTGTATGAAGAGTCACTATTGTACCACGTCACTGGATGAGTGACATTTGTGCAAAAAAATATAACATGTTTTCTCCTTTTATACAAAGGGCGCCCATTTAGCAGTTCGATGGTACAATAGAGACTCCTTACCAAAGAGTCTCAAGAACAGGGTATATAAATCTATACACAAGATGATGTTAATGGTAGTGAATGAGAGCATCATAGAAAAACAATAATTCAGCAATGCCTAAACAATGGCAGACTCCAATTTTCAATCACCACCTTATCGCCTTCGGCATTTTTCATTTCTATTTTTGGTTTGTCATGGTTTGTTTAGTTTTTTATTTCCTTTTTTCTGGGGGGGGGGGGGGGGGGTGGATGGGGAGAAAAAAATCATAATTACAAATACCGCTATAGGTTCTGTATATTAACATCTAAAATTTCTTAATATGCATATCAACACATGGAAACAAATATGAAGACTAGAAGATTTTCCAAAGGATTGTCTATGTTTCAAATATGATCTGTTTTTATATTCATACAGGTCTTCAATAAAATCCCGATCACTGCCATAATCAGCCATCTGTAATGCAAGAATCCTACAAATCATAAGAAGTCACTAGCACAGATGTCAATGGATTCTTTGACCTATCATTTTTCTCAGAAAGATTTGACTTTAAAAAACTGTGTGAAACCTTAAGTAACAATCATACCTCAACAACAAATTCACAGACTGATTTGATTTACTGATGAAAAGCATCAACATTCGAAACAAATATATGGGCAACCCCTTCTTCCTCCTAGCACTAACATTAACTCCTAGGAATTCTCAGCCTTTCATGAAGGATGAGTGATCCAATAAACTTCCAATACTAATTATACAGTATGGAATCAAATTCCAAGTAAAAGATGATAAATATAAGAAAATCACAAAAGGAGATGTATATTACATATCACTTCTTTGATTCCTCTTAGGTGAAAGTAAGGCAGAAAAACAAACCTAGGATGTATAAGATTTTGGTTTCTCCATGACAGAGACTCATCTGAAGCAACCATGCAATTTCATATACTAAGTAAAGGTTAAAAACCTCAAATCATAAGGAACAAATCAATCTTGTAACCCTTGGGTGGACAAACGTAAACTTGAAGGCAATTGACTTTACGAACTCTATATCGTCTTTATGACACATATGATTCTTACAAGAATCATAGGTCATTTAGATGATGTCAATGATTTGACATTTTCTGACTTTGAGTGAATATGCGCTAAAACCATTGTAGCTATTTTTCATAATCGCACAAAAACACACATTGTGAAAGAAGCTTTCTGAACACTAGCCATTGTCACAACTAAATGAAGGTTGGGAGTCTGTCAATGTCCCTTCCACCATGGCATTTTTTTTCTCTCTCCTCCCTCGATACAGCCTCTCGGATTCTTCATCCTTGTACAAAGCCATATCCTTTTTTTTTTTTTGTAGAAATCATATCTTAATTGGTTCACTAGTAAAAGAAAAGAAGAGACAAATCAATTTTGAGACTAAAGAGACTGTGGGAAGGCAGGGGAGGTTGTTTCCTCGTCCAAGGAAGGAGGGACGGGCCCATGTGGAGTAGGGTGGGTGCCAATGCCCCCACTGAGATCCAAATAAAAATTGTACTAATGTAAAATGATGTAATTTTGTTGCTAAAAAAGTAAAAACATTACTAATGTCCCTACTGGATCTTCAAATTTGCTCCGTTGCCCCTAGTGAGAAATATTTTTGGGTCCGCCACTACAAGGAAGTGGTCATCAAAAATACATAAGGGAAAAAAGGCTAAGCTGCTGCAATTTTTTTTTTTTAGTTTTTCTTTTCACACTCTTCTTATGTAATGGTGCAGTTTAATCCCACACAGGTGTTGAATTTGGTATAGTTGTTGAATTTGATGGTGAAATCTAATAGGTGGTTATTGAATTGGGTGGGAATGATGTATATTGATGGTAGAAATGATTCAACTTTTATTAGACCATTGGGGGTGTGGTCGGAGTAACAATAGAGGCACAACCACAACGGACGACACAACCATATTTTCTACATTTGATCATGATGTAGAACCTGTGTCACCCCTTCAGGGGCGGACACAGGATCTCGGGTAAAAGGCGCAATAAATTTTAAAGGAGAATAAAAAAATTAAGGAGGCAAACTATAAACATAGTACATATATTAAGTGCATTTTTTTCGGATCAAGGAGGCAGTTGCTCCCCTTAGTTGTTCCCCTTAGTTGTATGTAGGTCCGCCACTGACCTCATTGTGGCACAATACTCGGTTGGTTGTTTTAAAGGCCACATTAGAACATCCATCACTTAGATCTCAACCTAAATCTTTATTAACGCAGACACAAAGGAAAAATAACAAAATTATAGCTTTCGGCTAAATGAAACTATTACTAGCAATTATAAGGAAAAACCATTCTTCAGATCCTTAGGTGGACTTGGTCAAACACTGGCAAACTAAATAAAAGTTGTACATCGTGTCACTATAATACTACGGAACCCTTAGTATTGTAAATTTGAATTGACAATCTCTATATCTCTTTTCCTTTCATTCCAGTTCTATCCAAACACTGGCCCTGTTTGGATTGAAAGATTTGAAGGGATAAGAAATGATAAGATTTAGATGGATTCAAATTTTGGTGTTTGGATTGTTTTAGATTGAAAGAAAGGAAAGGAGAGCAAAAGAGGGATAAAGTTCTTTACAAATTAGCTGATCTTGTTTTCTTTCAAAACAGGTGAGAAACGGAAGGAAACAATTCATTTTTTTTAAAATTGAATTGACAATCTCTATATCTCTTTTCATTTCTCTCTAGTTCTATTCAAACACTCACTCAAAGTAGACTTCATAATCCCTCTTTCCCCCTCCTTTTTTTTCTGCTACTATCTTTTAAATCCTTCTATACAAAGGGGGACTTCACAATCCCTTATTACCCTCTCCTTTTTTTTTTTTTTTTTTATTCCACTATTTTTCATTTTCCTTTCTATCTCATTCCTTCAATAGCCTTAGATATTTTGATGTATGATCTCTACTACTATGTGATTGAGAACCCGTAGTATTGTAAAATAAAAAAGCAGCATTAGCACACCCAATCCTCAGAGTCAGATCTCACTCAACATAAACCTAAAGAAAAAATATACTACGTACAAGGCAAAGCAGTCAAAAAAAAAAAAAAAAAAAAAAGAAAGAAATACAAATTGTTTCAAAGAGAAAGAAATGGAGGAAGGGATAAATTACTTTTGAGCTCTTCAAGCCAGCGAGGAATACTATCAAAAGTGGAGCGTCTGGTAATGTCATATACCAAAAGAGCGCCAAAAGCCCCACGATAGTAAGCAGAGGTGACAGCACGAAAGCGTTCCTGGCCAGCAGTGTCCCAAATCTGGGCTTTTACTTCTTTTCCATCGATTTCAAGGCTCTGTGTCTGAAATTCCACTCCAATGGTGGCCTTAGAGTGGGGATTGAACTCGTTTCTAGCGTATCTCGACAGCAGATTTGATTTCCCAACTGCCGAATCTCCTATTATTACGATCTTGAACAGATACTCCTCTCCTTCGTCCTCTGATGAATCCATTGTGAGAAAGAGAAGAGCAGAGAAGAGAAAGAGGAGACGAGACTGAGATTGGGGAGAGAATTTTAAGCAAGAGAACGAGGTAATGATGATGATTGATGGGGAATGCGCGACTTTTTCGTTTGTTGGTCGTTTTGTGTCCTGTTGTCGGTGTCAGATCATTGACTCATTTTCTTTTCAACGAAGTTACTATTTCGCCCTCAATGATAAAGTTAAGACTTACCCCGTGACAAAGGCTTTTCTTCAGGACTCATCGCTGACTTCAATATTTTTTATTGGCTTTATTAATTTTTTTTTTTTTTTTTTGGAAGGTACTATTAATTTTTTACTGACTTCATATTTTAAACATGGGGAATGAAGGAGAATGACATAAATATTTCATCAATTAAGTAGAATGACAGTATTTTAAAATTTTTGCATAAAGGACAAAACTATTTATTCACTGTCGAAATTCACTAATTTTCAAAATTCATCATTTCATTGTCGAAATTCAATGATTTTCGGGATTCACTGTCAAAATTCACTATCGAAATTCACTGATTTCGGGATTCACGGGGGAGATTCACTGATTTTCGGGATTCACTGTTTGTCCTTCTCGTTATAAAAATTATGCAGTTGTCATTCTCCCTATAAAAAATATATAATTGTCATGTTACTTAAAAATATTTCAAATTGTGTCATTATCCCTAATTTCCTATTTAAACAAATTTATGAGCCGTTTGTTAAATCTGATGTAATATTTCGATTTTCAAGAAATGACGGGTGTATCATTTTATGAAAGGGCCAATTATTTAAAAGGACTAATTTTCAACTTATTAGGGGTAATAGGACACTCCGAAATCTTATTTAGTTATAAGGACATTCTAATTTCAAGTGGATAAAGAGGAAAAAAAAAAAAAAAAAAAAAAAAAAAAAAAAAGAAAGAAGCGCTGAAAGGGAAAGAAAAAAAAAGTCATATATTTTGGTTTTTTTTTTTTAATTCACCATATTCTAAATGTCATATATTTTGATCTAAAACTCGGATCATCATAATTTTTTCACTAAAATTCATATTTTTTCGTCTTCTTTATTCTAAAATCAATTTGATATTTTTCCGAATAAATTTCATAAAATCAATTTTTTTCTTCATAAAAATCGACGTGACGTATTGATCACCGTCATGCATTGACCACCTACCCGGATGCATTGGCCACCGGGATCCATTAACCACCCCGATGCATTCACCGCCGCGATTCATTGGCTACCATTATGTATTGACCGCCGCGATCCATTGGCAACTTTGATCAGTGACATCTCATTGTAGCGATTTATGCAATGACGTCTCATTGTAGCGATTTATGCAGTGACTTCTTATTGTAGCGATCTATGCAGTGATGTCTTATTGTATCGAATTATATACTGACGTGTTATTGTAACAATTTATGCATACCTTTGGTTGTAAAAATATGCATTTAAACCAAAAAAACAAAAGAAATACAGTTATTTTACAAAGTTATCGAAAATTTAAACCAACACTAATCAAATAAACCAACATCAATCAAATATTTAAAGATAACAAAGAAATAAAGTTACTTTACAAAGTTATCAAATGTGTGTATCAAGTTGTATATGCGGTGACATCAATATCATTGCATCAGTTATCTAATTATAAATACAGTCATCAATGTCACTGCTTCAGACATCAATGTCACTGCATAAGTCATCAATGTCACTGCAAAAGTCGCCAATGTCCCTGCATCAGACATCAATGTCACTGCATAAGTTGTCAATGTCACTGCATAAGTCGTCAATGTCACTGCATAAAACCTAACAACTGCATCAGTCAGCTCTGCTCTTGTTTTGCATTTCTCCAAATGTGGAGTTTTTAATATGGATAGAAGTACAAGTTTGGTGAAACTACAAAGACTCTTTAGTATGACTCTTGTAATGGCCACACGTTGTTTGTGCCCTTCTGATAATTGGATTCATTGTGGGATCCCTCAATTCTTTAACACGATCTTGAATGTTTAGCTTAATGTCCCTGCATCATTCATCAATGTCACTGCATCGGACATCAATGTCACTGCATCGGACATCAATGTCATGCGCATCAAGTCGTAAATCAATGTCACCGCATAAGTAAATCAATGTCATCGCATCTTAAAAAAAAAAAATCAATGTCACCGGCGTTTTTTTTTTTTTTTTTTTTTCCCGCGTTTTTTTTTTCTCAGCGCTTCATCTTTTTTTTTTTTTTTTTTTTTTCTTCCTTCCTTTTTCTTCTTTATCCACTTGAAATTAGAATGTCCTTATAACTAAATAAGTTTCCTTCTTAAAATTAGAATGTCCTTATAACTAAATAAGATTTCGGAGTGTCCTAAATTCATTAATTCTTTAACGACGGCCTTATAACTAATTTGCACTTTATGAAAACCCAATATTATATTTATTATTATTATGGATTAAAAGTATTTCAAATATATATATATATATATATATATATATATATATATATATATATACTCCCTCCCTTTTTTTAATCAATCATTTTTTGAGTTCATATAAACTAAAAATGTAATTAATGTGTTTGAAATTGTTTTTGTTAAAAGACTAACTTAGCGTTATCCTTTTGTCATTAAAATATTATATTTCCCATTTAATAGTGTGATTTGCAAGAAGTATAACCGGTTTCCCAAAATAAAATACATAATAAAAGCCTCCCATTGGGCTAAATGCAACTCCCATTGGGCATAATACTTTTATCGTGTGTGAGAGGTTAGAAATGAATGCAACGCAATACAACGGTTGTATTATAAAATTTGTCAACGCAAGGAGTAGTGTAATGCCACACGTACATTTGACTTTCTTGATGGTTCCAATTGGAAACTAATATTTTATTGATTTACATATTTTATACACATGTAAAATATAATACGTTGTTAAATTAAAGTAGGAGTAAAATTGGAAAAAAAAATAATAAATGTTGTATTGCTAATCTAAAATGATTGATAAATATAAAAAAATAAAAAAAAAAATTCAGAAAAGTGACTGTTAAAAAAAAAAAAGAGGGAATATAATGAATGGAATTTAATGTGAGAGTTATTTTTAGGAAAATAACTTCTCATTATGTGTGAGACTTTGTTAGAAAACCAAAAGGGCAGAGAAGTTCGAACTTGTCTCCTCTCAATTGGAAAGAAGGCAAAGATAGTTCCTCAATATTCTCTCATCAAGTTCTTGGTGCTTTTCAGATTCAAGTAAACAACTCGAATCGTCGTGAAGAGAGCTTTCTTTTGATATCAAAAGTTCTAGGTTTTAACAAGATATGAATTTTCGCCCTAAATTGGATTCTACAAGATTTGATCATGTTTTGGATGTTGGAAGTGTTCAATTCGTAGTTTAAATCGTTTAGAAGGCTTGACCACAATTAATTATGGTTTGATTGTTCATCAAATAGGTTTGTAGTTGAAGAATCAAGGCTTTGCTGCAGTTGCTTTGAAGATTGCTTTGGTTTTGCTTTGAATTCAAGTAAGAGGGTTTTCATGTTGAGCAATTATGATTCTATAATGGTTGGTTGAGTTTTTGTGTTGTTTTGGTGATATAATTTAAGTGTTGTTGTTGAAGTGTAATATGTTATATATGGTATGTTAAAGGTCTATTTTGCTGTTGTTTTTCTGAGTTTTTGCTGTTAAAATTGATTGAAACCATGTTGGAAATCGTTAAGTGCCGAGAAAATCATGTTCAGGGCAGTTTAAGCTTTTAGCGCGCGCCAAAAAGTGTTTAGCGACCGCTAAAAGTGAACATAACAGGTGCAGAAACACCAGAGAGCTTTTAGCCCACGACAGTAGGGTTTTAGCGTTCGCCAAAAGTGAAACAGAATGTGTCATAAAGATCAGAGAGCTTTTAGCGCGTGCCAAAAGGGGTTTAGCGCACGCTAAACTGAAACAGAAAGTTGACCAAGCTGTTGTTCACTTTTAGCAAGCGCCAAAACCCCATGTTTTGTGATTTAGGTTGTTTTGAGCCCCTGATATAGTTTTGAACGTTGCTTCTTGATCTAATAACACTATATACTCATGAACAAGCCATGATTAAACTTCTGATGCGTTTAGTTCCGGCACCGAATGGATTCTTACTAAGAGTTGAAGTTCGGGACCGTCGGAAGAGAATGCTTGGCCTTGTGCTTTGATAGATTAGCATCCATCAATGTTTGTGTATGTGCTAGGAATGTGGTGTCTAGCTGTCTAGGTGAGGGAGTATAAGTGTTAGGTGAGTTTTGCCTTGGAAACACATATGTGGCTAGTTAACAATTGATAAACATACGTAATTGTGTAGTTAAAAGCCTAAACATCATGTTATTCTTGGTAAGGCACGAGTCTATATCGTGATGTGTCATGTGGTCAGTATAAAGCGAATAACTCCGTAGGTTACTAAGACCCCAAGTACGGATGGACTTCGCCGAACACACACACTATCTGGGCTAGCCCGTGCTATTGGTGTGATCCACTAATTGGTTGAAATTGTTGCTTCGTGGTGAGTAGCACCATGCGTAGTGCCCTTGAATACCGATGTAGCAAAGCTAAGCTAAGCTAGAAACAAGTAGGATTTCATGACATGTTGATGAACATGAAGTGAACCCTAGAGTTTGAGTCGTGTTCATGAAAGATAACTTAATTAATAATATGTGAACCTTTCGTTGTAAAACTTAGTTGTTCAATAGCTTCTTGTAACGCCCCGTTCCTGGACACCGAGTCCATATCCGGAAAAGGAACGCTCGGCATATATAATATAAAATAAATTACATATTATATGTAAGTCTCTACTACGTCGTATTTAGTTTAGAAAAAATGAAAGCTAAAGACTCGATTTTTTTTTCCAACAACCAAGAATAGAAACATCCATCTAAAGATAGAAACGTAAACTTATTACAACGAAATCTCCGAGACTTAAAATGTACGAAAAGCCTCCCAATAGAATAAATAAAGGAAATGACAAAGTCTCAGGGAAAACGCATCGTATTCCAAAACCAAAAGAAACAACTAGTCTAAAATGTCATATGAAAAATAATGAATAAAAGTAAAACTCCAACGTCGGCGTCCTCAAACGTCGTCTTCGAAATCCCCATCGAATTCAGGATCTACCTGTTCATCTTCTCATCCCCAAACACACAACAAACATGCATTTGAGGTATGTACAAAGGTACTTAATAAGGGGTAAAATCTATGATTTAATTAATGATTATAACGTAAGATTCATAATTATTAGATGGTCTTTATACAACTGAGTCAATCTATGGTTCACTTGCTCATCAACATGTCATGACTATATGTTTCTAACTTAGCTTATCTTTGTTACATCCGCACTCAATGGCACTACGCATGGTGTATATCCGTCATGAGATATAACTTTGCAACCTATTAGTGGATCACACCAATAGCGACGGCTAGTCCCGATAGTGTATATGTTCGGCGAAGTCTCTCCGTACTTTGGGTCTTAGTAACCTACGGAGTTATTCACTTTTACTGACCGCCCACACATCGCGATATGAACTTGTGCCTATCCAAGAGTGACATGACGTTTAGTCTTTTACTATTCAAGTATGTATTTTATTAACCGTTAACTAGCCACCTAAGTGTTTTCAAGGCAAACCTCACCTTAACAGCTCTACTCTCTGACTTACACAGCTAGACACAACATCCTATCATATACACGGACATTGATTAATACTAACTCATCAAAGCACAAGCCCTGTCATGCCCTTCCGACGGTCCCGAACTTCAATTCTTTGGAAGAATCCATTCGGTGCCAGAACTAAACGCATCATAAACTCAATCAAGGCTTGTTCATGTTCATTTAACATTATTAGATCAAGAAACAACATTTAAAATTGGTCTTGGGGCTTAAAACATGTTAAACACCAAAAACTGGCTCAATGCGCACGCATTATTTCTGATGGGCGCACATCAGCTCTACTGGACCTCCTATGCGCCCGCATTGCACGTAATGCGCACGCACAAACAACGCTGTATCATTTTTTCTACTTTCTGGTTAGGCAATGCACCCGCATTACATCCTGTACGCGCGCACAAACCAACACTGTATCAGTTTCCCACTTTCTGTACCCCGCAATACGCGCGCATTCTATCCTGTGCGTGTGCATTGCACCGATTTCAACCCTAATAAACAATTTTCTGCACTTTTACGGATTCTAACCTTTTCCCAACATGTTAAACATCGAAAACACTCATAAAACAACATAAAAACAAAAGCTTTGCATAACAATACATCCCATGGTCCTCTATAATAAGTATACATGATCCCCAACATAAAATCATACCAAAACACAACCTTGACCTTTTAAAACATAATTAAATCATAGGAAGAGCCTCTTACATGATTGCAAGCAAATCCAAACCCAAAATCCGAGAAAAACTGCAGCAATTTGGTCTCTTTCTCACCGAAAACTTATGTGATCAATCCCAAACTTAGATTAGATTTGATCACATGCTTCTAATACAACATAACCACAAATCTATGAGTTTCAATCCATCAGACTCAAACAAAACCCCATTGGGGTGGAAATTTCATACCATTCAAACTCCGATCTTTTTGTTGTCACAACGATCCCCTCTTCACACTGATTCTGAAACTCTACTCGAATCTGAAAACGGTTAGCACTCCGTGAGAGATTGGAAGCACCTTTGCACATTTTGCTCGGCCATTTTGTGTGCCATTTTATCCTCAAGTTTTGGTCCCTCCTAAAGAGGTTATTTCGGATGAGACGGGGGATTTGGGCCCGGACTATCTATAATACTTATGTTGCGGACCGGTCGCCCCCGTAAGCTTCCCCCCCGAAATCCGACGCAGATGGTTAAGAAAGTTTGGCAAATGCGCGATATTGCTGAATATGCTATCACTTGGAAGGTCAATGGCGGTAATATAGACTTTTGGAGAGATAAATGGCTGAACGTTGAGTTGGGCGATCCTCCGGACAACGAGTTTAGGAAGGTGAAGGATTTCCTTGTGAATGGGATGTGGAATGTTCCCCTTTTACAAGAGTATCTTCCTTTACATATTGTGGATGAGATTTTATGCATACCTTTGCGACCTGACCAGGACGACGAGTTGATATGGACCTTAAATTTAGATGGGCACTTCAGTACTAAGTCGGCTTGGAATATGCTTCGGTCTCACGACTCGGTTCGTCCTCTTTTCAAGTTAATCTGGAACAATATGTTGCCTCTCAAGATTTCTTTCTTCTGTTGGAGACTAATCAATAATGTTCTTCCTACTGATTCGAACATTCAACGGCGTGGTATTACTTTGGTCTCTAAGTGTTTTGCATGCCATCATGGGGAAGATCTTCGTCAAATTTTCATTGAATGTCCTTTTGCCCAGTCTATCTGGATTCACTTTATGAATCAATTTGGCCTCCGTTTCACTCCTACTACTGGGATTGTTCCTATGTTTAATTTCTGGATGAACTCGTCGGCCCACATATATAATATGCGCCTTCTTGTACCGGTTATTGTGTGTTAGGGCATCTGGACGGAAAGGAATAAGTGTACACATGAAGACTGTTGTCCGTCTGTTCAGCGTACTGATGTATTATTTTTATATGATTAAATATACGTTATATTATTATGTTTTATCAACGAATTCTATGTAAAATATATGAAATTATGATATAAATAGTATGAAATGTTAATCTTTATAATTTAGAGTAGTTAGTAGTAAAAATAGTAAAAAGTTGTAATTTTGTATCGATTTTAGTAAATCGGAGTGTCGTGTCAGATTTACGTGGGTATTTGTGATGTTTTATTGCAGATTTATAACCCGAGACCCCGAGAATCGACATATTGAAGTATAATCATATCTCTGGAATGATTTAGAGAGTGCCACGAGCTTAAATGGTCAATTGAATAGCTTAAGTGGACAAGTGGCCAACCAATCTGGTTAAGTAATAATCGAGAAATTTCTCCGACAAACGAATGGCTCATCAAAATGACATTATCTGAAAAAGTGTTCTTCACGAAAGTTGTAGATTTTTCCGAAAGCTTTCCAATGCAATTTAAATTATGAAGATTGGAGGTCTACAACTAAAACAGTGATCAAGTGGCTAATTGATTTGGGTTAAGAAAAATCCCGTAAAAGCTTCGGAGGAACACGAGGTTATCAAGAAGGCGTTATCTGAAGAAGAGTCCTTCATGAAAGTTGTAGAGTTTCTCGAGACCTTAATTTTGGCATTTCGTTTGCAATTTTTGGAGGGCCAGAACTCGAGATATGAATTTTAGAAGTTTAATAATTATATATAAAAAATAAATATCTCCACTGCACATGCTGATTGCAATCAGTAGTGGAAGCAATCATTAGTCCGGACCGATCCGGCTTAATCTCGGACCGATCCGGCCTTGAGAACTTTGCCTATATAAAGGAGCTCATTTCAACAGACGAGGGGTGTACCAAATATATATATATACATCCTACATATATATATATATATTCTCCTCTTCTTTCTTTTCTTTTTATTTTTTAGTTGTAGTTGTAAATAAGGCCTTACGCCGTAATAATGTAGTTTTAGTATCGTTGTAATGCTCGGGAAAATCTCGGAAGTCGGTTTTTCAAGAAGTTGTAATGTCCGGAAAATACGATTTCGAATCAACTCGCCGTATTCGGGTAACTTTTCTTAAGTATTTATGTTTGTTTTTATATTTTTCGTTATTATAATGTTTTTAGGCTAAATATAATACTGGCCAAAACTATGTAATCGGTTTTATTTCGATCTTTTCGTTAAAGAAATGTTGTTAAGTTAAAATTATTAAAATTGAGTTAATTGAATCTTTTTCTATTTTAATCGTATTCGTATTGACATATTTAATCGATCTGAGGAATTCATAATCTAATTATGAATTGACGCCTCGTAGTCAGGATACGAGATAAAAGATAGAAAAACCGGAGGGTAAAATTGGCCGTGTGAATAACGTGATAACGGAATCCGATTTCCTACCCGGGGGTAAATTTGTTTTGGGAGAAATGAATTTTATTATAATTTGTACTCGAGATCGTAATAATGTTAAATCATCAGTTAAGCGAAACTTAAACCGGAAAGTTAAATCGTCCGGCCTTGACAACCGGAGCCTTTTAAATAAAATTGACCGTTTGACGAACGGAATGACTCCTTTTATCTAAGGGTAGATTTGTACTCGGGACCGTTCGAAAAATCGTAACGATTGTGGACCTTGGAGTCGATGCAATGGACATATGACAATTTCATACGCTCGTGTGAGGAGGAATTGTTTACCTCGGGAGTGCACCGTTTCATTTACTCAATTGGACCTAAAATAAAAGGAGAGATCGAACACATTTCATTTAATCGAAAAGATCGTATAAACCAATTATATAAGTTTTGGCAGTTCTCTAAAATTATACGTTTAATATATTGGTACCTATATATTTATATATATATATATACTTTGCAATTTATGTACATCTATATATATTTATATATCTATATATATTATATTAGAATAACTTTTAAATTACGTATTTATTTTATGTTGACTAGAATAGTAGTGATCCGTGTTATAAAATTGCGGTTTAGATCGAGTTAATAATGACTCTTTGGTGTTTAACCACACGTAAAAGAAATTACCAAGTTCCCTGAGGATTCGACACTCTGACTCACCATACTAGCACCACAATTTGACCCGGTACACTGCCGGTTAGAATCGTTTAACCCGGGAATTGTCTGTCAGATTTCTGGCGCCGTTCTCAAGGGACAGGTTAGGCGGGGTCAGCTTTTTGGCGCCGTTGCCGGGGAACGTCGCTAATTTCTTTTTTTTGTGTCTATGGTTACTACTTGTATTAGCTCAAAATTCTCGAGAATAAGTCAAAACTTTTCTTATCCCATTTCTATTTTATTTTTCGTTGGTTGTTACCTAATAGGTAAATTACCAATTTTTACTACTATCAATTTCTAGTTATTTTCTATTTTCGTTAGTTGATGACCAGAAGTGGTAAGGCCCCACTCACTCCTTATAAGCCTGACATAAACACTTACGAAAGGCAGTTAAGAGTAGAGAGTAAACGCGGTCATACTAGTCGGGGAAATCCACGATCAAGAATCGTCTCTAATAAAAATACGAGAATGGTCGAAATCGGTGATGAAACACCGAACAAGTTTGGAACATGCTCTAGGGCATGGACAAAACCCTATTAACCCTAATAATAATAATAATAATAGAAATAATCAGAATCGGAACCAGAATAATCGAAATAACCTACCAAACCCGAGGCCTATCTGTGATCAAACCGTGAGAAGAAACCAGACTAATAATCCCATACTTTTACCTAATGAAGGAGCGAATAATTTCGAAATTAAGTCTCATCTTTTTGGTTTAATTGACGCAAGAGCCCAATTCCTAGGAGAGGATGATGAAGATCCACATCATCATCTCTATCTTTTGAAGAACTGTGCAATACGGCCAAAAGTCAAGGTGCTCATAAGGAATTAACGAGGATGACTATGTTTCCTTTTTCTCTAAAAGGACGAGCCCGAGATTGGTTTATGTCTCTTACACATCATTCACTTACTAGTTGTGAGGAGATTCAAACTCGAATTTACGAAACAATATTTCACTCCGGGACGAAATTTGGAATTAAAAGTCGAGGTTGCTAACTTTAGACAAGGATGCGAGGAAACTCTTGGGAATGCGTGGGAAAGGTTTAAAAAGCGTTACGAGCTTGTCCCTATCATGGTTATTCCTTAGATATGCAAATTCAACTCTTCGTCGTAAATTGAGAAAAGATTCACGTGCGGATGTAGATCATGCATGTGGTGGTTCGTTAATGATGAGTGAAGCTCAAACAGTTTACGATGCTATAGAAAAGATTTCCAAAAATAACAGAATGTGGGAAACCGGTTCTAGCACCAGAAAAGTAGCTTTTGCAGGAGAATGTACGTCTAATACGGAAGTTCTAGCATATTTAGAAAATTTGAGTAGGAAATTTGATGGTTTACAATCTAACAAAAACCAAAGTTCAGAAAATAGTACACCAACTGAATACTCAAATCAGGATAATGTGTCATTAGGGAGTGAAGAACCAACAGGATATTCAAGGGAGGAGGTGAGTTTTCTTCAGCAGCATAGGAATTTGAACAATGCATACTCGAACTCGTTTAATGCTATTAGAAGAGATCACCCTACTTATCGATGGTCTGAAAACCCTAGTAAGCCAGGACAACCGCCATATCCAGTCCCATATATGAATAATAACCAAGTTTATCAAGAAAATACGTCTAATCAGAATTTACAATCATTACCTAGATCCTATCCTCAACATACCACTCAAAGTATACCAGTAACTCAGAGTTCAACTCAACCTGCAGAAGGAGTTGAAAAATGGGAAAAACTAATGGAAAATATGATGGGTGTAGTATCTACTCAAGCTAAGAATATGGAAACAATGATGACTTCTATTGGTACGATCACTAAAGATATGAGTACAATGAAAACATCTATGAGTGGACATGATACCAGAATGAGAACGATAGAAGCTTCATTTAAGGAATATGGAAGATCATTTGAGTAGGGAAGGTGAACGTAACAACAGTAGACCCCCAGGAGGATTACCAAGTAACACTGAAAGAAATCCAAGAGAGGTAAATGTTGTAGTTACGAGAAGTAGGAAGCTCTGTGGAAGCAATGGAGTTGAAAACTTTGGGAATAATGAAGTAGAAAATGATTTAGATGGTAAGAATGATGAAACTAAAGATGAAATTGAATTCACTGATGAGGAAGAAGAAATTATAGAGAATTTCTTGAAAAGGAATAGAAGTTTGGAATCTGAAAATGAAAGCGAAAAATGGGTAAAAATCCCTAGGATTTTGAAAGACCCTATGGATAGAGATTTAAGGACTTTATTCAAGGAACATGTTAGAATAGATGAAGCGGTAATAAGTATGAGAAACGGGAAGAACCGAAAGAATCGAAGTAGAGATTGATTCAGGGAACAATTTAAAAGAAAAAATTCAAGAACCTGAAACATGGCGACTAAGTAATACTCAAAGGTTTAAGGAAAAAGGAAAAGAGAAATTGACTAGGGAGCCAAAGGTTATAAATTTAGAATCTTTACCTTACCCTCCTAAAGATCAAATCAAAAAGGCAAAAATTGATAAGAAGTATGCTCGTTTCCTTGATACTTTTCGTCATCTTCATGTTAATATCCCTGTTATTGAAGCTCGATTAATATACCGCCTATGGAAAGTTTCGAAAGATATCTTGTCAAATAAGAAAAAATTAGAGGAATATGAGAATATATGCCCGAATGAAGAATGTTCGCAATTCGCAAAGCATAAGTTACCACCTAAACCGAAAGATCCTGGAAGTTTTACGATTCCATGTGAAATTGGAGGATTTGTTTAAGAAGGTCTTATGTGATCTAGGAGCTAGTATAAATCTCATGTCTTATGAGGATTATAAAAAGCTAGGCATAGGAAAGCTTATTAAGACTGAAATGACTCTGCAAATGGCAGATAGATCGATTAAGTACCCTAAAGGGATGATTAAGGACGTATTGGTTAAAGTAGACAAATTCTATTTTCCAGTAGATTTTGTAGTTATGGAAATGGAAGAAGGTTATTCAGCGCCACTTATTCTAGGTCGTCCATTTCTAGCTACAGGAAGAACTTTAATCGATGTTCAGAAAGGAGAATTAATTTTGAGAGTCAATGAAGATGAAGTTGCTTTCAATATTTTCAAAGCTATGAACCATCCATCACCAGAATCATGTTCTTTTATAGAAGATATTCATTCTGTAAATGATAATCAGTTACCAGCTTTTGAAGACAGATTAGAAGAATGCTTAACTTTGTCTATCTATAAAGAAGATGAGGAAGACATTGAAATGAAAGAGATAATTCTTTCTCTAGATAAAGGAAGCTTTACTTTTAAGCCACCATGGCATAAGTATTTGGAGTTAGAACTAGAAGGACCCAGTTCTTAAATCGTCAATAGAAGATCCGCCGAAGAATGCGGAATTGAAACCGTTACCTTTAAATCGAAATATGCTTTTCTTGAAACCGATAATCTATTACCGATTATTATTTCATCAACTTTAAGCGAGCAACAAGAAGATCAATTACTTAGAATGTTAAGAAAGCATAAGAAAGCTTTTGGATGGACGGTTGCCGATATTCGAGGTATTAGCCCCGAGATTTGTGTTCATAAGATAATTACGAAAGAAGATGCTAAACCTTGTATTCAACCGCAACGCCGCCTCAACCCGAATTTACGGTTAATCGTTAAGAAAGAGGTGATTAAGCTATTAGAAATGGGGATAATCTTTCCTATATCAGATAGTGAATGGGTAAGTCCAACTCAAGTTGTACCAAAGAAAGGAGGTTTCACAGTGAAAGAGAATGATAAGAATGAATGGATTCCAACAAGGGAAATTACAGGTTATCGAATGTGCATTGATTTTAAACTAAATGATCATACTAAGAAAGATCATCATCCACTTCCATTCATAATTCAAATGTTGGAACGTTTAAGTGGTCATAAATATTACTGTTTCTTAGATGGTTATTCAGGATATTTACAGATTTTCATTGCAGCAGGAGATAGGGAAAAGACTACTTTCACTTGTCCTTATGGAACTTTTGCGTATAAAAGAATGCCGTTTGGTTTATGTAATGCTCTGCTACGTTTCAAAGATGTATGATGTCTATATTTTCTGATATGGTTGAGAAATTCTTAGAAATTTTAATGGACGACTTTAGTGTTTACGGAGATTCTTTTGGTAAATGTTTGTCGCAATTAGAAAGGGTGTTACAACGCTGCGAGGATACCAATTTAGTTTTAAACTGGGAAAAATGCCACTTAATGGTATCAGAAGGAATTGTTCTAGGTCATAGAATCTCTGAAATAGGAATTGAAGTTGATAAAGCTAAAGTCGAGGTGATTGAAAAATTACCACCACCAGTGAATCTAAGGACTCTAAGAGGATTTCTTGGACATGCAGGATTTTATAGGAGATTTATTGCAGATTTTTCGAAGATAGCAAAGCCTCTAAGTCATTTACTTGAAAAAGAAGTACCTTTTAACTTTGATAGTAAATGTATGGAAGCTTTTCAGACCTTGAAAGCGAAGTTGATTACTGCACCAGTATTGGTAGCACCAGACTGGGATTTGCCTTTTGAGATTATGTGTGATGCTAGCGATTTAGCTGTAGGAGCTGTTTTAGGTCAAAGGTATAATAAAATTCTCAAAGCTATCTACTATGCATCTCACACATTAAACGCAGCTCAACTTAATTATGCAACTACGTAAAAAGAAGCGTTGGTTGTAATTTTTGCCTTAGATAAGTTTAGATCATATATTGTTGGTTCTAAGGTAATAATCTACACGGACCATTCGGCTACGAAGTATTTGCGAGTAAGAAGGATGCGAAACCACGTCTTCTTAGATGGATTCTCCTACTTCAAGAATTTGATATTGAAATTAAAGATAAAAAAGGAAGTGAGAATGTAGTAGCGGATCATCTAAGTAGAATGGAAGCGAGGAAGAGATAGGGAATGAAATTAAAGATTCATTTCACGATGAACAACTATTTAGAATAGATACTCCTTCAACCATGCAGTTATTAAAAAATAGAATTCCTTCTAAGGAAATGTCACCTTGGTTTGGAGATATCATTAATTACTTAACCCGTGATTATATTCCGTCTCATTGGACTTGGCGAGCGAGAAAAAGAAATTCTTTTACGACTTAAAATTTTATTACCGGGAGGAACCGAGACCTTTTCCGTAAATGTTCGGATGGGATAATCGAAAATGTGTGCACGATAATGAAATTTTAAGTATTTTATCGTTTTGTCATGATCGTGAGGCGGGAGGTCATCATGGAGGTTGGAAAACTGCTTTTAAAGCTTTACAATGTGGTTTTTTTTTGCCTACACTATATAGAGATGCTTCTAAGTATGTTAAATCTTGTGAATCTTGTCAAAAATGGGGAAATGTATCTAAAAAACATGAAATGCCTATGCAACCTATTTTAGAATGTGAGTTATTTGATGTTTGGGGCATAGATTTCATGGGACCTTTCCCTATATCTTTTGGAAAAAGATTTATTCTTGTAATGGTAGATTATGTTTCGAAATGGGTAGAAGCTGAAGCTCTTCCTACTAATGATACCAAGGTTGTCATACGATTCCTTAAAAAGAACATATTCACTAGATATGGCATTCCGAGGGCAATCATTAGTGATAGAGGTTCACATTTTTGCAATAGACCATTTACTAAAATAGTTGAAAATTATGGTGTAACGCATAAACTAGGAACGCCCTATCACCCGCAAACTAGTGGACAGGTAGAGGTATCGAATAGAGAGATTAAAAGAATCGTGGAAAAAACAGTTGATTCAAATCGTAAAAACTGGGCAGTTAAATTAGATGATGCATTATGGGCATACAGAACAGCTTTTAAAACACCAATTGGTTGTTCTCCCTATAAGCTAGTCTTTGGTAAGTCTTGTCATCTCCCGAGTTGAGTTAGAACACCGAGCCTTCGGGCTATTAGATTTCTAAATTTCGATTCTAAGGTCGTCGGTGATCATAGATTGCTTCAATTGACGAACTAGAAGAATTTCGTCTCGATTCTTATGAAAACGCTCGAATCTACAAGGAACGCACGAAATCTTTCCATGATAAGAAAATCTTTAAGCGTGAGTTCCATGTAGGTGATCGAGTGCTTTTGTACAATTCACGTTTAAAGTTGTTTCCGGGTAAGCTTAAATCGAGATGGACGGGACCATTTAAAGTAACAAGGGTTTACAAACTGGGAGTTGTTGAACTAAGCGATGGAAATACAACTTTTATAGCCAATGGCCACGAGTAAAGTTATTTGTGGAGGGAGAAGGAATCACCTTTGAAAGAAGAAATAATGTTACCGATTGATCCCCCGACAAATTGAAAAAGCGAGAGGAAAAATGAAAAAGCGAAAAGCGAGAAACCGGAATCGGCCGAAAACCAGGTTCTATCTATCTTTACTTTTCTCGTATTTTTTTATGTTTAAACTCTTTTCGTCTTTTACCGGATAGACGTAAAAGAACTGGATGTCTTTTTTAGATAGAATAGGAGTTTTTATTTTACTTTTGAAATTAGGCATTGATAAAGATGTCGCGTTTTCTATAGAAGCTTTAGTTTTTGAACAAAACAAGAAATTGTTGAGAGAGATCAGATTGAGGGAAGTATGTAATGGAACATCAAGAAGTGCGATAAAAAGAAGGGCAAAGTTTCTAATGAGATGCGAACTGTGGAAAAAGTGAACATGTTGGACGCTGTGGGAAAAACACAACCAAATCCCAGGATGAGTGTTTGAATATTGTTAGGAAGGGAACGATTAGGTGGTTATCCGAAAATCCCGATGGAATTCCGAGAGATAATTCAAATGCTTTGTTTTTAGGAGTTAGGTTGATCGAGCGTTATATCAGAACTCTGGAAGATTTAGAAATTGAAGAATCAGGAACCCCTTAAGTTTCGAGTCTTTTCATATATGTGTATTTTATAAAATTTTCACATAACTTCTGAAAATTTTATAAAATTGGATCTTTATGAAATTTGAGGAGTTTTATAAAAGTTTTATAAAAGTTTTTTAGTTTTAATTTAGATGTTTTATAAGAGTTGATATAAATTTATTAAATTTTTATAAGCTTTTTATTAAAGTGTTATAAAGATTTTATTAAATTTTTAGAAATTGTTATAAAATTATAAAATTTCCTTCAAATGTTATTTTTAGTAAGTTTTAAATTTTATAAACTTATTTTTAAGATTTTAATTAAGTTTTATTAGAATTTTTATAAGTTTTCATCAAAAATCATAAAAAAAAAATAAAAAAAAAAAAAATCGAAAAAATGGAAAAATTTGGGCACGGACCGATCCGGCCTTAATCCGGACCGGTCCGGGGTCTAAAAACATAAAAAGGGACGGGGACCCTTCTTTTCTTCTTCTTCTTCCCTATTTTTTTTACAGCCGCATAAACACCAAACCCCACCCTTACGAATTTTTTTTACTTTTCTACAACAAAACTTCATCTCACACTACACCATTACTTAATTTCTTCTCATTATCATCTCCTCTCTTCAACACAAATTGGAAAATTCAAAAAGGGTCAAAAACAAGCTCCATTTCATTCCGGCGACTTTTGAACTTTTCCGGCCTACTTTTCAACGTTTTCTACACATTAAGGTATAATTTAGTTTATTTAGTTATCAATTTCGTATTTTTCATAATTTGTTAGAGTAATTTCAACTGTTTTGATTTTTGAGTGTGTTGTGACATTTTTATTTTTTGTTGTTTTTGTTGTTGTTTTTGTTGTTGATTGGCTTTATCAATATCGTAGAATGGCTGAGTCGAGTAGGAGAGTCTCTAAAAAGCGTAAATCAAACATTCCTATATCAACTCCTGTCGTAGGCACAGTAATTTTATCATCTGAGGAAGAAGCCGTAAGCTTTGAAAAAACCGCATCACCTGAGGCTAAGAAAGCGTATGAGAACATTTATAGTAAATGTGATGTTCTGGTTGAAAAAGGATTAGACTTGGATGACTTAAGTGATGAAGTTAAGGATATCTTTCGAAGACGTCAGTGGTTAGATTTAGTAGCCAGAAGGGAAGGGGAGATTAACACGACTATAGTAGCTGAGTTTTATTCGGTTTTATCTACTTTGTCGAAGAAAGCGACTTACGCGATAGCCGCAAACCGTACCCTTACGAACCAGAAATATTCCTTTTAACCCTGCCGTCATTAATGCAATTCTAGGAGTTGAGGTTTTTCCTGATGAGGAGGATTACAGGGTAGTTTATAATTTAGATGATCCTGCTAGCTTTGAGCAGACTGCCCTGAGAGCCCAGACTGTTTTTGACCCGACCGCTATATGGGTTGAAAATCGATTCAATTACGGAAACTGTTTTAGAAGTTTAAGGGCAATTAAAAGATTTATTAGCCATAATCTCTATCCTTCTCGTAAACACACTGGTTTTGGAAAGGAAGATGTTTGTATCGCTTGGGCGATGGTAAACGATGTTAGAGTGGATGTTGGAAAGGTCATGTTTAAGAGAATTTTTGAGAGTATTGTCATCGCCAGACCAGGGAGTCATCTATACTTCCCTTGTTTTATCTCTGATTTATGTCGTAGGTTGGGAGTACCATTCCTGCCTAATGACAAGTTATCTCTCGGGCCGATGGAAATCGATTGGACCTAGTTTGACTAGTCTTCCGGATGGTAGTATTAGATCTTTGATTAGAAGACGTCAAACTCAGCCAGCTCCACCAGTTTTTACATCATCTTCCTCTTTTCCATCTTTTTCTAGTCAGCCTCAACAAACTCCTTTCTCCAACACTATCCCTTATGACATGTTTCAATCTTTAGTGACAGATGTTGCACGTGGTCAAGCCAATGTGGCTTATTATGCTGAGAGTACTAGGCAGTGGTGTGATGATCTTCGTAGAGGTTTGAGAAGGAACGAGCAGTTGCTTCGTAATCCTACTTTTGATGATCCTGCCTATCCACCTTGTCAGACTGATCCTTATACCTTACCAGAGTGGGTAACACCCATTCCACCACCTTCGAGCTTTCATCCATCGTCATATCCTTTTGGAAGCCAATCTAGTGGGACAGGTGTATTTTCGACAGGTGTTCAGAGACCAGCAATGTCGAGTTGGGGAGGATTCACCGAGTTTGCACATGTCACGACCGGCATGAGTTCGATGGGTCTTGATAGTTCAGTCAGGACCACGACTACAGTTCAGCCGCCAGCTTCTCAGTCGTTTCCGAGTTCGAGTTTTCAAGTTGATCCTGAGGAAGACTACAATGAAGATTGAATTTAATAATTTTGATTAAACATTTTTATTGCACTTTTTATTCGACATTTGTCATTTAGATATTGGTTTGTTTTCATTTTTCGTTTAGTTTGATTTTACAATCGTTTTTATCAAAATTTGGTTTGCATTCTAGATCGTTTAGTTTTTATAAAAACTATAAAATATCACAAAAATAATTTTTGTATCATTACTACGTCGTTTTATAAAAAATAATGTGTCGTTTTATCCGTTCGTATCAAAGATAACATACTCTTTGTGAAATATCTTCAAAGTATTATGCAATGTTTCACACGTGAAGTAAAAAAACAAAACACAAGTTGTCTTTCACCTCTGTCCCTCAGTAAAAGTAAGATGTGGCCGGACCGATCCGGCATATTCCCGAACCGGGCCGTGAAGAACAGAAGGCTGAGTCATTTTAGAGTCTGTCTAATGCAGCCACGTACGTATAATTTTACCATCTATTTAAAGAAGTAAAGACAGGAGCAACAATTGCTCATTCTTTCACTGTCTATCTACCTTCAGCTTTATTTATTTTACTTTTTATCAAGTTTTAAAAATGTCGAACCACTCCTCACCATCGGTTAATTCTTACGAGCCTAATACACCGGATCATCCGGAATCTCAAGCTTCTAATGAGTATCATTTTACACAATCGTTTTGCAAATTCTCCAATCCTATTGGAGAAAGGTTTAAATTTAGATAAGCTTGATCAATGGGGAAAAACTATCATTCGAAGTTTTGGTTGGAAAAAATTTGTCAGTACACCGAGAGGTAGGATAAATGTCTCGATAGTGCGAGAATTTTATTCGCGCTTATGACGACATCTATGGTCGATATCACTCGATTGTTCTAGTAAGAGGAGTGGTGTTCCCTTCTCTTCATCTCGTTATCAACCAAATCTTTGAAATTCCACCGATTACGATGCCACATTTTGAAATGCAATGGGGACTACAAAATCCCTCTAATCATTTGAATAAAGTACACGAGTCATTCCAATGTCTGTTCACGCTTTTTGATACAAATCACGACATGTCAACACGAGCTCTACTTCCGCATCTAAAGGCGTGGAAGCATTTTATAAATTCTCGAGTTTATCCCACCTGGGATTTTGGAAGTTTGACCGAGAATGAAATGCTTCTACTTTTTGCTTTGGCATTCGGTGTATTTGTCGATTGGGGTATATTGATTCAAAGGACGAGTGTTGGAGTTTGCGATCACAAGAGGTAGTAGGGGAAGCCTATGCCTAATTCATGGATGATATCACGTTTGTGTATTCTTCTGAATGGAGTAGAAGAGCTGGAGACGGATGAAATTTTTCCGTCTAGAGATAGTCGGTTTGGATTGCTACCGGTTGATACACCGGGTTGTTCGTCTACCATCTAGAGAATTGTTAGTGGTTTGTTAGTAATATTTAAGTTTTAATAAGTTAAATTAAGTTAAGTTTGAAGTTACTTTAGTTAAGTTAAGTTTTTCTTTTAAGTTTGTATTAATCTATCTTGTTTAATATATATGTCTTAGTTTTTTAAGTTGTTTGTTTTTATTTAATGATATAATTAGTATACGCTAAAATAAAATCAAAAAAATAACGTTAATAGATAATTTTAATTTTATTTTCGAACCTACTTCTTTACTACTCATTGAACATCGGGACGATGCCACTTCGTAAGTGGGGAGTAGAGTTAGGTTAGAAAAATCATTAAAATTTTCGAAAAATAGTCAAAAATAATTATATTATATGTCTAATTTAGATTTTAATAAAATTTTAAGTTTATATAATTAAGTAATATTAGATATCGTTTTTATGAAATTATATAAGTATGTTGATATTTATAAGTAAAATTTTTAGAATCATTTTCAATATGAATTATGAGTTTGGAATTGGACTAAGTTTGTTGATTTTTGGCACCACAAAAATATAACTATAGCCAAATAACCTACCTCAGCCTTGATTAGAGTGATCAAGACCTCACTCGAAATTGTCAATTGTGATTAAATAACCAAGCTATAGCCAATTTTGGTCTACATTTCCTTGAAATTCCGCAAGTTTGTACGTACTTATGAAAAGAGATGGAGACATAAAAGCTAAGTTTTGGTATATGCTGAGATTGGAAAAATTAGATAAGTATTAGTATATTCGATCTTACCTCATGACACTTGCAAGATAGTCGATTTTGGTAATAAGCTCGGATATATTCTATAAAAGAATTAAGAACGAAGCACCATATTTACACAGAATTAATCAAATATCATGTATCTTCCTTATCTCGTGATTAACAACTTAAAAATAAAAAGAAATGATCGGTTGTAGCTACCAATGATTGGAGTGAGTAGGGTATTATCACGAAATGTCCTATATCACTATGAGGTAATTAAGCTCCCGATTGCCTGATGATAGTAGTCCAGCTAGGGTATTATCTCGAAATGTCCTATTGCTGGGAATGAAGGCACAAGATAAGATGAAAAAGAAAAAGTTGAATCATAAGATCTCAGGAATTATTACAAGTTTAAGGAAACCGGACTTGTAATTTTCGATCGAAAGAGTAGTACTCCGATCAATCTTGATGAAGCAATGCCTGTAAGTTTGATTTTCTACACACACTCACGCTTTTAGTTCTTAATCTTTAAAAAAAAAAAAAAGGAGAGATGTTATTAATCGATGATTATTTTTGATCAAGAATATAAAGATGTAGGTACGTACGACTTGCCTCTTTATCTTTTAATTTCCCTTTTTTCCGATTAACCAACATTTTGAACCTAAACTCTATAAGCCATTTTTGTCGACTACCTGACCGAAGTTTCCGATTCCAAAATTTCATAATAGTTGCGATTAAAAATAATTCTGATATTTTATTTATACTTATTAAGTGTTACATGTACAATTTCATCTAAATAATATTTAATGTTTAGTTATTTTAGTTATATACTCTTTCTGTCTTCTTAAGATTTTAAATTAAGATAGATAATATATTTATTGACAATATAAATTATAATCTGATTAATAATATTATCTTTTATTACCGCTTATTTTTGCTCGAGGACGATCAAAAGCTAAGTGGGGAGTAATTTGATGTATTATTTTTATATGATTAAATATACGTTATATTATTATGTTTTATCAACGAATTCTATGTAAAATATATGAAATTATGATATAAATAGTATGAAATGTTAATCTTTATAATTTAGAGTAGTTAGTAGTAAAAATAGTAAAAAGTTGTAATTTTGTACCGATTTTAGTAAATCGGAGTGTCGTGTCAGATTTACGTGGGTATTTGTGATGTTTTATTGCAGATTTATAACCCGAGACCCCGAGAATCGACATATTGAAGTATAATCATATCTCTGGAATGATTTAGAGAGTGCCACGAGCTTAAATGGTCAATTGAATAGCTTAAGTGAACAAGTGGCCAACCAATCTGGTTAAGTAATAATCGAGAAATTTCTCCGACAAACGAATGGCTCATCAAAATGACATTATCTGAAAAAGTGTTCTTCACGAAAGTTGTAGATTTTTCCGAAAGCTTTCCAATGCAATTTAAATTATGAAGATTGGAGGTCTACAACTAAAACAGTGATCAAGTGGCTAATCGATTTGGGTTAAGAAAAATCCCGTAAAAGCTTCGGAGGAACACGAGGTTATCAAGAAGGCGTTATCTGAAGAAGAGTCCTTCATGAAAGTTGTAGAGTTTCTCGAGACCTTAATTTTGACATTTCGTTTGCAATTTTTGGAGGGCCAGAACTCGAGATATGAATTTTAGAAGTTTAATAATTATATATAAAAAATAAATATCTCCACTGCACATGCTGATTGCAATCAGTAGTGGAAGCAATCATTAGTCCGGACCGATCCGGCTTAAGGTCGGACCGATCCGGCCTTGAGAACTTTGCCTATATAAAGGAGCTCATTTCAACAGACGAGGGGTGTACCAAATATATATATACATCCTACATATATATATATTCTCCTCTTCTTTCTTTTCTTTTTATTTTTTAGTTGTAGTTGTAAATAAGGCCTTACGCCGTAATAATGTAGTTTTAGTATCGTTGTAATGCTCGGGAAAATCTCGGAAGTCGGTTTTGTTGAAGAAGTTGTAATGTCCGGAAAATACGATTTCTGTATCAACTGCCGTATTCGGGTAACTTTTCTTAAGTATTTATGTTTGTTTTTATATTTTTCGTTATTATAATGTTTTTAGGCTAAATATAATACTGGCCAAAACTATGTAATCGGTTTTATTTCGATCTTTTCGTTAAAGAAATGTTGTTAAGTTAAAATTATTAAAATTGAGTTAATTGAATCTTTTTCTATTTTAATCGTATTCGTATTGACATATTTAATCGATCTGAGGAATTCATAATCTAATTATGAATTGACGCATCGTAGTCAGGATACGAGATAAAAGATAGAAAAACCGGAGGGTAAAATTGGCCGTGTGAATAACGTGATAACGGAATCCGATTTCCTACCCGGGGGTAAATTTGTTTTGGGAGAAATGAATTTTATTATAATTTGTACTCGAGATCGTAATAATGTTAAATCATCAGTTAAGCGAAACTTAAACCGGAAAGTTAAATCGTCCGGCCTTGACAACCGGAGCCTTTTAAATAAAATTGACCGTTTGACGAACGGAATGACTCCTTTTTATCTAAGGGTAGATTTGTACTCGGGACCTGTTCAGAAAAATCGTAACAGTTGTGGACCTTGGACTGATGCAATGGACATATGACAATTTCATACGCTCGTGTGAGGAGGAATTGTTTACCTCAGGAGTGCACCGTTTCATTTACTCAATTGGACCTAAAATAAAAGTAGAGATCGAACACATTTCATTTAATCGAAAAGATCGTATAAACCAATTATATAAGTTTTGGCCAGTTCTCTAAAATTATCTGTTTAATATATTGGTACTATATATTTATATATATATATACTTTGCAATTTATGTACATCTATATATATTTATATATCTATATATATTATATTAGAATAACTTTTAAATTACGTATTTATTTTATGTTGACTAGAATAGTAGTGATCCGTGTTATAAAATTGCGGTTTAGATCGAGTTAATAACTGCTCTTTGGTGTTTAACCACACGTAAAAGAAATTACCAAGTTCCCTGAGGATTCGACACTCTGACTCACCATACTAGCACCACAATTTGACCCGGTACACTGCCGGTTAGAATCGTTTAACCCGGGAATTGTCTGTCAGATTTCTGGCGCCGTTCTCAAGGGACAGGTTAGGCGGGGTCACGTACCAATATTCTCATTGAGAGGATGATTAGACAGGTAGCTTTCCACAAGGTTGTTGATATGAAACATATTGGGATTGATTGGGATGTTCCCTTTTTCAAGCCTTTCAAGGTGAAAACTCGACCCAAACGTCGACTGATCCAATTACGGTGGAATCCTCCCCCACGTCGGAAGGATGAAGCTCAATGTAGATGGTAGTGTCAGAAATGGAATTGCCTATGGAGGTGGAATTATACGGGATTCGCATGGCAACTTTGTCGTTGCGTTTCATGCTTGCTTTGGCCATGGGAATGTTCTTGATGCTGAAGTGAAGGCGCTGCTTTTTGGTATTCGTTTGCGTCCACACGTTTTGCCTCTTGATATTGAGACTGACTCCATTTTGTTTCTCGTGTGATATCCGGAAATCTTAATGGAGGCTGTCCCCTCTGCATCTCGATTAGGATTTCAGCTTATCTTCAAGAAATACCACACAATATCTCTCATGTTTTCCGGGAATGTAATAGAGTGGCGGACAGCTTTGCAGCTATGGAAGGAGACGATATGACGTTTAACCATCTTAACGAAATACCTTATCCTATTCAATAGCTTATTAGGGATGATTTACATGGTCCTCCTCTTATTCGACATGTTGCAGACATCTAGGGAAGCACTATTCACGTATGGAGGGTGCAGGCCTGATTTGGGCACTTCTTCCAAGGACATGGCCGACGTCGCTATCTGGAAGCACCCCTATCATGATGTTAGAGGTGCAACTCAGGTCGTTTGCATTTTGAGGATTCAAGTTCGGCTAGCTTGGGCCGGCCATTTTTATTTGGAGGTGACACATACAAGCGTAATTCGGGCGGAAGAAGCACGGGCTCAATGCATAGGACCCGGATTGGCATTCAACATTGGAGGCACCCCTATCATCCCGTTGGGGTGCAATCCAGGTGTCCTTGTTCCTTTTTTGGTTTATTATCTTCTTTAGCTATTTTTGGGGTTATCATCTTCCTCATATGCTAGGTATCACCATCCGTTGGGTTGTAGTAGCAAGGACAAAGTGGAGAAGGAGTGTTGCAGTTTTCATACTTCATGCGCTTGTTTGGAGGCTTTGGCACATACCTTGGTCGGATACACGGGCTATCTTTTCCTCGGAATTACTTATGATGTATATGATTGTAATATTTTGGTGTCGGGATTTTGGGGGTGCATAGAGCGAGTACTCTTCCCTATGTGTTGGATTTTCCTACACCTTTGGGGTTTGCCACGCATAGGGTTTAAGGAGGCCATGCTATGCACTCTATCACGTACTTGGGGCGGGCGGGATATGGCATTGACTTTGTAGCACTTTATTCTTTCGTTTTAATAAAATAAAGTTGCTTTAAAAAATAAAAAAAAAAAAAAAAAAAAAAATATATATATATATATATATATATATATATATATATATATATATATATATATATATATATATATATATATATATATAAAATCCAAAATAATAGTGAATATAATATTTCGTTTTCGTAAAATGACACGTCTGTCCTTCTCCGAAAATCGGAATATTACACTTCTACCTTTTACTAAATACTTTTGTATTTACCTCCATTGCATATCTATTGTTGCTTTGTGTATGAGAAAATGAACATGTTGCATTGAAGTTTGATGATGACGATGGTTTGAATCTTGAGGCTATGATGTGCTAGTCTTTTATTTGTTGTATTAAACTACGTACTTGACTATGTTTAGTCTATTCCAAGACTATGTTGTACTTTTATTACCAGACATCTTTGTAAGATAAGTTTGTTATGTTCGAGACATCGTATATTGTAAGTTTGAATTTTGTTTTTGTAAGTTTATCTTTTCTATCTTTAGTTTGAAGGCTTGTATCTGTTAGTAATACCATCCGCAACGGAAGCGATTTAAGGATCTAGATCTATAAAATACACGTAATAAAATAACTAGATCTACATCTAAAAGGGGGTTGTAGAACATACCTCTTGGATCTCAAAATCCAAGTTGAAGAACCGCAATAGGATGAACGAAGGAAAGCGTGAAGAGCACCACGATATTCCGTACGTGTGATCCAAGCAACTCCCGGTGGAAGGAAATTCTCGTCTCGAATCCTCCCGATATGCTACCCGGAAAAATCTTCAAGATTTTCCCCAACCCTCTTGGCCGAAATTTCTTCCTCCTCTCTAAGAGGTGAAGTCGAATTGTGTGTGTGTTATGAGGCTTGGGAGAACTCTCTTTATATAGGAGAGTAAAACTTAACCTCCAAGGATTTAATAATTAATACAAAATCAATTATAATAATCCTATTAAATAAAAGATAATTCCATAATATTCTAGAACAAATCTAGAATAATATTTATCTTTATTTATTACCATAAATATTTATCCAATAAATATTTTATGCACATGTCTTATTAATACACAAGAAAATAATTTCTTGTTCCATAAAACAATGCTTGGGGCCGAAATTTACATTGCTTGTGACCTAGTCACAATTTTCGACTATAACACACTTTTGGGCCAAGATTATGAAAAATGTCTTTTCCATATATTTAATTATTTTGCCCAACTAATTTAATTGTCCACTAAACAAATAATTCACATATCGTTTTAATAAAGTCCAACAAGAACTAAATTAATATTATTAGGATTCGACGTCCGAGAATAGCTATGCTATATTAGGAGGCACGTCGGGGACCATGGACTAATAATCAGCGGCTCCGATAAATCAAATAAATAATTATCTTACGAACATAATAATTATATTCGATAAATCAATCACAGGAATATGCCACCATAATCCCGTGACTGCACTCCTCCGATTATGAGATTATATTTATCTCCTCACGAGAATAATAATAAGCGTCCATTGATATAATCATTACATATGGATTAATCCTCCATAGATCGTTCATTCTAAATAGGAAAGTTACCGTTAACCCTTTTTAGAACCTCTTATCCTTATTTACCATTAACCCCTAGTGATCAATTAATTCATACAACTCACTCGGTAGCTAATCGGTGTAATATGAACTCCATGGATCGATCGGTTTCTAGGATTAACAAATAAGGGAAGCGTCTATCTACTTCCATAAATGGAAGGAATGGATTCCGTATCCGTGATAACACGGACTACTCACTCAATCCAAAGTACAATGCCAAGATGGGGTAATTCGGATCACGGACTCGGTGTAATCCTTAACCGTCAAGTCAAACCTCATGCGATTCAAGCGATTGACCGTGATCACCTCGGGATTAAGATATATCCATAAATATGATCATCCATTGATTCGATAAGACTTCTCGATCACGGAATTATATCGTGAACTCTAATCAAATCGGTCCAATACCTATATGATATATCTATCATATATAAATGCCCCATTAGGTTCTCTTAACCGAAAGTCCGGATAAGACAATCACACCTATTGTGTTCTGGGCGCATTAATAGCACGTTAAAGGAGAGACCCGATACTCTCGATTAACTTCACTACGGGCTAATTGTATTTTAAGTACATTTTCACTAACTCAATCCTCCCGTGTATATACCATACACCGAGTTAAGTGATTACATAAACGATATACTTTAGGGTTTTTATATAGTGTAATTACTATTGTCACATCGGTGAATATGAGAATAATAAATATGAATAACAATATCATTTCATTTATTAAATAAAACAATTACAAAATTGTCTTTCGGGCATCACACCTAACAATCTTCCACTTGCACGAAAGCATGTGATTAATTGTTTTAGAGCACACCCTATTATTTAAAATACAACAAACTACAGTATCATAGTATCATTTATGATTTCACCAGAGTCTTTTTAGCTTCCGTTTTTGCTTAACTCGATACGACGACATAGAGGCTTACTTATAATATTGAATTTATTTGATGTTATACGTGCCGAACGTTCCTTTACGGATAATGACTCAGGATCCGGGAACGAGATGTTACATCTGAACTCTGAAAATTGAAATCTGAATCTAAAATCTGAATATCGAAGTCTAAAAATATTAAGTAACTGAAACGTTTAAGTACTGAAACTATTTGGAATGTTTGGTAATAATACTGATTTGCAATCCAGATATAGTTAAACGCACATTTATTTATTTTTTATAATAAGTTAAGCGTGCAATCCTTCATTTTATTTCAAAAAGACATATGTTGAGCAAATGATTTTTTTCACATAGTATACCATCAAATTTTGTGTTTTTATTGTATTGTACTTGTAATATAATAAATAAATCAAAAAAATAAAATAATTAGATTAAAAATAATATAATTCGATATATTCAATTTAAAAGTTAAATATTCGTAATTCGTAATATTAGTAATTTTATGATGATCCAGGATCACTATGTCAGCATTTTCAGACAATAGGAAACATTAGAGGATTAATTTTTTAATAAATTCTAAACTTATCTTTTATTATTGGCCAGGGATCTCCAAATCAGATTTGGTCGTGTACCATGATAAAATTTGTGGTTAATTTTAGACATAATTTATTTATAATTTCACCCTTACAAGTTTTTTTCATATTATAAAACAGATCGAAAGATATGCTACGGTGTAAATATACCTTTTATCATGGAATCTGGTGAAAAAAAAATTCAATACTTAATGACGTTTATACTTTGACTAATATCTATATCTATAACATCCTTTGTTTTAGAAACATATATATCTATAACATCCTAAGAGTATAAATAAATAAATAATCAGTTGGTTATTTCCATAAAATAAGATAATTTAAAAAAAGTTGGTTAGTTATTGTTTTTTTTTTGGTTAAATGTGAATTTGTATTATAACCAGGATACGTACAAGACTATTACATCCTAACTCAAATAAAAAATGTACAAGGGGTCATATGAGAGTTAACTCACAGAGCTTAATCCCAAAACTACAACACATTATCAGCAGAGAATAGAATATCATCATCAGCAGATTGCCAAAAAAAAAAAAAAAACTCTACTGATACCAAAAATTGCATTCTCATTTACTTACAAATGGAGCATACACATCTGTAAGATACAAAAAAGTGGACGGATAATGGTGGCCGGACACAATCGGAAGGTCTTTCATACACATCTGTAAGATACAAAAAAGTATTCAAAAAAATCCAAGCCAACATGTTGTTGTCAGCAAGAAGGCAACAACACTTGCAAGAGAATGGAGCCAAGCCCTCACCAAGCTATCATTACAAGACCAATACAGCAGCCAAGATCCACAACAACATCACACCCAAATGGAGCAGGACAGGGCAATGCACAATCAGAAACAATAGCAGGAGGGATAATCAAGATATTAGAATACCATCAGCTTGCAAAAGCCATCAGGACAAGAAAATCCAAAGCAGGTCTGATAACTAATGAAGATGTAGAAGCAATCCATAACATATATTGAACCACCACAGTCAAGAGCCCTAAAATCTTGAAGGTTGTACAGAGATCATGGAACTTATCATTCATGAAATGTTGTAGCATAGAGAAGGGCAACCTGACAGGACAAACCAACCTCTTGGCTGCAAAACATCATCATCAAAAACAAATTCATGATAGCAATCTGAAAAACCACATCAGGAGGCTTGACACGACCAGAAAGTCAGCAGGAACATAACAAAAAACAATCATTTAGCCACCCATAATCATAGTTCAAAGCTATTGAACCACCATAATCACACACATGATGCCTTAAAATCCTACTGGTTGTATAGAATTTAGGTAAACCATCAAACAAAGACCACTTTACTGAGACTAACAGAAAACAGAGAAGTCTTCTAGAAGAGCAATAGCAACAGAAGCAGTGTAGAGTTATTCAAAAGTGAGACCCCCAGAAACTCCATATATATCAACAAAAGCATCATCAGGGACACTAATATCAACAACAGGAGCTTCAAGGGTAACAAAAATATCAGAATTAGCCTCAACAAAACCAAAACTCAAAGAAGCAGTTAATACAACTGTGAGAGTGAGCAAATCTCAAATAAAGTAGCATTAGAAGCAACAGAGACCAATGTAGAAGCCAACTCAGATTACAATACAAAATCAATCCAAAACTCTGAAGATTGAAGTGCAGAAAATAGCAAGCCCGACAAAATCAAGAACCTCCAAAGCTGCAAATTTTCAAGGTCTGAATCTTCCAAACAAGAAAATAAGCAGCAAAATCCAACAAAACAGAGTCAACCCCCAATTTCTACTAGAATTCAAACCTAAGAAAATCAAGTGAAGAGAGAGCTCAAGTGAAAGAGGGAGCAGCGAAGAGCTTCAAGCATAAACCCATGCATCAACGAAGACATTCAACTCAAGCCAAGAGCAAGAGAAGAGCATTAGGGAACCTTCTCCGTAAATCAAAACACCATAGCTCGGATGATGGATTCAGCCACTCTATATAAGGGTAGGAGCAGCGAAAAATATCAATAAAAACCAAGGAAACAAAGATGTTGCTCTACGGGGAGGAACGCCGGAGAAACATCATAGTAATTCAAGACACCAAAGCTCGGAAGAAGGGTTCAGCCGCGCCATTTCAAGAGAAGAAAGAGCAAAGGAGACGATTGGAGCAGCGCAGACCATCAATGTAAACTCAAACATGAATGAAGACGTTTTGCACAAGCCAGAGCAGTGAAGGAATGCCGGGGAAACTTCTTCGTATATCAAAGCAGCTGAGCTTGGAAGATGGGTTCAGCCACTCCAAATTGCCATTCCATGAGAGATTTTTCCTCACTTTACTGATGGTGGAAGAGCGTGGGTTAGTCATGCCCGAGGAAATACAATTCAAGATGAGTTATTATGCGGCAGGTAGTTTACAATGCGGTGTCGATCACTCCACGTCGACAAAAGCGGGGTTTATCTTTGAGCAAAAGCCGAGGATCCACTTTCGTAGTTTACAATGATAGTAGATGATAGTGATGGTTCCATGTTACACATACACACATCTACAGTGTGTGAGAGATTGAATGACATTTAATACAGTCATCCGCTTGGTATCACCCTAAAATACCTGTTGCACCAAAAATTCTCTCATAGAATTCAGCCTTAATCATCGGATCGCTTAAATTCTTCAATGTAAATTCAGAGCATCCTGTTTGATTAAGTAGTGCCTTAATTTGTTATCGAATAATCTTAACCTAACTGCCTCCTAATATATTCTGAATAAGTACTTAATTCCTTTAACAAACAACCCCTCGAATAATTTATAGAAAATTTAGTAAAAGAACAATTTTTGGAATATTTTTAAGTAACAAGACACCCAAATAATTTTTATTGGAAGAATGACAACTTTTATAATTTTTGTAGTCTAAAGGAAAGAAAAAAAATCCGACTCTGCAGTTATTATTATTTTTCTCTTTTCACCTTCATTTTCAATCTCTCATATCTTTTCATCTAATATCTCCAAACGTGATGAAAATTTTAATGATTTTTTTATTTTTTCATGCTTTTCGTTTTGAGATTTGGTTCGATATAATTACACCGTGTTTTGTGAGATTCACTGTCGAAATTCATTCGGTGAATCTCGACAGTGAATTTCGACGGTTAATTTCGAATAATAGTGAATTTGGACAACGAATTTTCAGAAATTAAGTCGGAATATGGTGAATGTGGTCTCAAAATAAAGACAATGAAAAAATTAAAAAAAAAATGAAATAATTTTCAAATTTGAAGTTCTAGATTGAGAGATATAAGTATTTAAAAAAGATGGATGAAAGAAAAAGTGTGTTTTTATTTGGAAGGAATAGCGTCCAGAATTTAAATTTTTTTTTTGTCTTTATGCAAAAATTTTAAAAGTTGTCATAATTCATTAATTGATGAATTTTTTATTCTCCCCAATTACCAATAATTTATAGGGGAATGGGCTAGAAGGGCAAGAAATTTAAAAAATTAGGATGCAAGGACAATTTTCTTTTATTGTAATTAAAAAGGATAATTTCATTATTAATTCTTAAAAATATCCTTAGTAGATGAGTAAACACATTAATAAGGAGCACTAAATTTTGGCTATAAATGTGGAGGAATTATGAGGGTGTGAATATTCCAAAACGTTTATAAAATATTCAATAAAGAAATGTTTACAGTAAAAGAAAGTGTAGTAACAATGATAATGTTTACAGCCAAAAACGAAATAGTAACATATTAAAAAAAGTTATAACAACCAATGAATTAGATATAGTTAAAAAGTGTAGTAACGCTAGAAAAATAAATAGTAACAATCAATAAAATAGATGTAGTTACACAAACAAACAAAATATAGTAACACTAAAAAAATGTAGTAACAAATCAATAAAACAGATGTAGTTACGGCAAAAAAAATGTAGTAACACTAATAAAACAGTGTAGTTACGGCAAAAAAAAACGTGGTAACACATAAAAAGAAATAGTAACGGACAATAAAATACATGTAGTTACAAAACAAATATAGTAACACTGAAGAAGAAGTAGTAACAACCAGTAAAATAGATGCAAAAAATGTATTAACACTGATATGGATCGATTAATGTAATTGGAGTAATTTTTGCGTACAATATACGCGAAGTAAATTTTTGTGTCGAAAATGCAGATGAAGTGAATATTTTCTTTCTCGTTAAAATCAAATTTGTATAGTGATAATGAATGCCTAAAATAATGAAAAATTGTTTGTGAGTTTCTACAACAAATACCATGTTTTTTTTAGGAAAATCAGAAATGTAGATTAATTGAGTATTTTTATCCCTTGAATTCAAATATATATAGTTATAATTCTTTCCTAAAATCACGGAGAATAGATTGTCTGTTACTATATTTGCTTACCTAAAAAAACTGATCTTTTTATTATATATATATATGACTGGTGAAAAAGTAAATGAGGGTAATTTAGGAATAACCAAACATTTTGTCCTAATTAAATCTCAATGTCCTTTCATCCCTATTTACTAGATAATATGTCCTTCTAGACAAAAATCTATAATTTATATGGATGGTCTAATTTAATTCGGGTCGGAGTAAAAATCCCTCAACTTTTAAATATGGGTATTGTTGTAATTTGTAATTAAATGATTTTATGGATCAATAAATTATCGAAAAAGATGTGGTTCGACCAAGATTGTAGCTCTTTTAATTTGAAATGATATTTATGAAGAGATATTTGAGATTCAAGGATTAATGTACATTACCTACCGGTAAGATTTGGAATAAACTTAAAAACAATCCAGAAAAAGTCTTTCTCTCTCTAACATTTTTTCTCCGGCTCTCTCTCCAAACCAACCTCTCTGCTCACTTCCTCAACTTTTCCACATGATGCTGGCGACCTTGTGCTGCTGGCGTCCATTTTTTTTTCTTCTTATATGTTGTTTTTTCTTCTCTCTACTAGCTAAATCTTATCTTTTTCACCTCCATTTTTTTCTTCTTTTGTTTTGTCCCTCCTCCGTTTGTCCTTCCCGATGTTTTCCTGATGACCGGAGGCTCTATCTTCCTTCTCCCGTTTATAACTTTGAAGCCTTCTTCCGGGCTTCTTCTCTTATGACGATGAAGCGGTCGACTTTTTCGGCGGCTTTTCGTGGAGAGATATAGATTTGTGGCTTGGGAGGCTGAAGTTGGTCCCTGAGTTTTCCACGTTGCCTTATACTATGGGTTGGTGCTTCTTTACCACTGATCTATTTGATCTCGGTGCTCTTTATCCCTGTTTTCAGGTGGGTGCCGGAAATGGATGTCTTCTCCGGCGTCCATTTATTGTTTGGGTAGTAGGTACCGGATCCGGATTGCCGGTGGCTTTTGGTGCTGCTTACGGTTTGCCTTTGATTATCGAAAAGAGATGTTAGGATTGCGGGTTCTCCTCTTCAGTCGGTGATGGAGTGTGGCGGAGCTAGCGGCCGGCTGTTTCGGATTTATTTTCTTTTCTTTCGTTGTATTAGTTTGTTTTTAGTTGTTTAGTTTGTTTCTGTGTCTGTCGAGTATTAGCAAATTTGATCATGACTTGAACTCAATGTTTGCTGAGGAGGATAGATGAATAGAATCAAGGCATCAAAGACTTATTTGAGACTCTAGACTCCAAGGTTTTACAGAAAATCAGTCAGAAAGAGAGTACAATGAAAAGCTTGATGGTTTAAAGAGGTTTCTGGAAACTCAAGTAGATGCCCTAAATGATCTTGACAGAGATGTCAACATTCTTTCTTACAGAGTTGATGCAAGAAATGCTAGCATGACAAAATAGAGGGAAATGTCTCTGTTGGATACAAGACTTCTACCGACTATAATGCAAAATAGCTGATGTTGATAAAAAGTCCTCTCCGCGGAGAAGAAGGTGGATGCTCTGATCACCTCTTAAGTGTTAGGAAATCAACGCGGGAATGCAGCGGAATTTAAAATTTATTTCCTTTTTAACCAAGATCGACTTCGTTTAAGCAACAAGCATACAAGAAGTAGACGTAAAGTATACCTTGGATGATCTAAAATTGATCGTCGTTTTATCTACGGTTGTAGTTTCTGCACGAAGCCTCCCAAGTGTTCGACCTCTACCGTTGATCCACACGAACAACCTGTCGGAATCCCATTATGGATTGCTACTAAAAAACTCGATTGCTAGACCGACTTTTTCTCTCTCTCAAAACTCTCTCTTGGAAACTCTCTTATTTTTCACAAGAACTATTAGTCTCTTGGAATTGTGATGTACAAAAGAGCTAGCTAATCCCTCTCTTATATAGAGAGACATGCGCCCCATATGTCTTCCAATCTGATTGTGAGAAGCTTCCTAGTAGATTGGGGAGAAAGAAAACCTTTTACTAGTAAAATAAGGAAAATATCTTTGATTGATTTATCTCATTTAATTTAATATCTCAAATATTTCCAAGATATTGTCAATATCTAATATTGACTATCTTTAACATATTACCATAAATCAATTTATGCAAATCTATTAATATATAATATTATTATATGGCAATACTATTAATTAAATTGAACAACCCAAGTGTAATTTGTTAACTACAAAGTGGCGCCCCATATTGCCATAAATTGGGCATCCGGAATATTTTTTAATTAATATAATACTGTGATTAATTAATTTGCAAAATACATGTGTATCAATATACATAATAAATATCGCCACTTACATATATACAAATATATATTTAATTAATCAACATAATTAATATCTTGTATTTAATTTATTCATAATAAATAAATACAACCATATTAATTTACCACTATAACACTTTATAGTCGAGATAAAACTTTCCTTATTTGGTTATCACTATAACCACATTTTAATCTGGCTAGATGTTCTTATGTGTGTGACCCGATAGGCTTCCGAATATGTTGGCCATAGGCACAAAGTGTAAATTACGAAAATGCCCTTCGCACCTAACGATCATGGATAGCGTCTAACAACACGTCCACTACCCCCAATCATCGGAATAGTCAAATGCAACGACTACTACCTTTCATGTGAAACGGTTACCGTGTTAATAAAATCCTATCACTGTTACAATATCCATACGGTTATACGTCGAGTGTCGAACATCAACGACCGTATCTTACGTCGACTCAGACTATCTTCATATCATGCTCCAAATGATCAAGTCAAAAAGAACAGCCTTAACAAACACATGAATCTTTGACGAGACCCTGGTCTTTGCTTCAAGCAATGAATTCACCACTATCTCAGCTATATAGTAAAAGTGGAAGAACCTCACAAGGTTTAGGAATGAACCTTCTAGATCCATGTACTGCTCCCGCTGTGCCTCTAAGGCACTACTGTGTTTGGCCCAGTTGTAGAATCTATACCGATCTCTAGCTAAGAACATTTCCAGCTCATTGTATCACTTGATTAAAGCGACTGCAAACCCAGCTTGTAGCTCCCATTGTCTTCATAAGATTCAGGGTGCAAATCTGTATATCTACGTTTGTTCGATTCCAAGTTTCAATAAACTAAGAACCTATCCTTAACACCTTTACGGGTATCATCGACATTTACCAAAATCACTTTTATGCTTGCTCATGACTCCTCATGTAGTATGAACATCTGGTTCGAATCAAAACACTTATGTTGGATCCTATTGCAGTAGCAAAGGGAACCTTTCATGAGTGTCATCTTTAACCTTATCTTTTAGGATTGACGTCCTATTATAGAGAAATCCCAAGAATACATGCTAGCAGTATCTCTAACTATGATCTAAGCTAAACTCTTTTAGCATCCCATCTATCAGGGTGAACTATGATAATTAAGCAGTATCTAAATCTATCATTATAGATTCTTATTTCAAAACTAAGAGTTGGCATTCATGGATCTTTCGTAAAGACCTTGAACTACCAAACATTAATTTGACAGTGACATGGGGTGTTGATTCCAAGAAGGATATCCAATACCTTGCTCGAAAACCTGTGACACTCCCACTAACTCATCTGCATATAAGGCATATCTTTCCTCTTGACGAAATCAACCTCTTTTGATTAATCAATGCAAGGAACTTATATAGAGGAACTTGTTTGAGTCCATAAATGGATCTCGCAAGCTCACATATCATGTTAACGTCTATGAACATCAAGCCATTGGCCCAACATTTTTAACACTATCATATAGCCATGATACATGGCTACAACAAGCACCATCTGAATAGACTTAAGCATACCGGTAGCATAAAGGTGACTATAAGGTTTTCACCCTATAGCCTTTAGCCATCAACTAGTAATCACATTACCTTCCATGTTGGTCTTTCACAAAGACCTACCACACCTTTCAGAGACATTCCCTTTAGGTAAGTAAGACTGGGTTTATAACCCGGTTGTCACACACGGAATCTACTTCAGACTTTATGGCTCCAAGCCATATCTCTTAATCTTGCCTTTCAAGCATTCTTGCATAAGTCGTGAGATCTCCATTCTTCAAGATGAACGTACCAGTAGCCTTTCAGGCGTGTGGCTATCCGTATACTCATAAAGTACTTGTGTGCAACAAGCAGTGTCCTACACCATATCACTATGCGGCGCCTGCTCACGTTCCAACGGTTGAATATCTCTTTGTGGTTCTCAAACTACTTTTGAGATCTAATTTACTCCCATTGTTTCTTTAGGAAGAAACACTTCCTCTAGAAGATAGCATGTTTGGAGACATACATTTTTGCTCCAAGGGTAAGCAAATAACATTTAGCGTACTTGCTAAGACATTCCACAAAGTTGCACATGTCATACTAGGATCCAAGCCTTTCAGACATTGCATGCTTGCTAGAAGCACGACAACCCTAAATCATCGGTTAAGATGGATTTGATGTTATCGTCTTCCATATCTGATATAGAATTTATTCAACCTTATTTTTGGAACTTGGTGAAGTATATGTTTCGAATAAGGGCACTATCCCAAAACAGGTAAAGGATACTTTGCATGGCTTACTTCACATCTTCATTGTATAAAGTGCTATTTCCATTTTATAAACACAGTCTAATTGCGTATCCAAAAATGGCATCCTTCAAGGGAGAATCTGATTCCATTTCAAACAACTTCTGAAAAACCCTTTAGGTATTAATTGCTTCAATCCAATTGAAGATTAATTCCTAAGTAGCTCATCAATATCATATTCGTACTAGCTCGAACTTTTCGGGCTTTCCGGATTGTTGCACTTCACTAAGTACATTCAACTATTTATAAAAATAGTCATAGAGATTAATAAGAAATTATTTGTGGCATTAATTGTCATAAACAAACGTCGGCATGTTTAGGCTCTAGACAATTTTTCTTGAATTTATAACTTTTTTTCATAAAAGTGTATTTTAGTCACATTTGGATAAGATACGTATCACCCACATGATTCATAATCACATGGTTTAGACATCATCAAAATGACATTTGATTACACGTTTCTCTTCCACAGGGACTACGTCTAGAACAACCACAAAATATTAAGGATAACAGCCATACAAATATTTGGTTGAGATGTTATCACCTATATCAACTATATAGTGACACCGATCTAGTATGTTAGATTCAATGACCTTTCAAGTTTATCGGAATAATATTTATTCCTTACAATTGAATATGTCTACTAAATCCTAACAAATAACTGAACTTGTGTTCTTTATAAGAACCGGAACACACTAATATTTATTTAGTTCCTTTATCAATTAACTAGACTCAGAATATTATATAGTAAATGCACTTCACTTTCCATATCTTAAAATATTCTATTTTAAATCTTTCTAATTTAATCATACTTGTGAGATATCATATATCTGAGAGTTGACTTGAGTTTAGAAAAACTTATCTCAACCTTCTTGTCTAGAATGGAGACTTCGATAAGTTCTCTATTTAAGCACATGCCTTAACTTTTCTTCTTAATCCTCCAAGCACTTGTAAATTTTTCTTAAATTTAGTCTTCATAAGGCTTAAGAGAAATTACAAAAGCTATGTCTTCAATTTTCTTTCGTAAAGAAAATCTAAAGTTTATTTAACCTTTTGAATCATATTCAAAACACGAACCATTTAATTAATCTTCAAAATGATTAAAGAATTAAGTCGATACTTAAATCTTATATTTTGAAAACAACCATTCCGAAATTCGTTGTGGTCATTCACATTCAACACATTTAGTGTTCGAATTTAATTGTCATCGTATGACTGAATAACCCATTGGATATTGATATATCCAATACATGATTAATTCGTTGAAACTTATTTCAAGTGATTCAATCATATCACGAGCTTCCGTTCTGACTAGTAATTAAAGTATCAGAACACTACATCAAATATGTAGTCTCTTTTTCTCTAACTACTATAATGAAGTTGCTCGTGTCATTGCTTACTTTATAAGGATTAAAATTACTTAACCATACTTGAGAACGTTTCTCAAAAGGTAACAGTCATAATTTGGTTTTACACATCGAGAATTAAAACATAGAAATAAAAGTTTGCTAAAAACTACAACATAAAATAAAGATAAAAGAGTGTTGTTGTTTATACTTGCAAAATCATAATGGTCTTTTGGTTTATGATATTGCTTCCACTAGTCAACTACTCCCAATTGACTTTCAAAACTTTCCAAAAATTCCTCAATGGCCAAGATCCTACCTAGTTACGTTGATTCCCTGCTGTGGCTGGTGAACCGAAATAATTCGATGAGTAGGCGACACCTCACCAATCACATCACTATGTGACTCTTGGTTGTTGACCAGTCAACTATTTGACATACACATCATAATGTGGTGGCCAACCCTTGTCTCTAAAAATTACCTGACCCCTGATGTGGCTTATGGTCAAATAAATCTTAGTCAAGTCATAACTCAATATTCGCGAGATCACTTACATTCATATCTCAATAATAACGATATACCCGAGGTAGGTAAACCCCCAGCTGTGGCTGATGGATTGGATCCAAACAAGAGCTCTTCACCGTCATTATAATATTGGGAGTCAATTCCGACTGAATTTTTATTGTGGGAGTATTTTACAAATTAATTCACGTAATTAATTTTTATTACGGTCTCATCAAAATTATCTATCTCTATAGACATAATCCTACACATTCATCTAGATCGTGCCTAGTCATACATCTATCGTATCATATAAAATAATTACAAGCACAAAATAAATAAATGCATAAAATAACCGGTATGATCATGGACCTTTCCTAAGTGCAGTTTCGAATACAAACCGACGAAAACGCGGGTTACAATCTAAGGGTAGCTGCAACCGCCAATATGATCTTTAATGAACCACCTTCAATGGGATCTTCATTCATCTTTCTTTGGTTTCCATCTTTTGCTCCATTCTTGTTACATAAAATCTATCTAATAAGTTCGTACACCCACCGCACATAGGGGGAGCTAACGGGATTGAGATAAATGCAAAAAGTAAACTAGGCCATGTTTTTCATAACAACCTAGTATAATTTTGAAACAACATATTAATTAAATTATTCACATCTATCATATAGGTTGAGTCCATGATCAATCGGGGTCCATATGACATATTATACCTACTACAATATCAAATCCATACAATAAAATCTTATGAAAAAAGATTAAATCTAAATTTACCAACTTGCGTCTTAATTAATCGATTAACGTCTAATCAATTAAATAATTTTATCCAAACAATTAACTTATTAACATTTAATCACTAAAATGATTTTAATCGAAATAAAATTAACGATTAATTTTAAAAACGATTTCTATTTTAATTTTATTAACTAGAACTATTCTAAAATAAAATCAAAATTAAAATTATGTCTTTTTAGTTTCACTCCTTTTGATTCTTAATCAAAAGGGATGCCTTTGGTTCCAAACCAAAAGACATGATCTTCCTAGGCCTTTTCCAAAATCAAAATTTTGAAAAAGGCCTAGGCCTATTCCAAACCAAATTTGGAATGACCTAGGATGACATTAGGTCCACAATTGTGGACCATAGGTCAAACCATTTTACTGAACAAATTGAGTAGTGGTACTTTTCATTCCATATGGCAACCCAATGGTACAAACTATTTGTACAATCAGTTGACCTACATGACATTAACTAAACAACAAGAGATTTCAATGTACCATAAAAATTCATACAACAACAAAATTCAATGTACACCACAAGACTACCACCAGCCACCGGAAACCCTAGGGCCGCCGACGCCGGCGGTGATAATGCAGTGGGCCGCCGCCACTTCGGCCGAGTAGCCCTACCTGAATTAATAATAATTTTTTTTTGTTTTCCGTTTCGCGAATTTAAATCATGCATCTAGATTTAATTACTACGCAAATTAACTAATACTTATTGCTTAAGATCGAGAACCTCTCTGATACCACTGTTAGGAAATCCACGCGGGAACGCGGCGAATTTAAAATTTATTTCCTTTTTAACCAAGATCGACTTCGTTTAAGCAACAATCATAAAATGAGTAGACGTATAATATACTTTGGATGATCTAAAATAGATTGTCGCTTTATCTACGGTTGTAGTTTCTGTACGAAGCCGCCCAAGTGTTCGGACACTACCGTTGATCCATAAGAACAACCCGCCGGAATCCCATCATGGATTGCTACTAGAAAAACTCGGTTGCTAGACCGATATTTTCTCTCTCTCAAAACTCTATCTTGGAAGCTCTCTTATTTTTCACAAGAACTATTAGTCTCTTGGAATTTTGATGAACAAAAGAGCTAGCCAATCCCTCTCTTATATAGAGAGACCTGTGCCCCATATGTCTCCCAATCTGATTGGGAGAAGTTTCCTAGTAGATTGGGAGGAGAAAAAAACCTTTTACTAGTAAAATAAGGAAAATATCTTTGATTAATTTATCTCATTTAATTTAATATCTCATATTAAAAATTTCAAGATATTGTCAATATCTAATATTGATTATCTTTAACATATTACCATAAATCAATTTATGCAAATCAATTAATATCTAATATTAATATATGGTAATACTATTAATTAAATTGCACAACCCATGTGTAATTTGTACACTAGAAAGTGGCGCCCCATATTTCCATAAATTGGCATCCAGAATATTCTTTAATTAATATAATACTATGATTAATTAATTTGGAAAATACATGTGTATCAATATACACAATAAATTTCGCCACTTACATATATACAAATATATATTTAATTAATCAACATAATTAATATATTGTATTTAATTTATTCATAATAAATAAATACAACCATATTAATTTACCACTATAACACTTTATAGTCGAGATAAAACTTTCCTTATTTGGTAATCACTATAACCGCATTTTAATCCGGCTGATGTTTTTATGTGTGTGACCCGATAGACTTCCGAATATTTTAGCCGTAGGCACAAAGTGCAAATTGTGAAAATTCCCTTCACACCTAACATTCATGGATAGCATCTAGCAACACGTCCACGACCCCCAATCACCGGAAGAGTCAAATGCAATGACTACTACCTTTCATGTGAAACGGTTACAGTGTAAATAGAATTCTATCACTGTTACAATATCCATACGGTCGTACGTCGAATTTCAAACATCAACGACCGTATCTTATAATCTGGATATCCTACTCTCTCGAAGTAACATATTACTTCCGCTTTTCAAAGACTTTCGAGAATAAGGCATTCTTTATAAGAAGGTCCTTTCGGATATTTACTCTTAATCATAAGATACACGATTTCTGGACGAACGACATGAATCCTACGCATGCTTCCGTATCATACCCAATCACTACCGCATGATCACCCTATGGCTAGAGGAAACCTCAATAGTGTCAAATCATGACAATCACTACAAGAAAAGTTGTTTTTTATAAGGGTAATCATCCTCATTAAATGACTGATTCCTGTCATTGAAGGTTTTTTTATAAGGGGAAATCTACCCTTATCGCCCCTTATAATAGCTTCCGCTGGTAAAAGTAAATAATAACAGTAAATATATCCCGTTATTAAAAAGGGATGACATTCAATAACAGAATTATACCGTCATTAAAAATTATTCATAATTACAGTAAACTTCCTTTATTATTATATTATTTGCCCCTCACTATTGCCTCAATTTCTCTTTACTTTATGTTATGATCTTGTATTTGTCATTCAATCGATCATTGAAAAGATCAATCCATTCCTTATTAGGTGCCATTTTCCAACTCAAAGAGCAACTTAAACCTATCCGGAATAATATTAACCTGAAGTGTAAAAGACAAATGATTAACAACTAAAATATGACAACCGCCATATAAACAAATAGAGAAAATGATAGAAACAAATAGAGAATTCCTTGCCATTTAACACAGTAGACATGTGAACACACCATACGAATGGCACCGAAGACAAAAGAATCAAGAACTACAACATGATTATGAGAATCAGTCCAGAAACAAAACTTTGGTAAACTAACAGGCCATCGTCTAGTGGTGCTTGTGGTACGTAGTGATCACGTCGGTCCACACATGGGTAAGCGGTGGCGTATCGTCTTGATCTTGTTGCTCCTGGCAACAAACATGTATGAACCATTTCACAAAGTCTATGTGTTTAACATTTTCCCTCGATTAAAAACGAGGATGCATACTTTGACTTGAGATCGGGTTTGCAGACCTAAAAGTGCAGCTGGGGTGAGCATTAGGCAGATTTTGAAACACTGTATGATTGATTCAAGACAAATGATTAATAAAAATGCAGTTAGCAATCACATATTAACATCATCTCAAGCAAAATGGAAGGCGGCCCCCTAAAACTGAAATCTATCATCAAGGGCCTGACTGTTGGACTTATTTCTAAGTTTTAGTGATGAGTGCCAGACTAACTGTTATAGTGCAAAGGCAAAAAGATGTCTAGATCAAATGTATAGGCTTATTAGAGTTTGATCCTTGTATAGGTTTGATCAAACAAGCACTGTAAATGTCAGCTGACTTAGTTCAGCAGACTAGTCTAGGTCGTAGGGTAGTTAGGTTAGTAGACTTATCAGGAACCTACTGAAGACTGAAGGCTGAGGGCTCAAACTCAGTTAATGAAGGCTAAGGGATCAAACTTAGTAATTAAAGTCAAGGATATGGAATCAGAATTTAGGCAAGTCTGTGAAGACCTAAACTGATTACATATACTTTGTGTAGAAGGTCTAAGTTCCTTAAGTTGGATGGTGATTGGAACTTAGTTATTTGCAAAAAGGTGTAATCTAACTTCACAAATAAAAGTTAGATAACAGAAGTCTGCTGCATTGTGTTTTAAACACAACAAATTTCAGTTCAGCAGACTGATAGGTATTTCAGCAGACTAATGAACCTGCTGATATACATACCTCGATTTATTCAAGATTACATTGGAAGTTTACATGGATAAGGACAACCAACTACCTCTGATTTATCAAACAAATCAATGGCTGAGATTAAAAAGACGTTGGGATGATTCAGGACTTTATCCAATGGTTTTAAGTCAAAGGGTGGACAGACTGCACTCTGTCAAAAAGGATTCTGACAGTGTCAGTCCTATGAATAGTGGTAGAAAGCAAGTCAAATGGGACAAAACCAAGAACGGTCATATTTGAATTTCAAATACAAGTCACATGGACTCCTACCTATAAATAGAGGACTTCCAACTCAGAAAAAGATGATGAATTTTAAGAGAAAAATACAAGAGATAATTCTGATCTGAAAAAGCACCCTGCTGAACTTACTGAGCTTAAGGCTACTGATCCAGAGAAAATCTTCAAGTTTATTCTGTATTCAAGCTTCATCAAGTACACACACTTGAAGACTGCAAGCTGTTGATTATATCATCCTAATCAAGCTGCTGCAACTGAATCATTTACTTGATTCAATCATTATTTTACAAAGAACCTGCTGAAGACAGTGAAACATCTGTTGGGTGTGGAAGACTGTTGTTTGTGGTGAAGCTGGTGAAGAGGCAATCCTACCCTTCAAGGACCAGTGGAAGACTTTGGAGCAGCAATCCTACCTCTTCCTAGTTTTCTGTTTGTGAAGCCATAGTCATTGGTGAAGTACAAGCAACCTTAGAAATCTTTGTAACAGCTACATCAAAGATCTCTAGTGAATTACCTCCAACCTCACGGGAGAAGAGTGGACCGACAGGATTACACCACCCGGAACCACTATAAAATCGCCTACTTACTTTCGCACTTACATTCGCATTTAGTTTACTATACACATCAACCTACCGAATCTAGCAACCGAAATCACACACATACACTACCGAGTATCTAATACTTAGTATCATATTTAACAACAAGTAATAAGGCTTAATTTTTGATATAATTCATTGCACAAATTCAAGTAAACTTAACCGTCGTATACTACCGTGTATCAAGCGAGCTGCGAGGTGTCGCGGACTATCGAGATATCGCCAGGCCGTCGAAGTTGCTGAGTTTGTTAACTCCAAATGTTTTAAGTGTTAAGTTTATTCACTGTCACGGATTTTATCTAATGAAAACAACAAGTAATAAATATTTATAAATCCGGTATTCCCCAAGTGTAGGGATCGTAGTACAGCGATTAATACCGGAGTCGATCACAGGGAATCGGGGTATCTAGTTCATTAATTTTCCTAAGGTTGATACAATTATTCCTAAACCTAAACTAAAACGGAAAATAAACTGGACAGATGATTGTCAGTCCAAAGCCAGGAAAATATCGTTGCGAACAAAAGCAAATAAAATAAAACTACAACTAAGAAAACAATAAAACTAACTCATGATCGAAGCAAATCAACGTAGAACAAACATGATCCACCATCCCGCAACCCTTAATTCTTCCCTAGATTATCTTATGATGATTCAATCAAAGTTGTGGTTCACCTAATCAAAGGTATGAATTCCTACTTCCGTAAGTAATCCGTCTATCAATCTCATCATCTTCCGATCTATAGAGATTAACGCTCTCAAAACAAGGTGCAAGATTTATTAGATCTGACAACCTAGAAATCTAACCTATCAACTTCCGTTATGTCAAGGTTAAAAGTCTAATCTTTCCTATGGTGATCTAAGGCATACGGTAAACATCAAATAGCAATACATCTTCCGATATCGATTGCATAAACAAATAATCAAAGGAAAGAAACAAACTTTAAATTAAACTCACAAGATTATCCAAGAGAGAAATCAAAAACGCTGCTGAAAAGTAACCATGGATGCTCCAAGTTCACGGCTTGAAGACCATCGGCATGGACGAACAAGAACGAGAAAAAGAACGAAAATAAAACCTAATCTAACCGCCACCCCAGCCTCCCAAAAGGGGGCTGGGGCGCCTAGGGCTCCTCTCTAATGTTTGTGTGTCAAGAGGGATCGAATTGTATGTCTTTAGGGTTGGAATCCGCGTGCTATTTATAGATATTTAAGTCGGCCAAGGCTAAGTCGGCGGACGGACGCCCGTCCACTTCTTTGGACGCTCGTTCGGTCTTGTTGGACTTCCTTCGGACGCCCGTCCAGCCGCGTCCAAACTCTCTCGAATCAACTTTTCGACCGGACGCCGATCCACTATTTCGGACGCCATCCGTACTGGACGGGACCTGGACGTGCGTTCAGCTATTTTTTCTTCCAAATTCATCTTGATCTTCATCCCAACTTCATCTCTATCTCTTCCCTTCCATGCAAATCATCACTTGAACATCTTTTAAGCTCCTTTCACCTCATGCAAGCGTACTTACATCACGATAAAAACATGCAAAATGTAACATCTTACATCTAAAGATATTTATCCAATAAAATCACATAATTAGCTCGATTTTGCACTTTAATACTTCTAAAACTCATTTGCTCAATATTTCAATATAAAGCTCGATTTCTATGAGAAACATCCACATATGGGGAAAATTGACATAAAATATATCCTTATAAAACGTATAAAATCACCCTTAACAACTCCCCCACACTTAAACCTTGCTCATCCCGAGCAAGACAAAACAAAATCAAGACTCGAGACATATAAACATTCATGCAACCATAAAGCATATTCAATAGTTTAGAGGTTCACCCAAGTGTGTGTGCATAGCCATAACAAATTTCCACTAAATCCACACTTGAAATTGATTCAAGCAAAACTAGCCAACATCCCATTTAGAATAGAAATAAAAAAAAAAATGATTATAACATGCACCTCACAAAACATACATATTCCGAAAAGAATAATAGAGGGTATTTAAGACCTTTTCTGACATACTCAGAGGATAATCCCTACAATATATCTTTCAGTTTATACTGGGGATAGTCAGAAGATAACTACGGTTTCCAACCATCTTTTCACAATACTATTTGCTAATTTTTCTTAAAGTGCTCTTAATTACACACGTATAGCATATGCCCTCATTCCCAGCAATAGGATGTTTCATGATAACACCCTAGCTGGACTACTATCATCAGGCAGTCGGGAGCTATTGAACCTCATAGTGGTATAGGACATTTCGTGATAACGCCCTACCGCACCCAAATCATTGGCAGCTACTTCCGACACTTATACATATATATCTTATTCATACTATTCATCTTAGATTGGTATACAAACCTTAAATTATATCCCTCCTATCACATTCAAACCTTCAGATATTCACAGTATGTCATACTTTAATTCCAAACACAAACTATTAAAATTTTCAAAATTCGTATGTACGCAAGAATCATGCGATAATCATCAAAAAAAATCTCTAATCAAATGGGCATAGCTTTAAAATATAGCTCATCATTTACTATGGCACGTGAAAAATAGTGTTGGGTGAGACATCTAAATTTAATAAATATGCAAAATAATGCACCAATGATATAAAAACTCAAATAAAGATATGCCTTTGCTCACTTGGGACAAAACAAACTAAAATTTTAAAATTTAGCACTCTTTCATAGAAATATAACGAATTAAGCAAACGATATGTAGATACACCAAACCATTCCCCTCCCCCACACTTAAATTACAACATGTCCTCATGTTGTGCAGAATTAAAGAAAAGATAAAAGAACATAGCTGATTTGGTAATGATATGAAGGTAGGCTGAAGAAGGATAGATAATCGATCCGCGTTTCCGAGGCACGAGATGTCATAGGTATTCCTCTCCAGATTCACTTCCAAGGCCAGCTTAACAAGAACAGCAAAAAATATGCCTGCACCACTTGAAAAACATGGCAGTATCTCGGGGAACATAGGGGGGGTATAACATGCAACAATAATGATATAAGCACATGGTATAATTGCTCAGATGGAAAAATCACCACACAGTTAAAACACAGGACATCTAAGCGTCAAACATAAGCCACAGAAGCTTGTAGAATAATATAGACCACATGTGCAAACAGAAACATCAAACTCCAACTAATAATGATAGAGGATTATACATGAAAAAGAAGTCATAGAGATTTTCCAAATTAAGCCCATATAAAGATGGAAATTATACATGGAACATTACAAAACGGTAGGTCTAGGTGCAACTACATGAAAAAAAAAAATATTACAATGCAATCTACATGATAAAGTGGTAGCGTACGGCAAGCCGACAGTAACTACCCTCAAGAAAAATAAAAGAAAAAATAGAAAAACAATGCAACTAGATGACATGCAACTAAATGATATGCAAAAATAAAAGAAAATAAAAGAAAGAAAACTAGCCCACTCATTTGCAACACGACATGTATATAATAAACGTCTACCAAATAATGATAGTTTACGATAAACGACAGTACTATTCATTACAAGCAATGTAGACGCACCTTAAGACTCATCAAAGGTGATAGAATTATGGAGAACCAACAGTTAGCTATACTAAACATATATAACTCATAAGAAGACATGGTAGCATACGGAAAACCGACAGTAGCTACCCATATGAGTTACAAGAATAACAAGAAAGCACATAGGTCTCAAAGCTCACAGGATTCATCACAACGATATGTAGCATACGGAAACCGACATTAGCTACTAAATAACAATAAGAACAGTTATAGCATACGAGAACCGACAGTAACTATAACATGCATGGATGAATCATGTAAATAAAAATTAATCAATTATTTAACATGGATCGATAGATGGAAAGATGTAAACATGCAAGTTCAGAACATCTACGTAAAAATAACTAGCCACAGAAGCTCATATGAAAGTATCCACGTCAAATAAAGCATATATCAAAAACAAATTCTATTCACTAGAAATTGACAACCTGGACGGACGTTCAGTCAATCCAGACGGACGTCTAAATCATATTCAGGGCGGACGGACGTTCAGGCATGCAGACGCCCGTCCAGAACCACATAGAGCATACGGGCGTTCGGGGAAAAAGGCAAACGCTCGTCTGACTCTCTAAAAACATAACAGCGTTGAAGCGTTTTGGGACGGACGGGCGTTCACTTACCATGGACGCCCGTCTGACTTAGCAGAAAAGCACAGCAGACTCGATTGATACCGTAAAAAAAGAAAGAACCCTAATACCATATCATTAAAACAGAAACCCTAGTGTTTATTAAAAACGAAAACAAAACTATGAAACCTAAATTCACGTTTCATAAATTGAGTAAAAAAACTTTTTGCACATTCTTAAACCAACGGTCATCGAAACATGGCAAAAATAAAAACTCTCAATTTGTGTGACGCTACTCTTATTGAAAACTACCTAAAAAGATACGGAAACAGAAACCTAAACCTGACCACGAAAAATTTAAAACAGAAAAAACAGAAAACCCTAAAAAAAAACGTGTTGAAATCTTCTGAGCCCAAAATGGAAGGGAAAACAGTGGATTTTGACCTCGAAAACGGCACTGAACGGCCTACGGCGGTTCACCACGTCGTCGGCGTCGGAACGAGCTTTCCGAATTGGGGTCCTGCGTTCCAAAAGGACACTCGAGCCGAAAGTTACGGCCAAAATACTAACGAGTGCTAAAACGATCCCTTTTATCCAAAAATTTGACCGTGAAAAACGTGGAGTCAGATGATTCAACCTCAGAACCCTACCTACGAAACCTACCTATGAAAAACAGAAACCCTAATACATTTATTTAATAAGCAAAAGAAAGACAAACCAAGATATCTACCTAAAACAAAAAAAAGCAGTGACAGAAGCGGACGGGCGTCCAAGTTGCGGACGGACGTCCGCACGGAGAAAGAACGGGACGGGCGTCCAAGTTGCGGACGCTCGTCCGCCCGGGCAAAACACAAACGAGAGACGATCGATTTGGACGGACGGGCGTCCAATAGCTCAGACGCCCGTTTACGTTCAAACTGAAGCACATAAACGCTGCTAAACACGAAAACAGGTCCAAACGAAACACAAAAACTAAACAAAACCCTAATTGGAACCTAAACACAAACCTATGAAAAATTAATAATCACTAGATAACACAAACTACCTACGAAAAACAAAAGAGAACAACTTTAGAAAAATTAATAATGAACTGGACAACCGCACCGATTCCCCGGCAACGGCGCTAAAAACTTGTCACGGATTTTATCTAATGAAAACAACAAGTAATAAATATTTATAAATCCGGTATTCCCCAAGTGTAGGGATCGTAGTACAGCGATTAATACCGGAGTCGATCACAGGGAATCGGGGTATCTAGTTCATTAATTTTCCTAAGGTTGATACAATTATTCCTAAACTTAAACTAAAACGGAAAATAAACTGGACAGAGGATTGTCAGTCCAAAGCCAGGAAAATATCGTTGCGAACAAAAGCAAATAAAATAAAACTACAACTAAGAAAACAATAAAACTAACTCATGACTGAAGCAAATCAACATAGAACAAACATGATCCACCATCCCGCAACCCTTAATTCTTCCCTAGATTATCTTATGATGATTCAATCAAAGTTGTGGTTCACCTAATCAAAGGTATGAATTCCTACTTCCGTAAGTAACCCGTCTATCAATCTCATCATCTTCCGATCTATAGAGATTAACGCTCTCAAAACAAGGTGCAAGATTTATTAGATCGACAACCTAGAAATCTAACCTATCAACACGTTATGTCAAGGTTAAAAGTCTAATCTTTCCTATGGTGATCTAAGGTTTACACCGATTTCCATCATACGGTAAACATCAAATAGCAATACATCTTCCGATATCGATTGCATAAACAAATAATCAAAGGAAAGAAACAAACTTTAAATTAAACTCACAAGATTATCCAAGAGAGAAATCAAAAATGCTGCTGAAAAGTAACCATGGATGCTCCAATTCACAGCTTGAAGACCATCAGCATGGACGAACAAGAACAGAAAAAGAACGAAAATAAAACCTAATCTAACCGCCACCCCAGCCTCCCAAAAGGGGGCTGGGGCGCCTAGGGCTCCTCTCTAATGTTTGTGTGCGATCGAATTGTATGTCTTTAGGGTTGGAATCCGCGTGCTATTTATAGATATTTAAGTCGGCCAAGGCTAAGTCGGCGGACGGACGCCCGTCCACTTCTTTGGACGCTCGTTCGGTCTTGTTGGACTTCCTTCAGACGCCCGTCCAGGCGCGTCCAAACTCTCTGAATCAACTTTTCAGCCTGGACGCCAGTCCACTATTCTGGACGCCAGTCCAGACTGGACGGGACCTGGACGTGCGTTCAGCTCTTTTTTCTTCCAAATTCATCTTGATCTTCATCCCAACTTCATCTCTATCTCTTCCCTTCCATGCAAATAATCACTTGAACATCTTTTAAGCTCCTTTCACCTCATGCAAGCGTACCTACATCACGATAAAAACATGCAAAATGTAACATCTTACATCTAAAGATATTTATCCAATAAAATCACATAATTAGCTCGATTTTACACTTTAATACTTCTAAAACTCATTTGCTCAATATTTCAATATAAAGCTCGATTTCTATGAGAAACATCCACATATGGGGAAAATTGACATAAAATATATCCTTATAAAACGTATAAAATCACCCTTAACATTCACCCCCCGCCCTCTAAACTTAACCAATGCCTTTTCAAGGGACCAACAATTGGTATCGGAGCAGTGCTTCTGTTCTGAAGAAATCCTACTTGTTGTGCTTGTGAAAATACTTTGAAAACTTTTTAAAATCACTGATTTTCAAAGACTTGTATCATGGATAACAACCAGTATGCTAGAACTATGCTGATGTGTTCTCTAGATAGATTTTTTGAATATAAACGTCGAATGCAGGCTTACCTTGCTGCAACTCATGATGAAATGATGGATGTGCTGACAGATGGACCACTGGAGATTACCAAAGCAGTAACAGTGGGAGATGAGACACAGTACATTCCAAAACCAAAGAGAGAATGGAATGCTGAAGATAGAAAGAGAGTAAACCTCAACAATATTGCTATTGATATCATTTATAGAACCTTGGATAGCAATATGTACATGAAGGTCAAAGATTGCAAAATAGCTAAAGAACTTTGGGACAAAATACAGTTGATCTGTGAAGACATTGATGCAATTAAGAAGAATAAAATCAGTATGGCCAAGAAGAGGTTTCAAAAGTTCAAAATGCTACCAAATGAAACCATTGAGCAAATGGAGTCAAGATTTAATGCTATCATAGATGAACTTACCCTACTGAGTGTTAGTTACTCAAAAGAAGAAATAAACTCAAAAATCTTGGAAGCATTGCCTGACAAAGAAGTTTGGGAGATGAAAGTCACTGCAATAGAAGAAATGAGAAAGCTACATGAAGAGGATACATTCAAATTATTCTCAGATCTTAAAGCTTATGAATTCAGCAAGAGATTGGTTCCTACCACTGAAAAGGAAGAACCAAAGACAACTGCATTGGCTGCTAAGAATCAAGAGGAGACATCAGGAGCTCAGGATGATCTGCTGGATGAAATGCAAGAGCAGATTGCCCTACTGAGCTAGAAGATCAGGATGATGAAGACTGGAAAAAGCTCTCCAAGGAATTTCACTAAGAAATTCAATGAAAAGAAGAAAGATGATTCAAGAAAAGACAATGATTATTTATGCTTTCAATGCAAGAAACCAGGACACTTCAAACCGATCGTCCCGAGTTAAATCGAGAAAAAGGAACCTGATTATCTTTGCTTTAATTGCAAAAAGCCTGGACATTTTAGACCTGATTGTCTAGACCTACTGAAGACCAAAATCCAACAAAGAAGACATGGAAAGAAGGCTATGGTTGCTGAAGATGAATCAGGGTATGAAGTGGAATATGAAAATGAAAATGAATCAGATGACACAACATTGGTTGCTGATATGGAAGACTATGCATTAATGGCTAATATGGATGAAACAGAGGAGGTATACAATACTGTATCAATCAACACTCCTACTGGAAGTGATTGTGAATCAACTTGTGGTTCAAATCCTAGAAACTCTGACAATGATGAGACTTTGGATGCCATCCTTAATCAACTGAGGATAATATAATCTGGTTATGAGATTGTGAAGGCTGAAAAAGAAGCTCTTCAATTGGAAGTTGAAAGATTGAATGTTGAATTAAGGGTTCTCAAAGGTAAAGAAAAGGATGTTGGACAGAATCAATATAAGTCCATTTCGAACATCCAAGTAGCTTCGAATATTTGAACCATCCCGTTCCTCTACCGCATACAAACTGGAAAGCCTTATGGTGACAGAACGGGGCTTGGATTTGGAACTCAACAATCCAAAAAGAGTGGATCTAGTAAGGTTACTAAACCTAGTACAAGAATTGGTCATAAGTTTGTACCTGCACAAGATCCAACTCTCGCAAGGTTCCGAGGCAAGTAAAACCTATCGAGAATGCTTCAAGGAAGCAAAATCGAAGTCAAAGAAATCAACAACTCTCCTAATAAAAAGAACAAATCCAAAAATAGATCGCCGTGCCTCTCTAGACCTACCGAAAGCGGACACTCGCTACCAAGTGCGCTTGACCACAAAAAAAGAAAGAACCAAAAATATTCCAAGGATAAGAATCCTAAATCCAAAAATGTTAATCATTCTAGGGATACTTATCTCAAGGGGAAAGGTAGATTGTTCCCTACTGATGATGATTGGAATATTCCTGCATCTAATGCTATAAACAACAAGTATAACCATGCCGCTAGGGTAAAACCTAAGCAATGGAATCAACAAAGGGCTCAACAGAGGACTTATACAAGACCTCAGCAGGGACCTCAGCAGACTCCATACTACAGGGCTGTTCCTAACAGACAAACAAACTAATGATTATACCAATGCTTCTAACAACAAGAATCACTTCAAACAACATTATAAACCAAAAGGCCGTAAAACATATGTAAATCCTACACAACCAATCGTTAGAACTTATGGATGTGTAGAATATATGTATGAACCAAAGTATGACACTTTTAGGAGAAGACCTTATGGAAACATCCCAAGGGTCATGCTTACCACCGACCATTATGGACCCAAACAGTTTGGTACCTAAAATGTATTAACTTTGTTTTGTAGGGTGTCTGGTACTTTGACAGTGGATGTTCCAGACATATGACAAAGAATAAGCACTGTTTGTCAAATTTTGTGGCAAAGGATGGTCCAAGGGTGAATTTTGGCAACAAAAATATACCTGGATATACAAGAGGATATGGCATACTTGTGAGGAATGGACTTACTATCAAGAATGTTGCCTATGTGGAAGGACTGGACTACAACTTGCTGAGCACTGGACAATTTTGTGACATGGGATACAAGGTCACTTTTGACAAAAACAATTGTATTGTCATTAGTGAAAAAGGTGATCAAGTTGTATTGGCTGGTAGAAGACAACAAAACATGTACATTGTGGATTGGTCTACTGCAGTTCCAGAAACCTGCCTGGTTGTGCATATCAAATCAGAACTCAACTGGTTATGGCACAAGAAGTTGAATCACTTAAATTTTGATGATATCAATCAGTTGGTGAAAAAGAAACTGGTGATTGGTTTACCTGAGATCACATTCAAGAAAGATACTATATGTGATGCATGTCAGCAAGGTAAACAGACCAAATCAAGCTTCAAATCAAAGACTAAGCAATCAACTAATAGAGTCTTGGAGCTGATAGATATGGATCTATTTGGACCAGTCACACCAACAAGTGTTACAGGAAAGAAATACACCTTTATGGTTGTGGATGATTAATCTAGATACACTTGGGTGATATTTATGAACAAGAAAAGTGACACTCAAGAAGATGCCTGATCTTTTGAAGAGGTTACAAAATGAGAAAAGTTTAACAAGTAATAAAAATCGATCGACAAAGTACCGAGTTTCTTAATAAAGTTATAAGAGAATATCGTGAACGTAATGGTGTACTACATCAACTTGCGTCGTCGGTACACCTCAACAAAATGGGGTTCTTTGGAAGAAGAAACGGGACTTTAAAAGAATCGGGAAGGACAATGATTTGTGAAGCATTCCGCTCGAAAGGTATTGGGTCAAGCAAGCTTAATACAAGCATGCTATACACAAAAAGAACCTCGGTGAACAAGAAGTTGTCGAAGACACCTTATGAGATTTGGAATGGAAGGAAACCTAATATATCTTATTTCCATCCATTTGGAAGCAAATGCTTTATCTTGAATCAGAAGGAACATTTGAAGACATTCCAACCAAAGTCAGATGAAGGAATTTTCTTGAGATATTTTTCAGTCAGCAAGGCATTCAGGGTACTGAACTTAAGGTCACTGAAACATGAAGAAACTATCCATGTTGTGTTTGATGAACCTAAGTTCACTGGTATGGAAGATGAAGGTTGTGAACCTGCTGAGAACCTACAAGTCACTGATCCAAATTCTGTTGAAGTTTTGGAAAGGTTTAATGACTTAAAAGTTTCGATTCTCGCCCTCGCTTGAACACCCCGCCGGTGATATTACCGATGCAACAATCGAAGCAGTTCAAGGATCCGTCGAACCCCCTGTTGAAGAAGCAACAGCAGACCCTACTGAAGATGAGATTCCTGAGAATCAATCTAACCAGAATCCACAATGGTTAAGGAATCACCCTGCTGAACAAGTTATTGGCAATGTACATCAAGGTGAGGACAAGAAGACAATTAGAAGCAATGTTTACTTGTTTTCTATCTCAAGTTGAACCTAAAGTTGTTGAAGAAGCAATTTCAGATCCAGATTGGATAATTGCTATGCAAGAAGAATTAAATGAATTTGAAAGAAATCAAGTTTGGACACTAGTTGAAAGGCCTAGTCATGCAAATATCATTGGTACTAAATGGGTATACGAAACAAACTTGATGAATCGGTACCATTGTGAGGAATAAGGCCGACTAGTTGCAAAAGGCTATTCTCAAGTGAAGGAATAGATTTTGATGAAACTTATGCACTGTTGCAAGATTGGAAGCTATCGATTATTCCTAGCACATGCTGCATATAAAAACTTCAAGGTATATCAAATGGATGTCAAAAGTGCATTTTTGAATGGCATTCTAGAGGAGGAAATGTATGTTTAGCAACCTCCTGGATTTCAAGTTAAAGATCAAGAAGATAAAGTGTATAGACTCAACAAAGCACTTTATGGCTTGAAACAAGCACCAAGAGCATGGTATGAGACTCTATCTCAATTCTTGGTGGACAATGGTTTTACAAAAGGCACCATTGATAAGACTCTTTTCAGAATCAATGAGAAGGACATCACCCTGTTGGTCCAGATTTATGTTGATGACATAATTTTTGGTTCTGAAAATGAATTGCTATGTGAAAAGTTTGCAAATCTAATGAAGAGCAAATTTCAAATGAGTATGATGGGAGAAATGAACTACTTTTTGGGATTGCAAGTTAAATAGATGAAAGATGGAATCTTCATTCATCAAACCAAGTACACCAAGGAGCTGCTGAAGAAGTTTGGTATGGAAAATAGTACCAGGATATCAACTTCTTTGAGTACAAATATCAGATTGGATGAAGATAAAGAAGGCAAAGATGTTGATCGACCTTATACGAAGGATGATAGGCGATCGTCGTACCTCATCGCCACAGACGATATATCCTTTGTTGTAGGTGTTTGTGCCGATTTCAATCCAAACCTAAAGAAAGTCATTTAGAGCGATCAAAAGAGTTGTCAAGTACCTAAAAGAGACTTTGGGAGTAGGGATATGGTATTCCAAGGATGGAAGCTTCAAAGTTATATCCTACTCGGATTCCGATTATCTTGGATGCAAGATTGATAGAAAAGGCACCACAGAACCCGTCGTTAATGGGAAATAGATCGGTTTCTGGTTTAGCAAGAAACGAACTCAATATCAACTTCCACCGCTTGAAGCCGAATACATTCTTCTTTGGAAGTTCGTGCACAAGTACTTTGGCTAAGACAACAATTAAGGGACTATGGAATTGAAGAAAAAGAAATTCCAATAATGTGTGACAACACAAGTGCAATTGCTATCACAGAAAATCCTGTCTTGCACTCAAGAACCAAGAACATTGATGTGAGACATCATTTTATAACAGATCATGTTGAAAAGAAGGATGTGGTGGTTCTGTATATCCTTACTGAAGATCAACTTGCTGACATTTTCACTAAACCACTTGATAGTGAAAGATTTGCTAAACTAAGGACTGAACTTGGAATTATTAAAGTTGACTGATAATCAGTAGTGTATTGGAATTCACCAAGAGGATTAGTCTTTGCTATGTTGGGTGAGCTCACTTAGCAGATTAGTCATTGGTATCAACAATTCCATATACTTATGTTTGAACAATTGAGCAAATGAGGTTGCCAAGGGGATTGGTCTTTGTCATGTTGGGTGAGCTCATTTGACAGATCAGTCATTGGTATTAAACTTCATCTTGTATTATCAATTGAACAAAACAAGAAGGAATCAAGGATCAACAGAGTTACTCTGTCAGCAGGTTACTGAAGCATCTTTATCTGCAGGCTGCTGAGCTAACCCTGCTGATGCCAAGTCTGCTGAATGATGCGTTACACAGTCAAACTTATTAAAGTCAAAAAGCAGATTGGCGGGATATTTATTTTATCCTTTATAACCACAGTTAACACGATCCAACGGTTACAAACATTATGGAGAAGTAATGGGCCACGTGTGAAGTTAGCAGTCACTCAATTAATCGTGGTTAATGTGGATGTACGTGCACCGACGATTACAACTGTGGTCGTAAACGAGCCGAACCCTACCGAACATGTGCGGGGGTTCGAGTTCGGCTCGAAAGGTTCGAACCTAAGGTTCGGCTCGGCTCGAATCGGTCGAACCTTAGTTTAGCAAGGTTCGGCTCGGGTTCGAAAGTTCGAACATGTTCGACATGTTCGAACATGTTCGAACGGTTCGAACATGTTCGAACCTTATATATATAGTTTTTTTTTTTAAATATACAATAGTTCGAGCCGAACGTGTTCGATACGGTTCGGCTCGATAGACGAATATCAAATACCTAACGTTCGGCTCGACGTTCGAAGGTTCGAATCGAACTCGAATCGAGCTTTTTTCGAGCCGAATACAGCGAATCGAATCGAATACTGACGTTCATTTACAGCCCTAGTTACAACCTCACTCTGTCTATAAATATACAGACCTATACACAGAAGAAACACTCTACTACAAATCTGTTTATATCTCTGTCTTTACACTGTGTGAACACAGATTTACAAGCTATCTTCTTCATCTTTTTCTTTTTACAATGACGGAAAAGATTGATGTTCAAATTGGAACAAGCCAAAGTGTGAGTTTTTGTTGTTGATGCTAATAAAACAGAGTTAGCTATTAACATTGGTCGAAGAATAAGGAGATATGAAGGCTTGGAGAATGTACTGAACATAAGATTGGAAACAATCTCTTACACAAATATTGTCAGTTTTTGGAAGAATATTGTGATAAAGGAAGGAAGAGAAGCATTCAAAACAACTGTAAATGCTCAAGAAATTGAAGTCTCCTCAAACCTGCTGAGGGAGGTTTTTGGCTTTGAAGAAGTAATAGATGCTCCTGTAAATCCTGAGGAAATGGGGTTGTCAAAGATGGATTTTGTTGACAAAATCAAGACCAATGAAGCCACCAAATCAATTCCAGGTATCAATGTGAAACACATTGGTATGAGTACAACCTGCTGAGCAAGATCATTGCTAAGAACATATTAGGGCTGGTTGGAAGTATGGACACTCTATCAGGTCCTAAGATAGAGCTGCTGATGATTATCTGCCGAAGTATGAAGTTTGATTGGGCTGGATACTTTATTCACTACATGAAGAAAGTAGCCAAAGAAGAAAGAGAAGGGAAAAGGAAATCCAAGGCCTTACCCTTAGGATTAATGGTTCAGGCCCTGGTGAATCATTTGGAAATTCCTGATGTGGCACCTTAGAAAATAAACCAATCCAGATACAAGAAAGAGATTGACTATCTTATCCCTGGTCTGGATGATGATGAAGAAGGTATTGCTGAGGCTGCTGATAATGATAGTGATGGAGATGATGGTGATACTGGTGGTGAGCAGGTCAAGCAAACTACTAAGAAAACTGTCAAACCTGCTGCACCAAAGAAGACTACTGAGAAGAGAAAGGCTGCTGACACAAGGAAGATAACAGAGGTGTTAAAGCCTAAGAAAACAAGGAAGCAAACAGCACAGACTGCTGAGTCTGCTGAGGGTCCAGCTGAAGTTGAGATTACTGACCCTGCTGTAGCTGCTAGAAAACCGTTGTTGAGATTTTGAAGGAACAACAGAAAGAAGCCAGTAGAAAGAGAAAGTCTACTGCAATTGAAATTGATGATGAGCCACTTTCCAAGAGAATGAAAGAGATTATCCACAAAAAGAAACATGGAAAGGGGAAACAATTGAAAGTTTTGGAGGGTCAAAGAGAACAGAAAGAAGAAGAAGTAGAAGAAGAAGCAGGAGAGGCTATTGAGGCTGAACCTATAATCATTATAAAGCCTATTGAGGATGTAGAGGCTGTTGTTGAGCAATCTGCTGAAGCTACAGAATCCTCACCTGCTAAGGCTGCTGAGCCTTCTGAATCTACCCAAGTTTTTGTTGAGCAACTTGTTGAAGAACCACAGCAGACAACTGAGTCTACACCTACTGTGGAAGTGGAGAAATCAGTGCAAGACCCTGCAATTCCTGCAATAGTTCAGGGGGAAGAACAGTCTGCTGTTAACCCTGCTGATGAGCATATAAGTCAGGGGGAAGAAAGTGTGGTACAGATGGAGGTAGTAGGGACTAATATACAACCTGAGAAACCTACTAACTTAGAAGCATCTGTGGAAGAAACTTTAAGTTTGCTTGTTGGGACCTTTGGAGGTCATCAAGCTATTAAAACAAGCTCTCTCGTGAGGTCTTTCATGCCTTTTGAGAGACATGTGAAGAAGAATAAGTATGACTTTGTTGATCCCAAACTTCAGCAGGTAGCTGATTATTTTCAATGGAAGTTTGGTTTCTACAAGAGGCAAAAGCCAGCTGCAGAACCTATGACTGATTTTGAGGAGTGGGCTTTTGACAAATTGGGAGTTGAAAATTTGTTGGATCTGGTTGATACCACTGTGCTGCAATCAAGATTGATGGACATTTTTGAAGATTAACAGAAAGAGGAGGGTATCAAGTTCAGGGATTCAAGAGATGATGATGATGATTCATCATCTTCATCTGATTCTAGAGTGACTTTCCATCTGGTCCAGGAGGAACCAGTGGTACTGCTATGTTGATTGATCCTAATGTAGGGCAGTCTACTGGTACAGGACAGTCTACTGATAGACACAAGACTGGACAAATGAATGAGGATTTGGAAAATCTCACCATTGATGATATTGAGGCACAAATCAAGGAAGGAATAGATGATGGTGCAAATTAGATGGTTGGTGAGATTGATGCTATGTTTGTTGAAGAACCTGCTGAGCATGTTGATGATCAGCAGACTGTGGATTCAAGTGATGACAGGGTTACTGACCACAGTGAACTTAGTGCTAGTTCAGAGGAATCAATTCAGTATCAAGACTGGATTGACACTGAGGGGACCTTATTCAAAACTTCCTTTATCCTAACAAAAATTGGTCATGCTGAAGGATTCCAAGTGGATAATAAGGCTGTATTCAATCCTCTAAGAGTGGAACAGGAGGTTCAGGTTGCTGAGGTTCAAACAGCACCTGAACAAAGGTTGGAACAGGAGGTACATGTTGCTGAGTTACAAACAGCACCTGGACACAGGTTGGAACAATCTTTGGGTTTGAAGGAAACCCCTGTTGTTGTTGTTGTTGAAGAGGCTGCTGTAGTGGAGCCTACTGGAGTCAAGGCCACTGTAGGGAAGGATGGTCAACAGTCCGTTATTATTGATGAGAATGAGCAACTGTTGGACTATGACTACAGTGATGAAGAGTTTCAATTGTCTGAGGAAGAAGTTGTTGCTGATGAACCTGCACAAGATCCAATAATGGAGGATATTCTTGGTGCTATGGTTGAGGAAGGACCTGCCCCTGTTGGGAGAGATATGAGCAGAGCAATGGTCATCAACAGACAAAGGGCACAATATAATGTAGAAGAGCCTGCTGATGGAGTTGCTGGAGAAATGACTGGTGGAGTAACAGAACATGTTGTGGAAGAGTTGAGGGCTGTCAGAAAATATATAACACAGTTAAGGACTCAACTTGATAGATAGGAGCAAAGATTTGAAGAACTGATGAAGCTAGTGGATAACAACAGGCAATCTACTGAAACAGTTGCTTCAAACTTCACATCTACTCAAAATGCTGTTAATAATCTTATTCTAGATATGAGGGGAATCAGGCAAGGAAATACACTGAAGGAAAAGTTGAAAGACCAACTTGCATCTATTCATCAAAAACTTGATAAACTTGCTGAGTCACCTAAGTTTGCTGAGGCTGCTGGAACATCTCAACCTGCTGGATTGGATCCTAAGCTTACTGAGAGGATCAATCTACTGGAGCAAACTTTGCAATCAAGGATTACTGCAGTTGATACAAGAACTGAAATTATGGAAGGACAACTGAGTAATCTGGTTATCTCACAGGAGAGTGTTCATGGCCTGCTGTCTCGTTTTGTTGATGATGTCACTAAGGGGGAAGAGGGCCAAACAGCAATAGCAAAAGAGGCTGCAAGGATTTTTGCTAAGAAAAAATGGGAGAATGACACTAATGCAATCAGGGAACCTGCACCTGGCCGAATTCCACTTACTGATGATCTCCTTAAACAATACAAGAATGAGTACTACAACTGAAGGAAACCTTATCATGACAAGAGATTTCATGAAGGTTTGAACTCATTTTTGGGACTAAAGTTTTGGGAAGCAAGAGTTAAAGCATTCAGGGCAAGTTACAGAGGTGGAAGAAGTGGAAGAGGTGGAAGAAGTGGTAGAGGTGAAAGGAGTTTGCCAATCACAAAAGCTAAGGACTCACTTAATGAATTCAAAGAACTTTCCATGAGAATGGGATTCAGAGTAAATCAAATCAATCTCATACTACCTGAAGCATGGAAGTGGTGGAAGGAAGTGAATTCCTATATTGACTTCACTCTGATTGAAAATGAGTGGATGAGAGGGATGATATAAGAAATAAGAGCTTATCAAGAACAAGTTGAAAAAGCAAGAGAGGAAAGGGAAAGAAGACAGTAGATCAGCATACTTATCTGTTTTACTTTTGCCGATGCTAGACTGTAATAATCTTTGAACAAATGTTTATAATGAGAGATGACTAAATTTGTTCTGTTTTTGTTTTTAAATCTTTTTGCTTTGCTGTTAGGAGAGGGTAGTGGCATCATCACCAAAAAGGGGGAAATTGTTGGACTTATTTCTAAGTTTTAGTGATGAGTGTCAGACTAACTGTTATAGTGCAAAGGCAAAAAGATGTCTAGATCAAATGTATAGGCTTATTAGAGTTTGATCCTTGTATAGGTTTGATCAAACAAGCACTGTAAAGGTCAGCTGACTTAGTTCAGCAGACTAGTCTAGGTCAGTAGGGTAGTTAGGCCGGTAGACTTATCGGGAACCTACCGAAGACCGAAGGCCGAGGGCTCAAACTCGGTTAATGAAGGCTAAGGGATCAAACTTAGTAATTAAAGTCAAGGATATGGAATCGGAATTTAGGCAAGTCCGTGATGACCTGGCGATTACATATACCTTGTGTAGAAGGTCTAAGTTCCTTAAGTTGGATGGTGATTGGAACTTAGTTATTTGAAAAAAGGTGTAATCTAACTTCACAAATAAAAGTTAGATAAAAGAAGTCTGCTGCATTGTGTTTTAAACACAACAAATTTTAGTTCAGCTGACTGATAGGTATTTCAGCAGACTAATGAACCTGCTGATATACATACCTCGATTTATTCAAGATTTACATTGGAAGATTACATGGATAAGGACAGCCAACTACCTCTGATTTATCAAACAAATCAATGGCTGAGATTAAAAAGACTTTGGGAAGATTCAAGACTTTATCCAATGGTTTTAAGTCAAAGGGTGGACAGACTGCACTCTGTCAAAAAGGATTCTGACAGTGTCAGTCCTATGAATAGTGACAGAAAGCAAGTCAAATGGGACAAAACCAAGAATGGTCATATTTGAATTTCAAATACAAGTCACATGGACTCCTACCTATAAATAGAGGACTTCCAACTCATAAAAAGATGATGAACTTTAAGAGAAAAATACAAGAGATAATTCTGAGCTGAAAAAGCACCCTGCTGAACTTACTGAGCTTAAGGCTACTGATCCAGAGAAAATCTTCAAGTGTATTCTGTATTCAAGCTTCATCAAGTACACACACTTGAAGACTGCAAGCTGTTGATTATATCATCCTAATCAAGCTGCTGCAACTGAATCATTTACTTGATTCAATCATTTTTTTACAAAGAACCTGCTGAAGACAGTGAAGCATCTGTTGGGTGTGACAGACTGTTGTTTGTGGTGGAGCTGGTGAAGAGGCAATCCTACCCTTCAAGGACCAGTGGAAGACTTTGGAGCGAACAATCCTACGTTCCTAGTTTTCAGTTTGTGAAGCCATAGTCATTGGTGAAGGACAAGCAACCTTAGAAATCTTTGTAACAGCTACATCAAAGATCTCTAGTGAATTACCTCCAACATCACAGGAGAAGAGTGGACTGACAGGATTACACCACCTGGAACCACTATAAAATCTGCCTACTTACTTTCTGCACGTACATTCTGCATTTAGTTTACTATACACATCAACCTACTGAATCTAGCAACTGAAATCACACACATACACTACTGAGTATCTAATACTTAGTATCATATTTAACAACAAGTAATAAGGCTTAATTTTTTATATAATTCCGCTGCACAAATTCAGTAAACTTAACTGTCAGTAGACTACTATGTATCAGCAGGCTACTGAGGTGTCAGCAGACTACTGAGATATCAGCAGGCTGCTGAAGTTGCTGAGTTTGTTAACTCCAAAAGTTTTAAGTGTTAAGTTTAATCACCCCCCTCTAAACTTAACCAAAGTCTTTTCAAAGGACCAACACTGACATCTATGATAAAAATTGAAGGACAATTGTTGTACCCAAGTTGGACACGATGCGACCATTTTTACTTTGTTTTTCCATATGGTAGCAGCATGTAAAAGTGAGTTAAACACACCATAACCATCCTTCTATACAACCATCAACCGATACAATGGTTAAGGGTCCATTTGTTAAAATAAAAATAAAAAACAAAAAATGATCAAGGACAGCTCCATGATTTTGACATTGGGAGTCGGGAATTTCTCAATTTTTCTGTCTCCTAAACATATGTTTGTATATTCAATTTTATACAATGAAACACTAAATTCAATGGATCTCAATGCAAAAGATAGAAGTGTTATACTTTTAGCTAAACCCCTTGAAAACAATCAGCACAGTAAAGTCTCACCAACCTATTCGATGCTGCCTCCTACTCCATTCCTAAGTATTAATAATAATAATAATAATAAAATCAAAAAAGAACAAGCAGTCTAAACCACGATCCTTCCCAACAAAACTGAAAAAACAAGCAACAACTAGTGACTAACAATTCGGAAATGAAGAGGCCTCTAAAAAAATTACACATTAACTCAACTAAATACAGCTTTTGAAGCTATAAAATCAGAAAACAAGAAAAATAACTTTACCTCCATGGCCAAAGATGCAACTTTGCTGTTCAAAAAAAAAAAAGATGTTGCAACTTTACATCAAAAACCACCACCACAGCTAAGACACCACTACTCATCCTATATATTATACTTATACTAAACCTTCCCCCTAATTGCACCCTATTCTCAAAAGCCTCCCTTATTCAGAAAGATCAATTAAAGAAGGACAACAGAAAAGCATCTCGACAATAGACCTAAATATATTCATGATCCTTTTCTCAAATCTAAGCAATGGGAACCCAAGAGCAAACTCGTGTTTCGAAGTTTCAATATCCAAAGTCTGCAAATCGCTGAATGAGTATTTATCATCATTATCTTAGACAAAACAAGCAATAAAAGGGGCCAAGACGAACATTTAAAGACAGTGAAATGAAACTCATGAAAAAGAGGACAAGGAGACCTTGTTCCAGAATATCAACAATTTATTGCCCGAAGCTCCGCTTTTGTCGCCTTTGCATACCATATAATCCCAGAATCAGTCCTATTCCTAATTTCCATAATTTGGCGACGGAATTAAAAATTTATGAAAAATCATAGTCTAAAACAGCAAATACATCAACCATAAGAGCTATAAGAGGTAATTTTGAAGAAATACACATTTATTTTGTGGGTGCAGCTCTAACACCGGGATTCCACACCGCTGCTCTGTTTCTATTTGATATTGAACCCTAAAGACTAGATCGAAAGACATACCGTGAATTACGAGAATGGAAGATGATATATCCAGATGATGATATTAACCTTTTCGAGATGATCTGAACCAAGCCCTCTCCGCTGACTTCTCTCTTTTAATCGTGAAGAACCAGAGGCAGGTGAGATAGAGATATGAAGATGAGTTTGTGGCTGAGAGAGGACTATATTTTACTTAATTTTTTATTTTACAGAAAATACATCTATGAGTCATTATTTTAACAATCGTTATGTCATAACGAGAGTAATAAAAGTCATTTGCGGGTTGATTATGATGGGTTTATATTATAATCAATTTATACTCATTACGATCGACGGTGTAGACACATGACACAACAGATTATGCACATATGATTACTTTCTATCTATTTATGTCTACAAATGAAATTTTTATATAATATGGGAGGGATTTTTGGTGCCTAAAAATTTTGGTGTTTTATCTTGTAAAAAAATTGGGTTTCTTTTACAGGGAAAGTTTGTGTTTTTTATAATTATAATTCTGAAATTGGTGTTTTTTTTTTGTAAAACATAAGTGTTTAATGATTTTTCATTTATATATTTTCAAAATAATTTTTTATTGATTTTTTTTGCTACGTATTAATAAGGGGAATATTTTAGGTGTATCATAATAAGGGGATAAGTGATTAACAATAATAAGGGGAATTAAGGGTTCCTCATTAAATTTGAATCTTTTTCATTAGTATTTATTTTACCCTCATTAAAATGTACTTTTAATGACCAAATCTCGACCCCTCATTAAATTCCCCTTATAAAAGACAACTTTTCTTGTAGTGAATCCACACCGTGATGCAATGAAGACTCCGGTTTCAGGGATAATTACACAACCGCCACATAGTACGACACTTAATAAAGTAAGTGGGTCAGTCTAACGTACGCATTCTCTAAAACACGTTCACGTACAGTCCAAATGTCACTACACTTTGATAGACGAGATCTATCCCTATCTTCAATAAGATAGAAGACATCTAATACATGCTAGTCTAATCATACTATTAATGTCATGTTTAATAGCACATACGACTAGAGACATTTAAGTATCAAACATTTTAAAGTGAGTCGAGATCTCATCAACCATAATCACTATTATGTTTTCTCTCTCACATTTTGACACTAGGGACGTTAACATATATACAATCACAAATTGGTTCATATAGATAAACAGAATATATAATAACATAAATCCATTTATCATATGTATAAACATAAAGAAATAGTAGAAACGACCCGACCCGGTCGGATCCGGTCCAACCCGATTGGGTTTAGGACACTATTTCAACATTCTTTCTAACAGAGTTGATGCAAGAGATGCTAGCATGACAAAATAGTGGGAAATGTCTCTGTTGGATATCAAGACTTCTACCGACTCCAATGCAAAAATAGCTGATGTTGATAAAAATTCTCTTCTGTGGAGAATGCGGATGCTCTGATCACCTCCTAAGAAGACCCGACAAACATCTTCCTCACCTTTATTGTTAATGCCAAAAAGGGGAAGAAGAAGCAGAAAAAGAAAAAAATAGTGAATATTGCAAGAAGAGGGTAGAAGGAGAGATGATATAGATGGTGGCCAAGGTGGTCAAGATGGTAGAAGAAGACAAATATCTTCATCCCAAGGGAAGACATGTCTAAAAGAGGAAAATACAGACATAGGGAAGTTATTGCGATGACCACCAGATCTAAATGATCAGAAGAAGAGAGATCCAAAGAACAAGAATACTAGAAAGAGAAACACTTCAAGCAGAATTTGTTATAATATATGAAGTGCTGAGTGCAAACTGCTCAGACCACTTGACCTAACACTGTCTCAACAGAGTGCTGAGGGTTCACCAGGATGCAGAAACATGTGTTTGTGTAGTTAAGTAGATAGAATGTTTATTATGTTATAACTGTCATGTAACTTTCATTAATTGATTCATGTGGTGTATGATACTATAAATACTCCATATCAGCAACATTTTAACTTAACTCTTTCATTATTCTTGAGTAACAAATTCCGCATTGTATTTTGTTGTATTCTTAAGTGTTACAACTTCAACATGGTATCAAAGCATGAAACTTGAGAGTTTCAATTGATTTTCTGTGTTTTTCACTCTGCTTTCTTCACATTTCTTGTGTTTTTTTTACTTTTTCTTGAGAGGAATTTTTGTTAGTTTTACGTTCTTGATCATTTTCTGATCATTTTTTGGTATAATCTGGTGTGGATTACATGTTCTTGACAACCATGGAAGCAAAGAAACAAGAGCTGAGTCCTTCCAACCCATTCTATGCTCATCCAAATGAAAATCCTTCCTTGGTGCTGGTGCACACATTTATGAATGAAAACAATTAAAATCCATGGAAGATGTCCATGGAGATGGTGTTGATCACCCAAAAAAGTTTGGCTTTGCAGACGGCACAATCAAGAGGCCAGAAGCAGATTCAACAGATTTTCATACTTGGTGGCAATGTGATACTATGGTGAGATCTTGGATTTTGAGTTTTGTTGAAAACATCACTGCACAAAGTTTAATGTAATTTAAGTGTGCACAAGGCTGATAGATTTTCTAATGTTGATGCACTATGGATTTCTGATCTTCTGGAGTAGGTGCATGTATTAAAGAAGGTTGTTGAGTCGTCAGTCAGTATTTCACAAAATTGATGGTTCTTTGGGAAGAAATCAAGAAAATCACGCCATTCCCAGTCTGTTCTTTTGATTTACGATGCTATTGTAATGCAATAAATACTTTGGTGGATCTATGGAAACTAAACATGTGATCAAGTTCATAAAAGGTTTGAGAGATGAGTTTGAGCCTATGGTTTCCCGGGCAATGCTGATGGTGCCATTCCCAGAGATTCATGATGCTTTTGCAATGGCCATCAAATTTGAAAGTCAGAAGTTGTATGTGGCAAATAAGGCCAAGAATCAAGATTCCATGATTTCGATGTCTCGAAAGAATGGATAGGGCCAGAATCAGGTAGTCAACAGACCATCTTTTCCTACAAACGGGTCAATGTCTAAGAACCTCGAAGAAGGTTCCATGCAGTTTTTGTTGTTTTAATGGACACACATAAGAAACTTGTTATTGAAAGCATTTCTATCAACCTGGTTTTAGATCAAAGAAAGCAAATATGGTTGATTAGCTAGATATGAATTAGTCAATAGAAGAAGAGCAGGTCCCAAGTTTAGTTGAACCATGGTTTCCAAATCTTACTGTAGAACAACTCTAGCTGTACGCTGATGGCTCTACTGAATTATGACTCTACAGGATTTGTTGTCAACCCGATTCATGATCAATTTTCACCTGTTCAAGCTCAGGTGATCTAAATTTCGTAAAACCAATCCAATGGATCTTGGACTCTGGAGCCACATATAAGATTGTGACTTCGTTAGATCTGTTAAGTAATCTTAAACCTATACTTAATGTAATAATGGGATTACCTAATGATAATTTTGTGTCTGTAACACATATGCACTACAGAAAAAACATTTATTTGTGACAAATTAAAGGTGAGAAATTAAGAGTTTGTCACGAGAACTTGACTTTTTTATGACAATTTGTCACTGGAAATAATAGAAAATAAGAACTTTCCATAAACTCCCGTTTCCATAAACTCCTGTCGATACCCATAAACATTTTATCACTCGTCGATTCGATCTTCATTCCCAATTTCAGCTTCATCCCATGCCCTTAACCCTATTTTTTGCTTAATAAACGAGATGTTTTCTATTTCCCGATCGATTATATCATTTCATCGATAGTCTTCAGCATGAAAATTGATCGACAACCTGTAGTGCTTCAGCCGTCAGCCGCCATGCTCCACTTTCAGGGTGCCACCATCGAACTGAGTTCAAGTAGGAAGGTTAAATTCCTGATCCTTGACGATGCTGAAAATCGTCGGATAATTAACACGGTCCATATTTTCCTAGTGACAATCTATTCAATGGAGGAACCCTAAAAACGATGTGAAACATGGGGTGTTTGGTTGTGGTTTAGACTGTACTTGAGAAACTGTATCTCAAGCTGCCTACGTATCCAATATGTGTATTGGAATCAAGTCTTCATAGTTCTTTAGGGATTGTTTATATAGAGGACATCTCGTCCGGTTTTCTTGTCCCCTAAGGATATACTGGATGTAAAATTGATAGAAAAAGCACTTCAGGAACTTGTCAGATGCTACGCTGCAGACTAGTATCATGGTTTAGTATAAATCAGAATTCCATATATACTTCAACAGTTGAAGCAGAATATATAGCAGCAGGTAGCTATTGTGCACAAGTATTATGGATCAGACAACAACTAAGAGGCTATGGAATAGGGGAGAAGACAATTCCAATCATGTGTCATAATGCAAGTGCAATATCAATTATAGAGAATCCAATGCTTCACTCAAGAACAAAGCATATTGATGTGAGACATCATTTTATCAGAGATCATGTGAAAAAATGAGATGTAAAGATATATATCTACAGAAGATCAATTGGCTGACATTTTCACAAACCACTCAGTCATGAAAGATTTTGTAAATTAAGAATTGAGTTGGGAATGATTGAAATTGATTAAGTGATAAGGAGTAGCTAACTGGAGTAATCAGCGGAGTGACTTCACCAGCTGACTGAAACTTTGCCATTTTAGGTGCGCTCACTTGGCAGGTAAGGCACTGGTAACCAGTGAAGTCCACTTCACTGATTTTTAGGAATAGTTTTGATAACACCAGCTCAGTAAAGAGTCCACTACACCGGCTAGTGACCAGCCAAGCCTCTTAACCGCTAAATGCTATGGAGGAAACATCTTACTTTTCACACCACCGGTGAAAGAATTTTTAAAGAAAGTGAAATGAATAATATATTCACACATGTGGAAAATCTGAAGATTTATATATTTATTATGGAGGATTACCCACGTGGATTTTATGTTACAATCATGGAGTTTTTTTTTTGAATTGAGATAATGACAGCAACGCCTCGATTCTCGGGCACTATCATTACATACCTCAATCCTCTCCCCCACTACACTCAAAAACCATGATTTACATACACAAAATCACGCCATTACTCCACCACAATCCTTCCATATTCAACTACTTTCACACTATCAAAATCTCTCATATATAAACAACACTTACAGTGTTTCAGAATTTTTACTCTCTCCTTGCATAATATAAACCCTTTTTTTCTCTAAAAATTCAAATATTTTCTCCTCTCAAATTTTTTGCGCAATGACTTCATCTTCCTCCAAAACCAAATCTGGAAAACAATATGAACAATCGATTGCAACGGGAACGTTTTTCCAATCCATACTCTACTTAAGTCTGTGTGAAAATGACGTGCAAGCAAAACAATTGGCGGATGGTTGCACCAATCTAGGGTTGATGACCTTTCTCAACCCTCCTATCACTGGAATTTGCTATGAAAGTCTCATTTTGTTTTGGAAATTTTCCAAGTACGTCTCAGGCCTCCTTCAAGGCGATGAAGGAGAAGACAAGATAGTTGCTCCTGCCAACGACACAAAAGTAGTAATAACAGTGAAAGTGATTTACCAGCACCTTGAACTCTCGAATCAAGGATATGCCAATGTGGGACTCGTTCCACAAGACATGGATGCATTTTGGCTGGTGATTGGTAAGGCAGCCACCTCAGAAAATAGGAAGTTCAACTGCCTACAATCTGCTTTCAAGAAGCCCTTCAGTGAGTTTAGGGCACTGATTGGGAAGAACATCGAAGGAAAATTGGGAGCTATGGATGAAATAACTGAGGCAAGAATGAGACTCATGGGGATTATCTACAATGACCTGGATTTTAACTGGGCCACCAACTTTTTCAGACGGATCAAGGAGCAAATCCAAGGAGAGGCCTCTGCTACTGAAAAGGGAATAACAGCGGGAAAGAAGAAAAATGAGATCTTCTAGGTAAAGAAGTCCTATGGAATCCAACTCCACCATCTGATGAAGTGTCTTAATGTACCATTTGTGACACTTCACTGGCTGCATGACTCCAAAGTTATGTTTACCTACATCAAACAGCCAAAAGCAGCCGGCGGAGGAAAAAGAAAGCAACCAAGCAAAAGAACCTCCGGTCAAAGTAAGAACCAAAAGGTTCAACGAAACTTGGACAAGGAATCTTTTGGAAAATTAATATACGAGGAAGAAGAACACCAAGAGGAATAGGTAGAGGAAGGCAATGGTAATGGTGAGGAAAAAGAAGAAGAACCTCATGAAGAACCGGCAGACATGCCTGAGAAATTTTTGATGACAGAGTTGCAGAGTATCTCAACTGGAAAATAGGAGACTCCAAAATTCAATTTGAAAACTCTGGGAGAATGTTTGATGAAGAAGCTTGGTTCTTTGGCTTTCTTGGAGTCACAACCCTTGTAGGTGTGCTTGATGAGACACTACTCTAGGGAATGATTGAAACAACCAAGGCTAAACTATAGAAGTCATCTGATGATGAGGGTGGTAATATTGATCAATCTGATGATAATGATGATTAGAGTGATAGTGATGATGCTGGAAACAATGATGATGATGGAGAAGCACAAGTTGCAAGTGATCATACTCAACATGATGGTGATGATGAAAGAGCAGCATATGCGATTGATGATGATACTACTCTGCATGCATTTTTACAAAGAAAAGGAAAAGCTAAGGCAACACCCTCAGCTCAGCCACATGATCACAGACTGAAGCAGCTGAGTGTACTCCTGAGCACACTCACATCCAAACACAACTATTTGTTGACACAACATCCGATCCAAGAGCAGTACATGACACTGGATCAGCAAGATGCAACGCCAGAGAAGTCCATCCCCGGTAGAGAACCAAGGGAATCAAAAAATTTGCTGCACCTGAAATCACAACTACTCAAGTACTTGAAGAGGGAGTAGGTGATGCCGATGTCACTCAACCGGATGTGCAAGATAAGGGACCTGAAGTAGTCCCTCCTACACTCAGTCACCCAGGGACTTCTTCACCATCTCTACCAGCACAAGTCCAACTAGAGCCGGATGCTGCCATATCAAATCAAACTTTTCAAAAGGCAGTGGACTCCTTGATGGATGAACAAGAGCAACAAGCTTTGTATCTCAGAACAATGTCTGCAGCATTCAAGGATGAGAGCAACTCTATAGAACACAGATTCCATGTGTTGCTGAGTATATAAATGCTCAAATCATTGTTGTGCAAATGCAAGGTGACTTGATGCGCCAGATGAATATCAACCTCACTAACAACTTTTCTGGCCTAAGGCGACTTGTATCAATGGGAAGTGAGGCTATGGCAGTAGCTTTCGGCACCATGATGGGAAGCATGACCAAAGAACGTCAGGTAATGATAAAAAGTTCATATCCATTGAATCAAAATTGGATACTCTCATCAGTACTACTGAAACCACCAACCGCATTCTGTTACAACAACATGATGATGTTGCCAAAAAGGGGGAAAGAAGTGATAAGCCATAAGGATCAATAGTCAGACCCCCACACTTCACTGAAGAACATCTCAGAGTAAGGGATAGAGAATTACAAATTAGTGCTGAGGCTGAGGAACAACAGAGGAAAGCCTTGGAAGAAAGAGAAAGAAGCAAAAAATGAACCATGTTTTGGACTGCCCTTCCCTATTCGAAAATGGGATGATGACAAAGATAGATCAGGCAATCAGCAAAGGTCTGGATCTAGTCAAGCAAGAAGCTCTTCAAGTCAACATCGATCTAGCTCCAGCAGATGCAGTGGCAGTGGACATAGACACACTGCTGGAAGCTTTTCTGGTCAGGAAAAGACCTTCACCACCTACATAAATAGGGAAGAGAAGGAAGCAGCAGTGTTAGACAATGTGAATTTTTTTTTTCAGAAATCAAGACTGTCTGTACCCTAACTGGTCACAAGATGAAGCTTGGGAAGATTGGCTTGGTTATCATGATGATGAGTTATGGATAGATATGGAAAATATCTAAAATGATGTAAAAAGAGAGTATGCATCTCTCAAGTTAAGATCTAGAGAAGGTGCATCTGGCTACAAGGAAGCAAACCAATCAGTGCCTCTCACTGCAAAGGGGCCAGAGGATTTTTCTAGTGAAAGACAAGAGGAGTTCAATAACATGGTAACATTTTTCAAACCCATGGGCAGACTAAATTCTCAACAACAGAGGGTTGTGTACAAAAATCTAAGGTTTGTTGACCCTCACATTGCTAAAGCAAAGGACAGATTGGAAAAACACTTTGGGGAACCACTAGCTCATGAAACCATGCCTGATTTCAACATGCTTATTGATAAGAAAGTATTCCTAGGCACTAATTTCAACACTTCCTGGAATACTGGTTGTGGAAGTTTCTTGATATTGGCTGGAAAGACATTGAAGGCATTCAAACTACAAAGTTCAAGAGGTACAAGCAAAATCTGAATAACTTGTACTTGTAATAATTTTCTCTATTTTATCTTGATTGCCCTTCATGGATGAATAAAATTGTTGAGTTTTATTCTTTTATTATATGAGAAAAATGGTTACTTATGTTCAAGTTTATGAGGGTTTTGGCATCATCAAAAAGGGGAAAATTGTTAGGAACATTTTGTTTGTTTTGATGATGGCCATACTAGCTGTTATAGCAAGCCTGAAATAAGTTAGAAATATTTGTATAAGTCTATACTTAGAGTCGACATGTTGTATAAGTTCAGTCAGACAAGTACTGTACTAGATTGGTAGGATGGCTAAGTGAAACAGAAAATCGGCAAAGTAAAGGCATCCATGTACCAGCAGAGAAGAATGAAGACATATGGACTGACTTATAACGAGGGAAGTCTGTGATGACTTTGGGTAAGTCTAAGATACTTACAAGTGATGAAATCTATTCTTTTAATATGGTGTACACTGATGTCACATAAATCAAAGATCAGTGAAGTGTTGGAATAGTGTCCTAAACCCAATCGGGTTGGACCGGATCCGACCGGGTCGGATCATTTCTACTATTTCTTTATGTTTATACATACATTAAATGGCTTTTATGTTGTCATATATATGTTCTTTTTAAGAACCAATTATGAATTGTTATATGATAACGTCCTTAGTATTAAACTGTGATAGAGAAACCATGATAGGCGATTATGGTTGATGAGATCTCTAATCACTTTAATAAGTTTGATACTTAAATGTCTACTAGGCCGATGTACTATTAAACGGGGCATTGATAGTATAAACGGACTAGCACGTATTAGATGTCTTCGTCTTTAAGGGCGGGGATAGATCTCATCTATCGAAGTGTAGAGACACTTGGACCGTACGTGGACGTGTATTAGAGAATGCGTACGTTAGGACTCGACCCACTTACACGGATAAGTGTCACACTATGTGACGGTTGTGTAATTATCCTTAAGACCGGAGTCTTCATGTGGCATCACAAAGTGTGGATTGTCATGCTTTGACACTATTGAGGTTTCCACAGCCACGGGGCGATCATGCGGTAGTGATTGGGTATGATCGAAGCATGCGGAGCATACATGATTGGTCGTCCGGGAATCGCGTATCCTATGATTGGGATCGAATATCCGAAATGGCCTTCTTATAAGGAATGTCTTACTCTCGTGAATCTTTGCAAAGTGGGAGTAAACGAGTTACTTCGAGAGAGCATGATATCCAGATTATAAGATACGGTCGTTGATGTTTTGACACTCGACTAACGACCGTATGGATATTATTACAGCGATAGGATTGTAAGTTACACGGTAACTGTTTCACATGAAAGGTAGTAGTCATTGCATTTGACCCTTCCGATGATTTGGGGTCACGGTGTGTTACTAAACGCTATCCCGTGATCGTTAGGCATGAAGGGCATTTTCGTAATTTGCATTTTGTGTCTACGGCCAACATATTCGGAAGCCTATCGGGTCACACACATATGAACATCTAGCCGGATTAAAATGTGGTTATAGTTGATGACCAAATAAGGAAAGAATTTATCTCGTACTATAAAGGTTATAGTGGTAAATTAATATGGTGGTATTTATTTATTATGAATAAATTAAATACAAGATATTAATAATATTATATTAATTAAAGAATATTCCGAAAGCCAATTTATGGCTAAAGGTGGTGCAACTTATTAGTGTATAAGATACACTTGGATTGTGCAATTTAATTAATAGTATTACCAAATATATAAATATAAGATATTAATATATATATATAAATGATACATGCGTGTGTGGCATCAATGCAAATTAGTGATTTGCATGCGCACCACTATGTATATATATATAGATTTATTTTGTGTAATATATATGTGATATATGCGCGTATGTGTAAATTGATTTATGGTAATATAATAAAAGATAAATATTGTCAATATAAGATCTTGACAATATCTTAGAATATTCAATATGAGATATTGACAATATCCTAGATTTATTTAATATGAGATATTATAATAAATGAGATAAATCAATCAATTATATTTTCCTTATTTTATTGGAGAAAGGTTTTCTTCTCCTCCACTCGCTAAGAGGCGCCACTTCCATTATAAATAGGAGGTGGGTGTCAAGCTCTTTTGTACAACACACAATTCCAAGAACTAATACTTCTTGGGTAAAATAGAAAGCATCCTATGGAGAGTTGGAGAGAGGGAAAAGGGCCGGTCTAGCAACCGAGTTTTCCAATACCAATCCATGATGGGATTCCGGCGGGCTGTTCGTGTGGACTAGCGGTAGAGGCCGAACACTTGGGCGGCTCTATGAAGAACTACTCTCCTTAGACGGTCAAAGCGTCGATCTTATAGATCAACCAAGGTAACCACCGTCTACTACTTGTTTGTTTATTTCTTAAACGAAGTCGATCCTGGTTAAAAGGAAATTAAAATTAAATTCCGCTGCGTTCCCGCGTAGATTTCCTAACAGTGGTAGCAGAGCGAGCTTCGAGCTTAAGCAATAAGCATGTTAATTTGCGTAGTTAATTTTATCGTTTAAATCACGTAATTAAAAGATGAAAGATTTTTTATTCACAAAAGTTATACATGAAAAGAAAAGAAAAAAAAAGGTAGATCGGGTGGTGCTCGGCCGACTGGCGGCGGCACCACCACCGGCGGCGGCTGGTCGGCGGCGGCGGCAGCAGGGCAGCCTGCTGCCGGCAGTCGGTTGACCGGTCAATGCTGGCGGATCTCCAAATTTTTGTTTTGTGTATTTTGTGATTCAATATGGTTCATAGTTGTGATTGGTAATTCCTCCTTTGTTTAGTTGTGTCATGTGGCTAACCAATGGTTCAAATAGTTTGGGCCATTGGGATGCCACATGGCATTAAAATAGTAATGGCCTTTCCAAACTTTGTTTGGATTAGCTAGGCCCTTTCCAAATATTTGATTTGGGAAAAGGCCTAGGCTGGCCACTTCCAAAATTTTGATTTTGGAAAGTGGCGAGCCTAAACCAAAATTATTTGGCCTTTCCAAATATTTGATTTGGAATAGGCGCTAGGCCCTTTTCAAATATTTGATTTGTAAAAGGCACAGATTTGCAAGCCACTTCCAAAATTTTGATTTTGGAAAGTGGCGTGCCTAAGCCAAATTTGGTTTAGGAAACCAAAGGCATCCCTTTTGATTACGAATCAAAAGGAAAGAAACAAAAGAGAAATAATTTTAATTTTGATTTATTTTTGGAATAGTTCCAATTGATTAAAATTAAAATTAAAATCGTTTAAAGTTAATCGTTAATTTTATTTCGATTAAAATCATTTAATTAATTAAATGTTAATTAGTTAATTGGTTGGATAAAATTATTTAATAGATTAAATGTTAATTGATTAATTAAGACGCAAGTAGTTAAATTTTAATTTTATCTTTTTCATAAGATTTTATTGTATGGATTAGATATAGTAGATATAATATGATTATATGGACCCCGATTGATAATGGACTCGACCGATAGGATAGATGTGAATGATTTAAATTTTCTGTTGGTTTTAAAAATTGTCCTAGGCCGTTATGAAGAACGTGACCTAGTTTATTTTCTGCATTCATCCCATTCCCGTTAGCTCCCCTCCCCCCCGTGTGTGGCGGGTGTATTTATTTTATTAGATAGAATTAAATGTAACAAGAATGGAGCAGAAGATGGAGACCAAAGAAAGACGAAAATAAAGATCTCATTGGAGAATGGAGCATTAAAGATCCTATTGGTGGTTGCAGCTACCCTTAGATTGTGACCCGCGGTTTCGTCGGTTTGTATTCGAAACCGCACCTAGGAAAAGTCCATGATCATACCGGTTACTTTACGCATTTATTTATTTTGTGCTTGTATTTATTTTATATGATACGATAGATGCATGACTAGGCACGATCTAGATAAATGTGTAGGATGTATGTTTATAGAGATAGACAAATTAATGATGAGACCATAATTAAATTAATTAAGTGAATTAATTTACATAAATACTTCCACCTCAAAAGAATCAAGTTGAAATTGCCTCCCCATATTATAATGACGGTGAAGAGCCCTTGTTCGGATCCAACTCATCAGCCAAAGTAGGGGGTTGACCTACCTCGGGTATATCGTCATTATCGAGATATGATCGTATGAGATCTCACGAATATTGGGGTTATGACTTGACTAAGAATTCTCTCGGCCACCAGCCAAAGCGGGGTCGTTTGGATTTTAGAGGCAAGGGTTTGACTACTTCATAAGATGAAAATTGCCAAAGAGTTGACTAGTCAAACAACAAGAGTCGTATAAGATACGATTGACAAAGAGTTGTCTACCTGTTATGCTATTTTTGGCCCACCAGCCAAAGCGGGGGTCGGGTAGTTTGATGGGATCTTGTCCACTAAAGAAATTAATAATTCTTGAAAGTCAATTGGAAGTAGTTGACTAGTGGGAGCAAAATCATAAACCAAAAGACCAATTTTGATTTTGCGTGTATAAACAACAACACTCATTTATTTTCATTTTTATGTTGTAGTTTTAGCAAACTTTATATTTATGTTTAATTCTCGATTAGTAAAACCAAATTATGACTGTTACCTTTTGAGAAACGTTCTCAAATATGGTTAAGTAATTTTAATCCTTTTAAAATAAGCAATGTCACGAGAGATCCCGTTGTAGTAGTTAGAGACAAGGAGGCTACATATTTGATGGAGTACTCCAAAGCTTTAATTATTAATGAAAGCGGAAGCTCATGATATGATTAAATCATTTGAAATAAGTTAGTCATATATTGGATACGATCCAAGATGATCATTCAGTCATACGATGACAATTAATTCAAACGTTGGATAAGAATGACCATGTCTAATTTTGGAAAGGTTGTTTTCAAAATTATAAGATTTAAGTATCGACTTAATTCTATCATTGCTTAAAGGTTAATTAAATAGTTAATGTTTTGAATACGATTCAAAAGGTTAAATAAACTATTTAATATACTTTAGATTTTCTTTATGAAAGGAAATTAAAGACATAGCTCTTGTGATCCTTCTTAAATCTTATGAAGACTACACTAAGAAATATTTACAAGTGCTTAAAGGATTGAAAGGAAAGTTAGGGCATGTGCTTAAATAGAGAACTTATTGAAGTTTCTATTCTAGGCAAGTGAGTTGAAATAAATCTGTCTAAGTTCAAAGTCAACTCCAAGATATATGGTATCTTACGAGTGTGATTTAATTGGAAAGATTAAATGCAGATATGTAAGGTGAAACAAACGTTGTACCACTTACCATATTCCGGATCTAGTAAACTGATAAGGGAACTAAATAAATGTTATTATGTTCCGGTTTTTATGAAGGACATACTTTCAGTTATTTGTTAGGATTTAGTAGACATATTCAATTGTAAAGAATAAATGTTATTCCGATAAAGTTGAAAGGTCACTGAATCTAACATACTAGATTGATGTCACTATATAGTTGATATATGTGATGAGATCTCAACTAAATATTTGTATGGCTGTTATCCTTAATATTTGTGGTTGTTCTAGACATAGTCTCCCTGGAAGGAAAGCGTGTAATCAAACGTCATTCTGATGATGTTGAACCATATGATTATGAATCATGTGGGTTATACGTATCTTATCCAAAGAGGACTAAAATACCCATTTTCGAAAAGGTTATAAAATCTAGAAAGTTGTCCAAAGCCTAAACATACCGATGTTTGTTGGATTGTGACAATTAATGCCACAAATAATTGTTTATTAGTCTCTACGACTATTTTTAGAAATAGTCAAGTGTACTCAGTGAAGTGCATAATTCGGAAAGCCCGAAAAATTCGAGCTAGTACGAATATGAGATTGATGAGCTACTTAGGAATTAATCTTCAATTGGATTGAAGTAATTAATACTTGAAGGGTGTTTCAGAAGTCGTCTGAAAGGAATAAGATTCTCCCTTGAAGGATACCATCTTTGGGATACGCAATTAGATTGTGCTCACAAAATGGAAACAACACTTTATATGATAAAGGTGTGACGCAAGCCATGCGAAGTATCCCTTATCTGTTTCGGGATAGTGCCCTTATACTTAACCGAGTTCCTAAAATGAAATGTTGAATAAAGTCCATATTAGATATGGAAAGAGGATAATGTCGAATCTATCTTAGCCGATGATTTGAAGTTGTCATAGGCAAAGTCAGAAAGGCTTGGAGCCTGGTACGACATATGCAACTTTGTGGAATATCTTAGCAAGTACGCTAGATATTATTTACCTGTCCGCGGAGCAAAATGTTTGTCTCCAAAATGCTGTCTTCTAAAGGAAGTGTTTCTTCCAAAAGAAACAGTGGGAGTGAATCAGATCTCAAAAGAGTTTGAGAACCGCAAAGATATATTCAACCATTGGAACATGAGCAGACGCCGTATAGTGATGAGGTGTAAAACACTGCTTAGTGCACACAAAAGTTCTGTAAGTCTGTGGATAACCTCAAGCCTGAAAAGGCTGTTGGTATGTTCATCTTGAAGAATGAATATCTCACGACTTATGAAAGAATGTTTGAAAGGCAAGATTGAGAGATATGGCCATGAGCCATAATATCTGAATTAGATTCCATCAGTGACAACCAGGTTATGAACCTAGTCTGTCTTATCTAGAGGGAATGTCCATGTAAGGCTGAGCCCAGTTCTATTCAGATAATGCTTGTTATAACTTCGTATCATGACTATATGATAGTGTTGAAGACGTTGGGCATATAGCTCGATGTTCATAGACGTTAACATGATATGTAAGCTCATGAGATCCATTTATGGACTCAAACAAGTTTCTCTAGATGATTTCTTTGTTTGATAATCAAAGGAGTTTGATTTAGTCAAAAGAAGGATATGCCCAATGTGCGAGATGGATAGTGGGAGTGTGTTACGATTTTTGAGTAAGGTATTGGATATCTCTCTCGAGAATTATCACCCCATGTCACAGTCAATTAATGTTTGGTAGTTCAAGGTCTTTGCGAAAGCACTTGGATTAGCAGTTCTTAATTTTAGAAATAAGAATCTGTAGTGATAGATTTAACTGCTGTTAGATTATTGTTTGCCTTTATAGATGTGATGCTAAAAGAGTTTAGCATAGGTCGCGACGGGGATACCGCTAGTCAGCGTTCTCAAGATCTATCTATGTTAGGACGTTCGTCCTAATGATAAGGTGAATGATGATGCTTATGGAAGGTTTCCTTCGCTACTGCGATAGGGACCATCATAAAGCTAATGCCGGATGTTCATAGTCCATGAATAGTCATGAGCAAGTATGAAAGTAAATCTGGTGAATGTCGAGAATATCCTTAAACAAGTTAAGGAAAGTTTCCTAGTTTATTGAAACTTGGAATTAAATAAACGTAGATATACAGACGTATATCCTGAGTCTTATGAAGGCGAGTGGGAGCTACAGTCTGGGTTTGCAGTCACTTTGAATAAGTGATACAGTGAGCTGGAAATGTTCTTAGCGATGGGTCACTGTAAATTCTACAATTAGGCCAATACACAGTAGTGCCTTAGAGGCGCAGCGGGAGTAGTACATGGATCTAGAAGGTTCATTCCTGAACCTTGTACGGTTCTTCCACCTTTTCTATATAGCTGATATAGTAAGTGGATTCATTGCTTGAAGCAAGGACCAGGGTCTCGTCAGAGATTCATGTGTGTGTTGAGGCGGTTCCTTTGACTTGATCATATGGAACGTGATATGAAGATAGTCTGAGTCCCCACGGATAGCGATACGTTTATGGCTAGGGCTGGTTGCGAGTATTGCATGAGATTCTTGTGTTTCAACTTGGTCTTGTGTGTGCGAGTGATTGGTTTTAGGCCAAGTGGGAGATTGTTGGAATAGTGTCCTAAACCCAATCAGGTTGGACCGGATCCGACCGGGTCGGATCATTTCTACTATTTCTTTATGTTTATACATACATTAAATGGCTTTTATGTTGTCATATATATGTTCTTTTTAAGAACCAATTATGAATTGTTATATGTTAACGTCCTTAGTATTAAACTGTGATAGAGAAACCATGATAGGCGATTATGGTTGATGAGATCTCTAATCACTTTAATAAGTTTGATACATAAATGTCTCTAGGCTGATGTACTATTAAACGGGGCATTGATAGTATAAACGGACTAGCACGTATTAGATGTCTTCGTCTTTAAGGGCGGGGATAGATCTCGTCTATCGAAGTGTAGAAACACTTGGACCGTACGTGGACGTGTATTAGAGAATGCGTACGTTAGTGACCCACTTACACGGATAAGTGTCACACTATGTGACGGTTGTGTAATTATCCTTAAGACCGGAGTCTTCATGGCATCACGATGTGGATTGTCATGCTTTGACACTATGAGGTTTCCCCTAGCCACGGGGCGATCATGCGGTAGTGATTGGGTATGATACCGAAGCATGCGGAGCATACATGATTGGTCGTCCGGGAATCGCGTATCCTATGATTGGGATCGAATATCCGAAATGGCCTTCTTATAAGGAATGTCTTACTCTCGTGAATCTTTGCAAAGTGGGAGTAAACGAGTTACTTCGTGAGAGCATGATATCCAGATTATAAGATACGTTCGTTGATGTTTTGACACTCGACTAACGACCGTATGGATATTATTACAGCGATAGGATTGTAAGTTACACGGTAACTGTTTCACATGAAAGGTAGTAGTCATTGCATTTGACTCTTCCGATGATTGGGGGTCACGGTGTGTTGCTAGACGCTATCCCGTGATCGTTAGGCATGAAGGGCATTTTCGTAATTTGCATTTTGTGTCTACGGCCAACATATTCGGAAGCCTATCGGGTCACACACATATGAACATCTAGCCGGATTAAAATGTGGTTATAGTTGATGACCAAATAAGGAAAGAATTTATCTCGTACTATAAAGGTTATAGTGGTAAATTAATATGGTGGTATTTATTTATTATGAATAAATTAAATACAAGATATTAATAATATTATATTAATTAAAGAATATTCCGGAAGCCAATTTATGGCTAAAGGTGGCGCAACTTATTAGTGTATAAGATACACTTGGATTGTGTAATTTAATTAATAGTATTACCAAATATATAAATATAAGATATTAATATATATATATATATATAAATGATACATGCGTGTGTGGCATCAATGCAAATTAGTGATTTGCATGCGCACCACTATGTATATATATATAGATTTATTTTGTGTAATATATATGTGATATATGCACATGTGTAAATTGATTTATGGTAATATAATAAAAGATAAATATTGTCAATATAAGATCTTGACAATATCTTAGAATATTCAATATGAGATATTGACAATATCCTAGATTTATTTAATATGAGATATTATAATAAATGAGATAAATCAATCAATTATATTTTCCTTATTTTATTGGAGAAAGGTTTTCTTCTCCTCCACTCTGCTAAGAGGCGCCACTTCCATTATAAATAGGAGGTGGGTGTCAAGCTCTTTTGTACAACACACAATTCCAAGAACTAATAGTTCTTGTGTAAAATAGAGAGCATCCTATGGAGAGTTGGAGAGAGGGGAAAAGGGCCGGTCTAGCAACCGGAGTTTTCCAATACCAATCCATGATGGGATTCCGGCGGGTTGTTCGTGTGGACTAGCGGTAGAGGCCGAACACTTGGGCGGCTCTATGCAGAACTACTCTCCTTAGACGGTCAAAGTGTCGATCTTATAGATCAACCAAGGTAACCACCGTCTACTACTTGTTTGTTTATTGCTTAAACGAAGTCGATCCTGGTTAAAAGGAAATTAAAATTAAATTCCGCTGCGTTCCCGCGTAGATTTCCTAACATGAAGTGCAAGTGTACCTGAAGAATCAAAGAAAGAAAGGAAACAGCAAAATGGTGAAGTAAGATCTCTACCGGCTGACTAAAGAATGACAGCAAAGTAAGTAGACTCACTGAACCGATCAAGAAATGGCCAAGTAAAGAAACAACAGAAGTAATATATGCTATCTGCCACTTATTCAGAATGTGGAAAATAAGAAAATCAAGCAATTAATTCAGAATCAATCAAGGATGGATTTTATAAAGAATGTTTGAATAAAATCCAGATCACTAAAATCAAGGAGAATATCATCAAGGAGGAATCAAGAATTAAATCAGGATTATTCTCCACATTAAATAGCCAATGGACCAAAATTCAAATCAAGTAAAATCGAGGCTATAAATAGAAGGCTTTGACAGACAAGAAAAAAAAAACATAATACGAGACTTAAAAAAGAAAATAAGAAGAACCTCTGTCAAATTTCCTAAGCCTTCTTCTTGAACTTACAAGAACACATCTAGCTAATCAACTCTGCATTCAGAGCATAAAGTCATATCAAGCACTGAGATTGTTCAAAACACTTGTGAATCCAATTCACACCAGTTTGCAGCAATTGAATCAGAAAAGTTTGAGAAGGAGTTGCACCCTTTGTGATAGCTGCTGAAGGATTTTTTCCCAAGGATCAGTGTTGAAGACTGAGTCACTAATGCTTTTGTAGCCATGGAGAGATAGTCTTGGAGATTGTGAAGCTTGTGTAGCCAAGGACAATCTTACTATTGTATTGGTGAAAGTCAATAGTGAATTCCTCCAATCATCACAGGAGTAGAGTGGATTAAGGGATTACACCACCACGAACCACTATAATTCTTTGTGTTCATTTACTTACAACACTTTACTTTACAGCTTTTCTTACTGCATTAGTTTCATACTCTGTGTGTGCATAATCTACTTTAAACAAATTTTAAGAAAGGACTTATCGGTTGCCCAAAAGCTTTTAAATTAAGAAATGTTTTTGAAACTCCAGTGTAGTCATTCACCCCCTCTGACTATACTTTTACTCTTCTCTGGGACCAACAGCTGGAATGTGGTGTCTAGTTGTCTAAGTGAGGGAGTAGAAATGTCCGGTGAGTTTTGCCTTGAAAACACATAGGTGGCTAGTTAACAATTGATAAACATACGTACTTGTGTAATTAAAAGCCAAAACATCATGTTATTCTTGGTAAGACACGAGTCTATATCGCGATGTGTCGTGTGGTCAGTATAAAGTGAATAACTCCGTTGGTTTCTAAGACCCCAAGTACGGAGGGACTTCGTCGAACACACATCCTATCAGAGCTAGCCCATGGCTATTGGTGTGATCCACTAATTGGTTGCAATTGATGCTTCGTGGTGAGTAGCACCATACGTAGTGCCTTTGAATACTGATGTTGCAAAGATAATCTAAGCTAGAAACAAGTAGGATCTCATGACATGTTGAGGAGCACGAAGTGAACCCTAGAGTTTGAGTCATGTTAATGAAAGATAACTTATTTAATAATATGTGAACCTTTCATCGTAAAACTTATTTGTTCAATAGCTTCTACATTTTACTAAGTTTTTTTGTACATACCTCTATTTCATAACTGTTGTTGCTTTGTGTATGAGAAGATGAACATGTTACATTGGAGTTCGATGAAGAATTTGATGATGACGAAAGTTTGAATCTTGATGCTATTATGTGCTAGTCTTTTATATGTTGTATTAAACTATGTACTTGACTATGTTTTTCTATTCCAAGACTATGTTGTACTTTTATTTCAAGACATGTTTGTAAGATAAGTTTGTTACGATCGAGACATCGTATTTTGTAAGTTTGAATTTCATTGTTGTAAGTTTATCTTTTCTATCTTTAGTTTGATGGCTTGTATCATTGTATCATTTATGATTTCACCCGAGTCATTTTAACTTTCGTTTTTGCTTAAGTCGATACGACGATGTAGAGGCTTACTTATAATATTAAATTTATTTCATGTTATACGCGCCGAACGTTCCTTTACGGATAAGGACTTTGTATCCGGGAACGTGATTTTACATTTGAAGCCTAGAAACTAAAATCTGAAATCTAAATAATGAAGTCTGAATATATTAAGTAACTGAAATGTTTAAGTGTTGAAACTATTTGGAGTCTTTGGTAATAATACTGATCTGCAATCCAAATATAGTTAAACACACATTTTTTATATTAAGTTAAGCGTGAAATCCTTCATTATTATTTCAAAAAGACATATGTTGAGCAAATGATTTTTTTTTCACATAGTATACCATCAAATTTTGTGTCTTTATTTTATTGTAATTGTAATATAATAAATAGATCATAACACATAAAATAATTAGATTAAAAATAATACAATTCAAAATATTCAAATAAAAATTTAAATAAATTATCAATGTCTTTGTAAATACATTACACTGTTTGTTAATTTTAGACATAATTTATTTATAATTTCACCCTTACAAGTTTTTTAATATTAAAAAACAGATCAAAAGATATTCTACGGTATAAATATACCTTTTCATATACCCATTTTTTTGGGTATTTGTTTAAAATGACTGATTTTGAGACTTAATTAGGCATTTATGACACCTAAAAAAAATCATCGTTTATAAGGACATATTTTTCCTATGTTTCCTAAATTACCCCTCTCTGACAAACCCATTTTATTAATATGCATGTTTCTTCTACCGTAAAATAAAAATGATCGTTGAAGTATATGTCTCGTCCTCTTCGATAATCTCTTCTCCGATGATGATGGTTCGCAAATCAACAAAAGTCTATTACTCTGACCTCCGCTATTGACCATTTTCTTCTGCTTTTGAGGTATAATGTTGGATGTCACGGCTTTGGCTACAAAAATTGTATCACTTTGGATGTGCAGTAACATTCCTCTCTTAGTGTCGTCGGCGGAGGTGCAGTAGATGAAAATGTCACAAATACAAGTGCTAAAATGCAGAAATTTTCAGATATACAATGGGAGAGTGGGGAGATATACAGAAATGAAAATAAATATGAGAAGAAGAAAGCTTGGGAAGAGGAATTTAGATCATATTCATTCATAATGTTCTCGGTTACACCACAGCACCCCCTATACACTGCACGAAACAAAGATTCTAACAGAAAGACAAATCTAACAAACAATGATGTCATCACAAGAAGGCTGACATTGATTTAAGGAAAAGAATTAAAATTCTAAAAAAGGAAACTCAGCTCCAAAAACAGCTCGAATTGTGACAAACCCTTACCCTCAAGGTAGGACAAATTCAGGGAATTATTTCTTCAAGTAAGTAAAATCCTCCCATTTTGCCTGATCTGTATCAAGATTGAACCATTTCACTAGCCATTGCACAACTGAGAGATTACCACGTTTAATTGTTCTGATATCTAGCCTTTCCTCTGGATATAGAACCAATTGAGCATTTGGTGATGTAATGGGAGGAGAGGAAGTAGAAGGAGCATTACAAGTAAATTTCTTAAGCATTGATATATGGAATACCGGATGCAACAGAGCAGTAACAGGAAGCTTCAACTGATATGCTACAGGACTGACCTTTTTCTCAATCCTATATGGCCCAAAATACTTAGCTGCTAATTAACATTGCGTCTGTCAGCTAGAGAAGTTTGCCTATAGGGTTGTAGCTTGATCAAAACCATATCACTCTCTTGGAATTCCTTATCCACTCTATTCTTCTCAGCATTGGTCTTCATTCTAGCATGTGCCTGTACCAAATGATCCCTCAACTCCCAGGCCAGAGCTTGCTTCTGTTTAAGGAATTCATCTACCGTTTGTGACTGCAAAGGACTGAAACTCCCCAATGATAATGTAGTAGGGGCATAGCCATACAAGGCCTTAAAGGGAGTTCTGCCCAAAGAAGAGTGATAACTTGTATTGTACCAATGTTCTGCCATAGGAAGCCATGATCTCTATTGATGTGGCCTCTGATATATGATACACCTTAAGTACATTTCTATGCATTGATTCACCCTCTCAGTCTGGTCTTTAGTCTGAGGATGATAGGCTGAACTGAGATTGAGAGTCATTCCTACTCTCTTCATCAATTTGGACCAAAACTCAGCAGTAAACACCTTATCCCTGTCTGAAATAATAGTTTTGGGCAACGCATGCAACTTATACACCTATGAGAAGAACTCAGAAGCCACAATATCTACTGAATACTGCCTAACTAGAGGAATAAAGTGAGCATACTTTGTAAATATGTCCACAACCACCAATATAACATCTTTGCCCTCAGATTTAGGCAAACCCTCAATAAAATCCATACATATACTTTCCCATGCTTGGCCAGGTATAGGTAATGGCTATAACAAACCAGCATGATGCTGGTGTACATCCTTACTTTGTTATCAAGTTAGGCACTCCTTTATCATCACCTTAATATCCTTCTTAAGATTAGGCTAATAGAATATAGAGGCAACTCTCTTGTAATAAGAATGTATACCAGAATGACCCCCACCGGTGAATTATGCAGCTGTTACAATATAGAAGTTCTTAGATTCCCACTTGTTCCAACAAATATCCTATCTTGGTACTTAAGAACACCCTGATGCAAGGAGAACCCAGGGACATAATTATTATCTAACACCAACTGCTGAATGTGATCTTGAGCCATTTGATCACCCTAATAGGAGTCCATCACCTCCCTTAACCAACTGGGAATGAAAGTGGATATTGCCATTACTACCCCCTCAATCTCAACTTTAGGAACATAACTGTTATGAACTTGTCTAGATAATGCATTAGCAACAACATTCTCTCTTCCTTGCTTGTATTCAATCTTAAAATCAAGCCCCATGAGTTTTGAGATTCCTTTCTGTTGCAATGAGGCAGTGGCCCTTTGCTCGGACAAGTATTTGAGGCTTTGTTGGTCAGTTCTAATAGTAAATACATTGCCTTGCACATAGTGTCTCCATTTTGATACAACCATAATGACAGCCATTAACTCCTTCTCATAGGTGGACAACCCCAAGTCTCTAGGTTTGAATGCCTTGCTCAAGAATGATATAAGCCTGCCCCTCTGTAGTAATACAACTCCTACACCAATCAAGCATGCATCAGTTTCTATACAAAAGGAATACTAAAATCTGGTAATGCCAAGACTAATACACCACACATGGAAGCTTTGAGTTGATTGTAGGCTTTCTCAGATTCCTGTGACCATATAAACCCCTCATTTTTCAAAAGATCTGTTAAGGGTCTGGCAATGATCCCATATTGCCTTATAAACCTCCTATAGAACCCAGCGAGACCTAAAAAACCTCTCAATTCAGTAACATTTGAAGGCTTAGGCCAATTTTGCATGGCTTCCATCTTTTTGGGATCAGCTTGCACCACCCTATCATGTATTAAGTGCCCCAGATACTCCACTTTTTGATGACAGAAAGAGAATTTACTCATTTTAGCATAAAACTTGTGCTCTCTCAAGGTAGATAGTACAATCTCTATGTGTTGGATATGTGACTCAAGTTCTGAGCTATAGATTAATATGTCATCAAAATATACTATGACAAACCTCCTAAGAAAAGGTTGTAATATACCATTCATGCACTTTTTAAAGTAGCAGGTGCATTTGTCAATCCAAATGGCATTACCTTGAATTCATAATGGCCTTGGTGGGTTACAAAGTTTGTTTTCTCTATATCTTGTTCCTTCATCTTGATTTGTTGAAAACTAGACCTCAAGTCAATTTTTGTAAACCACTTTTCATTCCCCAGTTCATCTAGAAGTTCATCTATTATAGGAATTAGAAAATTATCTTTAATTGTATACTCATTCAATTTTCCGTAATCAACACATAATCTCCATCCCCATCCATCTTTTTTACTAATAGCATGGGGGAAGCAAATGGACTGTTGCTTGATTTTATAATTCCTTGCTTCAACATATTCTGAATCAGCTCTTCTATCTCAACCTTTAATTGATGGGAGTACCCGTATGGCCTATGTTTGAAGGGATCTGTGCCCTCTTTTAAGTTGATGTTATGAACCCAATCCCTATTTGGTGGTAGCTGTTCTTGGAAAACATCTGCATAAGATTTTAACACTTCCTGTACTGATGGTTCAAGATGGGGGCTCATTTCACAATCCACTTCAGTCTGTAATGCATAAAAACAACCCAAAAGACCACATGAGCCTTCTTTCAATGAATTTTTTCAGGCTTTTGCAACTTATAAACTTCAATTGGGCCTCCACTGCACTCTTAAGGATGATGTCCTCACCATCCTATTTAAATGATTACATCAGTTGGTCAAAATCAAAGAGTATGGGACTATACTTCTTCATCGAATCAGTGCCAAGGACCATGTCACAACCCCCCAAGATAATCAGCCTCACATCCTGCTGAAATCTATGGCCACCCATCAGTCAAGGAAAATTGGGACATATGGAATCACTCAGCATCTTATTACCATGAGCCACAGTTACTAGCGTAGATCTGGCAGGTTCAACCACATATTGTAGGTCTTTAGCCAAGGTGCTGTCCAAAAATGTTTGTGAGCTCTCGCTGTCTATAAAAATAGAAATGGACCTCTTCTTAAGTTGCCCTTGAATCCTGATGGTGCTGGTAGAAGTTTTCCCAGTCATTGTATTAAAGCACAACTGGGAATATTCACAAGGAGTTGTATCAACAATTTCAATGATTGGAACCTCAGGTTCTAATTCCTTTGTCACAATTTCCCCAAAAACCTCATCCTCATCCACTAAAATGAAATTGAGTTGTTTGTTCTTACATTTGTGACCAGGTTCATATTTCTCATCACATCTGAAACATAGCCCTTTTGCTCTTCTTTCTTGCAATTGGGCAGGGGTAATGGACCTTTGAGGTACAATTTGTCTTTTAGTATTGATGTCTGGGGGTCTAGGGGTTCTAATCTTCAATAATGATTGTTTTTTGGTACAACTCTGGCCTTAAACACAATAGAATCAGCAATAACTTCTTGAGATCTCATAATTTCCAGGGCCTTGATCATGGTTTTGGGCTCCATAAGTCTCACCATAGGTCTAATGTCATTCATGAGGCCACCCACAAAATGTTTAATATAGTATGTGTTGGTCCCTTGGAAAGGTTAACACAAGTTTAGAGGGGGGGGTGAATAAACTTGTCACAAAAAACTTTCCCAAAACTGAAAAAGCCCCAGGAACTGAGTTTTTGCCAAACTCAAACTGATACGCAGCTCAGTTTTGTTCCTGTCCTTTAACTTGTGCGGAGTTCAGCTAACTCAACTGAGTTTAAGTCAATACTGACTTATTCTTAGTCTAGTTAACTGGCAGCGGATAAAAATTAGCCTTTAACAACTAGTTAACCAGATACATATAAATACAATAACGTAAATGAATGCGTAAAGTAAATAGACAAGAATTATAAAGGTTCCAGGTGGTGTAATCCTGTACGTCCTCTCTTCCCCTGTGATGCGGAGGAAAATTCCACTAGAACTTCTTTGAGATGGCCCGGTTACAAAGAGTCCTAAACTGATATTCCTTGAAATCCCTAGCTTCACTATCTAAACACTTGTAGAACAGGTAGGATTGCTGCTCTTCAACTGTTTGAAACACTGGTCCTTGGAGGGTTGGATTGCCTCTTCACCAGCTCATCACAATCACAGTCTTCCTGACTGCACTCAACTGTCCTTCACACCTTCTTGGTGTTTCACAGTCTAAACCTTGATAAAATCAAAGTTGAGACTTGAATCAATAACTAAGATTCAATTGTGATTAGAGCTTTTCTTCTAGATGAGTAAGTTATGCTCGGCTCTGCATTTCTTCAAATGATAGATCTTGATTTTGCAATTAAGTACTTAGCAGGAATTCTTTCTGAGACTGGATTTTCCCCCTTAATTAGATCCTTTTTGACTAGATAGATTCTTTTTAAATTCCTCTTGCTTTTTTTCCACGCACACTTTTTACGTTGTAGAGGTAGTCTATTTATAGGGGTTCATTCAACATTCATCCTGCTTGAATCTTGTAACGGCTATATTTTATGACCGTTCTAATTTGTCAGTAGTTCATCCAATAAAATCACTTCCTTTATAACATTCGATTGTACGATCAATTTAATGGATGACTGACATATAAAACTGAATTTCCTTATCAGTTTTATGCTGAGTTTATCACCTGTCAGTTTCTTGACTGACGTAGAGCATTAACTGAGATTTTACCCTTCTTCAAATATCAGTACTTCAGTTTTCATCTGATTATGATTGACTTAATCAGAGTACACCATGACTCATTATCATCTAAGAATTCATTGTACTTATGATTCTTAGGTCTTCATACAAGATCCATAAAGTCAGTTCAGGTCACCACAATCTTGCTTGAAGTCTAACTTTACAGTCTCGACTTGTAATCTTCATAATTGAGTTTGAACCCTCAGTTCTTCACTCTTCAATAACTGAGTCTGTGACCCTCAGTTCTTCAGTCTTCAATAACTGAGTCTGTGTCCCTCTGGTTCTTCAGTCTTCTTAGATAAGCCAACCGAGTCTGTAACTCTCAGCGAACTTATCTTCTTCAGTTTTCTGTTGGTGTGTTCTATTGTTCAGTTTCTCTAAATCTCAGTTTCTTACTTTCTCAGTTCCAGCCTAGAACTATTACAGTGCTTGTCTGATTTAACTTATACAAATATCAGACTCTAATAAATCCTATACATTGATATCTAGACATCTTTTTGCTTTGCACTATAACAGCTAGTTAAGACACTTCATCAATGGGGTTTAGAATAATAACTGATTAAGCGATGAATCATCATCAAAACATAAATTTTATTTCCAACAATTTGCCCCTTTTTGATGATGTCAACACCCTCCTTAAAAGCAATGCAAAAAGATAAAACAAAATACAGTAAATAACGCAATGAACTGAGAAACTGAGAGTTTATTTGATAACTGAGTTACAAGATAGAGTAATAAAATACAACATAATAAAAAGGAACTAGAAGATAGTTTCTTTTTACTTGGCAGATTGAGAAATTTGATTATCATAATTTTCTGCAATAGATCTCATAGCATCATTTGTAGCTGAGCTTTCAATTCCATGGATGCTTGCCCAAATGTTCCATGATTCAGAGAGATTGTACTTCCTGAAAAATTTGTTTTTGAAAAGAACTGCAAAAGTGAAGACAGTTGCCCTGAATCTTTCATTGGTGGCTGTTCTCAGTAGATTTTTAACAAATTCAGGTTCAGCCTTTTCAATTTTCTCTGATTCTCTATCTATAGTACCATCTGCTTCCCACTTCTTCAGTTTATTCCAATAGTGCATGAGCACCTTCTGCATGTGTAGGAACGATTCTAGAGATTCTTCTTTTGATACTCCTTCCCTTTCTGGTAAGTTTCTGAATAAACTGTATAGGAGAGAATCCAAACCAACTCTTTTGGCAGTAGGCTCTGAGTATTTAACAATCAGTTTCATTTCTTCATCAGTGAAATATCCTCTTGCTTTCTTCAGTTCATTCAATTTATCATCAACATTTGTAAGGACTTGTGGCATCTCAGCTGCATGGACTTTTAAGATATCCAAACTTCCCCCTTATTGACATCATCTTTACGAATCAGGCTCTTGATGTAAGCGTTCAAAAGTTTGTTGAGTTGATGCCAAAATGGTTTGAGCCACAACTGAGTCCTTCATACCTTGTTCCATTAAGATCATTCTATCTACCAGATTGTTAAGAATAACTTCCCATCTATCTTGAGTTTCATCTCTTCTTGGATCATGCTCGATGGTTGTTTTCCGAAGCTCAAGCAGGGTGTTTTGACAGTTATCATTGACGATATCCATTTTCTTTTCAAGATTGCTTCTTTCATCTTTGCTAGCTTCTAAGGCATGTAGAACCTTTCCAAATAAGCTATTATCGTCTTTATGAATTCTGATTATCTCATTATGATAAAACTTAATGAGATCAACCTGAGTGGGTAAATCTTTTGAACTTCCTGCTTGTTGTTCTTTTCCTTTATTTGTCTCAGCCTCAGTTGTTTTAGCTTGTTTTAGAGGTGAGAGAACAGCTTGCTTCAGTTTTTCTCTATATTCAGTCGATTGTCTTCTTTCTTCAGATTGTTTCTTAGTTTCTTCCAAGCTTGATGGATCAATAACTTTTGCTGGTGACAGATGTACGTTGAGTTCATCATCTGACTCTTCACTAGGAATGTTTGCCACAGTTCTTGCTATTTCAAGTGTAGACTTGTCAGTGGGAGATTGGTAACCTCCTTCTTGTTTTTATCTTGCTGTGTTTCAGATACACTTTCATAACTTGAACTTCCACTGCTTTCACCAGAACTACTAGAATCATCATCAGTGTTATGTTCTGTTGCAGTTTACTTTTCTTGTAGAGAGGCAAGAATCCCTTTTTGTAGGTTGGGATCTTCCTGAAAGTCATCATCATCATTATTTTTCTTGAAATTTCCACCAGTTTTGGCTTCAACCCAATAACTGTTTCTGATCAGCGCATATCCTTGATTTATGAACTCATCGGTATTGATTATTTCCGATAGACTTGTAATGTTGTATAAATCAAATACCCATTTCTCAATAGCTTCCATTTCTGCTTGCTCACTTCTTTGATTGGCAATGGAACTGAGTTTCCAAGTTCGATATCTGCGCAATCGCTCATAATCAACTGTCATTAGTTCGCCATGATCAGTTGTGGATATAAATGGTGTGAGAGTATCTTCTGATTCTCTTGTGATAGAATCTTCAACTTGCATGGGATCAGTTCTTGCAATATCAACAGTTTCCATAAGATCGGTTCTGCTGATTCCTCCATCAGCAGTGTCTGGGACGAATGATGTCTCTTTTTCAATGACTGAAACTAAGATTGTCGGCTCAGTTTCCATAACTTTCTCACTTACAAGTTCTTCAGCAACTTGTTTTTCAGAAGGTTCAATTTCCAAATCAGCAACAGGAACTTCATCCATTGTATGCTCAGGGGGTTCATCTTCATTGGCTTGCTCCTCCAAATGAATAACCTTGGTTGATTCTTTTTCTGCTTCAGCCTCCTTTTCCTCAGAGTGAGGAATTGAAAATTCTTTAACTGTTTTCTCGTGTTCTAATGCGGGGCGTGATTCTTGAGCGATAGACTTGGATTTTGAAAGCAGTATGAGCATATTCAGTGTTGTTTCGTCAATCAGTCTTTCATCACTGTCAGATTCTTCATCAACATGCTCAGTTCTCAGGGTCTGTTCCTCCTGAGTTTCAGCTTCAATCTGTATGACAGTTTCAACAACTTGTTCTTTGTTGACAATTTCAGTTTCCATTGTCACTTCTTTTTCTTGTGACTGTGTAGCTGGTTCTTGAATTGGTAAAACTTCAGTTACCAAAACTGGAATAGGCTCGGTGAGAGTAGTTTCAGTTCTCACTGCTGGTGTTGATCCGACGGCAACTTCAGTTCTTGCTTCTTGTGTTTGTGGCACTTCTATTGATTTCTCAGTAACTTGATCAGTTATGCCTTTTTCTGTATCTTCCAACTGTTTTCTTCTTTTCCTTAGATCTTTAATCTGTTCCAAAACTTCATCACCAGTTGCAGGTTTCTTCGATTTCCTGCTTCTCTTCTTTTTAGGTTCATTCACAGAATTCTCAGCTTTCCTTTTTCCAGCTTTTTCTTCCTTAACGACAATTTTTCCATCAGCAACTGGTGTTTCTTTTCTCTTTGCGACTCCAAAATGGTCTAGTATTCTTTGGACTACTAACGCAATAGCCTTCTTATGATAAAATCGACCTTTCTTTTCATCAGTCTTCTTCTTGGGTACGTCAATTGATTGTGCTATTAATTGATCAAACAGATATCGTGCCCAATTGAAACTTTCTTCAAACCAAATCACATATAGCAAATCTAATTTTACTCCAGATAGATTGCTAAAGTTTCCTGCATTTCCAATTATGCAATTTGCTAACATTTTTGAGAGAAAATTAAACTCTGGCTTGAGTAAGCTTGTGCTCCCGGTCCGTGAGACAACATATTCTCCATTAATTGCTATATCTTTCCATAGTTTCTCCTTTTGTTCCTTATTCAGCTTGATGGCTGCTGATCCTCCGGATTTGTCAAACCCAAAGATTTCTGCAATTAGATCTTCGGTGACCTTGATCTCCTTATCATTGACAGCAGTGATATAGGTTTGTGTGTCTTCTCCTTCTATAGTTGTTCTACCAAATTCATAGAAGTCTCCAATGCTTTCTAAACATACACTTTTCAGATCGATGTTGAAAACAGCATCCAAACCTTTGATTTTCCGGATTTTTGTTGCAATTGAATTAACTAGAGTTTGATCAATATATTTTACAATATACTATTCAAGAGATACGATCATTCCGGGTTCAACAAGAGTGAAAGTCATTTTTCTGGATTTGATTGGGAATTTGAGAATTTGAAATTCAGAGAGTGGATTCAAAATTTAAGCGTAAGAAATTAAAAAAGAAAATTCTGGGTATTTATAATTTGTAGTAGGGGTAGTTAAGAATTGAGTGGGACATTAAAACGTCTTGTCATACATATTTTGAGATTGTGAAAAGGTGGATGAGTGGAAGATATGGACGGTTTAGATTGAGAAGGACCACGTCTTTTCTTGACATACGTAGCTAGAGAATAGTGAAAAGAGTAGGTACGTGTATCTTGTTGTCTTCGTTCGATTTTGTCCTTGTCTTTGAATTCAAAAACTCAGTTGTAGATACAACTTAGTTTTGTGAATTGCACTTTTCAGTTCTCAGCTAGCGGTTTTTCCCCTGCAAAATAAAGTAAGAAATTTTTGGTACCCATATCTGTTTGGGTCCTAACTGATTAGCTTTTGATGGTACAACTTTATTTTTAACTTTATACCTCTCTTGATATTTTGACTGAGTAAAGTCAGCTTTCATAAATTTTTCCTGTTTTGTCTTAACAGCTTTAGGTTTGTTCAGTTTGTGAAACTGATGTGATGGTTTATTCCAATCTTCATCAGTGGGAAATAATCTTCCTTTCCCTCTGAGTCTATTATTCCATGAATGATCTACATTCTTAGATGGATATGACTTGAAGATTTTTCTTACTGATCTCGGATCAGGTTTACTGTTTTCATCCTTCTGAGTCTTCCTGTAAAATCTATTGGCCTGGTGAATTTTACCAACTGATTTTTCAGTTTTATCAGTTTGTGCGTTTGGCTGTGCTGAGTTTTTGTCAGTTCTAATAATTTTATCAGTTTTCTGAGTTTTTGACTTTTGAGTAGTCACAAATTTTATTGCAACTGATCTTGGTCTGAACTTAGAATTATACTGATTATCAAACCCTAAACCAGATCTATCTCCAAATGGTTTTCCTGGTTTGAAATGAACTCTGGAAATTGGATCAACTGATGATTCTTTGATGTTTTTAACTTTTGTTATTTCATCAGTTGGTCGAATTACCTTGGTTCCATTATTAGTCTTGATTAGATTGATTTCAGCATTCAATCTCGAAATTTCAGTTTTCAATAAATTTTTCTCCTTTTTGACTTTCTCATAATTCTTTTGAGTTACCTCTAATTCCTTTATGAGTATGTCCAAGGTTTTATTGAAATCATCATTTCTTTGATTGTTTATGGTAGTGTGAGTGCTAGATGTAGATGCAATTACCTCCTGATTTTTGATAGGTAGATCTTCTGTCGAGGAATCATCATCAATTAGAACTTGTTTTCCTTTATCAATAGCATTTTCCTGTGTAGCTCCTAACAGTATGATTTCTTCATCACTTTCACCTCCATGACTTGTAGGTAGAGTCTCACCAATATTTTTGGCTTTTGCACTGGATGGATCTTTGGTCAGTTCTTCTTCTATGTAATTAGCTACTCGTAGTAACTCTCTTTCTGCTTCTTCTAAAAGATCGCTTAGGGATGGAAATCCTCTGCATTCATCATCATTATTCGCATTAAGCTCAATGTCATCATCAAGACTGAAATGAGGTTCCGGATTTGTGTGAGAGCTTGTAGCACTGAGTCTTTCAAATAATTGATCGTGGAAATCATAGACAACATTCCGCAAGTAGACAGTCAGGGGGTTATTTAGCCAATTTCTAATTCTAGATGTATCCATTGAAATGAAGTATAGTAAGGATTGTCAACAATTGGTTTATGACTTAATCAGTAACAACTCGGATCTCCTCCAGAGGGAAGAACTTGCTCCGATACCAATTGTTGGTCCCTTGGAAAGGTTAACACAAGTTTAAAGGGGGGGGGGGTGAATAAACTTGTCACCAAAAACTTTCCCAAAACTGAAAAAGCCCCAGGAACTGAGTTTTTGCCAAACTCAAACTCATACTCAGCTCAGTTTTGTTCCTGTCCTTTAACTTGTGGGGAGTTCAGCTAACTCAACTGAGTATAAGTCAATACTGACTTATTCTTAGTCTAGTTAACTGGCAGCGGATAAAAATTAGCCTTTAACAACTAGTTAACCAGATACATATAACTACAATAACGTAAATGAATGCGTAAAGTAAATAGACAAGAATTATAGAGGTTCCAGGTGGTGTAATCATGTACGTCCTCTCTTCCTCTGTGATGCGGAGGAAAATTCCACTAGAACTTTTTTGAGATGGCCCGGTTACAAAGAGTCTTAAACTGATAATCCTTGACTAATCTCTAGCTTCACTATCTAAACACTTGTAGAACAGGTAGGATTGCTTCTCTTCAACTGTTTGAAACACTGGTCCTTGGAGGGTAGGATTGCCTCTTCACCAGCTCATCACTATCACAGTCTTCCTGACTGCACTCAACTGTCTTTCACACCTTCTTGGTGTTTCACAGTCTAAACCTTTGATAAAATCAAAGTTGAGACTTGAATCAATAACTATGATTCAATTGTGATTAGAGCTTTTCTTCTAGATGAGTAAGTTATGCTCGGCTCTGCGTTTCTTCAAATGATAGATCTTGATTTTGCAATTAAGTACTTAGCAGAATTCTTTCGAGACTCGGATTTCCCCTTAATCGAGATCCTTTTTGACTAGATAGATTCTTTTTAAAGTCCTCTTGCTCTTTTTCCACACACTTTTTTACGTTGTAGAGGTAGTCTATTTATAGGGGTTCATTCAACGTTCATCCTGCTTGAATCTTGTAACGGCTATATTTTATGACCGTTCTGATTTCTCAGTAGTTCATCCAATAAAATCACTTCTTTTATAACGTTCGATTGTACGATCAGTTTAATGGATGACTGACATATAAAACGGAATTTCCTTATCAGTTTTATGCTGAGTTTATCACTTGTCAGTTTCTTGACTGACGGGGAGCATTAACTGAGATTTTACTCTTCTTCAAATATCAGTACTTTAGTTTTCATCTGATTATGATTGACTTAATCAGAGTACACCATGACTCATTATCATCTAAGAATTCATTGTCCTTATGATTCTTAGGTCTTCATACAAGATCCATAAAGTCAGTTCAGGTCACCACAATCTTGCCTGAAGTCTAACTTTAAAGTCTCGACTTGTAATCTTCATAACTGAGTTTGAACCCTCGGTTCTTCTCTCTTCAATAACTGATTCTGTGACCCTCAGTTCTTCAGTCTTCAATAACTGAGTCTGTGTCCTTCAGTTCTTCAGTCTTCTTAGATAAGCCAACCGAGTCTGTAACTCTCAGCGAACTTATCTTCTTCAGTTTTCTGTTGGTGTGTTCTATTGTTCAGTTTCTCTAAATCTCAGTTTCTTACTTTCTCAGTTCTAGCCTAGAACTATTACAGTGCTTATCTGATTTAACTTATACAAATATTAGACTCTAATAAATCCTATACCTTGATATCTAGACATATTTTTGCTTTGCACTATAACAGCTAGTTATGACACTTCATCAATGGGGTTTAGAATAATAACTGATTAAGCGATGAATCATCATCAAAACATAAATTTTATTTCCAACAGTATGAATTTGGAATTTCAGGATTCATCTCCTTCACCAAGGATTTAAGGTCCTCAAATTTTGCATGATAATCCTCCACAGAGCCTTGTAGTGTAAGTTTCTCAAATTCATCTATCACATCTTCAAGGGCCCTATTACAAAATCTATAGCATAATTCCCTACTAAAGTAATGCCATGAAACCTGTGGAAAGTCATGCCTCCAACCCCCAAACCAAGCATCCCCTACCCCTCAAATATAATTATGCTATTCCAACATTGTGATAATCTGGTGTACGATTAATATGGAAATATCTTTCACACCTCCTCACCCATCCTCTAGCATCTGAACCATAAAAAACGGGGAAGTCAAGTTTGGGATGCTTTATCTCATATGTGTCGTAATCTGCTTTCACCTACTGGTTTGTGGGCTGATGCTTGATCTGTGCTGCGATTTGTCATCTATGATTATAGAAGATTGCTCCTTCGCCTTTTGTGTCTCCTGAGCCAGCAATAGTAGAGCCATTTCTTCCTTCACATCTGACTTAAATCGGTACAATTCTTTGTTGATCTTCGCTTAGGAATTAGGAATGTCATCGGTGGTCTTGGAACGGGTACCTTCAGCCATGGTGCTGAGGATTGACTGCTCTGATACCACTTGTCACGAATACATGTGCTAAAATGCAGAATTTTTCAGAAATAAAATGGGAGAGAAAGGAGAGATACAGAAATGAAAATAGAGAGGAGAAGAAGAAAGCTTGGGAAGAGGAATTTAGATCATATTCATTCATAATGTTCTCGGTTACACCACAACACCCCTTATACACTGCATGAAACAAAGATTCTAATAGAAAAACAAATCTAAAAACACTGATGTCATCACAAGAAGGCTGACATCGATTTAGGGAAAAGAATTAAAATTCTAAAAATGGAAACTCAGCTCCAAAAATAGCTCGAATTGTGACAGAAGACGTCGTAGAAGACAACGTTGAATACATGTCGGATGAAATCAGATCCATCAACATCATCCAGAGGAATCTGAATCAACAGATAAAATCATAAGAACAGGCAAGATGCCGGCTGTCTGATTTTCACAAATTATTTTACTATATTGAACTTTGATGATTTCACAGACAAATGAGGGGTTTTAATTTATGTAGTTTCCACAAGAATTATTTGTCATGAGGTGTTTGTCATATTCATAGAGTGACTGGAGCTTTCTGTATGAAGTTTTCCACGTCCAATGGCCTTACATAAAAACAAAATTACTACTATTTTGATCATATTACGTTGGAATATATTCAGTGCATGTAGTGAGTTTCTTTCAATTATGCTCTTGGTTTTTTTTTGGGCAAAAGGATAGTTTTGTTGAGTTGTTTTTGTTCAGTGGTAGAAGTATTAAAAGTTAATAAGCAAATGGACGTTATGTCTTTGTGGTTTTGATCATGAACTGTGTTCATTTCGATTTATTCATGTGACTTAAGGTTGAAAGTTGAATCAGAGAATTTGTTTTTATTCTATTGATAATACCACATGCCAACATGAGGATAGCACCAATTCTGGAGATGATGGATACGATAATAATAATGACAGGGATAGTGAATATTCTGGTGATGAGGATGATGAAGATTACGACTAAGAAGAAGAAATGTACTGATTTGAATATTAGAAAATTGATGCAGTGATATTGATGACATGTCACTGCATTTAAAATTAGAGAATTGATGCAGTGACATTGATGTCACTGCATAAAAAATTTGATACACAAATTTGGTAACTTTGTAAAATAAAGGGGTCGCGGGTTAGAAGGACAAAATAAGATACAAAATGAAAAAAAAGGACAAGAAAATAAGATAGTGGTTGAGAAGGACAAAAACGCGCATGTTACTACATGTTGCTACAACCACATGTAGTAACACATGTAGTAACAGGCGCGTTTTTGTCCTTCTCAGCCACAATCTTTTTTTCTTGTCCTTTTTTTCCCATTTTAGATTAAAAGTGGTACTTCACAACCTTTTCCTATAAAATAAATGTAGTGTCATTCACATTAGGGGTGTAATCAAGTCGAGTCGAGTCGAGTCGATAATCAATAGTGCTCGTCTCGACTAAAAAAGTTTGGGCTCAATCGAGCCATAAAAAGGCAAGATCGAACTTGACTCACTAAGTACTCGATATAGCTCGACTCGGCTCGTAAGCTCAATTATTTTCTTAGATTCATTTAATTTTTAATAAAATATAACAAGATCGAGCTCGACTCATCTAATACTTGACTTGAATAATACTTTTTGAATTATAAAAAAACAATATTTATAATAAAATTATTAAATATAATTACTTAAATAAATATTTAATGAAGCTCGATTAGCTCACGAGGTACTCGATTACTATATTTTATAGCTCGATATTGGATCGGTTAATTATTCTAGTAGCTCGACTCAAGCGCGAACTCGAAAAAAACATAATCGAGTCAAACTCTCTTGCGAGTCGAGTACGAGTAGGTCACAAGTAGCCCGGCTCACTTACAACCCTAATTCACATGTCAGTTTATCGTCAAATGTCACTGCATCCTCATATGTCACTTCATCTTCACATGTCACTGCATCGTAGTGTCACTACATCGCGTCAATTTTATGAAGAAATTTTCAATTTTAAGAAATAATGTTGTATGAGCAAAAATCAAATGTCACTGCATTAATCGTTACAAATGTTCGTGTCACCGCATCACGTCGATTTTATGAAGAAAATTTCAATTTTTAAAAATAATGTTGTATGAACAAAAATCAAATGTCACTGCATTAATCGTTACAAATGTTCTTGTCACTGCATCGTGGTGGTCAATGCATCGGGGGTGGTCACTGCATTAGGTTGGTCACAACATCGGGGTGATCAATGCATTGCGGTGGTGACTGCATCGGGGTGGTGACTGCATCGCGGTGGTCATTGCATGGGGGTGGTCAGTGCATCACGGTGTCACATCATCACGGTGTCTCTTCATCGTGATGGTTAATGCAACGCAGTTGTCAGTGCATCACGGTGTCAATTCATCACAGTGTCTCAACATCGTGGTGTCACTGCATCGTGTCGGTTTTTATGAAAAAAATATCGATTTTCAGCAATTAAGTCGAAAAATATCAAATGAGATATCAGAATAAAGAGGACAGGAAAATATGAGTTATGGTGAAAAAATTACAATGATCGGAGTTTTCTAAGAAAGGATATAAACGTTTGAAATATCAGGTAAGAGAGAGAAAATAAATTTGTTTTCTTCTTTTTATTTTCCAACTTTTGAGCATCCAAAAATTTTTGTTGCCATTAGGTGTCACTTCATAAAATGTTTGTGTCATTGAGTGTCACTGCGTAAAGTGTCACTTAATAAGATGAGATATTAGAATAAATAGGACGAAAAAAAATATTAGTTAGGGTGAAAAAATTATTGTTGGAAATAATATTTGTGTTTTGATGATGATTCATCACATAATTAATAAGATCACTTATAACCCATGATGATGAAGTCATAACTAGCTGTTATAGTGCATAATGAAAGAAGAAGCAAGAAACAGTCTAGAGAAAAATGTATAAGTTCTATCTAGAGTCTGATTCTTGTATAGGTTATTTCAGACAAGCATTGTAATAGATAGGAACTAGGAAAACAACTGAGCCGCAATAAGAGAACTGAGTTTATATGAAGAACTGAGGGAGCAGACTCAGTTATGCAAGAACTAAAAAAGATAAGCTCGCTGAGGGACACAGACTCAGTTGGCCTATCTAAGAAGACTGAAGAACTGAGGGACACGACTCAGTTGTTGAAGACTGAAGAACTGAGGTGGCCAACTCAGTTAGAAGCTGCCGTGACTATAAATCAGGATTCAGGAAAATCTGTGGTGACCTAAAACTGAACTATAGATCATGTAAAGCTGAATAATCTTAAGGACAAAGATTATCAGTTATCAGGAGAAGAAGGAAGCTGAATGGTGTACTCCGACTTAGTCAATAAAAGTCGGATGTCAAGACTACAAGGTACTTAGTTTTGAAGAAGAGTAGAAAACTGAGTTAAGGCCTTGTTGAATTTGAACTGAAAAAACGACAAAAGGTCGTACATATGAACGTTGGCTAAACGACAAATGTAACGGCTACAAGAGCTAGTTGACCGTTACATCACCCCTATAAATACACAGAGAAAAAGGATTGAAAAAAGGGGGATCGGAGAAGTTTTAAAAAGCATATATCTAATGATCCAGATCTAGAAAATCAGATTTCATATCTAGAAAGGGGAAGCCAACAGAATTGCCTTGGAGATTTAAAAGAAAGATCCAGTAACCCATTAAGGGGGAAGAAGGCATCTTGGAGCTACAACGCTATATCCAGAAGAATCAGACAGCTCACTGAATTAATCTTTTGATTAATTCTAAACCTAACCTTTGTGAAAAAGGGTTGGCTATGCACAGTTTGAGGAGAGCAACTCCACCTTTCCTCATATGGTTGCAACTTGGTTGCCACAGCTGTTGGTGCAGTCTGCGGACTGCGTGTATGTCAGTGGTGAGCTGGTGAAGGAGTCATTCCACCTCCGAAGGATCAGTGTGCAGAATGAAAGGGAGAAATCCTACCTTTCTTCATTATGTGTAGACAGAGAAACTAGGGTGTCATGAAGGACTGTCATTAGTCTTGGATTTTGTAACGGTTATCTCATGATTCTAGTGATACCTCCTACACCACAGGAGAAGAGGAGACGTACGGGATTACACCACCCGGAACTTCCATAAACAAATATTGTGTTGATTTACTCTATGCTTTTACATTTGTGCTGTGATTGTTTTAATTATTGCTTAATCACTTCATCACTTCATCACTTCACTCAGCAAACATTAGACACTGAGTCAGCACCAAACTGATACATAGTAGGTTCATATCTTTATTGACACATCTATTGCACTAAAGGCTAGTTCTATCCGCTGCCAGTTAACTAGACTAAGAATAAGTCAGTATTGACTTATACTCGATTGAGTTAGCTGAACTCCGCACAAGTTAAGGGACAGGAACAAAGGCGGGCTGAGCATCAGTTTAAGTTTCGGAGAAACTGAGTTCCTGGGGTATTTTCAGTTTTGGGAAAGTTTTTGGTGACAAGTTTATTCACCCCCTCTAAACTTGTGTTAGCCTTTCCAAGGGACCAACAATTGGTATAGGAGCGCTTCTTCCTTTTGTGATCCAAGCCGTTACTGCTTTTGGAGGAGATAGCTTACACACCAGTTGTTGGTAGCCCTCACTGTATCAGTTGTAAAAGCACTTATTTTGATTTCAATGGTAACATCTAGAATTAGAAGTTGGCTTATTCACCCCCTGACTTATTGTTTGCAAAATGTATCTGATTTTCAGGATCAATTATCTGAGAGGTTCAGTGCGACAAATTTGCATACAAATCCAGAACTTCAACTCAGTGATGATGTGGATACGAACTTCAATGTTTATATAGATAAATCCAGAGGAGTTCCATCACTAAGAGATCTCTCAGAAGAAGAAGAAAAGAAGTTGTTGAAAGTTACTATTGATATAGAAGATTCATTAGAGCAACAAAAGAATGTACATTCAAATCTTAAAACTGTATCAAACCATCAAGAAAAGATATGGGTACCGAAGTAAACTTAAAACTGTTTTGCAGGAAAAGTCAGTTTTTATTGCAAAATCCTCAGAAAAACTGACTTCTACACAAAGCTGAAAATGCAAAAGTTGATGAAGGACAAATTGGTCAAAAGCAGAAAACTTTCCAGCTACCATCTGACGTTTGAGCTGACATGACAAATCACTTAAAGCCACATGTCAATCAAGGAGAAAAAGTAGATGTACATCCCTACAAATCTCATTGATTGCGACACGACTCTTATTTGAAAACGATTGGAAGACTAAGAAACGAAATCTTGACAAAATCCTGTCCAATCAACTTCAAAAACATTCAAAGTTCTATCAAGATTTCCTAAATCAGAAAATCATAGAGCGATACAATATTGATGAAGGAATCGCCACAAGTCTAGACGATTTCTGTCAAAAATTTTCAAACTCCACTCTGTCAACTCAGATTGTAAGCAAAATCAAAAAGATTCGAGGACTCGAGAATCTGATTGATACAAAGGTCAATGCTCTGTGCCCAGAAACCACCAAAGATTTCTACAAAAATGCCGTAATCACCGATGATGGAAAGAGTTTCAGGACAACGGTTCAAAACAAGAGCATTACTGTTAATGAACATCTTCTTTCCCTAGTCTTTGGTTTAGACATAATCAGAGGATCATCATCTCTCATATTTGGAAATGAAGAAAAAGGAAAACTTTGGAAAGTCACTGCACTCAACAAAAATGAGAAGAATTTCATTGGTTCCATTTATCAATAGAAACAAGAATTCGCATTCTTGACAATTCTTCTGACTGGAAACGTCATTGGTCACACATGGAATCTCTACACACTTTCGACAGAAAAGATGAAGCTGATCTATGCCATTTGGTTTGAAGAAAGATTGGATTGGAACAAACTTGTTATCAAACAATTGATCAAACAATTCTCAGACGAGAAAGAGAAAGCCAAAGAAATGAAGGCTACTGGAGAAAAGTTTTTATTGAAAAAGGGATACACTTATCTAGTTCAAAGGATACTAGATCATTTCTCCATTTCAAAATCCATACAAACAGAAGTGAAACATAAATCAGTGTCCACTGGAGTGAAGAAGAGGAAAATCGTTGAAGAAGAAAGAAGTGAAATTTGTTCAAGAGAGACTGTAAGTTTGGATGACCCAAAAACTTGTTCGGTAAAAACTCGTTTTAAATTTATAATTACCGGAACACCCCAAGTGCAAGGCTCGTAGTAAAGGTGTTACCGGGTCGTCCTAAGGGAATCGAACGTCTATCGGATTAAGTACAGTTATTGTATCGATTATGTCATAAATTATTATCTAAAACTAAGGTATATATTAATTATAATCTAGAAACTATGACTAGAAACAGAAAATAGCGGAAAATAGAACAAAAACGACACTGGACGGGCGTTAACTGATGTGGACGGGCGTCCGATAACGTTCTGGAAACAGAAAATATGTAGAAAACAGCAGGTAAAAACTAGGGTTTTTAAAATAACTAAACTTAGCAACAAAAGTTGATATGAACGAATCGGTTTATCAAATAATTAAAAGAACGACAAGGCAACGAGAATCCACCAATCAACCAACCAACCCCAACTAGATTTCGCGCTAAAGATACGATTTTTAGTAATGATCAAATCACGAATTCGATTAAATCTCTTTAATCAATTTCTAGGGTTTCGTTTTCTTTCTCAAGCAAAACTAAACTAGCATGCATAACACGATCATGAGATTGTCTCCAATACTCTACTCAACTAATCATGAACAATCTATTGAATCACAATTAATTGCAACAATTGAAAAGATCAAAGCTTGAATCATATTCTCATATAAATTCAATCAGAAAAGCAGTTCCATCGATCTCTCGATTCAATAAAACATAAACGATAAATCACAACATTCAATTGATGAAAAATCATAAATTTAACTCACTAAAGACGTAGCTAAAAATCCTCTAGTTGGTGTAGTTGTTGATTGGTTTCCTCCGTTGTCCCACCGCGATATGCTTAGCCAACAATCATATTGGTGATCATGATTGTTGGGATGGAAGAGTTCATCTTCGAGTTTTCTCTTTTGGATATGCGGCTGCTAGGGTTTTTGAATGAATCAATAATGCCAATGATCTCTTTTTAGGGTTTGGGGCGGCTCGCTTTTATAGGAAACTAGGTCGGTTACGCTAAGTCGGCCGAAGGACGCCCGTCCGGTTTGTTGGACGCCCGTCCAAGGATCTTGACTTTGTTCCGGACGCCCGTCCATGCTTTGCGTCCAAACTCTCTCGTATCGAATTTCCTCTCCTGGACGCTCGTCCATATATTCGAACGCCCGTCCACCAGGACCTTTCTTCTTTGAATCGAATAAGCCTTCTGGACGCCCGTCTGGTGCTTTAAACGCCCGTCCACTGGACGGAGGCAATGGACGCCAGTTCAACCATGTAAACCTTCATGCCAATCTCAAACTTGCATCTTTCTCCTTCCTTTAATCTTCAATCAAACACCGTTCTAGCTCCTTTCACAACATGCAAGCATACCTACAAGGCGATAGAAACGAGCAAAGTGTAAAATCGTACATAAATAAATAAAAACCACATAAATAGCTCGATTTTCACACTTTAATAAATTCTAAACCCATTCTTCCAATTTATCCTTTTAGCAAGTGATTTTCTATAAAAAAAACACTAAAACACGGAAGATATTGTTACGGAATAACTCGATATAAACCACAAAATTAGTCGTAAACAACTCCCCCACACTTAGACTTTTGTTCGTCCCGAACAAAAAAAATCAAAACTAGCTCACTTTCATGCAATCCACATAGATCCCTAACTCACGTAACAAAAGATACAACAACTATAGCAAGTGATACCAACATAGAGATAGATTCTGTGTGTGTGACAAGCCCTTTTCAATCTTCACAATCCTCTCAAACAAATATCCTCTCAAATAATTTTAATGACTATCCTAGGTATAGGCAGCAGTCGTTCCACACAAAGTCTTCCCGCGCACTCAGTAGGATAATCCTACAAGACATATCATTCGGTTTATATGCGGGTATAAGTTCAACGATAACAAAGTCTTCAATTTTTTTTCACTTTCTTTTTTTCTTCTTTAACGCACATCAAAATGAGCTCTTACCCGTCATAGTAGAATAGGATGTTTCGGGATAACACCCTACCTTACTCAAATCATAGGGTAGCTTTTCTGTTGTCGTGAGCTTTTGGTCATCATAGTGGAATAGGATATTTCGAGATAATGCCCTACCGCACTCCAATCATTAACCAGCTTCTGACACACCCCTTTATTTATTTTTTATATTTTTTTCAAGACATTAGTTACGTTTCACTTATCACATTCAAACCTTCAGATATTCACAGTGCACATTCTGAACTTAGGTGTTACTTCACTGTTACTATTAAGAACAAATCTCTCTAAGATAAATCACTAAAATAGTGAAAGGATACAGTTCAAAATTTTTGCTTCAATATCAAAGGCTTTCGTGAGTGTGAAATGAATACTATCTCAAATCAGTAAAAGCATGCTATAATTATCTCTCAAAGTCACATAAAATCATTGTCAGGAAACTACAACTAGCAAGCCATTTGTTTCAATTACATGCTCAAGATTTACAATTATCCAAGTTTTCTTTGAAATTTTTTAAAATTGTCGAGAAAATCACATTTACTCATTGTCAGAAATATAGCATGATAACATACCCAATTTAGACACCCCCCACACTTAAATCACATGATGTCCTCAGAATGTGCAAATAAAAGAAAAGAATACTTAGCTGGTTTCAAAGTGGTTGTCGGGCTGTAGGTTGACGGTGGTCGAGCCGTAACATGAATGAACCATTGCGGCTCGTATCACGAACGAGACAACACTAAAAGTGATAAGTGGCAAAAAACCGCTCAACAGTATCTGCAACACTCGATATAGCATATAATCTCGGGGTACAAGGGGTATATGAGTAAACATGAATGCACACGAAATGGCCAAATAAAGCATTCACAAATAGGACGGGGATAACCAACACACAAATCACCATGGTTTTATTCCTAATGCCCTAAAAACATAACTAAAAAGTAACTTAAAAGACTAGGCGCCTCTAGTAGCGCTTCTTTTATGTCATTAGCTTGACACGAGATTTCAAAGTTAACCCGGATCGGGCCACTTTGATCTCACTGGCCACTTCTTCATCGGAGTCAGAATGAAGGACAGGGGTGTGGCCACAACAACAACAAGTCAAGTGCTCTACTAAGTGTTTGAACTTAACTCTCCAGATAGCACTGACTCTCTTCTTTGTCTTGTTCTTGCGCAAGTTAAGCTTAGGTATACTGACATGTTCAGAAGTCTTGGAAGAAGGGTCCTCATGGGTAGATGTAGAAACGTCATCATCCGAACCAAATAAGTCGGATGGAATCTCATCACACGTCAGCATCTCAGCCGTTTCAATCCCCTTTTGAAAATACATGACCGCAGGCTTTTCTTTTGGTTGCCCAAAGTACTTTTTCAGCCTTTGACCATTTACCTTAAAGGGTTGATTATCATACCCGTTTAACGTGATCGCTCCACTTGGATGGACATCGAGAATCTCAAAAGGGCCAGACCATCTAGATTTGAGCTTACCGGCAAACAGATGGAGCCTGGTATTATAAAGCAAAACCATATCACCCACTTTGAATTCTCGATCCTTGATTTTAGCATCATGGAGTACCTTAGTTCTTTCCTTACTGATTATGGCATTCTCATATGCTCTGAGTCTAAATTCGTCGAGTTCATTTAATTGCAATAACCTCTTTTCCCCACAGAGTTAGCTATCGAAATTCAAGAATTTAATAGCCCAGTAAGCTCTGTGTTCAAGCTCGACTGGTAAATGGCATGCCTTGCCATAAACCATTTGGAAGGGTGACGTGCCCATAGGGGTCTTAAATGCAGTGCGATAGGCCCAAAGCGCGTCATCCAACTTTAGACTCCAGTTGGATCTATTTGCGTTCACGGTCTTTTCTAGAATCCGTTTAAGGCTCCGGTTGCTTACCTCGACTTGGCCACTTGTTTGGGGATGATATGGTGTACCGATTTTATGTTTGACACCATATTTCTCAAGAATTTTATCAAGCGGCGCGTTGCAAAAATGAGTACCTTCATCACTAACGAGGGCTCTAGGACAGCCGAATCTGGTGAAGATATTCTTTTGCAAGAATTTCTTCACAACTTTGTGATCATTAGTTTGGGTGGCTATTGCCTCCACCCACTTGGAAACGTAGTCTACACAAACGAGAATGTATTTATTGGAGCATGAAGATGGGAAAGGGCCCATGAAATCAATGCCCCACACGTCGAAGACTTCGCATTCCAGAATGGGCCTAAGTGGCATTTCCATCTTATTACTTTGCCTCCCAATCCTCTGGCACCTATCGCAACCTTTACAAAATGCTTCTGCATCTTTAAAAAGAGTCGGCCAGTAAAATCCAGCTTGGAGGATTTTTGCAACAGTCTTGGGTGTTCTGTAGTGTCCTCCTGCGGGACCACTATGACATTCCTCCAGATTATCCCATTGCTCATGTTCTGGAACACACCTTCTAAGCAACCCATCTTTACAGACCTTGAACAAATAAGGATCCTCCCACACGAGATACTTTAAATTAGAAAAGAACTTCTTCCTCTCCTGATACGTCATTTCCTCTAAATGCCCACTTGCTAAATAGTTGACGTAATCAGCGTACCACGGCCTAACTATATCAAGCTTCATCAATTGCTCAGTAGGGAAATCGATGCCTATTTCCTTGTGATTTTTGCCACCCTCATTTACTAGGCGAGACAGGTGATCAGCCACAATATTTTCACTACCCTTCTTATCTTTGATCTCCAGGTCAAACTCTTGCAAAATTAGAATCCATCTAAGTAACCTTGGTTTTGCATCTGCTTTGTCCATAAGGTAGCGTAGGGCTGCATGGTTTGTCCAAACCACAACTTGAGACCCGAGAAGGTAACTTCTAAATTTATCCATAGCAAAAACGACAGCTAGGAACTCTTTCTCCATAGTAGTGTAGTTACAACGAAATTTGGGTTCAAAGTTCGGCTCGTATAGTAGATAGGCCGAACTTTTTGTCAATTCTACGCCCTAAAGCTGCGCCCACTGCGTAGTTAGAGGCATCGCACATTAATTCAAAAGGCTTAGTCCAGTCAGGTGCGATTAAGATAAGGGCACTTATGAGCTTATCCTTTAGGCAATTGAAAGCTTCCTTGCATTTCTCATCAGACAAGAACTCAACATCATCTTTCAGAAGGTTTGATAAGGGCTTGGAGATGGTGGAAAAGTCCTGAATAAACCGCCTGTAGAAGCCAACATGACCTAGAAAACCTCGTACCTCTTTCCTTGTTTTCGGGTACGCCATCTTTTCAATGGCCTCTACTTTAGCCTTATCAACTTTGAATACCGATCTTGGACACCTTGTGTCCCGGAAAAATCCCTTCATCTACTAGAAAATGGCATTTCTCCCAGTTAAGCACTAAATTCTTTTCAACACAGCATTGAAGTACCATATCTAGATTTTCCAAGATCTCATCAAAGCTATTGTCATAGACTGAGAAGTCATCCATGAAGACTTCCATACATTTCTCCACAAGTCCATCGAAAATGGCCAACATGCACCGTTGAAATGTTGCTGGTGCATTGCATAACCCGAAAGGCATTCTGCGAAAAGCAAAAGTGCCTGATGGACATGTAAACGTAGTCTTCTCCTGGTCATTAGGGTCGATGGCTATCTGGAAGTAACCAGAATATCCATCGAGGAATAATAATACTTATGACCACTCAGTCTTTCAAGAAGCTAGTCAATGAAAGGTAAGGGGAAATGGTCTTTGGCGGTGACTTCATTCAATCTGCGATAGTCAATGCAGACCCTGTAGCCAGTCACAAGGCATAAATCTACTTCTTCCCCCTTTTCATTCTTTTCCACGGTAATACCTCCATTCTTTGGCACAACTTGGGTGGGGCTAACCCACTCACTGTTGGCGATTGCATAGATGATTCCCATATCTAACCATTTTATGACTTCTTTCTTGACAACCTCCTGCGTGTGCGGATTCGGCCTTCGGCGAGGTTGTCGACTTTCTTAGCTCCTTCCTCCGTTCGGATTTTATGCATGCACACATCGGGGCTGATTCCTCGGATATCACCCACTTGCCATCCGAACGCGAGGACGTTCTTTTCAAGCACTTTCATCAGCAGTGCTTCTTGCTCGGGCTCGAGTTTTGAAGAGATGATCAAGGGTAACTTATCACCATCCTTAAGAAAAATTTACTTAAGGTGTTGCGGAAGCGGTTTAAGCTCAAGTCGGTAGGTGGTTGCTCAATCTTGGATTTTAAGGGGCAACCTTTTTCCTTATGGGCTTGAAGTGGTTGGTGAAGAATACCTCATCTTCCCGAGGTATAACCCCAAAAAGTCTTGGATCACATCATCCATAGGGATCCTTCTGTCAGCACCCGCTTTCTCCTTCTTATGCTTGATCATCTTTCTCAACTCTTCTTCTTCTAGCTCCTCTCGCTAGTTGTTCCCAATCATCAACCTCCCAATGAATAGTCTCTCTCCCGAAATCCACTTCATCCCAACTACCCATCGGGGCTTCCTCTTACTACGGGGTTAAAGTCTTTACGATGCGGCTCTTTGAAATCATCGTTCATTGCTTGGAATCTCCATGTTTCTTGTTCATTGACGAGGCTCGGTGTGAGCAAGTTGTGAAGACGACTCGTCGGTGACTACGGACTGTAATGAAACAGACGATGGTCCACAATCGACTTGATCTTTAATGTTTATAGCTTCGAAAACACCTATCTCGGTTAGCTCTACCGCTTCTTCGAGTTGGCATCTTCTTCGTCCTCATAAATTGCTTCAACGAACGAGATTTCTTCAATCAAGGTTTCCTCAGGACTTTTCCCTCGTGTGAAGGTAACAGATGTATCATCGACTCTAAGCGTAATCTGACCCTTACAGAAATCGATGAGGGCGGCAGAGGTGTCCAAAAAGGTCCGGCCTAGAATTAGGGGCATCTCTTTGTCAGGTGGATAGTCTAAGATAACCCATTCAGTAGGGAAAACCAAATGTTCAACACGGAGAAAAACATTAGCAACACAACCGGCTGTTGAGCGGCTAGATCGGTCTACCATCTGAAGAGAAATAGGACGTTCCCGCATTCTTTTATCTAAACCGAGCTTTTTGCAGAAGTTCAATGGCATCACATTTATGGAGGCCCCTGAGTCGCATAAGACGTTTTGGAACATGTGGCCTTCAATCTCACAAGAGATTGAAGGTCTCTCGGGGTCACCTCGCTTAGTAGCAACTTTTTGTGAAACCATAGAGCAATCTTCTCTTAAAACTTCTTCTGCCATCCCTTGAAGCTTCTTCTTGCTTCCACAAACTTCCTTAAGATACTTAGAGCACTTGGGCATTTCAGTCAATACCTCAGCTAGGGGTATACTCACTTTGGTATCTCTAAGCATCCTTCTCACACCGTCATATTGTCTGTCATGACTGAGGGTATTCTCTTTCTTCTTCGGTGGATAAGGAAGGGCTTTATCATTGTTCATGGCTTGATTTTTTATGGCTTCGTCTTCCTTATCCTTCCATCTGACAAACTTTTCCTCCCTCTTCTTTGTCGGGGTACAACCACGACTTTTCCTCATTTCTCTATCGAATCATTTTCATCACCCGAAGAATCATCATTAAGCTCCTCCTCCTTTGTTGCTTTCTTCGGTATTTAACTTTGATTGCCCCTCCCTGAACTTATGGCGTTAGGAGGGGCTACTCGTTTCCCGACATCTTTCCGGGTCCCGCACGCTTACCACTTCTTAAAGTAACCTCATTCGAGCTCTTCGTCTCCATACTCTCGTTGAGGTGTGATGGCGGTGCAAACATTGACATCTACTTTAGGATTTCTTTCGGTATAACTTGGAAGTTTACCGTGGGGTCTGCTTGCTTGTTGGTACGCCATCGACCAACTTTGTCTTTCTATTGCCTTGACACTAGTAGCCGGGGTCTTCACCATGTCTACTAGCTCATCAAACTTATGTTGAGGGACACAAGAGGTGATTTGGTTATGAGGTTGGTTTTGATTCCAACCACCTTGAGGTCTCTGGGAGTTAGGATTGTGAGATTGATTAACCACCCCGGGAGGTGGTCTTTGATAACTTGAGTGAAAGAAGGTTTGGAATTTGATGGGCCGGGTGGTGCGTTGGCTTGATTAAGATTGGGACGTTGAAATCCGGAATAATTCGATTCGATTGAAGTTTACGAAGGTTTGGGTATGATTCTCCATTAAATTCACTTCCTCGGTCATCTCATTTCCCCTTTGCATTCCCGGGTAGTTCACATCGATGGCCTCTCTCGCTGCTCTTGCATTTGTAAATCGGCTAGGCTTGCTCATCATTTCCATTTGAGCAACTAACATCTTAGTCTCGAATTGCTCGCAATGATTCTTTCTTATTCCCACTAACATCGGTCTTCCTTGGAGTTGACCACATGTTATTCTTTGCTATAGTTTCGGCTACCTTGTAGCGGCGTCATCACCTCCCCCTAGGAATGATCCATGAGCGAGTTGAATCTAGGAAGTCTCTATTTGGTTGAGAGACACCTCGTAGAATAACTACAGTAGCTCGTGTCTCTTGTATCCATGGTTGGGGCACTTCCTCATCAACGATTTAGTCTCTCCCATGCTATCCCCACACTCTCACCATCAAGTTGTTCAAATGTGGCTATCTCCCTTTTCATGTCCATGATTGTCCCGGAGTGAGACAAACTTGAGCAAAGGCTCTTTTGACATCATTCCGGGTACGGAGAGAATGATGGGCTAAAGATTTGAACCAACGGTTTGCTTCACCCTTTAGAGCAAACGGGAAGAGTTTTAACTTGACAATCTCGGAATCAACACCGGGATAGTGGCACGCTTCGCGATTTGAACGAAGGTGGACAAGAAGTCATGAGGATCTTCGTCGGCGGTGCCATGAAAAGAACTATTCTGGACCAGTCCTACCACTCCATTTTTCAGATCGAAGTTCACTTGCCCCATGTCTGGAGGGAGAATAGGTCTATGCCCTTCCAGGAAGTCTTGGTCATGATAGGGAGCATAGGGGTGATTTAATTGGTTTAGCTGGTTCTGACGGAACTGTTGAAATTGATTATTTATCCCAGCTTGTTGATTCTGTGGTTGTTGTATTGCCTGCATCTATTGAAGGATCAGATTCATTTGGGCTTGAGGATCTGGATTTTGAACTTCGTTAGCCATAATGTCTGGATTAGGGAAGAGCTTCCTCATGAGAATAGATCGCTCAGGTTCGGGATTAAATGTAAGAGGTCCCTTCTTACTCCTGGTTTGCATAAACCAGAAGAGCAGAATAGGAAGAAATCAACCTTAGGGTTGATGAGAACGAATGTAGAGAAGATTAGAGGGTTTAGGGGTTTAGAAAGAGAGAAGAGAGAAGTGACAATTTAAGAGATTGAACCGGCGTTCAGTATGAGTGAACGCTCATTCAGGTCACTGAACTAGCGTTCAGAAGACAAATTGTGGGGCAGACGGGCGTTCAAATGCTGGACGCCCGTTCAGAAAGTTTCTTTCTTTTTTTTTGAATAGAAAAGATATAGAAACAGAAACAGGAAAATAAACCTACCTACGAAAAACTTAAAACAGGAAAAACACTAAGACGGTGAAAGAAAAACATGTTGAAATATTCTAGGGCTAAAATGGAAGGGAAAACAGCAGATTTTGACCTCGAAAACGGTGTTGAACGGCCTACGGCGGTTCACCACGTCGTCGGCGTCGGAACGAGCTTTCCGAATTGGGTTCCTGTGCGCCAAACGGACACTCGAGCCGAAAGTTATGGCCAAAATACTGCCGACACAGAAAACTGCATTACGAAGAATCCGACAACCGTTACCGATTCCCCGGCAACGGCGCCAAAAACTTGTTCGGTAAAAACTCGTTTTAAATTTATAATTACCGGAACACCCCAAGTGCAAGGCTCGTAGTAAAGGTGTTACCGGGTCGTCCTAAGGGAATCGAACGTCTATCGGATTAAGTACAATTATTGTATCGATTATGTCACAAATTATTATCTAGAACTAAGGTATATATTAATTATAATCTAGAAACTATGACTAGAAATAGAAAATAGCGGAAAATAGAACAAAAACAACACTCGACGGGCGTTCACTGATGTGGACGAGCGTCCGATAACGTTCTGGAAACAGAAAATATGCAGAAAACAGCAGGTAAAAACTAGGGTTTTTAAAATAACTAAACTTAGCAACAAAAGTTGATATGAACGAATCGGTTTATCAAATAATTAAAAGAACGGCAAGGCAATGAGAATCCACCAATCAACCAACCAACCCCAACTAGATTGCGCGCTAAAGATACGATTTTTAGTAATGATCAAATCACGAATTCGATTAAATCTCTTTAATCAATTTCTAGGGTTTCGTTTTCTTTCTCAAGCAAAACTAAACTAGCATGCATAACACGATCATGAGATTGTCTCCAATACTCTACTCAACTAATCATGAACAATCTCTTGAATCACAATTAATTGCATCAATTGAAAAGATCAAAGCTTGAATCATATTCTCATATAAATTCAATCAGAAAAGCAGTTACATCGATCTCTCGATTCAATAAAACATAAAAGATAAATCACAACATTCAATTGATGAAAAATCATAAATTTAACTCACTAAAGACGTAGCTAAAAATCCTCTAGTTGGTGTAGTTGTTGATTGGTTTCCTCCGTTGTCCCACCGCGATATGCTTAGCCAACAATCATATTGGTGATCATGATTGTTGGGATGGAAGAGTTCATCTTCGAGTTTTCTCTTTTGGATATGCGGCTGCTAGGGTTTTTGAATGAATCAATAATGCCAATGATCTCTTTTTAGGGTTTGGGGCGCTGCCGCTTTTATAGGAAACTAGGTCGGTTCTGCTAAGTCGGCCGAAGGACGCCCGTCCGGTTTGTTGGACGCCCGTCCAAGGATCTTGACTTTGTTCCAGACGCCCGTCCATGCTGTGTCCAAACTCTCTGTATCGAATTTCCTCTCCTGGACGCTCGTCCATATATTCAGACGCCCGTCCACCTAGGACCTTTCTTCTTTGAATCGAATAAGCCTTCTGGACGCCCGTCTGGTGCTTTAAACGCCCGTCCACTGGACGGATGCAATGGACGTCAGTTCTGCCATGTAAACCTTCATGCCAATCTCAAACTTGCATCTTTCTCCTTCCTTTAATCTTCAATCAAACACCGTTCTAGCTCCTTTCACAACATGCAAGCATACCTACAAGGCGATAGAAACGAGCAAAGTGTAAAATCGTACATAAATAAATAAAAACCACATAAATAGCTCGATTTTCACACTTTAATAAATTCTAAACCCATTCTTCCAATTTATCCTTTTAGCAAGTGATTTTCTATAAAAAAAACACTAAAACACGGAAGATATTGTTACGGAATAACTCGATATAAACCACAAAATTAGTCGTAAACAATGACAGAACCTTGAGGAGATAAAGAAGGATGTGGAACAAATTTCAGGCTAAGAAAACTGAAACTGAAGATGTAATTCAGATTGATGATGAAACTGAAGGAAGTGAACGTGAAGAAACTGAAGAAAGTGAACTTCTAACTGAGACGCATGGAGAGTACACTGAAGGGCAAAGAGAAGCATTGGAAGATTCTGAATTTTGTGAGGCTGATTATGAAAAGGAACTGTCAAGTCATGATATTCATTTTCATTATCAAGAACCAAGCTCCTCATCTAAGGTTCATGAGGCATCTACAAGCAAATCTGCAACTGAAGAATCTCAGCGTCAAGAAACTGAAACTGAAGAGAAATTGGAAGGATTGAAAGAGATCATTGAAAGCCTGATGCAAACTCTACATCAGAAACTCTACAATCTACATGACTTTATTGGAAAAGCACATTACTCAGGTTTAAACAAATTCTCCAACATCATCACCTTACGCAAGTTATTTGAAGAAAGCTTTTGCATATCTTCAAACAAGGGGGAAGAGAAAACTGAAGGTGATGAAGAGAAAGCTGAAGATGATCTTTGAAAGCCCATTTTCGATAACACGGAAGAGAAAACTGAAGTTGATAAAACCGAAGAAATCTATGCCAAACAGTTGGTGGAAGAACAAGACAAACAAGTAGATGCTGATCTACTAGCTATTGAACCAAATGGAGAAGAAATTGATAATCTGATCGAGGAGTTAACTGCAGAAGAGACCTTCACAGAAACAAGAACTGAGAAAGATGAAGAGGCCTCAGTCAAAGCTGTGCTGAATATCAGGAAGAAACTTGCAATCTATGTCAGATTGAAAGAAGGTCTAAAGGCAGTATAAGATAGAAAGATAAGAACTAAGGGGGAAAAGACTAAAGGGAAGGAACTTAGTTTCATTTCAGAAGAAGAAGAGAAGTTGATGAATGAGGAGATCAAGGAGATCTTGGTAAAATTTAAAAACCAGGATAATGAAGAGGCAAATCAGTTGATCAATGAATACTTGGAGATCAAGCCTAGAGATGGTGAATCAAAAGAAGAAGGAAAGGCAAGAAGACTCCTGGAGACAAAAAGAAGCATCTTTATTGGTGAAAAACTGATGAATTTGGAAAAAGGAAATTTGTAATCATTTTAGTAATTCAGTTTGCTATGGCATAAACTTGTATTGAACTCAGCTGTTTAGTTTGTTATCTTAATTTCTTTTGTTATGTTTTCTTGCATTATTCTTTTGTTATTGCTATCATGGGTTATAAGTGATCTTATTAATTACGTGACGAATCATCATCAAAACACAAATATTCTTGCATTATTCTTTTGTTATTGCTTTTAGGGAGGGTTATGATACATCATAAAAAATGGGGAAATTTTTGGAAATAATATTTGTGTTTTGATGATGATTCGTCACGTAATTAATAAGATCACTTATAACCCATGATGATGAAGTCATAACTAGCTGTTATAGTGCATAATGAAAGAAGAAGCAAGAAATAGTCTAGAGAAAAATGTATAAGTTCTATCTAGAGTCTGAACCTTGTATAGGTTATTTCAGACAAGCATTGTAATAGATAGGAACTAGGCAAACAGCTGAGTCGCAACAAGAGAACTGAGTTTATATGAAGAACTGAGGGAGTAGACTCAGTTATGCAAGAACTAAAAAAGATAAGCTCACTGAGGGACACAGACTCAGTTGGCCTATCTAAGAAGGCGAAGAAGCGGGGACACAGACTCAGTTGTTGAAGACTGAAGAACTGAGGTGGCCAACTCGGTTAGAAGGCGATTAAGCCGTGACTATAAATCGGGATTCAGCAAATCTGTGGTGACCGAAGGCGAACTATAGATCATGTAAAAGCGAATAATCTTAAGGACAAAGATTATCGGTTATCGGGGAGAAGAAGGAAGCTGAATGGTGTACTCCGACTTTGTCAATAAAATTCGGATGTCAAGAATACAAGGTACTCAGTTTTGAAGAAGAGTAGAAAACTGAGTTAAGGCCTTGTTGAATTTGAACTGACAAAACGACAAAAGGTTGTACATATGAACGTTGGATAAACGACAAATGTAACGGCTACAAGAGCTAGTTGACCGTTACATCACACCTATAAATACACAGAGAAAAAGGATTGAAAAAAGAGGGATCAGAGAAGTTTTAAAAAGCACATATCTAAAGATCCAGATCCAGAAAATCAGATTTCATATCTAGAAAAGGGGAAGCCAACAGAATTGCCTTGGAGATTTAAAAGAAATATACAGTAACCCATTAAGGGGGAAGAAGGCATCTTGGAGCTACAACGCTATATCCAGAAGAATCAGACAGCTCACTGAATTAATCTTTTGATTAATTCTAAACCTAACCTTTGTGAAAAAGGGTTGGTTGTGCATTGTTTGAGGAGATCAACTCCACCTTTCCTCATACGGTTGCAACTTGGTTGCCACAAAGCTGTTGGTGCAGTCTGCGGACTGTGTGTATGTCAGTGGTGAGCTGGTGAAAGAGTCATTCCACCTCCGAAGGATCAGTGTGCAGAATGAAGGGAGCAATCCTACCTTTCTTCATTATGTGTAGACAGAGAAACTAGGGTGTCGTGAAGGACTGTCATTAGGCTAGGATTTTTTAACGGTTATCTGAAGATTCTAGTGATACCTCCTACACCACAGGAGAAGGGGAGACGTATGGGATTACACCACCCGGAACTTCCATAAATAAATATTGTGTTGATTTACTTTATGCTTTTACATTTGTGCTGTGATTGTTTTAATTATTGCATAATCACTTCATCACTTCACTCAGCAAACATTAGACACTGAGTCAGCACCAAACTGATACATAGGAGGTTCAGATCTTTATTGACACATCTATTGCACTATAGGCTAGTTCTATCCGCTGCCAGTTAACTAGACTACGAATAAGTTAGTATTGACTTATACTCAGTTGAGTTAGCTGAACTCCGCACAAGTTAAGGGACATGAACAAAACTGAACTGAGCCAGTTTAAGTTTCGGAGAAACTGAGTTCCTGCAATTTTGGGAAAGTTTTTGGTGGCAAGTTTATTAACCCCCCCCCCTCTAAACTTGTGTTAGCCTTTCTAAGGGACCAACAATTATGTTGATCGTAGTTTTATATCAAAAGATATAGCCGTTTGAAGTCGTTTTATTTTTATTTTTGAAGAAGAAGATATTTATTCAAACGGGTGCGAAAGCCTCCAATGTGGCATTACATTATATTTAAACGGAAAATCATGAACACAAGCAATCAACAAACAGGGAGGTTAATAGTGTTCAAGTCCCCAAGCTAAACGTGAGTCCTTCGCCCTTTTGCTGGCTTTTGATATAAAAACTTGCGAGGGTGGTCTCACCAAACCCGGATCATGTGTTTCTCCAATACCAAATACCGTAGCATATTTCTTGAAACACGTACGGCCACATATTTGCCTTTCGAAGGTTACATCAAACCCAATCTTGTGGAGAGATAGAGGAATATATATGTTGTTCCTCCATCGGGACAACACTCTGCCAAATCGAGTACGTCCAATCACAATGTAGTAGAGCGTGAAGTGTTGTCTCCACATCGTTTTCACAGATACATCATATCGGATTAGGCACTATATGCCGAAGTGAGAGGAATTCACCCACCATTAAGCTATTGTGACAAACCTGCAAAAGAAGAAAACTATACCGAGTAGGTCATTTAAAACTCCATATCAGTGTCCAGTGGTTCGAGGGAGTATTATTCGGAAAACCCATTTGCCAATTGTAAGCGCTACTGACGGTGTATTTTTCTTTTCCAGAGGGGCTCCAAATGATGTCGTCATTGTATATCTCAAATCCCGCTTGGAGTCTCCTACTAGCCACACAAATATTCTTCCAGGTTGTGGATGCATCTGTCTTTGGTTTCTCAAAGGGATTTCCATATTTACTAATGAGTATCGAAACCCATAGAGAAGAGTCATTTGTAAGTAGATGCCATGTGGGCTTTCCCAATAAAGCAATATTCATAGCATCGATGTCTTTAAAGCCAAGGCCCCCATCGTGTTTGGGTTTACATAATTGATCCCAAGATACTGAATGAAGCTTTCTCTTCCCTGTCTCCTCTCCCCAAAAAAATTGACGACACACTTTTTCGATTTCACCGGTAATAGCTTTTGGAAGTTTCGTAGTTTGCATCATGTAATTTGGAAGCGTTGCCAACGAGCTATTGATAAGTATAGTCTTGCTAGCTTTAGATAACGCATTCTTTCTCCAGGTTGCGATTTCTTATGCATTTTTTCTAGGATGTACCTGTATGGCTTTATTTTTTCCCGAGCCTGCGATAGAGGCACACCTAGATAGGTTCCAAAGTTGTTCGTATGCGCCATTTCAAGCTTCCATGCAATAGCTCTTTGTTCATTAGGAGAGATATTTTTGGAGACCATGAAACTCGACTTAGCTCTTTGAAGTCGATTTTTTGAAGAAAAGAAATCGATTTTCTGAAATTAAGTCGGAAAAATATCAAATGTCGTCGCGGTGTAGCATCATCAAATTTCCCTGCATCGGGGTGGTCACTACATTAAGGTGGTCAATACATCGCGGTGGTCAATGCATCGCGGTGTCACTGCATCGCGGTTGACATTCCATTGCGGTGGTCACTGCATCTTGGTAGTCAACGTATCGCGGTGGTCAATGTATCGCATCAATTTTTATAAAGAAAAAAAAATCGATTTTCTAAAATAAGTCGTAAAAATATCAAATGTGATATCAGAATAAAGAGGACGAAAATATATGAATTATAGTAAAAAATTTATGATGATTGGAATTTTAGATCAAAATATATAACCATTTGAAATATTGAATAATAAGCGAAAGAAATCAGTTTTTTTTTCTGGATTTTCAGAAGAAAAAAAGAACCAATTTTTTCTTGAAATTATTTTTTTTCCCCTGACTATCTTTTTTTTCTTTCCAAGCGCATATATATATTTTTTTTGGTAAGTGAAAGCGCATGTTCTAATCCAACACCCCCCCCCCCCCCCACACCCCCCTCCCCTCCAAAGTGCATGTTCTAATGAAAAAAAGCGCCTGTTATTTATTTTACCAGCAAAGGTTATTCTAGTCTAAACGTTTAATTTGTGGCCTTATAAACAATTAAATGTTTAGCATATCCTATTCGCTTAATTAAATCTATTTTGTGTCCTTTTGGACCCTTAGCCATAATTTTTTTTCAATACTTAATGACGTTTATACTTTGACTAATATCTATATCCATATAATCCTTTTTCTTAGAAACATATAGTATCTATTGTTAGATTTAGATCTACAATTAGATCTACAATAATACATAATAAGGATCGTACCTCCAGCCATAGTATCCGATTGATGTGTTGATTCCCCTATGCTCAGCCGATAGCCGCTGCCTTAGAACCCTAATAGAAAGTGTCGTACAAGGGAGAGAGAAATATTTGCTATGTGAGTCTTCTAGTCTCTGCCTATTACTGAATGAATCCTTTTGATGGTACACAGGCTCTAGGTGAGACAAATGGACCCACCAGCTTATAGAATACTCTAGAATAAAAACCCTAGCCATCCATTTTGTTGTGGTGTGCCAGGCATCGTGTATTGTGCAATAATGCCAACACTAGAAAGGAACTGTGCAAATGGTCCAGAAGCTTGACCCTTGTCAGTGAACCTACCATAATATTCACCACCCCTATCAGAACTCACAATCTTAATCTTCTTTTCCTTTTGATTCTCTACTTCTGCTTTGAAAACTTTAAAGACATCAAGTGCCTCACCCTTTTCAAACAGAAGGTAGACATACATGAATCTGGAAAAGTCATCAATAAATGTGATAAAATATTTTTGTCCATTAAGACATGGGGGTGTGAATGGTCCACATATATCAGTGTGTATGATCTCTAACAATTGAGAACTTCTTTTGGCACCTTTAGTGGACTTGTTTGTCTGCTTTCCTTTAATGCATTCAATACAAGTACCATAGTTAGAAAAATCTAGAGTTTTTAAGACTCCATCTTTCACCAACTTTTTAATTCTTTCAATGGAGATATGTCCCAATCTCCTATGCCAAAGTCGTGATGAGTTCTCATTAATAATACTACGTTTATTGCCAATTTCACTAGTGTGCAAAGACAACAAATTATTCTCAAAAATAGAATCTAGCTGAATTTTGAATAAATTTCCATCCAAATAACCAGAACCAACAACTTTATTGAATTTCAAAACATCCACAACATTATTATGAAAATGAAAGCCATAACCTAAACGAGAAAGTCTTGAAACAGAAATAAGGTTCCTAGAAAACGATGGAACATAAAAAGTGTTTCCTAAAATCAAATGAAAACCAGACTTCAAAATCAGCTTATAACTTCCCACTCCCTCAACATGAGAACGCATCTTGTTTCCAGAATAGATGTGTAGCTCATTTTCCTTTGGTTTCTGAGGTTTAGGAAGCCCTGCACAGTATTGGCAATGTGAATTGTACAACCAGAATCAATCCACCAAGTATTATTCGAAATGTCAGCATAAAGAGATTCATGACACACAAAAATAAGATTACCTTTCTTGTCAAGCCAAGACATAAACTTGTGGCAATCTTTCTTGAAATGACCCTTTTTCTTGCAAAACAGACATTTGTCTTTCCAAAAGTTTGCATTCTTCATAGGGACACCCTTTTTGCTTTTGTCTTTCTTGAACTTTTCCTTGCCAGTCCTCTTCAACTGAGACACCAAATGGGCACTTTCATGTGTCTCAGCTTTCAACCTCTCTTCCTCTTGCACACACATGGTCAAACAATCATTAACAGACCACTTTTCTTTCTGTGTGTTGTAAGATATCTTAAAAGGCCCATATTCAGGAGGAAGAGAGTTCATAATGAAGTGAACCAGGAAAGCATCAGTAATCTGAATCTCCAGATTGTTTAGCTTGGCAGCAATATCCATCATCTCCATAATATGCTCACGCACGGGGCGTTTCTTATCATGCATCATTGATGACAGCTTTTTCATTAGGGCACTCCCAACAGACTTCTCAGATGCGATAAATTGCTGCTCAATAGCAGCCAAGTAGGATTTCGCTTTGCCTGTATCAGAAATGGAGCTCTTAAATGGCTTAAAGATTTTGGACTTCATGAGCATCAAACATAAGCGATTAGATCGCTCCCACCTCTCAAGAGCCAATTTCTCTTCTGGCGTACTTGATTCCGTAAGTGCTGGTGGTGCATCCTTACGGATCGCAAAGTCCAAGTCCGTACAGCCCAATGTCAAGAGAATAGCCTCTTTCCATTCACCGAAATTTTCACCAGTTAACATTGGAATGACAGATGAATCGAAAAATGCAGTCGTAGGTAAAGCTGAAAATAACCACGACAATAAATAACAAACGTATAAGTTATGAAGCATACATTCAAAATGAATCAACAAATGTCAATTCTTAAAATTAGTTTATTCAAAACCTTCCTGTGGGTAGAGGTTGTAATCACTACATAGAATTTTCTTTCAAAATAATAAGACTGAGAATTAAATAATGAAGCATGACAATCTGTACCCGTGGGCATAAGAAAATCCCCTTCTAATATTAATTTTCATCTTATTTCAATTAATCTCATAAAAATAATTGCTTCCCTGTGGGGCCGAGCATTATTTAAATGAATTAATTGGTCAATAGGTATGTATCTGACGATGCTAAATAATGCACCACCAGTGAATCAGGGCCACGTGTAATCTAAGGATGAGCTGTAAGAGATCGAATGGCTGTGACTTGTGGGAAAGGTAATGTTTTGGGTATTTTATGGCTGAGTCCAAGAATGTATTTTGGATTGCCTACGTATCCTGTGTGAAAGTCCAGGAATCAAGCCTTACGTAGTTCTTGGAGCTATGTATTTATAGGCACATGTCCTTCTTCAGCCCTAAAACTAAGGGCGGCGGGGTGTATTGACATAAATACCCTTAAATGGGCCTTGCCTCCTTGCCCAAGTTACCTGTGGGATGCGGACCCAGGAGGCCAGGCTAATGCGTATGATATCGACTCGAAGAAGATCGACGTGGTCGTTCGAGTCCAGACCCTTGGTGGATCTTACTTGAGCTGTGGTCTTCGCTGGTACGTCTCGTATCGACCCGATGCGGATAGCTGGCCCAGACTCTTTCAAATGCCAGATGGACCAATCAGATAATTCCATGTGGAGGTGTGAATCCCCGTATCATCATAAGCCCCCCAGATCGGAGTGAAGCTTACCTCGAATCGAGATCGGATGCGAAAATTTAAATAACTCTTTCGACACGTGGTCTTCTTTAGGCGGGAATATAGCTGTCTCTCCTAGCTGATTTAGGCTGTCGTAGGATGACGTCATGCTGTCAGTATTAATGGGTGTGAGCAACGAAGCGTCCCTTATTGGGCCACGTGAAGATTTGGCTCTTGATTCTCGCGCTTACGCTTCTATAACTGCCCAAAATCCCACCCTTTCAAATCACTCGCAAGATTCACACGCATATAAGGAGCCCAAAACCGTGAAGCGTCCCACTTGCTATTATTTGTCCCAGTTTCGTCAAAAACCACAAGTAAGCCCTATTTCGTTCAAACTCTTTTCTGTCTTTTATTTCCTGCATTTCTTGTTGACTCCATGTCTAGTAGCGATAGTGATTCACAAAACGAGAGAGGAAATCGTTGTTGAAGAAGTGTCTTCGAGGAAACGGTTTACGAAGATCCCACCGTCTCCGGCGAGAGAACTACCGGAGAAGAAGAAGAGGGAGGAGAGGAAGAGGCGCCTCCTCGATGCGTGGCCGGACGTCAAACTAGGATGAGGGGCCAAGGACCGTACGGGTGTGTTTCTAATCTGACCCCGGAAAAAGCCAAAAACATATGTACACGATACGGCATTTCGTACTCTCTTGATAACGTTAAAGTATCACATGGCCAGTTCCAGTTTGCCTGTGATCCTCCTCCAGGATTTTGTGCCATATACGAGGCCCAACTGAAAGAGGGACTTCGGTTTCCGTTCGACCCGTGTCTCCTTGCGGTCCTTCAATACTACCGGATCTGTATCACCCAGCTTGCTCCCAACGGAATTAGGAGCGTAATGGGTTTCGTGCTGGCATGTCGAATTGCCAAGGTCGAGTTCTCGGTTCGGCTGTTCCGTCAGTACTATGCCAGTTCGAGCTTGCAGGATGTGGGGTGGTATACCTTTCAGAAGCGTCCTCTGGCATCGGAATTTGTGAGAAGGGTGACTGTTTAGGGTCAAATTATAGTGATTTTCACATATGTTTTATATATCAATTTCCCTCATATTTGGATTATTTTCATAGGAATCGAGCTTATAATTGATTAATTGAGTAAATGAGGTTTTTAATGGTTAAATATGAAAATGTAACAAATTATGTGCTTAAAGTATGATTTTATGTTATTTTGGAATTGTGTTATGTTTTGGTATGTTTTCCTATTGTTGTAGATACTCAATTATGTTGGAAAAGGTGATCCTAAAGAGCTAATTTCGAGATAATAAAGAAATCAATCAAGATAAAGATGGAAAAATCAATAAATTCGATGTCAAGGCTAAGTGGACGAGCGTCCATTATAAGCAGACGAGCGTCCGGATTCAAACGCACGTTTGGTGAAGTGAACGAGCGTCCGAGAAGAGATTTTACATTCAGAGAGTTCAGACGCAGGTCAGACGAACGTCCAGTATCCGTCCATAGTATAGTGGACGGGCGTCCGTTATAATGAACGAGCGTCCGCCGCCGCATTCAGCAGAACCGACCTAGTTACTGTAGCAGCCGACTTAGTTTTACTATAAATATAACAAAGAGCCCCAACCCTAATGGATACCGAATTTTATACACTTCTCTTGAGAGCTAGCCGCCATTTGTTTTGAGAGTCAAGGCCGGTCACCCGAGCCTTGTGCTCGGGTGAACCGAGGTTAGATTAGGAGTAGATTATGTAGCTTTTCTTTTCCGTTTCCATGGTGATTCAACCATTGTAACCAAACTATGTGAGTTCTTCTTTTAGATTTATTCAATTTCGGTTTTATTTCATGATCTTTAATTAAAAGTTGTTTCTTTCTATGATTTATGATGCTATTATGTGGACTCATATCGAGAGATTTGTTTACTAATTGATACGTTTACAACAAACGAAAGTTGCGTAGACTAGATCACCGTAGAAAGAATAGATCTTTTATCTAAACAAACGGAAGTTGATAGATATAATCTAGGTTGCTTGAATTTATGAACTTAAAACTGCGGAAGCTACTTAGGTTTGTTAATTCATACACCCGAGTTTTGTAATGAACATTGGTCCCAACATTCGGAAGATGAGAGACCGGTAATTGGATTTACTAAGGAATTAGGAATCCATAGCTTGAGAATAAATTCACTAAGGAATTAGGGGTTTATGTCTCGTGAAAAGGTGAAACCACAACTTGAATTAGAATCATGAGATGAACTAGGATTGAGATCACATAGGTTTGTATATTGGTTGTTCCCATGTCTTAGATTAGTTTGTTTATTTTATTCCTTCGGTTAGATTACTTGAATTATTTTCTGTTTTTATGTTTTGTCGTTCGTTTATTTGTTTTCCTAGAGTAGCAATTGGTAGGATTAATAAGATTAGATTCTACATACCTTTTCCCTGTGGATCGACCCCTTACTCATTACGCTTTACTAGCAACAACCCGATGTTTTGGTCGGTTAGGAGTTAGTTTTGCATATAGGTTAGGGTTATAAATTTTCTTTTGTTTTTATTGATGCAAAATCTCCCCAACAAAAGTGGCGCCGTTGCCGGGGAAGAGGTGTCATGTTGAATCTAGTTTTGTTAGTTCTCGATTTTGTTACGTTTTATTTTTGTTTTTAATAAAAGTAGCGTATACCAAGTTGAGAGTTTTTATTTTGCCGTGTTTCGATGACCGTTAGGTTAAGAATGTGCAAAAGTTTTTTACTCAACTTGTTTTACGTGAAGTTTATATGTTTATGTGTTATCTAATCTAACTCCTGTGCTGAAATTTGTCTGTGGCTGCGGTGTCTGTGCTGTGATGTTTTGAATTATGAGTTTCTAGGGTTTGCTGTGTTTGCCTGCTGGTTTTTGTTGTATATTGGTTGTTTCCATGTCCCTTAGTCTAGATTGTTTATTTTGTTTCCTATGTTAGATTTATTTTGATTGTTCTTTATGGTTTTATGTTTTTATGTTTTTGTTTTTCGTTTTTAGAGTAGCAATTGGTAGGATTTATAAGATTAGATTGAACATCCCTTTTCCCTGTGGATCGAACCCTTACTCATTACGCTTTACTAGCAACAACCCGATGTTTTGGTCGGTTAGGAGTTAGTTTTGCATATAGGTTAGGGTTATAAATTTTCTTTATAAACCGAGACATATATTACCATGCAAACTAATGGGTGTTTCGGTTAGGAATTGATGTTTACAATACGAATGTCCAGTGTTGAACGCTAGTTGGACGTCCGTCCGGTCTGAAGAATTGCAATCCAGGTTCTGATATTTCTTGATTTAATTTTTAATGCTTTTGTTTAACTTGGATTTCTTTCATTCGAGCTTCTGTGGCTTATTTCGTTTACATAGATGTCCTGAACTTATATGTTTTTACCTTTCCATCTATGACTCCATGTTAGATAATTGATCAATTCCTTATATATGATTCATCTATGCAAGTTATAGTATTTGTCGGTTCTCGTAAGCTATAACTGTTCTTATAGTTAATTAGTAGCTAATGTCGGTTCCCGTATGCTACATACCGCTCCGATGAATCTTTTAAGCTTTTAAGACTTACGTGCTTCCTTTGTTTTTATAAATCATATGGGTAGCTACTGTCGGTTTTCCGTGTGCTACGTCCTTTTCCATATGAGTTATATCTGTTTAGTATAGCTAACTGTTGGTTTCCATAATGCTATCACTTTTTACGAGTCTTAAAGCGCGTCTATATTGCATGTAATGAACAGAACTGTCGTTTATCGTAACCTGTCATTATTTGGTAGACGTTTATTATATATGTCATGTTGCAAATGAGTGGGCTAGTTTTCTTTCTTTTATTTTATTTTCTTTTTGCATATCATATAAATGCATTTCATTTAGTTGCATTTCATATAGTTGCATTGTTTTTCTATTTTTCCTTTTATTTTTCTTAAGTGTGGTCACTGTCGGTTCCCGTAACACCACATCATTTATTTCTTTCTTTTATTTTTCTTGAGTGTAGTTAACTGTCGGTTTCCGTAATACTACCTCGTTTTTTATTTTCTTAGGATTTTTTCATGTAGTTTGCATTTACATGTAATTGCACCTAGCCTACTATTTTGTAATATTCCATGTATATGTCCATCTTTATATGAGCTTAATCTAAAAATTCTCTAGACTTCCTTTCCTGTGCTTTATATGTTATCTTCCCCCTATCCCCGAGGTATTTCATGTTTGTCAAGTGTGCGGGGTATTTGCATTAGCTATTGTGAGTTTTCAGATGATATCAGTTTTCCGGTGGATGGTCCACAGTCTACTGAGTTCGTCGGGAATTTTTGGATTTGGTTCGAAACACTTCCAGAATAGCTCCCTTTCGGCATACAATCAGCTAAGTTCTCTTTTCTTTTATTCTGCACATTCTGAGGACATAATGTGATTTAAGTGTGGGGGGGTGTTTGGGTATGTTTTTATGCTATATTCTTTGAAATATGAGTGAATGTTAAATTTCTGCGAAATTTAAAATTTTTTTTGTGAGTCTCGAGCATATAATTGGAACTAAATGCTTGCTAGTTGTAGTTTTCTAACGATGATAGTATGTGACTTAGTGAGATAATTATAGCATGTTTTACTTTTATGGAGATAGTTTCGTTTTTCACTCACGAAAGCCTTTGATTTTGAAGCATGACTTTTGAATTATATCCTTTCATTATTTTTAATGATTTATCTTAGGAAGGTCAGTATAGTTACACCTAAGTTAGACCGTGTGCTGTGAATATCATAAAGTTTGAATGTGATAGGTGAGATGTAACTTATGACTTTGAATAGCGAATGAATAAAGTGAGTGAGCAATTATTAATAACTACGTTTGTCGGAAGCTGGTCGATGATTGGAGTGCGGTAGGGCGTTATCTCGAAACGTCCTATACCACTATGATGACCAAAAGCTCACGACAGTCAGGAGAAGCTACCTTATGATTTGAGTAAGGTAGGGTGTTATCACGAAACATCCTATTCTACTATGATGGGTAAGAGCTCATTCTGATATGCGTTAAATTTGAAAATTTTGGAAATGATGAGTAAAAATAAAGTAAAGTCTTTGTTATCATGGATCTTATACCCGGTAGAACCGCATGATATCTTGTAGGGATTATCCTGCGAGTGCGTGGGAAGGCTTTGAGTGGAGCCGTTATTGTACGTACCTAGGATAGTCATTGGAATTTTTGAGAGGATATTTCTTTGAAAGGCTTGTTAGATTGAGAATGGCTTGTCACACTTACACCGAATCTATCTCTCGTGTTGGTATCATTTGCTATAGTTGTTGTATCTTTTGTTACGTGAGTTAGAGATCTATGTGGATTATTTATAAAGTTGAGCTATAGTTTTGATTGTTTTGTCCGAGGACGTACAAAAAGTTAAGTGTGGGGGAGTTGTTAAGGCCATATTTATATGATTATTAAAGGTTTATTTCATTATTATTTTCCCCACATTTGCATAATTTACATGAGAATTAAGGGTTTAAGTGTAAATATTGAGTAAAGATGATTTTAAGATGATTGTATGCAAAATTGATGATTTTAAGTGTTAATTTAATGGAATTATTATTATTTGGATTTTATTACGTTTTTGCATTGTTTATTTATCATGTAGGTGTTGATTTTCGAGTGCTATAAGTGGATAAATGAAGTTCAAGTCGAATTATTCAAGATAGAGTTGGAATTGGCTCAAAGAAATTGGATAAAGATGATGAAATCCGACCTCAAAGCAGTCCAGACGAGCGTCTGCATCCCGTCCACTGGACGGGCGTTTGATTTCATGGACGAGCGTCCAGGAGAGGAAATCACATACAGAGAGTTTGGACGCAGCATGGACGGACGTCTAGAGCAAAGTCAAGATCCACCAGACGGGCGTCCACGAGACCAGACGGGCGTTCAAGGCCGACTTAGTCATAACCGACTTAAAACTCTATATATAGCAGCAACCTCTCAACCCTAATTCATATACCACATAATTGAGATCGCACTTTCACACCAAAAAGCTGCGGCCAGAACCCTAATTCCATAGAGATGAACTTCTCCAACCCAACAATCATCTTCAACATGATTGTTGGCTAAAAGCCTTGCAGTGAGTCGACGGAGGAAGCCTATCAACAACACAAACCAACTAGAGAGTTCGATGCTTAAGTTTAGTGAGTTTATTTCATAGTTTTTCATTACTTTGGATCTGTTTTGTATTGCTTAAGTTTTATTGAATTAAGATTTGATGAAACGATCTATGTTTAATTTATGCTTGAATAAATTTATGAAAGTCTGTTTATTTAAGTTCTCTTTTATTCAAAGTAATGCATCTAATTGTGTTTTAAGAGATTATGCATGATTAGTTGAGTAAGAGTTTGGAAACAAGTTCGTGATTTCGTGTTGATTGCATGTTTAGTTTGTTTGAAAAGATAAACGAAACCCTAGAATTTGATTGAAGATATTTAATTGAATTCGTGAATAAATCACTACTAAAAACTATATCTTAGATCACCATCTAGTTGGGGATTGTTGGTTGATAGGTGGAATCTGATCGCCTCGCTGTGTTTTCCTTTATTGTTTATTAATCGAATCGTTTAGATTAAGTTTAGTTTAAGTTCTAGTTATATAAACCCTAGTTTCCTGCCGTTTTCCTGCACTTTTCTGCTTCAGTTCATAATCAGACGCTCGTCCGCAATAGCAAGACGCCCGTCCATTAGGTTTAGTTTTCGGACGCTCGTTCACTTTAGTGAACGCTCGTCCGTATTTCGTTTTCTTATTTTTCAGCTTGTTTTTATTTCTTGTTTTAGTTTTAATTCTTAGGTTTAGGTTTTAGTTAGTTTCAGCTTTAGTTTAGATAAATAATTGTGACATAATTAATATAGATTTATATTTGAATCCGATAAACATTCCACTCCCTTAGGACGACCCGTAAACACCCTATACTACGATCCTTATACTTGGGGTGTTTCGGTTTATAAATTATAAAACTAGTCCTTACACCCAGTAGAGTTCATGTTCAAATTCAAGCAACCTAGTAGAGTTCATGTTTATAAATTTATGCTTCTTCCGTGTAAGGAAGCTTTCAAATGCTTAAAGGATAAGTTAACCAGTGCCCCCATTTTGATCGCGCCCGACTGGACTAAACCTTTCGAACTCATGTGCGATGCCTCTAACTACGCTATAGGCGCAGTTCTAGGGCAAAGAATTGACAAAAAGTTCAGACCAATCTACTATGCGAGCCAAACTTTGAACCCAGCTCAGTGTAACTACACTACTACAGAGAAAGAATTCCTAGCAGTCGTTTTTGCTATGGATAAGTTTCGAAGTTACCTTCTTGGGTCTCGAGTTGTGGTTTGGACGGATCATGCGGCATTACGCTACCTCATGGAAAAAGCGAGAGACGCCAAACCAAGGTTACTGAGATGGATTCTGATACTACAGGAATTTGACCTTGAAATTAAGGATAAGAAAGGTAGCGAAAATGTTGTAGCTGATCACTTATCTCGCTTAGTGAACGTGGGTGATGAAAACACTAAGGAAATAGGCATTGACTTTCCAACTGAGCAATTAATGAGGCTAGAGAATGTGAGGCCGTGGTATGCTGATTACGTCAATTACTTAGCGACTGGACATTTAGAAGAGATGACGTATCAGGAAAAGAAGAAGTTTTTCAGTGACTTGAAGTATCTCGTATGGGAGGATCCACATTTGTTTAAAGTACGCAAAGACGGGTTGCTTAGAAGGTGTGTTCCGGAGCATGAACAAGCTGGATATCTTAGAGCAATGTCATAGTGGTCCCGCTGGTGGACACTACGGAGCACCAAAGACTGTTGCGAAAATCCTTCAAGCTGGATTTTACTGGCCCACTCTGTTCAAAGACGCTGAAGCCTTTTGCAAAGGCTGTGATAGATGCCAAAGAGTAGGGAGGCTCAGTAATAGGATGGAGATGCCTTTGAGGCCTATTTTGGAATGTGAAGTCTTCGACGTGTGGGGCATCGATTTCATGGGACCTTTCCCATCATCGTGCGGTAATAAATATATCCTAGTCTGCGTTGACTATGTTTCCAAATGGGTAGAGGCTATAGCCACCCAAACCAATGATCATAAAGTTGTGAAGAAATTCTTGCAAAAGAATATCTTTACTAGATTCGGCTGTCCGAGAGCACTCATTAGTGATGAAGGTACTCACTTTTGCAATGCGCCGCTTGACAAGATCCTTGAGAAGTATGGTGTCAAACATAAGATTGGTACACCATATCATCCTCAAACTAGTGGCCAAGTCGAGGTAAGCAACCGGAGCCTGAAAAGAATTTTGGAGAAGACCGTGAACAATAATCGATCTAATTGGAGTCTTAAGTTGGATGACGCGTTGTGGGCTTATCGCACTGCATTTAAAACCCCGATGGGCACGTCACCCTTCCAAATGGTCTATGGCAAAGCTTGTCATTTACCTGTCGAACTTGAGCACAGAGCTTTCTGGGCAATTAAATTCTTAAATTTCGATAGCCAGCTCTGTGGGGAGAAACGACTGTTACAATTGAACGAGCTCGACGAATTCAGACTCCGTGCATACGAGAATGCTAAGCTTAGCAAGGAAAGAACGAAGATGCTCCATGACGCTAAGATCAAGGACCGAGAATTCAAAGTTGGTGAAATGGCTTTACTCTATAATACTAGACTTCACCTGTTTCCTGGTAAGCTAAAGTCTAGATGGTCTGGTCCATTTGAGATTCTCGAGGTTAATCCAAGTGGAGTAATTACGTTGAACGGGTATGGTAATCAAGCTTTTAAAGTGAATGGTCATAGACTTAAGAAATATTTTGGGCAACCAAAGGAAAAGCCTGAGATTCTTTATTTCCAAAGAAGAGATGAGAGTACAGATGTCCTGATTTGTGAAGAGATTCCATCTTATTTCTTTGAGTCAGATGATGACATTCCTACCTCTACCTGTGAGGAACCTTCTTCTAAGACTCCTGAGCATGTTAGCATCCCTATGCCTATCATCCGCAAGAACAAGAAGAAGAGAGTCAGTGTAGTTTGGAGAGAAAAGTTTAATGATCTTATAGCACACTTGACTTGTTGTTGTGGTGAAAATCATTTCCGCCCCAGTGCTCCTGATTCTGATACGAGGTGGCGGCAGTTAAACCAAAGTGGCCCGATCCGGGTTGATTCTTGAACTTTGTGTCAAGCTATTGACATTAAAAGAGCGCTCCTAGGAGGCAACCTAGTTTTCTTTGTTCGTTTCCTTTTCTTAGGTTGTTTTGTTTTACTGTTTTATTATTAATACTTTAGTTGCTTATGTGTTGATGGTTATTCCTCATACATTCATTGTAAGTGTTTTGTGTTATGTGTTGCTCATATACCCCGTGTACCCCGAGATTATATGGTATGTCGAGTGTTGCGGATACTTTTGAGCGAGGTTTTCGAGTCACTATCTTGTCCGGTGTTGTCTATTCGAGTTGCGGCGGTACATTCATGCTCCGGCCCGACCTCGCCAACTTTCATCCGACAACCACCGTTGAAACCAAAGCTGAGTTTTCTTTTTCTTTTATTACGCACATTCCGAGGACATAATGTGATTTAAGTGTGGGGGGGGGGGGGGTAAATTGGATATGTTTTTATGCTATATCCTTTGAAATATGAGTGAATGTTAAATTTCTGCGAAATTTAAAATTTTTTGTGAGTCTCGAGCATATAATTGGAACTAAATGCTTGCTGGTTGTAGTTTTCTAACGATGATAGTATGTGACTTAGTGAGATAATTATAGCATGTTTTACTTTTATGGAGATAGTTTCGTTTTTCACTCACGAAAGCCTTTGATTTTGAAGCATGACTTTTGAATTATATCCTTTCATTATTTTTAATGATTTATCTTAGGAAGGTCAGTATAGTTACACCTAAGTTAGACCGTGTACTGTGAATATCATAAAGTTTGAATGTGATAAGTGAGATGTAACTTATGACTGTGAAAAGTGAATGAATACAGTGAGTGAGCAATTATTAATAAATACGTTTGTCGGAAGCTGGTTTATGATTGGAGTGAGGTAGGGTATACCTCGTATGTCCTATACCACTATGATGACCAAAAGCTCACGATAGTCAGTTTATAGCTACCTGATGATTTGAGTAGGTAGGGGATTATCACGAAATGTCCTACTCTACTATGACGGGTAAGAGCTTATTCTGATATGCGTCAAATTTGAAAATTTTGAAAAATGATGAGTTAAAATAGAGTGAAGTCTTTGTTATCATGGATCTTATACCCAGTAGAACCGCATGATATCTTGTAGGGATTATCCTGCGAGTGCGTGGGAAGGCTTAGTGTGAAGCTATTTATGTACGTACCTAGGATAGTCATTGAAAATTTTGAGAGGATATTCCTTTGAAAGGCTTGTTAAATTTGAGAAGGGCTTGTCACACATACACCGAATCTATCTCTGTGATGGTATTGTTGGCTATAGTTGTTGTATCTTTTGTTACGTGAGTTAGAGATCTATGTGGAGTGCATGAAAGTTGAGCTATAGTTTTGATTGTTTTGTCCGGGACGAGCAAAAAGATAAGTGTGGGGGTGTTGTTTAGGGTCAAATTATAGTGATTTTCACATATGTTTTATATATCAATTTCCCTCATATTTGGATTATTTTCATAGGAATCGAGCTTATAATTGATTAATTGAGTAAATGAGGTTTTTAATGGTTAAATATGAAAACGTATTGATTTATGTGCTTAAATGATTATTTTATGTTATTTTGGAATTGTGTTATGTTTTGGTATGTTTTCCTATTGTTGTAGATACTCAATTATGTTGGAAAAGGTGATCCTAAAAGGCTAAATTCGAGATGGAAGAGGATCAATTAAAGATATGGAAGAATAAAAGAGATAAGGAAAGAAATCAATCAAGATAAAGATGGAAAAATCAAGAAATTCGATGTCAAGGCAAAGCAAACGAGCGTCCGCATCCCGTCCATTCCAGACGGGCGTTTGGTGAAGTGAACGAGCGTCCGAGAAGAGATTTTACATTCAGAGAGTTCAGACGCAGGTCAGACGAACGTCCAGTATCCGTCCATAGTATAGTGGACGGGCGTCCGTTATAATGAACGAGCGTCCGCCGCCGCATTCAGCAGAACCGACCTAGTTACTGTAGCAGCCGACTTAGTTTTACTATAAATATAACGACAGCCCCAACCCTAATGGATACCGAATTTTATACACTTCTCTTGAGAGCTAGCGACGGCCGCCGTTTTGAGAGTCAAGGCCGGTCACCCGAGCCTTGTGCTCGGGTGAACCGAGGTTAGATTAGGAGTAGATTATGTAGCTTTTCTTTTCCGTTTCCATGGTGATTCAACCATTGTAACCAAACTATGTGAGTTCTTCTTTTAGATTTATTCAATTTCAGTTTTATTTCATGATCTTTAATTAAAAGTTGTTTCTTTCTATGATTTATGATGCTATTATGTGGACTCATATCGAGAGATTTGTTTACTAATTGATACGTTTACAACAAACGAAAGTTGCGTAGACTAGATCACCGTAGAAAGAATAGATCTTTTATCTAAACAAACGGAAGTTGATAGATATAATCTAGGTTGCTTGAATTTATGAACTTAAAACTGCGGAAGCTACTTAGGTTTGTTAATTCATACACCCGAGTTTTGTAATGAACATTGGTCCCAACATTCGGAAGATGAGAGACCGGTAATTGGATTTACTAAGGAATTAGGAATCCGTAGCTTGAGATTAAATTCACTAAGGAATTAGGGGTTTATATCTCATGAAAAGGTGAAACCACAACTTGAATTAAAATCATGAATTGAACTAGAATTGAGATCACATAGGTTTGTATATTGGTTGTTTCCATGTCCCTTAGTCTAGATTGTTTATTTTGTTTCCTAGGTTAGATTTATTTTGATTGTTCTTTATGTTTTTATGTTTTTATGTTTTTGTTTTTCGTTTTTAGAGTAGCAATTGGTAGGATTAATAAGATTAGATTGAACATCCCTTTTCCCTGTGGATCGACCCCTTACTCATTACGCTTTACTAGCAACAACCCGATGTTTTGGTCGGTTAGGAGTTAGTTTTGCATATAGGTTAGGGTTATATTTATATAGTTTTGCATATAGTTCTCGATTTTGTTACGTTTTATTTTTGTTTTTAATAAAAGTAGCGTATACCAAGTTGAGAGTTTTTATTTTGCCGTGTTTCGATGACCGTTAGGTTAAGAATGTGCAAAAGTTTTTTACTCAACTTGTTTTACGTGAAGTTTATATGTTTATGTGTTACCTAGTCTAACCCCGTGCTTAATTTGATAAGGCTTTCTTGTCTTTGTGATACGTGTTCTTGTGTTGTGTTCATAAGTATTTAGGGTTTTTTGTGTTTTTTCGCCGTCGTGCATTCTTGTTGTATGGACGAGCGTACGTTCGTTGGACGCCCGTCCGGTTCTTCATCTGCGGGTGAACGAGCGTTGGGAAGTATTGGACGCTCGTCCGTTCAAATATTTTCAATCGTTCGATTTAGAGGACCAGACGAGCGTCTATACTTTCTGAACGCCCGTCCGGTCGGTTTTCAAGGCAGACGAGCGTCTGCAAGGTGGAACGCCCGTCCAGTTCTGAACGCTAAGTGAACGTTCGTCCGGGGTTCAGTCCAGGTTCTAAATTTCTTGATTTTATTTTCAATGCTTTTATTTGATGTGGATTTTTCATTCGAGCTTCTGTGGCTAATTGATTTTTACATAGATGTCCTGAACTTATATGTTTTTACCTTTCCATCTATGAATCCATGTTAGATAATTGATCAATTCCTTATATATGATTCATCTAGGCATGTTATAGTTACTGTCGGTTCTCGTACGCTATAAGCGGTCCGATTGTTAATTAGTAGCTAATGTCGGTTTCCGTATGCTACATACCGTTGTGATGAATCTTTTAAGCTTTTAAGACTTACGTGCTTCCTTTGTTTTTATAGTTCATATGGGTAGCTACTGTCGGTTTTCCGTGTGCTACGTCCTTTTCCATATGAGTTATATCTGTTTAGTATAGCTAACTGTTGGTTTCCATAATGCTATCACTTTTGACGAGTCTTAAAGCGCGTCTACACTGCACGTAATGGACAACACTGTCGTTTATCGTAACCTGTCATTATTTGGTAGACGTTTATTTTATACATGTCATGCTGCTAATGAGTGGGCTAGTTTTCTTTCTTTTATTTTCTTTTATTTTTGCATATCACTTAGATGCATATCATTTAGTTGCATGTCATCTAGTTGCATTGTTTTTCTATTTTTCTTTTATTTTTCTTGAGCGTAGTTAACTGTCGGTTTCCGTAATACTACCTCGTTTTTTTTATGATGGTTACTGTTGGTTTTCCATATGCCATCATTATTCTATTATTGCATATCATGTAGTTTGCATTGTATTGCATTTTCATATAGTTGCACCTAGCCTACGAGTTTGTGATATTTTCATGTATATGTGTCCATCTTTATATGAGCTTAAATTTGAATATCTCTATATCCCCTTTTCCATGTGCTTTATTTGTATAAGTCTAATCTTTTCCCCGTAGACTCTTTTTGCACCGATCAAGTCAGGATACTTTCTATAGCGATTGTGCACTTTCACGATGAATTCTATGCAAGCAATTTTGGTTTTTACCTATCTTTCCGGAATTGCCCAAAGCATCCAATCGCCTAAGTTCTCTATTTGTTTTATTTCGTACAACTTGAGGACAAGTTGCAATCTAAGTGTGGGGGAGGGGATAGATGATTTATGTATCTACTTTCATTTGCTCATATTAGTTATAATTTTCTATGAAAAGTGCTTAATTTTCAAATTTTTTTTGTTTTGTCCCGAGTAGACAAAGGCATATCTTTGCTTGAGTTTATATCATCTTTGCTATATTCTGTATATTTAGTAATTTTAGTTGTTTCACCCGACACTCTTTTTCACATGCCATAGTAAATGATGAGCTAAATGTTGAGAGCCTACCCCATTTTAGTTGGAGATTTTTGATGATTATAGCATGTTTCTTTGCTTATGTACAATTCTTGAAAAGTTTAGTAGTTTGTATTCTAGGATTAAAGTATGACATACTGTGAATATCCGTAAGTTTGAATGTGATAAGTGAAACGTGATTAAGTCTTTGCAATAGTAATAAATTGTTTACTTGAGGTGTTATGCTCAGTGGTATGTGCTACTAGAAAATAATCTTTTCCACTTTGCCGGCCGTAAATCTCTAAGTAAACATAATTGTAATTGTGTGTGTCGGAAGTGGTTTATGATTTGGGTGAGGTAGGGTGTACCACGTATGTCCTATTCCACTATGATGACCAAAAGCTCACGACGGTCGGTTTATAGCCGCCTTATGATTGGAGTAAGGTAGGGGATTATCTTGAAATGTCCTATTTCGCTATGAGGGCAAAAGCTTATTCTGATGTGTGTTAGAAAAGTGTGAAAAAAGTGAAAATATTGAAATATATTATTATGAATAAGTAAGGACTTAGTTATCGTTAATCTTATACCCAGTATAAACTGAAGGATATGTTGTAGGGATTATCCTCTGAGTCTGTCAGAAATGTTTTAGATATTCTCTACTATTTCTTTTTGGGATATGTACGTTTTGTAAAGTGCCTGTTATAATATTTGAATATTTCTAACTTAGATGGGAAACCGGGCTAGTTTTGGTTTGAATAACTTTCAAATTGTGGAACTTAGTGGAAGTTTATTATGGCTATGCACACACTCACTTGGGTGAACTTCTAAGTTAATAAATATGCTTCATATTTGCATAGATGTTTATTTGTCTCGAGCTTGGCTTTGTTCTGTTTTGCTCGAGGACGAGCAAAAAGATAAGTGTGGGGGTGTTGTTTAGGGTCAAATTATAGTGATTTTCACATATGTTTTATATATCAATTTCCCTCATATTTGGATTATTTTCATAGGAATCGAGCTTATAATTGATTAATTGAGTAAATGAGGTTTTTAATGGTTAAATATGAAAATGTAACAAATTATGTGCTTAAAGTATGATTTTATGTTATTTTGGAATTGTGTTATGTTTTGGTATGTTTTCCTATTGTTGTAGATACTCAATTATGTTGGAAAAGGTGATCCTAAAGAGCTAATTTCGAGATAATAGAGGATCAATCAAGTTTATGGAAGATAGGAAGAGATAAGGAAAGAAATCAATCAAGATAAAGATGGAAAAATCAATAAATTCGATGTCAAGGCTAAGTGGACGAGCGTCCATTATAAGCGAGACGAGCGTCCGGATTCAAACGCACGTTTGAGAAGCGGAACCAGCGTTCGAGAGGTGTATTTTACATTCAGAGAGTTTGGACGTGAAGTGAACGAACGTCTGGCACAAGTTCAAGGTGAAGGAACGAACGTTCGAGATGCTGGACGAGCGTCCAGAGGAAGAAAATCAGGATTCCGGGTAGCGCTGAACTTCCAACGCAGTTCTTGATATGATAACAACCGATTTGACTCTGGACCTCAAGAGAAGAGTTGTAGGTCTTGAAGAGAGGATTCTACAGGATTTTGAATCACTTCATTCCGACTTACGAGGCCCGAGATATGAGCGTTACAAGTTTGGATGCTGTTGCTGAAAATAGTGGACGGGCGTCCGACCTTATGAACGCCCGTCCGGCACCGTTACTGTAGCAACCGACTTGATTTTTTCTATAAAAGCAGCGCGATTTTTACCCTAATTCATACATTATTCCACAGCCGCAAAACACAGCAGCAGCAGCCCATCTTGGAGAGTTGAAGGCCGGTCACCCGAGCCTTGTGCTCGGGTGAACCGAGGTTAGATTAGGAGTAGATCATGTAGATTTTCTTTTCCGTTTTCATGGTGATTCAACCATTGTTCAAGACTATGTGAGTTCTCTTTTGAATAATTTAATTCGAGTTTTATTTCATGATCTTTAATTCTCTTTGTATCTTTTCTATGCGATTTGAATGCCATGAGAATAGATCGAGAGATTTAGTTTTCTATCGATGTTTATAATACGGAAGTTGCATAAACACTAGATCACCATAGAAAGATAGGGTTTTTAGCCGTTGATTATGTGACAAATTAATTGGTTAGATTCCTAGGTTGTTAGATTCTAAAATACGAGAGTTAACCTGAATCTACACCGAGTTTTGTATTGAAAATCAGTCTCAACATTCGGAAGATGAGAGATTGATAAATTGGATTTACTAAGGAATTAGGAATCCGTAGCTTGAGAATAAATTCACTAAGGAATTAGGGGTTTATGTCTCGTGATAAGGTGAAACCACAAACTGAATTAGAATCATGAATTGAACATGCAAACCTATCATAAAACTGAACTTATATGCAAACCTATCATAAAACTGAAATTGAATAAATCTAAAAGAAGAACTCACATAGTTTGGTTACAATGGTTGAATCACCATGGAAACGGAAAAGAAAAGCTACATAATCTACTCCTAATCTAACCTCGGTTCACCCGAGCACAAGGCTCGGGTGACCGGCCTTGACTCTCAAAACGGCGGTCGCTAGCTCTCAAGAGAAGTGTATAAAATTCGGTATCCATTAGGGTTGGGGCTGCCGTTATATTTATAGTAAAACTAAGTTAAATTTGCTACGGTAACTAGGTCGGTTCTGTGAATGCGGCGGCGGACGCTCGTTCATTATAACGGACGCCCGTCCACTATACTATGGACGGATACTGGACGTTCGTCTGACCTGCGTCTGAACTCTCTGAATGTAAAATCTCTTCTCGGACGCTCGTTCACTTCACCAAACGCCCGTCCACTATTGAACGCTCGTACGCGGATGGACGCTCGTCCATATTGACTTGAAATCGAATCTCTTGATTTTTCCATCTTTATCTTGATTGATTTCTTTCCTTATCTCTTCCAATCTTCCATAAATTCAATTGATCCTTTTCCATACTCGAATTTACCCTTTTAGGATCATCTTTTCCATCATCAATGAGTATCTACAAGAGGATCAAAACATACCAAAGTGTAACATATTTCCAAAATAATATAAAAACCATCAAATAAAGACTAAAATTGATACGTTTTCATATTTAACCATTAAAAACCTCATTTACTCAATTAATCAATTATAAGCTCGATTTCTATGAAAATCATACATATATGGGAGAAAATTGATATATAAAATATATGTATAAATACTACAATTTAGTAAAGGAAAGAAAATTTACTAGCCCACTAAATCCATGATTCTAACACCCATTAGTGGGTTACGTTTTACACATAGGTTTGTATAAATTTTCTTTTGTTTTGGTCCCTTACACCCATTAGTTTTTATAAATTATTTGGTAGACGTTTATTATATACATGTCGTGTTGCTAATGAGTGGGCTAGTTTTCTTTCTTTTATTTTATTTTCTTTTTGCATATCATTTAAATGCATTTCATTTAGTTGCATTTCATATAGTTGCATTGTTTTTCTATTTTTCCTTTTATTTTTCTTAAGTGTGGTCACTGTCGGTTTTCGTAATACCACCTAGTTTATTTTTCTTTTTGAGTGTAGTTAACTGTCGGTTTCCGTAATACTACCTCGTTTTTATTTTTAGGATTTTTCACGTAGGTTGCATTGTAATGCATTTTCATATAGTTGCACCTAGCCCTACTATTTTGTAATATTCCATGTATATGTCCATCTTTATATGAGCTTAATCTAAAAATTCGCTAGACTTCCTTTCCTGTGCTTTATATGTTATCTTCCCCCTTGTCCCCGAGATACTTCCGTGTTTGTCAAGTGTGCAGGGTATTTGCATTAGCTATTGTGAGTTTTCAGATGATATCAGTTTTCCGGTGGATGGTCCACAGTCTACTGAGTTCGTCGGGAATTTTTGGATTTGGTTCGAAACACTTCCAGAATAGCTCCCTTTCGGCATACAATCAGCTAAGTTCTCTTTTCTTTTATTTTGCACAACATGAGGACAAGTTGCAATCTAAGTGTGGGGGAAGGGATAGATGATTTATGTATCTACTTTCATTTGCTCATATTAGTTATAATTTTCTATGAAAAGTGCTTAATTTTAAAATTTTTGTTTTGTCCCGAGTGAGCACTGCATATCTTTGCTTGAGTTTATATCAATTATGCTATATTCTGTATATTTAGTAATTTTAGTTGTTTCACCCGACACTCTTTTTCACATGCCATAGTAAATGATGAGCTAAATGTTGAGAGCCTACCCCATTTTAGTTGGAGATTTTTGATGATTATAGCATGTTTCTTTGCTTATGTACAATTCTTGAAAAGTTTAGTAGTTTGTATTCTAGGATTAAAGTATGACATACTGTGAATATCTATAAGTTTGAATGTGATAAGTGAAACGTGATTAAGTCTTTGCAATAGTAATAAATTGTTTACTTGAGGTGTTATGCTCAGTGGTATGTGCTACTAGAAAATAATCTTTTCCACTGCCAGCCAGAAATCTCTAAGTAAACATAATTGTAATTGTGTGTGTCGGAAGTCGGTTTATGATTTGGGTGAGGTAGGGTGTACCACGTATGTCCTATTCCACTATGATGACCAAAAGCTCACGACGGTCGGTTTATAGCCGCCTTATGATTGGAGTAAGGTAGGGGATTATCTTGAAATGTCCTATTCTGCTATGAGGGCAAAAGCTTATTCTGATGTGTGTTAGAAAAGTGTGAAAAAGTGAAAATATTGAAATATATTATTATGAATAAGTAAGGACTTAGTTATCGTTAATCTTATCCCCAGTATAAACTGAAGGATATGTTGTAGGGATTATCCTCTGAGTCTGTCAGAAATGTTTTAGATATTCTCTACTATTTCTTTTTGGGATATGTATGTTTTGTAAAGTGCCTGTTATAGTTTTTGAATATTTCTAACTTAAATGGGAAACCGGGCTAGTTTTGGTTTGAATAACTTTCAAATTGTGGATCTTAGTGGAAGTTTATTATGGCTATGCACACACTCACTCGGGTGAACTTCTAAGTTATTGAATATACTTAATATTTGTATAGATGTTTATTTCTCTCGAGCTTGACTTTGTTTTGTTTTGCTCGGGGACGAGCAAAAAGATAAGTGTGGGGGTGTTGTTTAGGGTCAAATTATAGTGATTTTCACATATGTTTTATATATCAATTTCCCTCATATTTGGATTATTTTCATAGGAATCGAGCTTATAATTGATTAATTGAGTAAATGAGGTTTTTAATGGTTAAATATGAAAATGTAACAAATTATGTGCTTAAAGTATGATTTTATGTTATTTTGGAATTGTGTTATGTTTTGGTATGTTTTCCTATTGTTGTGATACTCAATTATGTTGGAAAAGGTGATCCTAAAGAGCTAATTTCGAGATAATAAAGAAATCAATCAAGATAAAGATGGAAAAATCAATAAATTCGATGTCAAGGATAAGTGGACGAGCGTCCATTATAAGCAGACGAGCGTCCGGATTCAAACGCACGTTTGGTGAAGTGAACGAGCGTCCGAGAAGAGATTTTACATTCAGAGAGTTCAGACGCAGGTCAGACGAACGTCCAGTATCCGTCCATAGTATAGTGGACGGGCGTCCGTTATAATGAACGAGCGTCCGCCGCCGCATTCAGCAGAACCGACCTAGTTACTGTAGCAGCCGACTTAGTTTTACTATAAATATAACAGCAGCCCCAACCCTAATGGATACCAGAATTTTATACACTTCTCTTGAGAGCTAGCAGCCGCTGTTTTGAGAGTCAAGGCCGGTCACCCGAGCCTTGTGCTCGGGTGAACCGAGGTTAGATTAGGAGTAGATTATGTAGCTTTTCTTTTCCGTTTCCATGGTGATTCAACCATTGTAACCAAACTATGTGAGTTCTTCTTTTAGATTTATTCAATTTCAGTTTTATTTCATGATCTTTAATTAAAAGTTGTTTCTTTCTATGATTTATGATGCTATTATGTGGACTCATATCGAGAGATTTGTTTACTAATTGATACGTTTACAACAAACGAAAGTTGCGTAGACTAGATCACCGTAGAAAGAATAGATCTTTTATCTAAACAAACGGAAGTTGATAGATATAATCTAGGTTGCTTGAATTTATGAACTTAAAATCGCGGAAGCTACTTAGGTTTGTTAATTCATACACCCGAGTTTTGTAATGAACATTGGTCCCAACATTCGGAAGATGAGAGACCGGTAATTGGATTTACTAAGGAATTAGGAATCCATAGCTTGAGAATAAATTCACTAAGGAATTAGGGGTTTATGTCTCGTGAAAAGGTGAAACCACAACTTGAATTAGAATCATGAGATGAACTAGGATTGAGATCACATAGGTTTGTATATTGGTTGTTCCCATGTCTTAGATTAGTTTGTTTATTTTATTCCTTCGGTTAGATTACTTGAATTATTTTCTGTTTTTATGTTTTGTCGTTCGTTTATTTGTTTTCCTAGAGTAGCAATTGGTAGGATTAATAAGATTAGATTCTACATACCTTTTCCCCGTGGATCGACCCCTTACTCATTACGCTTTACTAGCAACAACCCGATGTTTTGGTCGGTTAGGAGTTAGTTTTGCATATAGGTTAGGGTTATAAATTTTCTTTTGTTTTTATTGATGCAAAATCTCCCCAATAGTGACCTCGTCTCAAGGCGAGTGGAAGCCCAATTTCTTCTTTATCCGACATGGACTGGTGGATTTCGACATCCACACTTGGTTTAGAAGGCCGGTGAAATGGCACGATAGGCTCGACTCGGATATTATCCGTGAGTGCGGGATTATTGAGAGCTTTCACCCTGAGGTTGCCACTCGGAACCCGCATTCCCTATACCCTTTCGCCGATGTCGAGACGGCTGGCCCGGGCGCCTACCTCGAACTCGATGAGGATGTTCGCATTTTATGTAGGATTTTTATTCATTTTGTCGAATCGCAACACTTTCTCTGTAGTTATTTCATGTTGACTATGTCTTGACGTCGATTTTTCTCTGTTCGCAGTGGAACACTTCTCGAAAATGGATGCCCTGGGCAAGATGCCCGACCCAAAGAAAACTGACCCCAAGACAATTCAGAAGCTGGTAGGGATTAGACCGAAGAATCCAGCACAAGCTTCGGGATCTGGCCACGCAGTCTCCGGAGGGCTGAGGACTCCTGCTCGAGCCCCCACACCTGCATCTGCGTCAGACATTTTGAGGGATCAGCCTGATGAATCTCTGGCGGCGGGACAGACTGAGGGGGACCTCATCCCAAGGAAACGGCAGAAAACAACGGCTCTGAAGCACGGAGTCGGAAAAGAGCCCCGCAGTCTCCCTCCTCAGGGCTCAGGGGGGGTCGAGGCCCTTCCCGCCATGAGTCTGGCCGAGATGGAGGCCATGACTCCTGAGGAGTTGAGTGACTACCATCTGAAAATCATCCGAGCTGTAAGTCTTTACATTTTTCGTTCGACCACCGCGACTTGATCATTAATGTCATTGTCCATTTCGGGTCTCGAATTAATTTCAAATTGTTTTGATAGGCTCGGTTAACAACTAAGGTGGCCATTAGTAGGATTGAGACTCCTCTCGCTGTCGGGAGGAACAAAAAGAGACTATAGCCAAGCTCACCGCCGACATCGAAAAGCAGAAAGCCAAAATTGACAAGCTCGACGATCGGCGTGTTAAGCTCGAGTCTGAGTTGGCTACCTCCCGAGATGAGTTATTAAAGGCGCGCCAGACGCAGTTTGTTAGAGATTCCGAGCGAGGCCAAAATGAAATCGGAGCCGGCAAAGGTGAAATCGAGCTTGACGGGGCCATCAAGGATCGTATCGCACCGCAATCTCTCCTCGACGGTCTAACGAGTCGCATGGAAAGAGCTAAGCTGGACTTCCTGTCCTCAAAAGAGCTCGAGAACGATCTGACACTGTTGATGACTCAAGGCATGAAGGGGGGATTCACCATGGCTCTTGACCAGGTGAAAGAGATTGACCCGAACTTTGATATATCCGCTGTGGCGAAGCCCTATCTGTACGATCCCGAGGCCGTCCCTCATTACGGGCGATACATCAGTGAACTCCAGGCCGGCATCTCTCTGTATGAAAAGTATGTTACCTCTACCTTGGAGGGTGATGAAGCAGGAGATGCCGAGTCGGAGGAGCAAGCTGACCCCAATGTTCCGACCTCAGACCAGCCCCCCGCTTAATGCTAATTCCTCCTCCTGTTGTTGCAATTTTCGTTGTTTTTTAATGAACTTTTCCTATTCGATCTGGTTGTAATAACATTTATGTTTTTACTCGTCTAAACTCGTATTTGGTTATTTCGATCCCGTAGACTTGACATTTCAATTTGCATTTTGATCTTTGAATCTGAATCTATGCTTTTCACTGAATGTCTTTTGTTTCTTATTGATCGTTTGTTCAGGGTGTAGGCCTTTTGAACTTAATTCCCTTGAAAATGTTGTCTTATGGGGTGTAGTCCTTCGGACTTAATTCCCCTGCTGGCCCCTCGAAGTGTAGTAGGAGTTCATGACTCGTAGTACACTTGAGTATGAGTCGACCTAGCATTGTCGCCTTATTGGCTTGACTTGGCTTTTTGGTCGGAGCTCGATTCGACTATCCTGCCTTGTCAGGTTTATAAAGACGTCGAATTAAGAAGTCCATACTCGACTGTCGCACATCATGGAGCTTTTGATCGAGCACATCGTGGTGCTTATGATCGAGTCGAGTTAGGGGTCCATCGTGGGATCTGCCGACTGCTTAGCATCGTGGCTTACTGGCATGTCGGGAGTGATATAAGCATTGTCAGTGACTTGGCTTTATTCACTATTTTTGTTTTAACTCCATCGCGTCGATGGATGGCATGTCGGAAGTGATATAAGCATTGTCAGTGACTTGGCTTTCTTCACCGTATAGTGCCGAGTTTTTCGGGTCGGAGAATTGATGTCGCGGTCGATTATTGCGCTTTTTCATCTGCCCCCCTTTGCTTTTTCATACGGTCTTGCACATGTAGTGTAATTAAAAAGAAAAATAAAGCATGCTTAATAAAAGGAATCGAAATATAACGTCATATCGACCTATTACAATTGATGAGAGTAGAACTGCAAAAGTCATGAGAATAAGAAATAATTTAAACATAATATTTTCTGAGGTTGGTGGCATGCCAAGTTCGAGGCACTGTGCTTCCATCCGACCTTCCCAATTGATATGACCCTTTAGGATGCACTTTCAAGATTTTGTACGGACCTTCCCAATTCGGCTCGAGCTTGCCTATTGGGTCCTGTTTGCTGGCTTCATTTTTCCTCAATACGAGGTCTCCTACTTGGAAGTATTTGTATTTCACCCTCGCGTTGTAATATTGAAAAATCTTTCTTTTATAACTGGCCATCCGATATGCTGCCATCTCTCTCTTCTCTTCGACGTTGTCTTTTTCTTCCTTTAGATCGGCAGTATTAGTTTCGACATTGTAAGCTAAAACCCGAGGTGAAGCTAGCCCGACCTCCGCAGGTATCACTGCTTCGCATCCATAGGCCATGGCAAAAGGAGTCTCTTGGGTAGCTTAATTGGGTGCTGTTCGATATGACCACAGTATACTGGGTAACTGAGCTGCCCAATCTCGACCTTCGTCTTCCAATCGCTTCTTCAATCCAAACTTAATTTGCCTGTTGGTTTGCTCGACCTGTCCATTGGACTGAGGTCGGGCCACCGAAGTCGTTCTGTGCTCGATCCTGAATTCTTTCAACCACTTTGCACTCTATCATCAAGAAATTGAGTCCCGTTGTCCGAGATCAGATACTTTGGAATCCCAAACCTGCACAAAATATTCTCCCATAGAAATTTTTTGATGGTCTGAGCCCTGATGTCAGTAAGAGCTTTGGCTTCGACCCATTTAGTAAAATAATCAACCGCAACGACGACATATTTGAAATTTCCCGGAGCCCGAGGCAGAGGTCCGACTATATCGACTCCCCATTCATCGAAAGGGCCAGACCGACTCGATGGCATTCATTTCTCGTGCTTGCTGGTGGGTTACCACATCGTGTACCTGGCAAGCTCTACAACTCATAACCAATCGACTCGCATCTTTTTGCATAGACGGCCAGAAATATCCTGCCAGTTTGCATTTCCTTGCCAACATTCGAGCCCCGCAATGATTACCACAGATCCCTCGGTGTATTTCTTCAAGCAGATAAGCCCCCTCTTCTTCCGATGCGCATCGCATCCAAGGGGTCACAAATGATTTTCGATAGAGCACATAATCAAAAAGAGCGTACCTGGAGGCTTGAAGTCGGATTTTCCTGGCCTGGGATTTATCGGATGGGAGAATTCCATCTTTCAAGAATAATGCTATAGGGTCCATCCATGTCGACCCCTGAACCACTGGTTGCACATCGACTTCATTATAGCTACGTTCTGCTAACATTTCGACCAGGACTTTCCTCTTAGATTTAAAATTCGAGGCGAGCTTAGACAATGCATCGGCTCGTTTGTTTTTGCTTCGAGGCACCTGCTCGATATGAACCTCTTTGAATTTCGATAACAGCCCTTGTACCACTCTCAGATAATTCTTCATGGATTCTTCTTTAGCTTCATACTCACCTCGTATATGATTTACTACGAGCTGCGAGTCGCTATAAACCAGGAGATTCTTTACTCCTAACTTGGATGCCAACTTCAAACCCGTGATCATGGCCTCATACTCGGCCTCGTTATTAGTAGCTTTGAACTCGAATCGTAGCGCATAAGGTAACTCTTCCCCCCTTAGGACCGACCAATAACAAACCGGCTCCGGCCTCCTTCTCTACTCGAGGCGCCATCAACATGGATGGTCCATTGCTCACCTGATGACTGTTTATCCTGTTCCAACTGAATCCACAATCCTTCTGCTATAAAGTCTGCCAGAGCTTGACCCTTAGTGGCTGTGCGAGGTAAAAACTCAATATCATACTCAGCTAGCTCGACCACCCATTTGGCCAACCGACCCGACGTCTCGGGCTTCGACAAAATCTGTTTCAGGGGCTGGTCGGTGACCACAGAGATGGGGTGTGCTTGAAAATAAGGTTTCAGTTTCCTCGATGCATGAACCAGGCCTAATGCCAATTTTTCAGCTGGCGTGTATCGGACCTCGGGTCCATGCAATGCCTTGCTTACGAAATATACTGGGGTCTGTCCCTGGTCTCCTTCTCGAACTAATACGGCACTCACAGCCTCTTCACAGATTGCTAGATAGACTAGGAGTTTCTCTCATTCTCGAGGTGAAGTGAGTGTGGGTAAATCCGATAAATACTCCTTCAAATCATCGAACGCTTTTTGGCACTTCTCGTCCCACTGGAAAGGACTCGCTTTCTTTAATATCTTGAAGAATGGTAGGGCCCTTTGCGCTGATATCGACAAGAAACGATTGAGGGCTGCCATTCGACCTGTCAACCGTTGCACCTCCTTTACATTGCGAGGCGCAGGCATGCTCTTCAGCGCATCGATTTTATCTGGGTTAGCTCTAATCCCTTCTCTCGATATCATATAACCTAGAAACTTACCCGATCGGACTCCAAACGTGCATTTCTTCGGGTTGAGCTTCATGTTTGCGGCCCGCAGCACCTCGAATACTTCTCTGACGTCGACAAGAAACTCGTCCCAAGGACTTGCTCTTGATCAATAAATCATCCACATAAACCTCCATGTTCCGACCTATCTCGCCTCTTGAAAATTTTGTTGTCGCCCGTTGATAAATAGCCCCCGCATTCTTAAGTCCAAACGGCATCGTGACGAAGCAAAACGTGCCAAACTCTGTGATAAATGCGGTTTTTTCTGAGTCCTGGGGGTCCATGAAAATCTGATAATAACCCCTGTACGCATCGAGGAACCCGAATACCTCGAAGCCCAGTGTCGAATCGACTAACTGGTCGATCTTCGGTAGCGGGTAAGAATCCTTGGGGCATGCCTTGTTAAGATCTATAAAGTCAACGCACATTCGCCAGCTCTGATCTGGCTTCTTAACCAACACTGGATTGGCCAACCAATCCGGATAAAAAACTTCTTTCACGATCCCTGCAATCAACAACTTGTCGACCTCTTTTCTTACTGCTTCTTTTCTCTCGGGGGCAAGATTTCTCTTCTTTTGCCGTATCGGCCTCTTTTTGGGATCGACGTTAAGTTGGTGCACTGCTATATCTGCCGATAGGCCAGGCATGTCATCTGCCTTCCACGCAAAAACGTCTCGAAACTCAACTAGGAGGTCGACCAAGGCTCTCATGTCGAGGTGTGGCATCCACTTCCCGATCTGGACCCCTTGACCTTCTTCCTCTTTCCAAACTCGAACTTCCTCGGTCGGGTCGGCGGAAACCCAGCTCCGATCTTCCTCTTCCTCAGGCATCAATTCCTCAACCAGCACCTGCCCAACTCCTTTTCCTTTGATCTTAACCAGACTACAATTCCGGGCTACCTCGACGTCTCCTTTGACTTCATGGGTACCGTACCAGGTGGGAAACTTCATGCTGTTGTGGAATGTCGAGATGATAGCTACGAGATCATATAATGCCGGTCGACCTAATATCGCGTTATACCACGAAGGGGCCTTAACTACGACATAGGTCATTTCCATTGTCCGCCCCTTTTCTCCGTTTCCGACCGTAGTTAACAAATTGATCGACCCGACGGGGTGGATGGCCCGCCCGTAAATCCGAATAAAGGGGTAGATAGCGGAATGATGTCTTCATCTTTCAACCTCATGGCCTTAAACGCCGAATAATAAAGGATATTGACGGCGCTTCCACCGTCGACACAAACTCTTTTTACTCGACCCTCGCTTATTACCGCCTCGATCACCAATCCCTCGCTATGAGCGTGAGAACTCGGAACATCGTCCTTGGGTCCATAACCCACTTCCGTTGTAAACCTGATCTTTTTTGACTCTCTCGATTTGTCCGACGGATGCCGACTCGATCGAGGTCGATCCGACTCGTGCTCTGCAACGATTGTGTTAACGTCATATCCGACACGATTATCTCGATGAGGGTCTCGGTTCTGAACTTCTTGATGGTCATCCCGACGATTGTCTCTAGATGCTGGGTCGGATGACCTTTCTCGCCGATTCCGATTATCTCGACGTGGAGATCGATCTTTCCTTCCATTGTAGCTCTTTCTCTTGTACTCCCGACGGCCCTTTGGTTCGTCTTTTTCTGACCTGTCGATAACTTCATCCAATCGACCCTCTTGGATACAGGCGTCGATATCCCTCTTCAAATCGAAGCATTCCTCCGTGTCGTGTCCCACATCTCTGTGATAGTCGCAGTACTTGTGGGTATTTTTCCTTTTCTCTGGGTCTTTGGACATCGGCTTAGGTGTCCGAGCGATGTTCTTTTTGATCATGATTGCCAATACCTCCCCCCGAGATCGGTTGAGGGGTATAAAATCTCGATCTTTCAAATTTCCTTTCTTCCCGAGCCGATCCGATATCGGAGCTGTCAGTCGATCAAAAACGTTGGATTTGCTTTCTTCATTCCGACCCCTAGGCTGACCCTTGGTCTGGCTTCGGGAGTCGCTCCTCGAGTTGAGGCCAAGTGAAATGGTGTGCAGACGCACTGCCTCTTCACCTTGGCAGAATTTATGGACTATGTTCACACATTCATCCATATCGTTTGGCATCTTCTTGGACAACTTATCATACAACTTCATATTTCGCAGGCCTCCGACAAAGGCATTAACTTGCAGTGCATCACTGGCATTATGTACTTTCATGGCTTCAAGGTTGAAGCGTCTCGAAGTCGATAGTAGACTCCCCTTTGTCTTGCTTGATATTCATGAGGTGTGTGGCGCTAAGGTGGAACTTCTTATTCCCAATGAAGGCATCTCGGAATTTTTGTCCTAACTGTAAAAAACTCGAGATCAACCCGGGACGTAACTTATGAAACCACTCTCGAGCTCGACCTGTCAGCAATGTGTCGAAAGCGCGGCACTTCATGGCATCATTTGCGTTCCTTAACCTCATCAACGATATATATCGATACAGATGGTCCTCGGGATCTGTGGTACCGTCATAAGGTTCCATCTTGGGTGGCTTGAATGATTCAGGCATCGTGTATATCTTTATCTCGGGACTAAATGGCGATTCGAGCCATTCTGTGACCTGCTCCTTTCCTACGATCCGATTGAACTCGTTTCGGATGCTATCCTCGACCTGTCGCTGATGCTTTTCTTGTTCAGGGTGTTCGCGGGCGTTAGTCACGCTGATTTCAATCGGGCCTTCCTCACACTCTTCTTGAGGTTCGACTGGCCTCTTCCCCTTAGCATTATCGATTTCCTTACGACCCCGCGTGTCTAAGAGGTGTTCTTCAGGGGGATTACAGATTCCCTTACCCATAAACGCCGACGCCACCACTCTTTTCAGGGCATCCTCATCTAAAGATGCTAAGTGATCTGCCATATCTTGCAGCTGGGGAGGAAGCTGAGGCCTGGGTGGATCTGCAACTGCGGGTCTAGATCCAGTGGGGACTTCTTGAACCTGGGATGGAACCCCTGCTGGATCCATATCCGTGTGTTCTTCGATCTGCGCATTCTTACTGTTCGTCGGTTTCTTCCTCGCTGCTGGTGCCATTGCGATTTCTTCACCAGCTCACCGGTAGAAGGGCCCTCCTTCTAGCGCCAAATGACGATGCTAAATAATGCACCACCAGTGAATCAGGGCCACGTGTAATCTAAGGATGAGCTGTAAGAGATCGAATGGCTGTGACATGTGGGAAAGGTAATGTTTTGGGTATTTTATGGCTGAGTCCAAGAATGTATCTTGGATTGCCTACGTATCTGTGTGAAAGTCCGGGAATCAAGCCTTACGTAGTTCCCTGGAGCTATGTATTTATAGGCACATGTCCTTCTTCGGCCCCTAAAACTAAGGGCGGCGGGGTGTATTGACATAAATACCCTTAAATGGGCATTGCCTCCTTGCCCAAGTTACCTGTGGGATGCGGGCCCAGGAGGCCAGGCTAATGCATATGATATCGACTCGAAGAAGATCGACGTGGTCGTTCGAGTCCAGACCCTTGGTGGATCTTACTTGAGCTGTGGTCTTCGCTGGTACGTCTCGTATCGACCCGATGCGGATAGCTGGCCCAGACTCTTTCAAATGCCAGATGGACCAATCAGATAATTCCACGTGGAGGTGTGAATCCCCGTATCATCAGTATCATTATTTTAATCACGTATCAATATGTGAATAATTTATTTATTATTTTATATGCACTCCAGATGCTGTGGCTACTCCAAAATACATAAAAAAAATAATTTCTCAATGTGAAACACAATGTATGATCAATTAGTCTCTAAATGTATAAATAATTTAACAAAATGATGAATACTTATGGGAGTCATTAATGGACTAATTCAGATCATATCCTCCCGACAATTATAATCGCAAATTATAAATGTGAAACAAAAATATATTAAATTATTTACAGTTTCATAACAGACTGTATGTTAATGAAAATACCACTAATCGGGTCGAACTACTTTACTTTGTACAAAATAAAATATGATATTCGGCCCAAAACACATATGTGAAAGTAACAACCTAATGTTCTTAAAGGAATACTGGCCGGCAGTTACTAATTTCTTTTTTTATTTTTTATTCATGCACATACATATGAACGAGAAAAGGAGGACAGCAGCTGAGGATTAATAAAATATAAAATAATCTATTTTACATATATTATTAAAGCCTGTATGCACGACAACCCTAATAATCTGAAAACAAAAATAGCGGCGTCGGCAGTACAGCAAAAATGGAGACAACTGCCGCGGTATTCAAAAGTCCGCCGGCGATATAAGAACGCCACCATTATCAGCCGTGTTGTTCAACCAATCCACCATCATTATCCTCTTCTCCCTCCTTTTATTTTTATTTTTATATATCAATATGAAGAAAATAATCTGGTGCAAAACGGCTACCGATATAGCCTTGATTAGGTTGTCGATTCAACTACAATCACGGTGATTGGCTTACAAAACGGAAAAATGTATCAATCGATCAAACAAATACTCCCTCCGTCTCAAAATGTTTGGGACGTTTGACTTTTTAACCGCTTACGAAAAGTCTAATTAATCCTTCGAATTTCATCAAATGATCTAATAATTTTTACATTTATGTACTTTAAGTTTCACTTTATCATAACCCTAATAATATTACATCAATTAACGAAATTGCAAGGATTAATTAGACTTTTCGTAAGCGGCTAAAAAAGGAAATGTCCCAAACATTTTGAGACGGAGGGAGTATATGACAACAAAAACCATTGGCTTACAATATTTGTTTATATTTTTAGATCGAACGGTTTTATGTTGTTCCAGTATGCCGGGAAGTTAAATTCCGGCGACGGCGAGAGAGTGACAATATATATATATATATATATATATATATATATATATAAGCACGAGAAGCGCGGCGGAAGCATTATTCAAGCGAGAAAGCGAGATACGTATACATATATATTCTTGCTAACTAATATTCATGCGAGAAAACAAATATGACTCCAGCCAAAGGACGAAACAACATCACAGATTCGTATTGTCAAAACAACGATATATAATCAGATACAATGACTAAAAGTAAACCTTGCTCCGATACCACATGTTAGATTTAGATCTACAATTAGATCTACAATAATACATAATAAGGATCGTACCTCCAGCCAAGCTTCTGGACCATTTGCACAGTTCCTTTCTAGTGAAGGCATTATTGCACAATACACGATGCCTGGCACACCACAACAAAATGGTGTTGCCGAAAGAAGGAACCGTACACTTATGGACATGGTTAGAAGCATGATGAGCAACTCCGATCTACCTATTACCTTATGGGGTGAAGCCTTAAAAACCGCCGTGTATATTTTAAATAGGGTCCCCTCTAAATACAATTCCGAAAACACCTTTTGAAATTTGGAATGGATGGAAGCCCAGTTTGTATCATATGCACGTTTGGGGTTGTCCAGCTGAAGTGAGGGTTTACAACCCACATGATGTAGGACAGGATCGGGAGAACCAACAAAACGTGAATCAACAAAATCATGATCCTTGAGCTCTATCTTTGGTATTATAACCAATGCAAACAAGTTTGAAGCTTTTGAAACATCCATCTTTTGATTGCAAGTTTCGCGATTGATAGACAATGTGACTTGGTTGATCTCCTTCACGCATCTGGTTGTCAAATTTGTGTCGTACTCATGCAAATCATGAACTTGAGAATCTGAAGGTGCTTCTAAAGAATCGACAATCTTCTTTTCAACATGTTCAGGAGCGCTTTCTTCATTAACGATAGTGTCTTCACAATCTTCTTCAATTGGATCATCATATTCTTCTTCTTGATGGCATGTTTGAATCGGCGTAGGCTGGACGGCTACCGGCATTTGTTGATGCGGGTGGACAAAGTCCATTGCGGGTAGTGGTTGTACTGGGGTTGTGGCCTTTGGTGTATTGACGGCGATCGGATGCACATGATGCCTTTCTTGGGACGGTGGCGGATGTTTAAGGACCAAATGTTGATCATATGGCTTCACCAAAGGGATGTGACATGACAACTGAGACACACCTCTCAACGGAAGTTGATTACGTGTCGTCGCATATGATATGTTGTGTTGCCACTGTGGTGCTTCTCTCGGAGGAATGACTGCTAGAAGCTTTCGGCACAATGCACGACATTCTTCTGCGGTGTCAAGAATTTTATCAAACCGTTGGCTGAGGATGTCAAGCCGTTGATTTAATTGAGCGTTGTTAGCCATGAAGATCACAAATCTTTTTTATTCCTGATCCTTCTATTCCTCCTGCTGCCTTTGAACCTTTATTAAATTAAAAAACAAAACACAGTTCTAGAACATACAATAAATACTAAGACTCAAAATTTTTCTTATCTACAACACTTTTTTTTTTCCTTTTCTAATGATGACTAAAAAAGAAAAAGAAAAAAAAAAAAGACAAAGATGACTCAAATAATTAGCAATGTTTTTTTTTTCTTTTTAGGAACACAAAGCAGGTCGGTGACTTGCTATTTTTTTTTTTCTTTTTCCGATGAACTTTGCCGGAAGAAAACAAAAGCAGAAAATCAAAATTGAAAGGATATGCTGATATAAAGCCAAAAAGATGATAAACTCCTACGAAACCTATGTCTCTGATACCAACTGATGTAGGACAGGACCGGGAGAACCAAGTTCGTTATCGTACGAACGGACGAGGGTGATTGATATCGTTTAATCAGACGAAAAACTCAAGAACAAGCACAAGCCAAAAGGCTTAACAAGAGAAAACTCTTATGATTTTATTGATAGAAAGATGTTATAATGTATGCTATTACCTTGAGAGCTCCTCCCTTTATATAGCGTAGGAAATAAAAGTCTAGAACTAAAAATACTTGCTCTCTAAGAAATATAATACTTTTTCCCTAAGAAATAAATTTCTAATTTTCTTAATTAAGGAAAGTAAATAAATCAAAATCTTATCAAATATTTCTCATTAATTATTCTCCTAAATAATTAAATAATAATTCTAATAAATAATTCCTCATAATTTATTTCTTTTTTCTCTTTTTCTTCCTACGCCATTTTCCGAGATATTTCCTTAATTAAGAAAATTAGAGATTTATTTCTTAGGGAGAAAGTATTATATTTCTTAGAGAGCGAGTATTTTTAGTTCTCGGCTTTTATTTCCTACACTATATAAAGGGAGGAGCTCTCAATGTAATAGATATCTTATAACATCTTTCTATCAATAAAATCATAAGAGTTTTTTCTTGTTAAGCCTTTTGGCTTGTGCTTGTTCTTGAGTTTTTCGTCCGATTGAACGATATCAATCACCCTCGTCCGTTCGTACGATACCAACTGATGTAGGACAGGACCGAAAGAACCAAGTTCGTTATCGTATGAACGGACGAGGGTGATTGATATCGTTCAATCGGACGAAAAACTCAAGAACAAGCACAAGCCAAAAGGCTTAACAAGAGAAAACTCTTATGATTTTATTGATAGAAAGATGTTATAAGATAGCTATTACATTGAGAGCTCCTCCCTTTATATAGTGTAGGAAATAAAAGCCTAGAACTAAAAATACTCGCTCTCTAAGAAATATAATACTTTCTCCCTAAGAAATAAATCTCTAATTTTCTTAATTAAGGAAAGTAAATAAATCAAAATCTTATCAAATATTCCTCATTAATTATTCTCCTAAATAATTAAATAATAATTCTAATAAATAATTCCTCATAATTTATTTCTTTTTTCTCTTTTTCTTCTTACGCCTTTTTCCGAGATATTCGTTCCTCATCACCACACATTAAGAAGTTGGATGAAAGAACAATTAGTGGTTATTTTGTTTGCTATCCGGTAAACTCCAAAGGGTTTAGGTTTTATTGTCCCTCAAACTCCATAGAGTCACGAAATGCGCGATTTCTTGAGGATCATGAGTCCAGTGGGAGTGGTTCGACTCAAGTGGTGGTATTTTAAGAAGTAAGGGAAACTTCGTCAACACCCTTACATGGAGTAATATTGGTTAATCCTCAACCTAGTCCTCAAGACGGGATTGAGGTGCAATCATTACAACAACCACCGATAGAGGAACCACATGAAGAACCACAAGTGGATAACAATCCTACTAGTCAAGAAACGCTTTATCGAGTGGGAGTTAGAAGATCTTCGAGAGTGAAGAGGTCCGCCATTTATGATGACTATGTTGTTTATCTCCAGGAGTCTGACTATGATGTTGGACTTGATACTGATCCACTATCATTTGGTGAAGCCATGAATGGTATTTTGTCTAACGCTTGGTATGGTGCCATAAAAGAGGAGATGGAATCTATGGCCAAAAACGATGTCTGGGATGTTGTTCCTATGCCAAAAAATGCATCCATTGTGGGATGCAAATGGGTCTTCAAAACTATGCGGGATCCTTCTGGAAAGGTGGAGCGTTATAAGGCTAGACTCTTGGCTAAAGGGTTCACTCAGAAAGAGGGCATTGATTACCATGAAACATTCTCTCCAGTTTCTACGAAGGATTCATTTAGAATCATCATGGCATTGGTGGCTCATTTTGATTTTGAGCTTCATCAAATGGATGTCAAAACGGATTTTCTGAATGGGGATCTTGACGAGGAGGTATACATGTACCAACCTGAAGGTTTTGATAAAAGAGAAGGGCTTGTTTTCAAGCTAAAGAAATCCATATATGGGCTTAAGCAAGCTTCTCGTCAATGGTATGTAAAGTTCCACAAAGTAATCTCATCTTTTGGTTTTGTTGAGAACGTGGTGGATCAATGTATATACCTTAAAGTGAGTGGGAGCAAGTTTATATTTCTAGTACTGTATGTGGATGACATATTACTTGCAAGTAGTGATTTGGGTTTGCTGCATGAAAGTAAGAAGTTTCTGGGTCAAAAATTTGATATGAAAGATATGGGTGAGGCATCTTGTGTCATTGGCATTGATATCCATAGAGATAGGTCCATGAGGACATTGGGATTATCTCAGAAGGCCTATATTGACAGGGTTTTGAAAAGGTTTGATATGCAGAATTGTAGACCCATAAGTTCACCTATTGTTAAAGGGGACAAGTTTAGTGTTAAACAGTGCCCCAAGAATGAATTGGAAATGAATCAAATGAGGAATTTTCCTTATGCTTCCCTTGTTGGGAGCATTATGTATGCACAGGTCTGCACTAGACCTGATATTGCTTTTGAAGTCGGCATGTTAGGCAGATATCAAAGCAATCCTGGCATGGATCATTGGAAAGCTACCAAGAGAACACTTAGGTACTTGCAAGGTACCAAGGATTTCAAGCTAACATACAGTCACTCTGAACATTTAGAGATGGTTGGCTATTGTGATGCTGATTATGCTGGATGTGAGGACTCGTTTAAGTCTACTTCTGGATACATTTTCCTATTAGCAGGAGCTACTGTATCTTGGAAAAGTGTGAAGCAACCTATTGTTGCTTCATCCACTATAGAGGCTGAGTTCATCTCTTGTTATGGAGCGACTACACAGGCTTTATGGTTGAAGAATTTTCTTCGTGGTCTTAAAGTGGTCGATTCTATTGAAAGACCATTAAAGATTTATTGTGACATTCAAGCTGCAGTGTATTTTGCTAAAAACAATAAAAGTGGAAGTCGAGCTAAGCATATCGACATAAAGTATTTGGTAGTTAGAGATCATATTCAGAGAGGAGATGTCACCTTTGAGCATGCTAGCACTTTTGAGATGATTGCTGATCCTATGACGAAAGGATTGACTCCTACTGTGTTTAAGGATCATGTAGTCAATATGGGGCTCATTGGCTGATGTGTTTTTCTGATTTTCGTTGTTGCTACCTTCTCGTTGCAATAAGACCGTTTTCTTTGTTACATGACTATACGTGTATTTTGGTTTCATGTTTTTATGGAGTGTTTCTTTTGAACACATTTTGAGTGGACCTGAATGGCATTTAAGTTAAGTTCATTCATCAAGTTGTTTGGCTAGTTTGTATTGTACATCGTAATTATGGAAGGAAATGTTCATATTATAAGGGCATGACCGCCATAGTTCTTGTACTAATATTGATTAGTTGAAGCATATTTAATAAACCATAGAGTGACACTTTGGGCATGCAAATATTGTAGTCACTTGCTAATGTTGTGCTAACATAACTATTTGGGCCAAGTGGGAGAATGTAAGAATTATTTATTTTGTAAATAATTATTTATGTGGCCCTCTAGTTATTGTGATATTATTTTTGTTATTATAATATTATTGTTGGAAAATAATTGGTTTATTATTTATTATATCAGTAATAGAAAATGCTATGATGGCTAGGGTTTTTATTCTAGAGTATTCTATAAGCTGGTGGGTCACTTTGTCTCACCTATATAAAGAGAGCCTGTGTACCATCAAAAGGATTCATTCAGTAATAGGCAGAGACTAGAAGACTCACATAGCAAATATTTCTCTCTCCCTTGTGCGACACTTTCTATTAGGGTTCTAAGGCAGCGGCTATCGGCTAAGCATAGGGGAATCAACACATCAATCGGATACTATGGCTGGAGGTACGATCCTTATTATGTATTATTGTAGATCTAATTGTAGATCTAAATCTAACATCTATAACATCCTAAGAGTATAAATAAATAATTAGTTGGTTATTTCCCTAAAATAAAATAATTAAAAAAATTGGATAGTTATTGTTTTTTTGTGTGGTTAAATGTGAATTTGTATTATAACCAAAGAAAAAAATATACAGGGGGTCATCTGAGAGTTAACTCACTGAGTTTATCCCAAAACTACATCACACTATCAGCTGAGAACAGAATATCATCATCAGCAAAGTGCAAAAAAAAGCACTCTGCTGATACCAAAAATTGCATTCTCAGCCGCAAAAGAGTTACATAATGGTACACAAAAAGCTTGCATGCACATCTGTAAGATACAAAAAAGCATTCAAAAGCCAACATGTTGTTGTGAGCAAGAAGACAACATCACTTGCAAGAGAATGCAACCAAGCCTTCACCAAGCTATCATTACAAGACCTATACAACAGCCAAAATCCACAGCAGCATCACAACCAAATGGCGTAGGACATGGCAATGCACAATCAGAGACAATAACAAAAGGGATAATCAAGATATTAGAATACCACCAGCTTGCGAAAGCCACCAGGACGAGAAAATCCAAAGCAGGCCTGATAACAAATGAAGAAGTTGCGGAAATCCGTTACATATATTAAACCACCACAGTCAAGAGTCCTAAAATCTTGAAGGTTGTACAGAGATCAGGGAGCTTATCATTCATGACATATTGCAGCACAACTGAGGGTAACCTGACAGGACAAACCAACCTCTTGGCTGCAAAACATCATCATCAAATACACATTCATGCCAGGAATCTGAACAACCACATCATGAGGCTTGACATGAACAGAAAGTCAGTGAGAACATAACATAAATTCTGCATCAGGAGAAACAATAGCAACGTGTTAGAATAAAATTTGAAGTTTTGATGATGATTCACCTTTATTTGTTTAATTGATTTACACCCTATTGATGAAGTGCTGAAACTAACTGTTATAGTGAAGAGCTAATAGATGTCTAGAAACGAATGTATAAGATTTATTAGAATCTGATCTTTGTATAGGTTATATATTAAACAAACACTGTAATAGATAGAAAGTGGTAAAACTGAGTACCGGAAATCATTTAGAAAACTGGATATCACACAAAAACAGACAATATAAAAATGAAAGTGTTACTCAGAGCAAGAAACTGAGATATACTCAAAACCGAAGAAGGTAAGTTCGCTGAGGGACACAGACTCGGTTGGCTTATCTAGAAGCTGAAGACTGAGGGTTCAAACTCACTTTAATGAAGATTAAAAGCCGAGACTATAAAGTTGGAATTCAGGTAAGTCTGTGATGGCCTGAACTGACTTTATGGATCTTGTATGAAGACCTAAGATACATAAGGACAATGATATCTTGGATAATTTATGAGTTATGGTGTACCCTGTTTAAGTCAATATAAATCAGATGAAAAATAGAGTACTAAGTTTTGAAGAAGAGTAAAAACTCAGTTAATGCTCTAAACTGAAAACTGACCAAATCAATTTTCAAACCTTAAAACTGATCATTCTCATTTACTCAGTTTTAAATCTAAATACATCCACGAAACTAAAAGAGAATTCGAACGTTACAAATTAAGCACTTTCATCGGATGATGGACTGACATGTCAGAACGGTCATTGACATTTGACATATAGCCATTTGATAGCTAAAAGGATTCAAAATTCAAACAAGATGAACGTTGGATTGCACACTATAAATAGAGGACTTTGCAAACACACCAAGACACCAAGAATTTGAGATTTGTTAAGCCTAAGTCCTGTGCATTCAATTTTATAGCTATCATCATTGTGCTCACCAAGAACTATCAAGAAATCTTCTAAGTGTTCAAGTTCCAAAGACATATTCAAGATACAGACACTTTGAAGAACCACAAGAAAGAATAATTTATTTGATTTTGAGCCCAACTTTCATTTTAATCAAAGGTTTAGACTGTGAAGCAATCCGGTCTAGGATTTTCCAAGGATAGTTGTTGTTTTAGCAGTCGGTAGACTGTGTTTGTGGTGGAGCTGGAGAAGAGGCAATACTACCCTCTAAGGACCAGTGCAAGAAGTTGCAGAGCAGCCGTACTACCTGTTGTTTAGTTGCTTAGATAGTGAAGCTAGGGATTAGCCAAGGACTATCATATTAGGACCTTTTGTAAACGATCTACCTTAAAGAGTTCTAGTGGAATTTTCCGACTACATCACAGGGGAAGAGAGGACTGACAGGATTACACCACTTGGAACCTCTATAATTCTTGCCTTACTTTACTTTACGCATTTACTTATTGTTATTTACATTTCTGTATTTGTGATTGTTTTTATACAGTTTGTTCAAGCTTACAGAACTGATTGATACTCAAACAACACACAAACTAACATTCACCAGAATTCAGTTTTGCATAGCAAGCTTTTTCATAGATACAACAAGATCAGTTAAAAAGGCAAAACCTAAATCTGCTGCCGGTTAACTCAGTTTTAGCATACGTCAATTTGATTAATACTCAGCTCAGTTTGCTCAACTCTACAAGTTTAAAACTGAACCTAATCTGTTTTTAAGTATCCAGTTTTGGTGACAAGTTTATTCACCCCCCTTTAAACCTGGGTCAGCCTTTTCAAGGGACCAACAATTAGTATCGGAGCAGTGTTCTTGAACAAGAACTTGTTCTGATAATCTCCTCTAGTCGATCTTCTGAAAAAGCTCAGTTTTTCCGTTTCCAGTTTCTACATAACTCAGTTTTCACATCTTGCATCATGGACAACAATCAGTGTGCTAGACAAATGCTGATGTGCAATGTGGATCTTTTTGATGAGTATAGACGTCGATTGCAAGCGTTTCTTGCTGCCACACATGATGGGATGATGGATGTACTTACTGATGGACCAATTAAAATCACTCACATGCAAACAGTTGATGGTGGTGCTCAAGTCAAAGTATCCAAGCCTAAAAGTGAATGGAATAATGATGATTGGAGGAGGAACAATCTCAACAATGTTGCTATGGATATTATTCTTAGAACCTTGGACATCAACATGTACCTGAAAGTCAAAGAATGTACTACTGGCAAAGAAATGTGAGAAACGTTACAGCTGTTATGTGGAGGAACTAACTCAATCAAGGAAAACATGATCTCAGTTGCCAAACAAATGCTTCACGACTTCAAGATGACACAAGGAGAAACCATTGAACAAATGGAGACAAGATTTAGTGCAATCATGGATGAGCAGGCTCTTCTCAAGATAGACTACACCAAGAAGAAAATCAATACCTGAATTCTGAAAGTTCTACCCTCATGATGGAAAATGAAGGTTACTGCCATGGAAGAATCAAGGAAGCTTGATGAAGTAGACACTTTCAAAATCATCTCATATTTGAAAGCTTATGAGTTAAGTGAAGAATTCACAGTTATCTCAGCTGCAATCAAAGCACTTGAAGACCCAAAACTACGGTTGTTGCAGCAGCTAATGATAACCTGGAGACATCAAATAGCAATTTTCAACAACTGGATGAAATGGAGGAACATATGGCACTCATGATGAACAGAATTAGAAGAATGAAGAGTGGCCAGCCAGTTACTCAAAAATACATCAAGAAAACTCCTTAAAGGAGGAAATATGATGAGTACTTGTGCCTCAACTGCAAAAAGCCTAGACATTATAAGGCTGAATGTCCAGAACTGACCAATAAGAGAACTCAGCACATAAGAACTGGAAAAGAGCATTATTAGCTGGTGATGAATCAGTCTTTGAAGCCTTAACTGAAAAGGCACTCTCAGATGACACAACTTTAATAGCTCACATGGAAAACTAAAATGAGGTATGTGAATCTAATTCTAAATACACCTCAGCACAAAATTCCATACAAAATGCTTGTTCTTCAAAAACTGGTTCTAATCCAAGAAATTCTGAATTAGAGAAAACCCTCGATGAACTGATGAATTAGCTAGTAGCAATACAAGATGGTTATGAATCAATCAAAGCTGTGAAAGAATCTCTAATTTTGGAAGTTGAAAGATTAAAAGCTGAATTGAACATTTTGAAACTGACAAGAACTGATCCAGCAACGAATCAGCATCCACCTACTACTTCAATATCAGCAGCTGAATCTTTAGCTCAATCAAGTTCTACAATTGGATTCAAATCTGCAAAGCCTTATGGTGACAGAACTAGCTTAGGATTTGATACACATCAAATTTCAAAAGGAAGGAACTAGTAAAGCTAATAAATCTAATGTCAAAACTGGCATTAAGTTTATGGCTGAACAAATTCCGCAAACTGAGAAGCATGCTGAACCAGTTAAATCAGCTCAACATGAATCAACTCAGTATCGACATCAGTTTTCTAGGAAGTCAGCTGTACCTAATAACAAAGGTAAATCTAAAGGTAGATCAGCTGTAACTCAAAGAAACAAAGATGGTAGATCAAATGCCAGATCTACAAAAGTGAACCATGCCAAGAACTAGAAAAAGACCAACCCAAGTAAATCCAAGAATGATAATCATTCAAGGAATTAAAAACTCAGGGGGAAAGGCAGATTATTTCCCACTGATGATGATTGGAACTTTTCTGAACCTATTGCTAAAACTGAAATGAACAATCATTCGAATCAGAGAACTTGTTACAAGTCTCAGACAATGAATTAGCAGAGACCATATCTTAAGTCTTAGCAAAATCCTCAGTACAAAGGTCAGTTTAGACCTCAGTACAAACTGGAGAATGATGGTTACTACTCAGTTTTCAATAATAAGAAGCAGTATGGAAGTCAGTTTAGACCAAAAGACCTGAGAGAGCATATAAATAAGACACAATGAAGTAGTAAATATTATGGGAATCTAGCTTATATATATGATAATAAGTGCAACAATTTCCAGAGGAGACCCTATGGAAATATTCCAAAAGTTGTACTTACAACTGACCCTTATGGACCCAAACAGAATTGGTACTTAAAACTTATTAAATTATCTTGCAAGAAATATGGTATTTTGACAGTGGCTGGTCTAGACATATGACAAGGAGCAAGGACTCTCTGGTTGATTTTCAAGCTAAGGATGGACCCAAAGTCAATTTTGGTGGAAAAGACAAACTTGGTTATACAAGAGGATATGGAACATGTTGGATATATAGAAACCCGAATCCGGATCCAATCTATAATTGGATCGTCAGATCTGATTCACAGCACCGATCGAGACACATGATCATGCACAACGGAAGCTACGAATTAAATTCACATGCGATTTTACCATGATTTAATTCACATGATTAATTAATGATCTACAAGAAGGTTTGTAGATTTACCCAACCAGAGAGAAGACATATCTTCCGGATTGTATCTCCAAGCGACGAATGGTGGACGTTGATCCTCATAGTAGAACCTCCTTGAATATGCTCCACGAAAACCCTAGTTTTTCATCTTCTCAATGGCTAAGACAAGAAAACAAATTGCTCTTTTTTTATCAAACGGTGCGTACCTTTTTCTGGAAAAATGGCGTTGGATTCCTAAATTTTGTGTTGGGAGAAACTCTCTTTTTATAGGAGAATAACTAATAATTTGAGAGTTTATCTTTTACACACAAATTTATCTTTTCATTTTAGGAAAATAAAACCTTTATCTAATAGGAAAACAAATTTTCTATTTGTCCAATAAGAAAACTAATTTCTTATTTATAATTATTTAACACATAAATAATTACATTATCCACATTATAATTAATTAGGAGAAAATTTATTTTCCCAAAATCCAAATAATATGGCGCCATTTTAATGCCATTTGGGATAATAGAAAATGTCTTTTCTATTTTATATATTATTTACTAAATAAATAATATCCGCATATTCGTTAAATAGACCAACTATTAAATTTATTCTCGAGGTTCCAGAAAATGAGAAAACACTCACGTGCTAGGAGCCAACCCGGGGACCATGGACCTATAACCAGTAGCTACAATAAATTGAAAAAAAATATTCATCGAACAGAACATTTCTACTCAACTTATTAATTCCGGAATTACGCCACCATAAATCCGAAACTGAACTCTATCGATTATAGATATAACTTATTCTCAAAGTGTCGAGTCAATAAGTGTCCATTGATATAATCACTACATACATAGTAACCCTCCATAGACTATCCATAACGATGTGGGATTATTTCCGTAAACCTTCTTCTTTACATCTTATCCTTATTTACCATCAACCCACTACTGATCAATTAGTTCATAACCAATATGAACTTGGCCGATCGATCAGTTTCTCGGATTAACAAATAACAGGATTGTCTTTCTACTTCCCATAGGAAGGAATTGATTCCATATCTGTGAGACACACACTCCTCACCCATTCCAGAATAGTGCCAACGTGAAAGTTATTTGGACTGCGCCTCTTAGCAATCCTTAACGAACACATCAAACCCTATCTTGAAACAAGTAGGCGTCTGCAATCACTTCAGGATTAAGGTTAATCCATATATGATCATCTTGTGATTTAATAAGATTTCTCAATCAAGGAATTATATGAGAAATTTAGATTAAATCGGTTGAGTCCTATATGACTACAACATATATAAATGCCCCACTTAGATAACGAATATCGACGGTCCGGATAAGATGGTCACACCATAAAGTGTTCTGGGTGCATTAGTGGTGGTTTAATCAATAGACCCCGTACTTTGATTAAGTTCACGACGGACTAACAGTTCAAGTGTATCACCATAAACTTAATCCTTATGTGTGACACACACTAAGTTATATGGCTACATATGATATGACTTGGGGTTTTAACCGGTGTATAATATATAAGCACATAGCAAATAATAAGATGAGAATAAATCTGTCATTTATTAATTATAAAACCCATTACAGAAATTCTCTTTTGAGCGCTACTTCCAACAATCTCCCACTTGCCGGTATAGACAAGCAACAATTGTCTTTCGGGCACTACATCCAACAACCTCCCACTTGCCCGTAAAGACAAGCAACAATTGTTTTTAGAGCACCATACCCTTATTCTTTCTATCCACAACATTCTCCCACTTGCTCTAAAGCAGATGAAGCATATCTCCCAATTTCATACCCGCCAAGAGCTCATCAGTGACATTAGATGCCACACGACTTGGTAAATTGATCAGCTAGGTTGTCGGTTTTGAGGCGATCTTTAGGACCGAAATGTCACCTCTCTGCATGGTCTGTCTGATCAGGTGGTACTCTTTCTCAATATGTTTTTGACCTCTTGTGACTCAAAAGATCATTTGCATGAGCTACCTCTCAACAGTTTTCACAGTAAATGGTATCGGCTCATCAAGACCTGGAATCACTTCCCGATCCAACAAAGAACTTCTCAAGCCACACTGCCTCTATAGCTGCCCCAAAAGCTACTATCTATTCGACTAACAGAGTCAAATCTGCAGTGCTGGATTGCTCCAGACTATAGCTCCATCACTATGAGCAAACACTGAGCCTGAGATCGATTCACGATCATCCTTAATCCGAAAAATTCAGAATCAGTGTAGTCAACAACACTCAGGTATTCACCTGAATATAGATGCATATTATTCCTCGTTCTCTAAAAGTACTCGAGGAAGCACTATACTGCTACTCAACGTCGAATCCAAGATTCGACTATTATTGACTTTTAATAACCTGACTTTCTCTATCCAAAAGAGAATCTATCACATTTTCTCCATATCTGAAGATTTAAGAGAATTATTCTATGAAGGGTTGGGTAGGAAACCTCTCGTTGAATCTAGCATTCGAAAATGCATCATCATCTTAACAATAAGATGAACGGGATACTGCCAAAGAACTTGTTCTCATGAATTCGACCGGATCAAATTTTAAGAATATAGTCCACATCTCTAATTTAGAGAAGCTTTGGCTCATCAGTTCATGACTTCAGATAACACACTCATGTTGTTATCAACTGTTGCAGTGTCACCTTTCATTAACACTAACGTCTACTATTTACCAATATTGATTCTCTGGTCTACAAAAGACTCATCAATATTCTGGTCAAGCCCACATATTTCAAATATGTGGCTTTTAATGACCTAGAGGTTTGCTTTAATCCACCAATGGATATAAGCATAGGCAGTCAATCTACCATTGGCTTTAAGCAAAAAACCCTTCCGTTCCGAATTAATCTAAGCTCCATTGTACGGCAAGAAAGTTTCAGGGCATCACCCCTGTTAATCTTTCTGCTTTCCATAGAGTCAAGCAAGGCTGAGTGGTGAGAAATTTTCAGGGCATCACCCCTGTTTAACTCTCTACTTGTCAGGGAATTACCCCTAGACCATTTAGCTTTGCTTTGAAAGATAAACTTTCCCATTCATTCAACTCTACATGATATCACGTAGATCCAATTACTCCTACTGGGCCTGAGACACTCATGTGGTTCTACAAGAGTATGAATAGAACTGGAGTATCAAAACTCCATTTACATTTATATGGCTTTAAACCAATCTCCTATTGTCAAAATCCTATACAGCCCCTCCAGAGGACCATAGTTTATCAATCACCCCAGCAGGCTATTAAAGTCTACATAATCACAGCGGGTCAATGGTTAAACCATACTCCCATTGCATTTGGGTGGATTAATATTCTGATCTGGTTCAGTAATATTTATCAACATTATCCCCAATAACCAATGTTGGATGTGGTCTGATTAAATCAAATAGTAACTCCTTGAGTAACTTTACTCCAAGGTCCAAGGTTGTTATTTATACATTCTTCTAGAAAGACTGTGACAGTTCAACTGTCATTATCCTATCTTAAGAATCTTATAACCAACCTTCACTCATTGTATTAAGATATTTCATGAACAGTCACCATCTAAACGTGTATGAAAAATATCCAGTCCTACCTTCAAGCAACAAGTGCTAAATGCCTCTATTTACGGAAGTGGAGTAAATCTAGTTGAATCCTTATCCATAAATTCATAGGCATCTTCTAGGTAAACTTCTCGGCGTTACACAATAATGTAAACCGTTATTTTGCAACCAATGTCTTAATTGAGTTAAGCAGTGTATCGTAGCATATCAATAACTATATAAGGAAATCCATGGTTCATCCTTTCAGTGAAATCATTTCACTCAGAGGTAGGCTGAGCATCAGTGCCAAAAACTATGCTTTAGCCTATATCTGAGCATGGAATACTCGCTTCTCTGGTAATATCAGAGATTCCTCAAGATATTCAGATAAACTAATTGGTGTTTCGAGCAGCTATCAGACAAAAAAGTCCACTACTCAAAAGCTCCTACTAGCTCGTATCTTCATAAGACCTCGGAGGTCAATATCAACATGCTATTATACTTCTTTAGCTCTATTACCCTTTCCTAATTGACAGGTTACTTAGTCATTTTTCCTTTGAGATAGTGTTCTTAGACTAGGAGATATGAATCACCCTTAGACAGTCTTCAGATCTTATCTTTAGTATATATGCACTAATTAATAGATGCCGAGGAATCGTTTATCTAAATACAGAAATCATTTGTCTTAATAGTTTATGATGTGTTACATATAGCTTTTCAGCATTATTTAGTAGTTCTGACTTTATTAGACAAAAGCCCGAGTATCAGAATCGTACTACAAATGTCATATTCACTTTCATTAAGGCAATTATATTATCGATGTGAAAGTGAATCCATTTGTTCCAACGAATCTGAAAAAAACAGAATACCATCTAACTAGTGACACTATATTCATGATTTTCCAATTTATCGATTATTTAGAAAATCTCTTGTGTAGACACTACACCATTAAATTCACCAAAGAATTTTATAGTCCTAATTTTGTCATGATGAAGATTTTGGATCTCAGATTTTTTTTCAATAATCCGAAAAACAATAAATCATGAAAAGCAATCATCAACTTATCTGTTCTAAATACCGTCTAGTTGGTGTCCAATTTTTCATGATTTTCCAATTTTGATTATCAAAATTCTATTTATGTAGACACTACATAATTAATTCCTCAAAAAATTATATATCCAAAAATTAAATTTACCCGGTAAATTTTATTTCTATCAAGTGAATTTTATCGATAAAATTCCGTTTCCTTTAATTAATTTAATTCATGATTAATTTAAATTAATTATCATTTTCATACATGTCTAATTAATGCCAAAATTAATTTTCTACATGTATGCATATGCTAGGAGTGGAATTCATGAATATGATGCGTGGCATGGTTATATCACATAAATAATCACATAAGAAAATAAATGTGAAAAATAAACCACTGAGATGGATCGTTGGTACCCCCGTATCTGATCTATAAACCTAAAAATAATTAAATAGATAAACCCTACTTTTAAAGGATTTACTAATTTCTTATTAGATCCAGATGCCGCACTGTTTAACAATTTTCCGCCACATTCTTATAACAAAACGCCTCCTAGCCGAGTTGGTAAGACGCCTCTCTTCTACCAGCTGCATTTGGGTTCGGATCCCTACCTAGGTCTTCAAGATGATGAACTTGCATCTTCACCACTAAGCCGTCGCCTCATTTGTGATATGTTCTTTGAAAACATTTATATTCAATTGTGCCGCCGAATTGATCTAAAATTTAATTACTAGGAAATTAAATTACAACAAATAAATTACATAATTTTCTATACCCATAAAAATTTGGGTTTACAATATATCTAACGGTAAACAAGTACCAACCCCAATCCATCTCGTCAACCAAATCATTCAATCATGCATATATATAATAAAAATATAAAAGATGCAATATTTATTCAATTGCACTCCTTATTAAATAATTATGCAATCAAGATCGTAAATCGCTTTAACTGGCTCCAATACCACATGCTGGATATACAGAAACCCGAATCCGGATCCGATCCATAATTGGATTGTCAGATTTGATTCACATCACCGATCGAGACACTCGATCATGCACAACGGAAGCTACGAATTAAATTCGTATGTGATTTTACCACGATTTAATTCACATGATTAATTAATAATCTACAAGAAGGTTAGTAGATTTACCCAACCGGAGAGAAGCCATGATCTTCCGGATTGTATCTCCAAGCAACGACCGGTGGACGTCGATCCTCATATTAGAACCTTCTTGAATATTCTCCACGAAAAAACATAGTTTTTCTTCTTCCCAATGGCTAAGACAAGAAAACACATTTCTCTTTTTTTTTTTTTTTCAAAACGTGCGTACCTTTTTCTTGAAAAATGGCGTTGGATTCCAAAGTTTTGTGTTGGTAGAAACTCTTTTTTATGGGGAAATAACTAATAATTTGAGAGTTTATCTTTTACACACAAATTTATCTTTTCATTTTAGGAAAATAAAATATTTATCTAATAGGAAAACAAATTTCCTATTTATCCAATAAGAAAACTAATTTCTAATTTGTAATTATTTAACACATAAATAATTACATTATCCACACTATAATTAATTAGGAGAAAATTTCTTTTCCCAAAATCAAAATAATATGGCGCCATTTTAATGCCATTTGGGATAATAGAAAATGTCTTTTCTATTTTACATATTATTTACCAAATAAATAATATCAGCATATTCATTAAATAGACCAACTATTTAATTTATTCCTGAGGTTCCACAAAACGAGAAAACACTCGCGTGTTAGGAGCCAACCCGGGGACCATGGACCTATAACCAGTAGCTACAATAAATTGAATAAAATATTCATCGAACATAACATTTCTACTCAACTTATTAATTCTAGAATTATGTCACCACAAATCCGAAACTGAACTCTATCGATTATAGATATAGCTTATTCTCAAAGTGTCGAGTCAATAAGTGTCCATTGATATAATCATTACATACAGAGTAACCCTCCATACACTATCCGTAATGAAGTGGGATTATTTCCATAAACCTTCATAATTACATCTTATCCTTATTTACTATCAACCCACTAGTGATCAATTAGTTCATAACCAATATGAACTGGGCCGATCGATCAGTTTCTAGGACTAACAAATAAGAGGATTTTCTTTCTACTTCCCACAGGAAGGAATGGATTCCATATCTGTTAGACACATAATCCTCACCCATTCCAGAATAGTGGCAACGTGAAAGTGATTCAGACCGCGCCTCTTAGCAATCCTTAACGAACACATCAAACCCTATCTTGAAGCAAGTAGGCGTCTGCAATCACTTTAGGATTAAGGTTAATCCATATATGATCATTTTGTGATTTAATAAGATTTCTCAATCACGGAATTATATGATAAATTCAGATTAAATTGGTCCAGTCCTTTATGACTACATCATATATAAATGCCCCACTTAGATAACGAATATCGACGGTCCAGATAAGACGGTCACACCATAAAGTGTTCTGGGCGCATTAATGGTGGTTTAATCAATAGACCCCGTACTTTGATTAAGTTTATCATGGACTAACAGTTCAAGTGTATCACTATAAACTTAATCCTCATGTGTGACACACACTAAGTTATATGGCTACATATGATACGACTTGAGGTTTTCAGCGGTGTATAATATATAAGCACATAGCAAATAATAAGATGAGAATAAATCTGTCATTTATTACTTATAAAACAATTACAGAAATTGTCTTTCGGGCGCTACTTCCAACAGAACCTTGATAAAAAATGGACTGAAGATCAGGAATGAAGCTTATGTTGAAGGACTCAACTACAATCTACTCAGCACTAGTCAATTTTGTGACATGGGATACAAAGTTACTTTTGATAAAGAATTTTGCGTTGTTATAAGTGAAAATGCATATCAAGTAGTTCTTGTTGGTAGAAGGTAAAAAACATGTATGTTGTGGACTGGTCAACAACTCTCTCAGAGACCTATTTACTTGTGCTTACCAAATCAGAAACCAGCTGGCTATGTCACAAGAAACTGAGTCATCTCAACTTTGATGACATCAATCTTCCGGTCAAGAAAGAATTAGTGATTGGACTACCAGAAATCTCTTACAAGAACAAAGAAGAGTGAGACTAAGCAAAAGATCACAGAACTGCTGAAGAAACTTCAAAATTAGAAAAATGTTACAGTTGTCAAAATAAGATCAAACAAAGGAACTGAATTTCTCAACAATGTGATCACTGAATATTGTGAAGAGAATGGAGTGTTACATCAACTTGCAGCTATAGAAACACCTCAGCAAAATGGAGTAGCTGAAAGAAGAAACAAGACACTCAAGGAAGCGGGTATAACTATGATTTATGAATCTAAGTTACCTGAAAGATATTGGGCTGAAGCTGTGAATACAACTTGTTATACACAAAATAGAGCCTTAATGAATAAGAGATTTTAGAAGACACCTTATGAGATATGTAATGGGAGGAAACCAAATGTCTCATACTTTCATGCCTTTGGAAGCAAATGCTACATACACAATAATGGAAAAGATCAGCTTAAGACTTTTTAACCCAAAGCTGATGAAGGAATATTCTTAGGATATTCAAGTGTTAGTAAAGCATTCAGAGTTTGAACAAAAGAACACTCAAGCATGAAGAGTCTACACATATGGCTTTTGATGAACCAAACTTCATTGATGATACGATTGAAGACAAACAGGAACCAGTTTCTCAATCACAGTTACAAAAGATCCCAGAATCAATTTTTGTTGACATGGGAAGACTAAGGTTATCGGAATCTTCAGATCAAGACCAGTCTCAGTTACCAACAACTGAACATCCATTACAAAATGAAAGTGATCCAGAACAAGATCAAGAAAATCAAGCTCAAGCAGATCAGATTCCAAAAGCTGAATTTCATGAAGAACCAGTTCAAGAAAATCAAGATCCAATAATGCAACCCCCAGTTCATCAATGGATGAGAGATCATCCTGAGGAACATGTGATTGGTGATTTTCAACAAGGTGTTTGCACAAGAAATCAGTTAGATGAAATGGTAGCATGTTTTCTATCTCAAGCTGAACTTAAAGAGATAGAAAAAGCCTTGAAATATCCAGATTGGATACTAGTCATGCAAGAAGAACTCAATAAATTTAAATGGAATCAAATATGGGAGTTAGTGGAGAGACCAGATCATGCAAATGCTATTGGCACCAAATGGGTATTTAGAAATAAACTTGATGAAGATGGAAACATTTTTAGAAATAAAGCTAGGCTTGTGGCCAAAGGATATTCACAAGCTGAAGGGATAGACTTTGATGAAATTTATGCTCCAGTATCAAGGTTAGAGGCAATCAGATTATTTTTTGCCTTTACAGCACACAAGAAGTTTAAAGTCTGCCAAATGGATATTAAAAGTGCTTTCTTGAATGGAGTACTTGAAGAGGAAGTTTATGTATAACAACCCCCAGAATTTGAAATCAAGGATCAAGAAGACAAAGTTTTCAGACTAAGAAAGGCACTTTATGGACTGAAACAGGCACCCGAGAACCTGATATGAAACTCTGTCACAGTTTCTAGTTGACAATGGATTTATTAAAGGAACCATTGACAAGACCTTGTTTAGAATGATGATAGGTAAAAGAACTATTCTAGTTCAGATATACGTGGATGACATCATTTTTGGATCAGAGAATCAGCAACTATGTGAGAAATTTTCAAGTTTAATGAGGAACAAATTTCAGATGAGTATGATGGGAGAACTGAATTATTTTCTTGGATTGCAAGTTAAGAAAATGGAAATTGGAATCTTTATTCACCAAACAAAGTACACAAGAGAACTTATCAAGAAGTTTGGAATGGGGAACAGTGCAGGAATATCAACACCTATTGGAACAAACATAAGATTAGATGAGGATAAATACAGAAAGGATGTGGATCAAACTCTCTACAGAAGAATGATTGGAAGTCTACTTTATCTCACAACAAGCAGACCTAACATATCATTTGCAGTAGGCGTTTGTGCAAGATTTCAGACCAGACCCAAGGAAAGTCACTTGACAGATGTCAAGAGAACCTTCAAGTATCTCAAAGACACACATGGATTAGGGATATTGTTGGTCCCTTGAAAAGGATTTGGTTAAGTTTAGTGGGGGAGGGGTTGAATAAACTTAACACTTAAAACTTTATGGAGTTTACAAACTCAGCAGGGTTCAATAGTCTACTGACCTTCAGCAGTCTGCTGACTATTGAAGTTATTGAATTTGTTGCAGCGGAAAATTTTAGAGTAAGCCTTGTTATTTGTTGTTTTAAAGATGATACTAAGTATTGGATACTCAGTAGTGCAGGTAGTGTGATTCCAGTAGCTAATTCATCACTTTGAAGTGATAAGCATGCAAATAAAGTAAAGTGCAGAAAGTAAATGCAGTAAAGTAAATTAGGCAAGTTTTATAGTAGTTCCAGGTGGTGTAATCCTGTCAGTCCACTATTCTCTTGTGATGTTGGAGGAAATTCACTAAAGACTTTTGAGATAGCTGTTACAAAAATCTCTAAACTGTTTGTCCTTGACCAATGACTATGGCTTCACATACTTAACACTAGAAATATGTAGGATTGCTTCTCCTATGTATTCCACTGGTCCTTGAAGGGTAGGATTGGCTCTTCACTAGATCCACCACAAAAGACAACAGTTCATGACACTTCAACAGTGCTTCTCTGTCTTCAGGTTCTTCTTGAAAAAGAAGGGGTTGAATCAAGAAAGTGATTCAGCTTTTAGCAAGTTTTGATCAGGATGAAAAGATTAGCAGCTTGTAGTCTTCAAGTGTGTATACTGGATAGAACTTCATTGCAAAAACACTTGATGAAAATTCTTGATCAATAAGTTGAAGCTCAGGTATGCTCCGCAGGGTAAGATTGCACATTGATAAATTTCTTGCTCAAATACTGAGTTGCTTCGTGTGTATTCTTATTTCTTGTGTATTACAACCTGAATCAGGAGTCCTCTATTTATAGTTGTAGATCCTGTGATTTGAATTTGAATGCATAGTGGATTCACAATCCACTGCCTTAATCCACTTGGCTACGTCCGCCCCTTGACTATCTGTATTTCTTTAGTCTTTAAATTTTTGATCCATTTTATTATTTCCAAATTTTTTTTTGAAATCTTGAATTAGATTGGACAGCCTGTTAGAAAATGAAATTCAATTATCATAAAGTGACTCCTACTAATGAGTTATCATAAACAAGTTTTAGTTAATCGTAATTTTATATTTTTTTTTTATTATTTATCAATTTCGTGAAAAAGATCACTTTAGTCCACTCAACCATCTCTCCCAATTGAAGACGCTATTAAATTACACAAAAAGTAAGGAATATTTATTATATAGATATATTGAGGACATCCTCTAAGAGCGGGGGATTTAGTGACATTTCCACTTCGTCCACCACTGGTCGTGCGGAGGCTTCTCTCTAAGGCGGAACGCTCCCCTACCGGTGTATTTTGACATCCTATAGCTTTGGCAGATCGCTTAGCCCCGTTCATCTTCGGCGCAAGAGTGCTCGATCAGTGAGCTATCATGCACTCTTTTGAAATACAACCGTTATAGGATTTTCTGAATATTCTAGAAATTCCCTCTGGTTATACTGACACTTTCAGTGTGCTTCTGACAGACAGTCTGTCAACCAATGATTTAATTCCATTTGATATGGCTCTGAAATCATTACAACATCCCTTTCATCTTGGCCATTGATTGTCTAGTTAATCCAATGCTTGTAATTCATCCTTAGACATTTAATCTTCCAGAACCTTGGATTAATTCGAATTTTACATTCAGCAGACACGTGTTGTGATGTTGATCCGTAACCGAATCAGATAGGAAAATGCCCGAGGACTTGACTGAAGGCACCAATAAAGCTAGCACCTCGACCTTTGGTTAACCCATAACCAAAAACCTTGGTATAACCTAAACCCTTAGATAACCCGTATCTAAGAACCTCGGTGTGTGGACACCTACAAGGTACGCTCACGACCTTGATAAGTCCGGTTGGAATCCTCCATGTGAGAAAACTCACCAAAGCTTAATCTCTTTAATAAAATATATGTCACTCAAATTATTCAACTCATTGTAAAAGTAACATACGATGCCTTTTTATAGGCTAGAATAAAAGACATAAACTACTCCTAAAGCGATGTGGGACAAATTTATTTAAGAAATAAAAATAAAAATATAAGAAATAAATACTAATAAAATTCTAAGAAAATCTTCTAAACTTGCAATGTGGGATAAAATGGGGGCTTCTATCACTCTTTTTCTTTTTCTTCTTTGTCCTTTGAAGACCACCATGAATCTTGCCCGGGATCACATTATTCCCTCCCGGAATTCGAAAAGGATTCGACCTCGAATCTGAACATCAACATCTCGAACAATGCTTGGTGTAATGGATTTGCTCTCCAACTTGGCTCCAACTTTAACAACATGAAGTGGTGGATCTTTATGTACCTGCAATAAAGAAAAGAAGAACCTGAACGAACAACCAATGAAGTTAAACACGTCTTCTTTTCTCCACTTGGCACCACAGAATTTGCACCCATTGTTTGCTTTTTAGCCTCCCGACTTTGAGCAAAGTTAAGTTGCTCCGCATGTGCTTCTTGGGGTGATAATGAAACCAAAGTAACCTTCTTGCCCCGGTGACGTAATGCGTACGTGTTCAAGAACCCATCATAGTTAACTCGCCGATCAAATTGCCAAGGCCAAGAATAACATGTGCAATATGAATTGGCACTACATCACACATAACCGTATCCTCGAACTGTCCAACTTTAAAAGTGATCATCGCTTGCTTTGTAACTTTAACTTCCCCACATTCATTCATCCATTGTAGCTTGTATGGTTGGGGATGTTTAGTAGTCTTAATGCTCATGTCTTCAACCAACTCCTTGCTAACAACATTGGTGCAACTACCCGGATCAATGATCAAACCGCACAACTTACCTTCTATAAAGCAACGTGTTTGAAAAATGGTTTCACGGTGCACACTAGCATATACTTTGACTTGGTCCTCCACAACTTTCTTACTCACACAAATAAATCCTTCAGGTCTAAGATCGGGTGGGCTTATCTCCTCGGAATCACTCCAATTTTCCTCTTCGGATTGTGACATGTATTATTTCTCACCATGCTTTTCTCCTACAACAATCATTACTCGCTTATTCGCACAATCACTTGCCTTATGCCCAATACCTTTGCACTTGTAACATCTAAGCTCGTGAGTGGGTGGATGTGGTGTGGCTTGAGCTTTACCACTGTTGTTTTCCTTAGCTTTGTAAGCCTCATTGGAAGACAAACGGTTTGGCCTCGGTGGGCTAGAACATGAGCCATCATCTCTAGGTTGAAAAGAATGATAAGAATATGAATTACTTGAACTTCGTTTCTTCAAATGCTTTTCTGTCAAAATTGCCGCATGAACCATCTTCTCTAAGGTATCACAATCCTTCATTTTAGCCGGATGTGCAATCTCAGGCATTAAACCACTAAAAAATCTACCCATGGTTTCCTCAGAATCTTCTTCTGTACCTGTGCGAATCAAAGTCAACTCCATCTGTTGATAGTAATCTTCCACGGACTGATTACCCTATGTAAGTGTTTGCAATTTCCGGTACTGTTCACGGTAATATGAATTTGGTACAAATTTTGGCTTCATTTCCCGCTTAATTTCATTCCATGTCTGGACAAGGTCATCCCTTGCCCTACGCCTACTAACAATCAGTTCCCACCAAATTGCCGCGTATCCCTCAAACTCAAGCGTTGCCAACTGCACTTTATTTTTCTCCGAGTAGTTATTACACCGAAAATCTACTCCACTTTACGCACCCAATCTAGATACGCATCAGGATCATTTGTACCCTTAAATACCGGAATCTCCATCTTTATTCGCCTCATATTGTTCTTGTCATCATCACTACATTACCCGAATGCATAGAATCATCTTCATCTTCTTCCTCAACTCGAGGCCCCACTCTATCTCGTCTCCTACCACATCGATCTACCACCACGATTGTCTCTACCACCGTGGTTATCTCTACCAACAACTTTTTCTGTTAACATGTCTACAAACCGAGCCCTCATCTCTACAAATTTTCTATTATCATGGAAACTTGTGCCTCCTCCAATACCTGAATACGAGTATCAGTAGCATGCTCCACTCCCTTGGTGAGCTCTTCTGACATGATGGACGTTCAACAAAAATATGTATATCCTCACAATCACTCGTGTTTACACTCCCCTCGTGTAGAGTCCAAATCATAGAACAAATAAAAAATAATGAGCGCAAAACCAAGGAACTTAAATATGGCACTAAGATGTCGGTTAAAAATGGAGAAGATTTTTTTTTTTTGAAGTACTAGAATCACGGGTGTGATGAAAATCACACCGAAAGGTGTGAAACTCACGTCAAAAAAATAGGCTCAAATTTTTTTATATTTTTTTTATTCAACAGGAATCAAGTAGACAGATTGGGTCAAAAGTCGGCGGTAATTAATTGTTGGGATGACTAGGAAAAGTTTTCTTGCAAAATATATAGATATATGCAAAGAGTAATTTGCTGCAAGATATATAGATCTATATTTTTTTTTCCCTATTTTTGAGATATAATCAAACCATACGAAAACAAAAGCTGGAAAATTGAACAAGCAGGAAATTTTTGTTTCTGAATAATAAGAACACAAAAACAAAAAAGCAGTCTGGGATTTGTTTTTTTTTTTTTTTTTTTTTTTTTTTGAGGCACGCAGGAAATAATGGAAAAGAAAAAAAAAAGGAATATTTGGATACCGTCAGTATCTGACTCTGATACCAACTGATTTGATCCGTAACCGAATCAGATCTGAAAATGCCCGAGGACTTGACTGAAGGCACCAATAAAGCGAGCACCTCGACCTTTGGCTAACCCGTAACCAAAAACCTTGGTATAACCTAAACCCTTAGATAACCCGTATCTAAGAACCTCGGCATGTGGATATCCACAAGGTACGCTCTTAATCTTGATAAGTCTAGTTGGAATCCTCCACGTGAGAAAACTCACCAAAGCTTAATCGCTTTAATTAAATATATGTCACTCAAATTATTCAACTCATTGTAAAAGTTACATATGATGCTTTTTATAGGATATAATAAAAGGCAAAGCAATGTGGGAGGAATTTATTTAAGAAATAAAAATAAAAATATAAGAAATAAATATTAATAAAATTCTAAGAAAATCTTCTAAACTTGCAATGTGGGATAAAATGCCGGCTTCTTCTACTCTTTTTTCTTTTTCTTCTTTCTCTTTTGAAGACCACCATGAATTTTGCCCGGGATCACATCATGTTGTATAGGTCTACTGATGTCCATGTATGTTTAGCTGACTTTTAGTCTGCTGTGTTTTATAAACACCTCAACTGACTGCTTCTTATCTAACTTTTTATTATGAAGTTAGAGTACACCATTTTAATCATAACCAAGTTCCAATCATCACTTTACTTTTAATGGAACTTAGACCTTCTACACAAGGTATATGTGATCAGTTTAGGTTATCACAGACTTCCCTAAATTCTGATCACATATCCTTGACTTTTAATACAAAGTTTGATCCCTTAGCCTTCATAACTGAGTTTGAACCCTCAGCCTTCAACCATCAGCATGTCTTAGACACTCTACTGACCTAGACATTCTACTGATCTAGATAAGTCTGCTGATCAAGTCAGCTGACCTCTTTACAGTGTTTGTTTGATCAAACCTATACGAAGATCAAACTCTACTAAACCTATACATTCGATCTACACATCTTTTTGCCTTTGCTCTATAACAACCTAGTCGACACTCATCATTAAAACTAAAATATGTTCAACAATTTCCCTCTTTTTAGTGATGATGCCAATACTCTCCTTACAAAGAAAGCAAAAAGATAAATACACAAAAACGAACAAATTTCATTTATATATATCATTAAGTTGAAATTTGTTCAAAACTAATTAATATAACTAGAATCATCATAAAGAAAATACGCATAAGTATGAGTCTACTGATCTAGTTTCTGTCTCTATCTTGATCTTTCTTTTTTTGGTATTCCCTGATTTCCTTGACCATGTCCAGCATCCATTGATTTTCATGTCTAGTGAAATCAATCCAGGTATGTACCAATTTCCACCTCTTCCAAGCCTCAGGTAGAGTCAACCGTATATTTTGCCAGTTGAATCCTTGTCTCATATAGAAATGCTTAAATTCTTCCAAAGAGTCCTTTGCTGACAAGTTCCTCAATCTTTGCTCAGCAGTCTATCCTCTACCTCTAGTTGATCTTTCACTGTGACCTCCTCTTGCTGTAGATTTTAAAGATTTGATCCTTGCTTCCCATAGTTTGTTTGCAAGGAAAGCTTCTAGACTTTCTATAAAGGTCATATCATGGTAAGGTTTCCTTCTTGCATCAAAAACAGTCTTGAGCTCTTTTAGCAGATCATCTGTCAATTGTACTCTGCTAGGTGCAAGGGCTCTAAAAGCATTAACATCAGCTTCAAATCTCTTCTTATTGAAAATCCTTGCTGCCTCTTTTGCTTCTGCTGTTTGCCCTTCTCCCCCCTTATTGACATCATCTATAAAATGGTTCAGCAAACCTATAACATTCTCTTGTGTATTAACCAAATTACTTAGCTGTCCTTCCATTATTTCTATTCTTGTATCAACTGAAGTAATCCGGCCTTCAATTGTTTGCTCTAGCAGAATCATTCTTTCTATGAATTTTGGATCAATTGCAGCAGGGTTTGATGTCTCAGCTAACTGATCAACTTTCTTGTGCAAAGAGGAAATCTCCTCAACCATGAATTTATCTCTCTTTGTAGAATCCTACTTGACATGAGTAACTTCTATAAGCATGTCATTAATGGTAAACTGTAAATGAATGGCATTAGATGCAACAGTTTTAGTAGTCCTTTCTCTATTCTCCACCAGATTTACCAAATCCTCAAATCTTTGCTCACTACTCTTCAACTAATTCCTTAGCTGTGTCACATCTTCTCTTACAGCTCATAGTTATTCCAAAATGTATGCTGGTATTGCAGCAGCAAAACTAGCTATATTTCCAGCAAAGTTTCCAGTAGACTCTTCAACATTATCCTCAGGTCTTGGTATCCTTACCACAATTGCCCTTGTTCTGTCCCATACATAGGGCTCACCTCCTTCTACATCAAAATTAGGTACTTGATCATTGACAAGTTCTTCTACTTCTTCTTGTGGTAACTGAAATTCCTCATCACTGAAATCATAATCAATCAACTGCTTATCAGGTTGTTCTTTAGCAGCCTCTTGAGTATCTATATCAGCATGAGCTGCATTCTCAGCAGCCTCCATGCTAGTGATAGGGGATTCCTCTAATCCCAACAACATATCCAACCTTTGTCCTAGTACTGTCTGATCCTCGGTATTTTGGACATCCAGTTCCAACCTTTGTTTAGTTGCTGTTTGAAACTCAACAGATTGGACCTCCATCTCTTCAACACTTGGAAAAAAATTCATGTTTTCCTCTAGAACACTTCCAGTAGCAACTACCTTTCTCAAAACATCAGCAGTCTTTGCTAGAGTGTCTTTAATATCAATACAGTCTTGATATTGAGCAGATTCCTCAGAAATGACATTAGGCTACTCATTCATAACAACTTCAGCAGTATCCTTTGAAAATCCATCTTCAAGAAGTGTTGCTATAGCAATTTGTGCTTTCAAATCTTCAGTGGAAGCAGCAAACAATTCTTGTTCTAGATCATCAGTCGGCTGACCCTCAACAGACTTGTGTTCATCAGTAGGTTGCTCTATTAACTTCTTAGTTGATCTTTGTCCAGTAGGCTCAACAGATTTGTCCTTTACAACACCACTGGACTCTCCAGGATGCATAGGATGATCATCACCTGAATCAGAAGATGAATCATCATTATCATCAAAAGGTGTAAACTTGGGATCTTTGAACATTACGCTTCCTTTCTTTTTCATATCCTCTTTGATTTCCAGCAACCTCATTTCTGGGAGAGATGTATCAATCAATCCTAACAGATTTTCCACTCCAAGATTTGTAAAAGCCCATTCTTCAAATCCACTCATGGGGTCTGCTGCTGGGTTTTGTTTCTTGTAAAAGCCAAATTTCCATGCAAAATACTGTGTAATCTTCTTGAAATCAGGATTTTCTTTAGGCTTCTTGGATTTCCTTTCATATGGCATGGAAGGCTTCCTTGAAGCAACTTTCTCAACTTGTTAACCATCAAAGGTTTCTACAAGATGAGTTTGGGTTTCTTCAGTAGATACAAAGATGTCAGTAGACTCTTCAACAGCTACATTTTGTATCTATTATCTCCATTTGTTCCACACTTGCATCCCCTTGAATTGCTGCTCCTCAGTAGGGTCTTCAACAACCTTTTCTTCCCTCTGAGTTTTTGCAGTTTCAGTAGGGTCTTTTACAATCTCAGTAGCCTCTACAGTAGGCTCAAGAACTTCTTCTAGTTCATCAACCCTTTGCTCCGCTGGAACTCTCAGTTCTTTCCCTTTGCCATGTTGTTTGGTTATCTTCTTTGCTTTACCCTTTTTATGGGTCTTTCAGAGTCTCCAAACAGAGATTGTTCAAGAGCTTCCTTGCTACTAGCCTTTCTTTTCTTGGATGCCTCTCTGACCTGTTCTTTAAGTATATCTGCAATAGTCTTCTTAACAGGCTCAGCAGGCTCAGTAGGCACATCAGCAGTGCTAACTTCAGTAGACTTGGCAGTTTCTACTGGCGCTTTGACTTATTTGGCTTTAAGATCTCTGTTATCTTTCTTGTATCAACAGACTATCTCTTCTCTCCTATTTTATTTGGTGTAGCAGCTTGAATATCAGCCATTGCTTTAGTTCTTTGCTCTTGATTGTCGTCACTTTCAATATCTTGAACTTCATCATCATCATCTAAGCTAGGAATAGGAGTGCTAATTTCTGGCTTGTACCTTGCCTTGTTAATGGTGGAGGGAGAAACATTAACAATCCTTAGATGATTCAGCAGGGTCTGAATCATCAAACCCAAAGGTTTTTCCTTGACCATGAAACCTAACCCCATATCCAACAGGTTTCTTGTTTCTAATCCTCTTCTTGATGGTTTCTTTCTCATCAGTCATTACTTCCTTCATATAATGCACAAAGAAACCAGCCCAGTCAAACGTCATTCTCCTAGATATGATAATCATCAGGTCTATTTTGGGTCCTGATAATGTATCATCACTAACAACTAAACCCAAAAGGTTCCTTGCTATGTACTTACTCAGTAGGTTATACTCAAAAGAAATGTGTTTGACATTGATACCCAAAGAAACTGGTATATCCGGATTTATCCTTATTGTTTCAACAAATGCCAATCTTGCTAACTCCATACTTTCTGGATTTGTAGGAGCTCCATTTCCTTCACTAAATCCAAAGACCTCTCTCAGCAGGTCTGAAGAAACCTCAATCTTCTGAGCATTTACAATTGTTGTAAACTCTTCTGTTACCGCTCTAATCACCATGTTTCTTCAAAAATCACAAACATTTTTGTAAGAGATCTTTTCCAATCTGATGTTGAGTACGTTTTTCAGGCCGCCATATCTTCTTATTCTTCTACCCAGATTTATAGCCATTGCTGTTACATTTGCATCTGTGACATAGCCTATCACACTTTGACTACATCCAACATATACGTCTTTAACCGCCGTTAATAAATAACTTTGAGAAAATGAAGAAGAAGAAGAAGAAGATTGAAACTTTCTGCTTTCACACTTGTAAGATATATCAAAGAATGTAATCTGATTATTGTATATACGATCTGTGTATCTATAGGCAGAGGTAGGTAGGACACTGTGTACGTAATGTACAATATGCATGATTTCAAGTTGAAATAAATGTGGTACTTCCACGTGTCCCACTAACTGATCCAACTAGAGTAAAAAACGGTTATGTTCTTGTAACAGCTGTAATAAAGATAAGATTAATATCCATTTACTCGGCTGTTGACTTTCACTAAAGTCTGACTTTTTCAGGAGTATAACATTCAGCAGCCTTTGTCTTCAGTAGACTTGATCTTCAGCAAGGACAGAGTGGATATACTCTACTGATATCCTTCAGTATATTCAACGTCCTGTTGATGCATGCACAACTGCTCTTTATACAACACAGTTTTGTCCAACTGATTATAAAATATGAAGTTTAATACCAATGACTGATCTGGCAAGTGAGCTCACCAAGCAGGTCAAAGACCAATCCCCTTGGCAACTTCATTTTATCAATTGTCCAAACTGTATGAGACTTTGGAATTGTTGATACCAATGACTAATCTGGCAAGTGAGCTCACCCAGTAGGGCAAAGATTAGTCCTTTTGGTGAATTCCAGTACTCTGCTGACCATCAGCAAGTCAGTCAACCTAGATGGTGCCAAGTTACGTTCTTAACTTAGCAAAACTCTCATTATCCAAAGGCTTTGTAAAGATATCAACAAGTTGATCTTTAGTAGGAATTTAAAGAACCACAACATCTTTTTTTCCACATGATCCCTTATAAAATGATGTCTCACATCAATATGTTTGGTTCTTGAGTGCAAAATAGGATCTTCTGTGATTGCTATTGCACTTGTATTGTCACACATAATAGGAATTTCTCTTTCTTCAATCCTATAATCCCTTAGTTGCTGTCTTAACCATAGGATTTGTGTACAGCAGCTTCTAGCAGCAATGTATTCAGCTTCAGCAGTGGAAGTTGATATAGAATTCTGCTTCATGCTAAATCAGGAAACAAGTCTATTTCCCATCAATTGACAAGTTCCTGTGGTACTTTTTCTATCAATCTTGCACCCAACATAATCAGATTTGAAACTTCCACCTTTTGAACACCATATCCCTACCCCCAAAGTTTCTTTCAGATACTCGAGAATCCTTTTAACTGCAGCTTAGTGATTTTCCTTAGGTTTTGATTGAAATCTTGCACAAACACCTACTGCAAAGGATATATCAGGTCCGCTAGATGTGAGGTACATTAGACTTCCTATCATCCTTCTGTATAAAGTTTGATCAACATCTTTACCTTATTTATCTTCATCCAACTTGATGCTTGTACCCATAGGAGTTGATACTTTGGTGCTATTTTCCATTCCAAACTTCTTCAGTAGCTCATTGGTGTATTTTGTTTGATGAATGAAGATACCATCATGCATCTGCTTGACTTGAAATCCCAAGAAACAGTTCATTTCTCCCATCCTCATTTGGAACTTGCTTTTCATGAGATTGGAAAATGTTTCACATAACACTTCATTTTCAGAACCAATTATGATGTCATCCACATAAATGAGCACAAGTAGGGTGCTATCTCCTTCATTGATTCTGAAAAGAGTCTTGTCAATGGTTCCTTTGGTAAAACTATTGTTCACCAAGAATTGAGATAAAGTCTCATACCATGCTCTTGGTGCATGTTTCAATCCATAAAGTGCCTTTTTGAGTCTATACACTGTATCTTCTTGATCTTTAACTTCAAAACCCGAAGGTTGCTGAACATAAACCTCTTCTTCCAAAATGTCATTAAGAAATGCACTCTTTACATCCATCTGGTAAACCTTGAAGTTTCTATATACAACATATGCCAAAAGCAGTCTTATAGCTTCCAATATTGCATCTGGGGCATATGTTTCATCAAAGTCTATTCCTTCAGCTTGTGAATAGCCTTTTGCTACTAGTCTGGCCTTATTTCTAACAATGGTACCAGATTCATCAAGTTTGTTTCTGTAAACCCATTTAGTACCAATGATATTTGCATGATCAGACCTTTCCACTAGTGTCCATACTTGGTTTCTTTCAAACTCATCCAGTTCTTCTTGCATAGAAATTATCCAATCAGTATCAACAACTTTAGGTCCCATTTGAGACAGAAAACATGTCAACATGGCTTCTAGTTGTCTTATAGTCCTTACACATTGCTGTATATCACCAATTACTTGTTCAGCAGGGTGATCTTTCAACCATTGTAAATCTTGATTTGCTTGATATACAAGAACCTAATCTTCGGTAGGGTCTGCTATTGGTTCATTAGAGGGATCAACAGAACCTTGAGCTGTATCTGTTGTTGTATCAATAGTGTTACCAGCAGGTCCTTCAGCAGGGGCATCTCCATTTCTAGAATTAGAGACCTTTAAGTCATTTATATTCTTTAGAACATCAACATACTCAGGATTAGTGACTTCTTGATGTATAAAAGGTTCTGGAACTGCTTCATCCTCCATTCTAATGAACATAGGTTCATCAAACACAACATGTATGGATTCTTCATGTTTTAGTGTCCTTTTGTTCAGCACTCTAAAATCCTTGCTGACTGAAGAGTATCCCAAAAAGATTCTTCATCTGATTTTGGTTGGAAGGTCTTCAGCTGCTCCTTATGATTCAAAATAAAGCATTTACTTCCAAATGGATGAAAGTTGGATATGTTTGGCTTTCTTCCATTCCAAATTTCATAGGGTGTCTTCATCAGCTTCTTGTTCACTGAGGTTCTATTCTGTGTATAGCATGCTGTATTGATTGCTTCAGCCCAGTACCTTTCAAGTAACATTGCTTCACAAATCATAGTCCTCCATGCTTTTTTTTAATGTCATGTTTCTTCTCTCAGCAACCCTGTTGGTTCCTTGGAAAGGCAAACACAAGTTTAGAGGGGTGGGGGGGTGAATAAACTTGTCCCCAAAAACCTAACTGAAAACGGAATCTTGTGCAGATTGAGTACAGCTTTAAACTTGTGTGGAGTTAAGCTAACTTAGCTGAGTATAAATCAGAACTGACTTGTCCTTAACTGAGTTAACCGGTAGCGGATTAAGTTAAGCCTTTAAATAAAACTTGAGTTTATTAGTTCGTCTAACTATAATGCAGTGTAATGCTGTGCTGACTCAGTTTCTTGTGTTTGCTGAGTCTGTGATCAGGTGCAATATAAACTTAGATGCAATAAATAAATGAGTAAAGTAAGTAAGATAGAGATTATAGAGGTTCCAGGTGGTGTAATCCTGTCAGTCCTCTCTTCTCCTGTGATATCGGAGGCCAAATCCACTATGTTCTTGAGGTTTACAGTTACAAGACACAAAGTAAATTTTAAGCGCTTGATTGTCCTTCACTAATCCCTAGCTTCACAATCTCCTAGCTTTAGTCTTCAACAGGTGGAATTGCTGTTTGAACTAAGCTTGCTACACTGGTCCTGAAAGGGTAGAATTGTCTCTTCACTAGCTCTACACAAACACAGTCTTCCTGACTGCACTCAACTGTCCTTCACACCTTCTTGGTGTTTTGTAGTCTAAACCTTTGATAAAATCAAAGTTGAGGCTTGAATCAATAACTATGATTCAAATTGTGTTTCGAGCTTCTTCTTCTAGATAAAAAATATAATATGTGCTCAGGCTCTTTGTTTCTCTTCTAGTGTTGTTCTTGATCTTTCTTTGAATGCTTATAAACACTTGAAGATTTCTTGATCTTGCAATAAAGTATTTAGCAGGAATTTTTTTGTTTTACTTTCCCCCTTTAGATAATCTTTCTTGACTAGATTAAATCTTAGAATTCCGCACTTCTAATTATGATAGAAGTAATCCATTTATAGGGGTTTCACTAATGGATTGATGAAATCAAACGTTAGAACTTGAATTCTTGTATCCGTTAGTGGTCCTGCTTATCCTGATAATTGCCAGAGTCCTTTCTGACATGTCTGTGCATTGAATAACGGTTAGATTTTCTTTCAGCTTTCCTTGACCTCAGCATGAAAACCTGTCTTAGTCAGTTTTCAGCTCAAGAGAAATAACTGAGTTTTTACACTTCTTCAAAAGCTCAGTACTCTATTTCTCATCTGATTATTATTGACTTAATCAGAGTACACCATAACTTATAACTCAGCTAAGATATCATTGTCCTTATGACACTTAGTCCTCCTGTTAAGATGCATAAAGTCAGTTCAGGTCATCGTAGACTTTCCTGAATTCTAACTTTACTGTCTCGTCTTAAGTCTTCAAAATTGAGTTTGAACCCTCAGTTCTTCAATCTTCAATTAATGAGTCTGATCCCTCAGTTCTTCAGTTTTAGATAAGTCAACCGAGTCTGTGTCCCTCAGCGAACTTACTTTCTTCAGTGGGTGTGCTCTTAGTCAGTTCTCAAAGCTGGTTAATCTTTGGCTATGAACTCAGGTCAACAAATCAGTTTCTTGATTTCTCAGTTATGATCTTAGATCTATTACAGTTCTTGTCTGATTTAACTTATACAAATATCAGACTCTATTAAATCCTATACATTGATTTCTAGACATCTTTTTGCTTTGCACTATAACAGTTAGTTATGACGCTTCATCAATGGGGTTAAATATATGAATTAAAATAACTGATGAATCATCATCAAAACATAAATTTTATTTCCAACATTTTCTCCCTTTTGATGATGTCAATACCCTCCTTAAAAGCAATGCAAAAAGATAAGGACAAAATAAAGTAAAGAACACAAAGAACTAAGAAACTGAGATTTTATTGATAACTGAGTCACAAGGTATTAAAATACAAGCACATTAAAAGAAACTAAGTTCCATCTTCTTTTCCTATCTCTTGACTAGCTTCACTTGTCTTGATGTCAAATGTTTCAGCAGCTTCATTCATAGAGAAGTTAGTTTCTCTGCTCTCGATTCCATGGATGTTTGCCCAAATGTTCCATGAATCTGTCATACTGTGCTTGCTAAAAAACTTGCTTTTGAATAACGCAACAAATACGAAAACAGCTCTCCATAATCTTTCACTTGTGGCTGTCTTCAGAAAATTCTAAACAAACTCAGGTTCAGTCTTTTCAACATGATCTGAGGCCTTATCTAGAGTACCATTTCTTTCCCATTTTCCCAGTTTGTTCCAATAGTGAACACGAATATTTTGCATGTTCAGAAATGTCTCTAAGGCTTGTTCCCTTGATACTCCTTCTTGAGTCGGTAGTCTTTGAAAACATTATACAATGCGAGTCTTTTCTCAGTTGGTTCTGAGAACTTTGCAATCAGTTCTATTTTTTCATCAGTGAACTCCTTTCTAGCTTTCTTCAGTTCAGTCAGTTTCTCATCAATACATCCAAGAACTTGAGGCATATCAATTGCATTGACTTTTAACATGTCCAAACTTTCCCCCTTATTGACATCATCTTTGTTGATTAAGCTTCTGATGTAAGAATTTAGATGTTGCTGTTGGACTTATTTCTCAGTTTTGATGATGAGTGCCATACTAGCTGTTATAGTGCAAAGGCAAAAAGATGTCTAGATCAAATGTATAGGTTTATTAGAGTTTGATTCACAAATAGGTTTGATCAAACAAGCACTGTAATGGTCAGCTGACTCTTGTCAGCAGACTAGTCTAGGTCAGTAGGGTAGATAGGTCAGTAGACTTGTCAGGAACCCTCGAAGGTCGAAGAGCGAAGGCGAAGGCGAAGGCCGAGGGTTCAAACTCGATTCTGAAGGCTAAGGGATCAAACTTAGTATTTAAAGTCAAGGATATGGAATCAGAATTTAGGCAAGTCTGTGATGACCTAAACTGATTGCATATACCTTGTGTAGAAGGTCTAAGTTCCATAAGTTGGATGATGTTTGGAACTTAGTCATCATTAAAATAATGTAATCTAACTTCACAAATAAAAGTTAGATAAAAGTAATCATTGCATTGTATTTTATATACGGTAATATGATGATCGACGGACGATAGGTATCTCGGCGAGACTCATGAACCGGCGATGTATTACCTCGATCAATTCAAGTTTATTGGAAGATTACATGGATGAGGACAACCAACTACCTCTGACTTATCAAGAAAATCAAAGGCTGAGATTAAAAAGACGTTGGGATGACTTTTATTTTTATCCATTGGATACAAGTCAAAGGGGTGGACAGACTGCACTGTCAAAAAGGAATTCTGACAGTGTCAGTCCTATGAATAGTGACAGACTGCATATCAGATGGGACAAAAACAAGGAACGGTCACATTTGAATTTCAAATACAAGTCACATGCATTCCTACCTATAAATAGAGGACTTTCAACTCAGAAAAAGAAGATGAATTTTGGATAAACTTTAAGTGATAAATCCGAATTTGAAAAACACCTGTCGAACTTACCGAGCATAAAAAAGTCAACGATCTAGAGAATTTCTTCAAGTGCATCATGTATTCAAGCTATATCAAGATCACACACTTGAAGACCGCAAGCTGCCGATTACTTCATCTAATAAAGGCTGCCGCAATTTGAATCATTTACTTGATTCAATCTTTATTTTATAAAGAACCCGTCGAAGACGATGAAGCATACGTTGGGTGTGAAAGAGCTGTTGTTTGTGGTGGAGCGGTGAAGAGGCAATCCTACCCTTCAAGGACCAAGTGGAAGACTTAGGAGCGAGCAATCCTACATGTTCCCGAGTTTTCGGTTTGTGAAGCCATAGTCATTGGTGAAGGACAAACAACTTAGGAATCTTTGTAACGCCTACATCAAAGATCTCTAGTGAATTTCCTCCAACATCACGGGAGAAGAGTGGACCGACAGGATTACATCACCGGAACCACTATAAAATCGCCTACTTACTTTCGGCATTTACTTTACGCACTTAGTTTATTTCATTTATCAATCTACCGAATCTAGCAACCGAAACCACACACTTGCACTGCGAGTATCTAGTACTTAGTATCACTTTTAACAACAAGTATTAAGGCTTATTTTTGATATAATTCCATTTGCACAAATTCAAAGCAAACTAAGCGTCGGTAGACTACGTTTATCGACGGACTGCGAAGTCTCGCGGACTCTGAAGTATCGACGAGACCGCCGAAGTTGCGAATTTGTTAACTCCAAAGTTTTAAGTGTTAAGTTTATTCACCCCCTCTAAACTTAACCAAAGCCTTTTCAAGGGACCAACAATTGGTATCGGAGCAGTGCTTCTGTTCTGAAGGAATCCTACTTGTTGTGCTTGTGAAAATTCTTTAAAACTTTCTTTCAAGTTACTGATTTTCAAGATTTGCATCATAGACAACACACAGTATGCTAGAACTATGTTGATGTGTTCTCTTGATAGATTTGATGAGTATAAACGTCGAATGCAGGCATATCTTGCTGCTACTCATAATGAGATGATGGATGTACTAACTGATGGACCACTGGAGATTACAAAGTCAGTAACAGTGGGTGACAGAACTGAGTACATTCCTAAGCCAAAAAGAGAATGGAATGCGAGAAACGAGAAAAAGGGCAAACCTCAACAACATTGCTATTGATATCATTTACAGAACCTTGGATAGCAATATGTACATGAAGGTTAAAGATTGCAAGACTGCAAAGGAACTCTGGGACAAGATTCACTTGATCTGTGAAGGCACTGATGTAATAAAGAAGAACAAAATCAGTGTAGCCAGAAAGAGATTCCAAAAGTTCAAGATGCTGCCTAATGAAACCATTGAGAAAATGGAATCAAGATTCAATGCAATCCTGGATGAACTTACACTGCTGAGTGTAAGTTATTCAAAAGAGGAAATAAACACCAAAATCTTGGAAGCTCTACCTGCAAAAGATGTTTGGAAAATGAAGGTGATTGCAATTGAAGAAATGAGAAAGTTGCATGAAGAAGACACCTTCAAATTGTTTTCGAGATCTAAAGGCTTATGAATTTAGCAAAAAGCTTGTGCACGAAGGCGAAAAGGAAGAGCCAAAGACCACTTGCATTGGCTGCTTCACATCATGCGAAGAAACATCGGGAGGACATGATGATATGCTTTGGATGAGATGCAAGAACAAATTGCCCTACCGAGCAAGAAAATCGGGATGATGAAGCGGAAAGGCCCCCGCAAGAAATTTTCCAAAGAGGCCTACGAAAGAAGGAAAGAAGAACCAAGGAAAGATAATGACTATCCGTGCTTTCATTGCAAGAAACCGGGACACTTCAAACCCGACCGTCCCGAACTAAAACAAGGCAAGGAACACGATTATCTTTGCTTCAACCGCAAGAAGCCACGGACATTTAGACACGATTGTCCGGACCTGCGAAGACCAAGAGTCAACAAAGAAGACATGGCAAGAAGGCTATGGTTCCGAAGATGAATCGGGGTATGAAGTGGAATCGAAAAGGGAAATGAATCGGATGACTTTGCATTAGTTGCGATATGGAGGATTATGCTTTGATGGCCAATATGGATGGCGAAGAGGTATACAACACCGTATCCATCAACACTCTATTTGGAAGTGATTGTGAATCAACCCTGTGGTTCAAATCCTAGAAATTCGACAACAATGAGACTTTGGATACCATCCTTAATCAACTGAGGATAATAAAATCTGGTTATGAGGTTGTGAAGGCTGAAAAAGAAACTCTTGAATTGGAAGTTGGAAGATTGAAAGCTGAATTAAGGGTTCTCAAAGGTAAGGAAAAGATGTTTGACAGAATCAGCATAAGTCTGCTGATCATCCAGCAGCCTCTGAATCTGCTGAACCATCTTGTTCCAATACTGCATACAAATCAGGAAAGCCTTATGGAGATAGAACAGGGCTTGGATTTGGAACTCAGCAATCCAACAAGAGTGGATCCAGTAAGGTTACTGAACCTAGTACCAGAATTGGTCCCAAGTTGGTACCTGCACTAGATCCAACTCCCAGTAAGGTTGCTGAAGCAGTAAAACCCAATGAGAATGCTTCAAGGAAGCAAAATCAGAAGTCTAAGAAGTCAACAGCTCCTAGTAAAAAGAATAAATCTAAAAATAGGACTACTGTGCCTTCTAAGCCTGCTGATAGCAGACCTGATACCAAGTCTGCTGGACCACAGAAGGGTAAGAAACAGAAACATTCCAAGGATAAGAATCCTAAACCCAAAAATGTTAATCATTCAAGGGATACTTATCTCAGGGGGAAAGGTAGACTATTCCCTACTGATGATGATTGGAATATTTCTGCATCTAATGCTAGAAACAGTAAGGATAACCATGCTGCTAGGGTAAAACCTAGGCAATGGAATCAGCAGAGGACTTATACAAGGCCTCAGCAGACTCCATACTACAGGGCTGTTCCTAACAGACAGCAAACTAATGGTTATACTAATGCTTCTAACATCAATAATCACTTTAAACAGCATTATAAACCAAAAGGCCAGAAAACATATGTGATTCCTACACAACCTACTGTTAGAACTTATGGATGTGTGGAATACATGTATGAACCAAAGTATGGACCAAAGTATGACACATTTAGGAGAAGACCTTATGGAGACATGCCAAGGGTCATGCTTACCACTGACCATTATGGACCCAAACAGGTTTGGGTACCTAAAATGCATTAACTTTGTTTTGTAGGGTGTCTGGTACTTTGACAGTGGATGTTCCAGACACATGACAAAGAATAAGCACTGTCTGTCAAACTTTGTAGCAAAAGATGGTCCAAGGGTGAATTTTGGCAACAAGAATACACCTGGATATACAAGAGGATATGGCACACTTGTGAGAAATGGACTTACAATCAAGGATGTTGCATATGTTGAGGGACTGGAATACAACTTGCTGAGCACTGGACAATTCTGTGACAAGGGTTACAAGGTTACTTTTGACAAAGACAACTGCATTGTCATTAGTGAAAGAGGTGATCAAGTTGTGCTTGCTGGCAGAAGACAACAGAATATGTATGTTGTGGATTGGTCTACTGCAGTTCCAGAAACCTGCCTGATTGTACACACCAAATCAGAACTCAATTGGTTATGGCACAAGAAGTTGAATCACTTAAACTTTGATGACATCAATCAGTTGGTGAAGAAGAAACTGGTGGTTGGTTTACCTGAGATCACATTCAAGAAGGATGCTATATGTGATGCGTGTCAACAAGGTAAACAGATAAAGTCAAGTTTCAAATCAAAGACCAAACAATCAACAAATAGAGTGTTGGAGCTGATGCATATGGATCTTTTTGGACCAATAACTCCAACAAGTGTAACAGGAAAGAAGTACACCTTAGTGGTTGTGGATGATTACTCTAGGTACACTTGGGTGATATTCATGAACAAGAAAAGTGAGACACTTCAAAGCATGCCTAATCTTTTGAAAAGATTACAAAATGAGAAAAGTTTAACAGTTATAAAGATAAGATCAGATCAGGGTACTGAATTTCTCAACAAAGTTATAAGAGAATATTGTGAACCAGAATGGTGTACTACATCAACTTGCTTCGTCGTTTGGTACACCACAGCAAAATGGGGTTGCTGAAAGAAGAAACAGAACTTTAAAGGAAGCGGGAAGAACAATGATTTGTGAAGCATTGCTACCTGAAAGATATTGGGCTGAGGCAGTGAATACAGCATGCTACACACAAAATAGAACATCAGTAAACAAGAAGCTGCTGAAGACACCTTATGAGGTTTGGAATGGAAGGAAACCTAACATATCCTATTTCCATCCATTTGGAAGCAAATGTTTTATTCTAAATCAGAAGGTACATTTGAAAACATTCCAACCAAAATCGATGAAGGAATTTTCTTGGGATATTCTTCGGTCGCCGACAGAGCATTCGAGTGCTACCGAACAAGAGGTCACCGAAACATGAAGAAACAATCCATGTTGTGTTTGATGAACCAAAATTTCTTGGTATAGAAGATGAAGATTGTGGACCTGCTGAGAATCAACAAGTCACTGATCCAGATTGTGTTGAATTTTTAGAAAGATTCAATGACTTGAAAGTTTCTGATACTGCCCCTGCTGATAATGTTACTGATGCAACAACTGAAGCAGTTCAAGAATTTGTTGAACCCCCTGTAGAAGAAGCTATAGCAGACCCTACTGAAGATGATGTTCCTGAAAATCAAAATAACCAAAATCCACAATGGTTAAGGAATCACCCTGCTGAACAAGTTATTGGCAATGTACAACAAGGTGTGAGAACTAGAAGACAACTGGAAGCTTTGTTTACTTGTTTTCTATCTCAAGTGGAACCTAAAGTTGTTGAAGAAGCAATTTCAGATCCAGATTGGATAATTGCTATGCAAGAAGAATTAAATGAATTTGAAAGAAATCAAGTTTGGACACTAGTTGAAAGGCCAAGTCATGCAAATATCATTGGTACTAAGTGGGTATACAGAAACAAACTTGATGAATCTGGTACCATTGTAAGGAATAAAGCAAGACTAGTTGCAAAAGGCTATTCTCAAGCTGAAGGAATAGATTTTGATGAAACTTATGCACCTGTTGCAAGATTGGAAGCTATTAGATTATTCTTGGCACATGCTGCATATAAGAACTTCAAAGTATATCAGATGGATGTCAAGAGTGCATTTTTGAATGGCATTCTAGAGGAGGAAGTATATGTTCAGCAACCTCCTAGATTTGAAGTTAAAGATCAAGAAGATAAAGTGTATAGACTCAACAAAGCACTTTATGGATTGAAACAAGCACCAAGAGCATGGTATGAGACTCTATCTCAATTCTTGGTGGACAATGGTTTTATAAAAGGCACCATTGACAAGACACTTTTCAGAATCAGTGAAGGGGACAGCCCCCTGCTGGTACAAATTTATGTGGATGACATAATTTTTGGTTCTGAAAATGATTTACTTTGTGAAAAGTTTGCAAATCTAATGAAGAGTAAATTCCAAATGAGTATGATGGGAGAAATGAACTACTTTTTAGGATTGCAAGTTAAACAAATGAAAGAGGGAATCTTCATTCATCAAACCAAGTATACCAAGGAGTTACTGAAGAAGTTTGGTATGGAAAACAGCACTAAGAATTCAACTCCTATGAGTACAAATATCAGATTGGATGAAGATAAAGAAGGCAAAGATGTTGATCAAACCTTATACAGAAGGATGATAGGCAGTCTGCTGTACCTAACTGCCAGTAGACCTGATATATCATTTGCTGTAGGTGTTTGTGCAATATTTCAATCTAAACCTAAAGAAAGTCATTTAGGTGCAGTCAAAAGAGTTCTCAAGTATCTAAAAGAGACTTTGGGAGTAGGGATATGGTATTCCAAGGAAGGAAGCTTCAAAGTTATATCCTACTCAGATTCTGATTATGCTGGATGCAAGATTGATAGAAAAAGCACCTCAGGAACCTGTTAGTTAATGGGAAATAGGCGGTCTCCTGGTTTAGCAAGAAACGAAATTCTATATCAACTTCTACTCGCCGAACCGAATACATTCCGCTTTGGAAGTTCTTTGTGCACAAGTACTATGGCTAAGACAACAATTAAGGGATTACGGAATTGAAGAAAAGGAAATTCCAATTATGTGTGATAACACAAGTGCAATTGCAATCACAGAAAATCTTGTTTTGCACTCTAGAACCAAGCACATTGATGTGAGACATCATTTTATAAGAGATCATGTTGAAAAGAAAGATGTGGTGGTTCTATACATCCCTACTGAAGATCAACTTGCTGATATTTTCACTAAGCCACTTGATAGTGAAAGATTTGCCAAATTAAGGACTGAACTTGGAATTATAAAGGTTGACTGATATTCAGCAATGTACTGGAATTCACCAAGGGGATTAGTCTTTGCTATGTTGGGTGAGCTCACTTAGCAGATTAGTCATTGGTATCAACAATTCCATGTACTTATGCTTGGACAATTGAGCAAATGAGGTTGCCAAGGGGATTGGTCTTTGTCATGTTGGGTGAGCTCACTTGACAGATCAGTCATTGGTATTAAACTTCATCTTGTATTATCAATTGAACGAAACAAGAAGAAAACAAGGATCAGCAGAGTACTTTTGTCAGCAGGCTGCTGAAGCCTTCTTATCAGCAGACTGATGAGGCCACCCTGCTGAGGATCACCCTGCTGGATGGAACGTTACACAGTCAAGGTTATTAAAGTCAAAAAGCATATTGGAAGGATATTTATTTTATCCTTAATTACCACAGTTAAACCATCCAACGGTTACAAACGTTATGGAAGGGTAATGGGCCACGTGTCAAGACTGGACTCATTCAATTTAATCGTGGTTACCTCAATGTACGTGCTATGACAGTTTCAACTACCCACTGTCTATATATTCAGGCTATCACACAGCAAAATGATCACTTGCAAATTTGCTTTATCACTGCGATTTTTTACACTGTGTGAACACAGATTTGAGATTCAATCTTCTTCATCTCATTCTTCTCATTAAAATGGCGGAAAAAGTTGATGTACAAATTGAATCAAGTCAAAGTGTCGAGGTTTTGTTGAAGGAATCGAACCGGCCATTAACATTGGTCGAAGAATAAGGAGGTATGCCGGTCCGGAGAATGTGTTGAACATGGGTGGAGACAATTTCTTATACAAATGTTGTCGGTTTACGGAGAAACATTCGGATTGAAGATTTGTAAATGGGCAAGAAATTGAAGTTTCCCCGTCCGCCGAGGGAAGTTTTTGGATTTGTTGAAGTGGTGGATGGGTCGGTCAAGAAGCAATGGGATTGGATAAATTGGCATTTGTAGATCGATTAAGACAAATGCAGCCATCAAATCTGTTCCGGGCATCAACGCAAACATATTGGAAGTGAATATAGTCTACTGAGCAAACTAATTGCTAAAAACATACTTGGACTGGTTGGAAGTATGGACACTCTATCAGGACCCAAGATAGAGTTGATGATTATCATCTGCAGGAGCTTGAAGTTTGATTGGGCCAGATACTTCATCCACTACATGAAGAAGGTTACCAAGGAAGAAAAAGAGGGAAAAAGGAAGTCCAAGGCGCTGGCCTTAGGATTGATGGTTCAGACCCTGCTGAATCATCTTGGAATCCCTGATGTGGCATCTGAGAATATTAATCAGTCTAGATACAAGAAGGAAATTAATTATGCTATTCCTGGTCTAGATGATGATGAAGAGGTTGCAGGAGAGGCTGCTGGTGATGATAATGATGATGATGATGGTGATGCTGGTGGTGAGCAGGTTCAGCAAACTAAGAAGATATCTATCAAACCTGCTGCACCCAAGAAAGCTGCTAAGAAAAGAAAGAGTGAAGACACAAGAAAGAAAACTGAAGTGTTAAAGCCTTCAAAGAAAACAAGAAAGGAAACAAAGACACTGATCGCCGAGTCCGCCGAGGGTCAAGTGGAGGTTACTGACCCTGCTGTAACTGCAAGTAAAACTGTTGTTGAAATCCTGAGAGAACAACAGAAGGATGCTAGTAGAAAGAGAAAATCTACTAGAAAAGATGATGATGAACCCCTCTCCAAAAGAATGAAGGAGATTGCCAAAAAGAAAAAGCATGGCAAAGGAAAAGAAGCGAAAAACTTGGAGGCACGAGAGCCCAAGAAGAGGCATCGGTAGAAGAGGAAGAAGAGGCCGTTGAGGCCGAGCCCTTAACTATCATTCCACCTGTGGTGATTACCGACTCCTCATCCGAAGAGGTTGTCAAGTCTGCGATGTCTTTGGACGGAGTTGTTTTTGAGCAATCGTTGAAGATATACGACAGCCTACCGACCCCGAGCCCGCCGTAGTATCTACCGAAGAACCACAGCAAACCACTGAACCTGAACCTGCTGTGGTGGTTGGAGAAGTAACTGAAGACTTGGTTGAAGACCCTGCAAGTGTGGCAAGAACTCAGGGGGAAGAGCAGTCGCTAACCCTGCTGATGAGCATGTAAGTCAAGGGGAACCAAGTGTGGTACAGATGGAAGTAGTAGGCACAAATTTACAATCACAGCAACCTACTGACTTTCAAACATCTGTTGAAGAAACCATGAATTTACTTGTTGGAACCTTTGGAGGTCAACAAGGCACTGGAGCTGCTCCCAGGAGATCCTTTATGCCATTTGAAAGGCATGTGAAACAATGAAAGAAAACAGAGGAGTTTGTAGATCCCAAACTTCAGCAAATTGCTGACTACTTCCAGTGGAAGTTTGGTTTCTACAAAAGACAAAAGCCAGCTGCTGAACCAATGACAGATTTTGAAGAATGGGCTTTTGGCAAACTGGGAGTGGAAAGCTTGGTGGATCTGATTGATACAACCTTGCTGCAATCAAGATTGATGGATTTATTTGATGAGCAACAGAAGGAGGAGGGTATCAAGTTTAGAGATCCAAGAGATGGTGATGATGATTCTTCCTCATCATCAGATTCTAGAGGAGATTTCCCCTCTGGACCAGGAGGAACCAGTGGGACTGCAGTAATCCTAGAACAACCTGCACAACAGTCCACTGATACTGGTAAGTCTGCTGAGGGCCAGCAGGTTGGAGAAATGGATGAGGATCTACAGGATCTCACCATGGATGATTTGGAAGCATTGATCAATAAAGGAATCAATGCGAGTGCTAGGAGTGCGATGAACCAAGTACATTCCATGTTGTGATGAACCAAGTACATTTCATATTGTAGAGTAAACCATTTCGGCCCGCACATACTACCGGTGTCCCGGTTGAATGTGGGTAGCGAGTGAGGATTTGGATGGGGAGAAGGCTATTGATTTCATTGAACCTAGTGTCAGTTCAGAGGAATCCATTGAATATCAGGATGGATTTGACTTTGAGGGCACTCTTACTAAATCTGCCATCATCCTGCACAAGATTGGTCATGCCGAAGGTTTCCAAGTGGATAATGACAATATATTCAATCCACAAGGAATTGAAGAGGAGGTACGGAGTTCTTTGGGATACAAACAAAGGTTGGAACAGGAGGTGCGAGCTGCCGAGTCTAACGGACCCGGAAAAGGTTGGAACGGGAGGTACGAAGCCGCCGAGTCTCAAACAAAGACTGGACAAAGGTTGGAACCCGATTTGGGTTTGGAGGAAAAGTTGTTGAGGCCGCTTTGTAGTGGAGCCTACTCGGAAGCAAGACCACTGAAGGGAAAGATGGTCAGCAGACTGCTGTTAATGAGGATGAGCAGCTACTGGATTTTGACTTCAGTGATGAGGAGTTTCAGATGCCTGAAGAAGAAAATATTAATGTTGATCCACCTCAGGCATTTGTACCTGTTTTTGAGGAACCCGCCATTGATCCTATTCTGGAGGAATATGAAGGACCTAACCCTGCTGGACTGGATAGGAGTAAGGCAATGGTAGTAAGCAATCAGAGGCCACAATACAATGTAGAGGAGCCTGCTGATGAAGCCACTGGTGGAAGGATGACCAATGAAGTGCCGTTGAAGTGCTAAATGAGTTAAGGATCGTAAGGCATGATATGCAACGATTAAGGACACAAGCTTGGATAGACGGGAAGAGAGATTTGAAGAAGCGATGAAGATGGTAAATGAAAACGGACAATTTACTGCCACAGTTGCTTCAAACTTCACATCTACTCAGAATGCTGTGAATGGTCTGATATTATATGTGAGGGGCATCAAGGTTGGAAATACTGCAAAAGATCAATTTCTGAAAGATCAATTTACTTCTATCCATCAGAAACTTGACAACCTTGCTGCAACACCTAAACCTGCTGAGCCTGCTGCTGCACAACAACCTGCTATGCCTGATCCCAAACTTACTGAGAGAATCAACAGACTGGAGGAGACATTGCAATCCAGGATCACTGCTATTGATACTAGAACTGGAACTATGGAAAGTCATTTGAATAGAGTGATAGTATCATAGGAAGGTATTCATGGCCTCATATCCCGTTTTGTTGATGATGTCACTAAGGGGAAGAGAGGCCAATCAATCAGTGCACGACAAAGGAGGTGCAAGACTCTTTGCACAAAAGAGATGGACAGATGATACAAATGCTTTCAGGCAACCTGCACCTGGCAGAGTTCAACTCACTGATGATCTTTTTAGACAGTACAAGAAAGAGTATTACAACAGGAGGAGACCTTATCATGACATGGGGTTTCATGAAGGTCTTAACTCTTTCTTGAGTTTGAAATTTTGGGAAGCAAGAGTCAAAGCCTTAAGGGCAAGCAACAGAGGCAGAAGAAGTAGCAAAGGTGATAAGGTGCTACCTATTACAAAAGCAAAGGACTCACTGGATGAATTCAAGGAGAGCCGTATATGAAGTTTGGATTCGAGTGAATGAAATTAATCTTATCCTCCCCGAAGCATGGAGCTGGTGGAAGCAAGTCAATCCCTACATTGATTTTACACGATTGAAAATGAATGGAAGAGGGATATGATAGAACAAATCGAGCCTATCAAGAACAAGTGAGAAGGCTAGAAGAGAAAGAGAAAAGAGACAATAGATCAAAGCATATGCTTATTATTCTTTATCTTTCTTTGTATCTAGTTGTGATAACCGAACAATGATTATAATGAGAATTGATTTGAATTTGTTCGTTTTTGTTTTATATCTTTTTGCTTTTCGATTAGGTGAGGGTAGTGGCATCATCACAAAAAAGGGGGAAATTGTTGGACTTATTTCTCGGTTTTGATGATGAGTGCCATACTAGTCGTTATAGTGCAAAGGCAAAAAGATGTCTAGATCAAATGTATAGGTTTATTAGAGTTTGATTCATAAATAGGTTTGATCAAACAAGCATCGTAATGGTCCGACACTTGTCGCGGACTAGTCTAGGTCGGTAGGATAGATAGGTCGGTAGACTTGTCGGGAACCCGTTGAAGGCCGAAGATCGAAGAGGCGAAGGCGAAGGCCGAGGGTTCAAACTCGATTCTGAAGGCTAAGGGATCAAACTTAGTATTTAAAGTCAAGGATATGGAATCAGAATTTAGGCAAGTATGTGATGACCTAAACTGATTGCATATACCTTGTGTAGAAGGTCTAAGTTCCATAAGTTGGATGATGTTTGGAACTTAGTTATCATTAAAATGATGTAATCTAACTTCACAAATAAAAGTTAGATAAAAGTAATCAGCTGCATTGTATTTTATATACAATAATATGATGATCAGCAGACTGATAGGTATCTCAGCAGACTCATGAACCTGCTGATGTATTACCTCGATCAATTCAAGTTTATTGGAAGATTACATGGATGAGGACAGCCAACTACCTCTGACTTATCAAGAAAATCAAAGGCTGAGATTAAAAAGACGTTGGGATGACTTTTATTTTTATCCATTGGATACAAGTCAAAGGGGTGGACAGACGCTTGTCAAAAAGGAATTCTGACAGTGTCAGTCCTATGAATAGTGACTGACTGCATATCAGATGGGACAAAAACAAGGAACGGTCATATTTGAATTTCAAATACAAGTCACATGCATTCCTACCTATAAATAAAGGACTTTCAACTCAGAAAAAGAAGATGAATTTTGGATAAACTTTAAGTGATAAATCTGAGCTGAAAAACACCCTACTGAACTTACTGAGCATAAAGCTGCTGATCTAGAGAATTTCTTCAAGTGCATCCTGTATTCAAGCTATATCAAGATCACACACTTGAAGACTGCAAGCTGCTGATTACTTCATCCTAATCAAGCTGCTGCAACTGAATCATTTACTTGATTCAATCTTTATTTTATAAAGAACCTGCTGAAGACAGTGAAGCATCTGTTGGGTGTGAAAGAGCTCGTTGTTTGTGGTGGAGCGGTGAAGAGGCAATCCTACCCTTCAAGGACCGGTGGAAGACTTAGGAGCAAACAATCCTACCTATTCCCGAGTTTTCGGTTTGTGAAGCCATAGTCATTGGTGAAGGACAAACAACTTAGGAATCTTTGTAACAAGCCTACATCAAAGATCTCTAGTGAATTTCCTCCAACATCACAGGAGAAGAGTGGACTGACAGGATTATATCACCTGGAACCACTATAAAATTTGCCTACTTACTTTCAGCATTTACTTTCTGCACTTAGTTTATTTCATTTATCAATCTACTGAATCTAGCAACTGAAACCACACACTTGCACTACTGAGTATCTAGTACTTAGTATCACTTTTAACAACAAGTATTAAGGCTTATTTTTGATATAATTCCGCTGCACAAATTCAGCAAACTAAACTGTCAGTAGACTACTATTTATCGACGGACTATCGAAGTCTCGACGGACTCTGAAGTATCAGCAGACTGCTGAAGTTGCAGAATTTGTTAACTCCAAAGTTTTAAGTGTTAAGTTTATTCACCCCCCCTCTAAACTTAACCAAAGCCTTTTCAAGGGACCAACAGTTGCTACAAAACAGGCCTTTGGCGACACTTTCTTTGCGGCAGTTTGATAAATGCTCTAAATTTGCCGGCATTATTTACTAATTGCCATGAAAATACGGCATTTTGGCGACATAATATTTTATGTCGTGGATTTCCGACATTTAACCGGCAATCATTGTTTATGTCACAAATTTATGGCATTTTTTTGTGGCGGTTTACTATTATGTCGTATATGATACGTCATTTTTACGACACTCTGTATATATGTCATAATTTTTGTGACAACATCGTGGCATTTTAACATAATTTCAATAAATGCACGATATTTCTCAAATTGCCAATATTTTGAATTAAAAAAAACGACAATAGCTATGCCATTTTTGTATAATATAAAGCGCTTTCATGACACTACATCAAAATGCGCTATAAAGTGAAAATGATGTTATATGAAATAATATTTATCTTATCATGGTATTTCATCATAAAATTAAACAAAACACACACACACACACAAATAAATCAAGACTATATATATATCTTCATATATCCTATATACGTACTATAAGAAGATGGCAACAAATCACTATGGTAATCCACGTCATAGGTTTTTCTCTTATGCAGGTGTACGCTTGTGCATTTATGTAAATGAAAAGACAGGTATAGCTAGGCAAGTGGATTGCTGGTGGGTTGTTAGCGTGAGTTCAACATATGCGATGTAAACGACATCGTCTTTGTCATGGTTGTAAGTTAACCAAGCTACTTGTACTCGACTCGTAAAGGTATTTGACCCGATTCAGTTTTTTTTAGTTTGAACTCGAGTCGTGCTACTTGAATAGTTAACCGAGGCGGTTTCCAGCATCAAACTATAGTAACCGAGTAGCTCACTAATTAATCGAGCTAAATTAAATAATTATTTAATTAATGATATTTACAAAAAAATTATTATTAATTGATATTTTATGTAGTGCATTAAGTATTACATGTGTCTAACTCAATATTGTTAGATTTTATGTAAATTAAATAAATTCTAAAATATAATCAAGTTACGAGCTGAATCGAGTTACATCGAGTATTTATGGAGTCGTGTTCGATAATGATTTTTAACAGCTCGATCAAGCTTGAGTCGAGTTTCGAGCCTGAGTTTTTTTAGTCTAGTCGAACTCGAGCATTAAGAAGTATCAACTCCATTACTTCCCTAATCTTTGTACACCGATTAACCCTTATCCAACCACACGTTTCATCTTCCCATTTTCTCTCTATGAATCAAAGCCGCATCCTTCATGATTTTAGTCAACTCTGACAACTCATCACATTAATTCCCGTCTACTTGAAACGGTAAAGTTAGAATGGTAAAGTTTACATTGCTTATGGCATTGCCGACCCTATGCTAAAGGGAGCCTAAGGCCGATTAGGGTGGAAAGGCCCTTGGGTCAGTCTGGCGGGACCAGATGGTCGGTCAAGCAAGACCTGTTTTATATATAAACTAGTGGGTAGCGATCCGTGCGTTGCACGGGTGTTGCCAAAAAACTTGGTTGATATGCAACTAATATAAGAAAGTAAAATGCAGGAAGAGACAAATATACTAAATCACAATGCATAAGCTAATACTTATATAACATTAGTTCTTTCATTGTAGTTTTGTGCTACATTTTAAACGCTGTTGCCTTTTCTTACTAACATAAGGGAGTTCGAAAGGCGGAGAAATATATGAAACCACATGGGCATACAATAATAGTTAGACGAAGAAGCAAAATTAACTTTTTTACTACAATTTCATCAGAAGGCTTGAAGTTACATCACTAGGTGACATCGTGTCTTTAATGGTGGATTCGATCTCCATTTGATCCCCTACGCTAATGCCTTGGCGACGATAATTTGGCCTTTTGGATCGAATATAGAAGCTCCCAATAAGTAGTTGTTGACAATCGCAGTATCTGCATCTTGCACAATAAAGAAATGGGAATCAAGGGAAAAAAGAAGCATAAAATTAAGGATGGTTAGAAAACAAAGCATAATTAAACGCATTACTTTTCCTCCATGTCTTACAAACAATGACGGCCATAATAACATAATCCACTAAAATATCATCATATGGTAACATCACAGGAAAATCATAACTAATATTTCATGATATACAAAATCTTGGCATTTTCATGTGCAAACAAAAAAAATTAATTAAATAAATCCCTACCCATCAAAGGAGAAAAAGAAAAAGATTGTGAAAGGAAAAACATAGAATTCAACCGGTATTAAATCCACTTGATCTTTTAATTTTGTAATTGCATTGCTAGAATATATGCTATACTGCCAAACAAATTCCTTTCCTCCTCTTTTCGTATATGCAAAAGTTAAAAGTTCGGGTTTTAGATTGAAGGTTACCAAACGATCTAATTATTATTTTTGTTGTTGGATTTATTTTATTTTTCTTTCATATAATAAATAATTCAGTTAATTAATATTTAACTTTGATAAAATTAAATTTTCATGAAAAACACTATGCTTAACAAGTATGATAACATTTTAATGAAATATATATATGCTAAATTGTGGTTAGACACTTTTTGGGAAAGGCAAATCAATAAATCCCTTAACTTTTTTATATACATAAAACATATTGTACATAAGGATAATGATAATCTTTTAATATACAGTATTTGTTATATCTTATACACGTGATTCTGGGAAAGTGGTGATAGCGGGGTGCCTATCTACGATTGACTTTTGACAGCGGCAACATATAGATATCATTCATGTTTGTTTTTACGGTATTTGTTTACGATAGTAAATATTTAACATTAAACGGCCGATTAATTTTAACAATATAGCTGTGCAAATTTTTCTTCAAAAAAAAGAAAAGAAAAACAATCGGGAAAATTCATTCCGGACAATTTACTGAGTTCATTCACTCATCCAATTCATTCGAGACAATTAACTGAGTTCATTTTCTCGTCTAGATATTGTCATGTCCCGAGGTTAAAATTAGAAAGTCGACTTGAGAATGTGTTGGTGACCGTTATATATGAGTTTTTAGCCGTTAGTGATGTCATATGTGATGTCATTGTTTTATGTCTATTTTCTATTATTTGAGTATTTTATCTTATTGCCGAAGTAGTGAAGGGCTATATTAATGAGTTGTAAACATGGATATGGGATTATGATGATGAATGAAATATCTTTCTATTTTCTCTCCTAATTTCCCGTCTATTCTTCTCTCTGCTTCTTCTTCTATTTCTTCCCCAATTTCCCTTTTAATCTCTTTCTCTTTTGCATAATTTCTGGAATTCCTAGCTCAGATCATGACAAGTGGTATCAGAGCTAACGATTCTCGGCTTCTTCTTCTTCCTCTTCCTCGCTTCTAATCTCCAATTCTCGGTTTTTCACATCTCTATTTTTACGCCAAATCAAAAAAAAAAAAAAAAAAAAACAAAAATGGAAGAACGAGAATCGATTTAAGCTAGAAATTAGTGAAGAAATGCTTGAACTCGGGGAATTCGGGGACGAAATGCGTGAAGACAACCGATATGTGGCCGAGGAAATTCCAAAATCTCGGGCGGAGATCAATGAAGAATTGTATGCTTTTAAGTACGAGTTTAAGGAAGAATTTGCCCGAGTTCGAGCTCGAACGATGAACAAATGGCGATATCCGTTCCAAATTGGACGCCATAATGGATTCTTTGTCGCACGAGATGAGGAAAAGTAAGGGATTAGAACCTCTAGATATGATTGGAGCTCCATTGAATCAATTGAATTCTAACCCGAGTTGGATCAACGCTTGTGTTGGCGGCCGATCAACTCCGGAGCCGATGATAATGCAGAACTGGGATCGGATACTACAGCAGCGGGGAACCCAGTTCACGACAAAATGTTGGAGGACACTAAATTCCCAGTGGACGATAAAATGTTGGAGAACACTAAATTGATCGATTCAGATGAAATTAAGGGCAATGATTCTGCAATTAAATTTGTTGAAGATGGCAATAACATCAATGAAATGTTGATGCCGAAATCAGTTGGGAAGGATGAAGGGATTGGGCTAAATGAAGGAAATGTAGTTGATGGAGGTGTTGTGCTTTCTTTGATTGATCTGCAACAAGCTCTAGGCTCCTTGGGTGATACAACCGTGAATGGCTCAAGTAATGGTTCAACAAAAGCATGGTTTGAAGAATTAACATCGGACTTGAAGGTTGTTTTAAGTCAAAATGCTATCGACGATGTGGCACGCAAGGTGTTCGATGGAATGTTCCAGTTAATTCGAGCAGTTCTATTGAATGAACAGGTAATTGATCATTATACCAATGGTTTTCATTCCGATAAGCTAACTCTATTTGATCCAGGTGGAATATACCCATTGAATATCAAGGCTCATGTAACTTATGTTGATGGCATAAAAGGAGTTTTGTCATTACTTAGGCATCCTCTTTCATTTATTGATGCGAGGGAAAAGCATTGTGTGGTTGGCTCTAGTTACTTTTATTTATCCAACAATGGTAGTCATGCAATATTTACTTTGAAGGTTGAGTCTGTAATATTTTCTTTACACGGTGGATTATCTCTATCTATTGACATTCTGGACATCATAAGAAATTGTTACCGTATTCGAAAAATACCATGTTATGGTCTTATGTATGACTTTTTGTGGTCTGGTCATGATGATTATATTGGTTGGGAAAGGTCTGTAATAGTTCCCGGACTATATATAATTCTTGAGGAATTCAAGGATTCACTTCATGATGTCTTAAGCATATGTCCTGAGGCTGAGCAAAATGGTACCTTCTATATAACCTTCCTTTTGAGCAATAGTGTGGTTTGGGCTTGGCTAGCTGGTAGTTCGAGGAAGGGTAAGAGTCGTCCAACATGGGAATGAATAGAAATGCTAAAAAGAATGCTATATATGCAATGCACTCATACTTGGGTTTCTATGCAACATCCAGATGCAAGGATTATATAGCAGAACTAATAGTTACCATGCATACGTTTATGCATCTTGGAGAGTGTACGAATGTTCTTTCTTTGACGATTAATGATATGGTGTTTTCCTTTGATCCGGGTGGGAATTCCTGTCTCTTAAGAGTTGAGAATCAGAGGGATTTTTTCTTCCCCAACCAAGGAGGTCTTATTGAGAATACGGCCAGAACATTGCTCGGGTGGTCAGTGTCATGCTGGTTTAGCAGAAGAGATCGTCCTCCATCCCAAAATGTTTGTGTTTGTATAGTTGATCGGTGTTTTCATGGGGCTTGTGGCCTTGCATTACAGTTCCTGTTTGAGGGGTTATTGGTATTTTTCCCTTTGCAATTCTCTCGTATTGAGTCCCAAGTGTACGAGACACTGGCTATATTTAATTGCATTAGACGACAAACGTTGGAAAATCGGTTGGCGAGAGCAAGACCATTGGATTTCTTTTAAACAAGTCAGTATGAAAGTTTGTCAAAGGACGCTTGTTTGGTTGCTACTTCTTGATAAGGGTACATATGACGAACGTGAAAAAAAATTATTCTTACAAGCCTACAATATGGTGGCCGATTCATGTCCACGGCGAAGGGGATAGTTACAAAATTGATGTTTGTATGCAATATTTCCAACTCCACTAATTGTAAGCTTGTTTGGATAAGTTTGTACCAAAATATAGTGATGACCGGCAAGCAACGGATGGTCAAGTGGCTTCGTTACAAAGATTTATTTGGACCAAAAAGGGAATGTTATTCGAATCATTTATGGATTGACCTACTTGACACTTTGTCAACATGCTACATTGGATTCTTCAAGAATAAATGTTGGCATATCAGTGAGTTGACTGTGGAACAGAAAGGACATGTTGTAGATGATTTATCATCAATTTTCCTTTCTTTTACGGTACAATCAGAAGGCATATTATTTGTTATGAAAGCAATCACCTCGACAATTTTCGCATCTATAACTAAGGTTGTGCGATGTGGAGTTGCTATCATTGAATTGGGAGTTGTTCATGTGATCGTTTTTTGGGCGAAACATAGTAAGCAATGGCATGCTTTGCTTCGGGCTTTTGCTTGAGGCCTAGCAATCCACTTTGCTCTCGGTGGAAGCGTCAAGTAAATTTCGATAAAATTCCGAGTGGTTTGGATTTTTGGAGTTTGAAGAGTCATCTCACTCCCAATTGGGGAGAATTCATTGACGACACTGATAAAGCTATTGACGGGACAGTGTTTAAGGGCTTATTGACAATTGAGAGGATATGTGATGCCACATTCCGCCTTCTTATTCATGTAAGAATCGCTTAAGTTATTAGGCGAGGTTTGTGAATTGGTGCCAAGATGTTAAAGTTTCGGATGTGTTTGAAAGTAGTGCGGGTTTGATCATGTTTTTATGCAAATGGTTCTAATGCTATGGCTAGTTTGGTATAATGGCTCTTCTTATGATCATGCTTCTTACACTATCTTAGCCTTGGAGACCGCATATCATATTAATGCTTACCCGGCCCGGTGATTTGGCATACACCGGTGTTCTTCAAGTGCATCTCTACAAGACTTGTCTATTCCCAAAATTAGCATATTTTACCGTGAGACCAAGCCATTTTGGGAGATTTCGACTGCTCAACGGGTACAGCTATTTTGAAGAATTCTGTATGGGATCCTGACGGTTGTCATTTCACCACCTTGAGGACAAGGCGGTTGTTGAGGGGAAGGATTTGTCATGTCCCGAGGTTAAAATTAGAAAGTCGACTTGAGAATGTGTTGGTGACCGTTATATATGAGTTTTTAGCCGTTAGTGATGTCATATGTGATGTCATTGTTTTATGTCTATTTTCTATTATTTGAGTATTTTATCTTATTGCCGAAGTAGTGAAGGGCTATATTAATGAGTTGTAAACATGGATATGGGATTATGATGATGAATGAAATATCTTTCTATTTTCTCTCCTAATTTCCCGTCTATTCTTCTCTCTGCTTCTTCTTCTATTTCTTCCCCAATTTCCCTTTTAATCTCTTTCTCTTTTGCATAATTTCTGGAATTCCTAGCTCAGATCATGACAGATTCGTTGTTATAGTTGGAAAAAGATAAATCCCAGCATTTACAGGTTCCAAATCACCATATTCGGTGTTAGAAAAAATCACCATATATAAGATCAGTGGGGAAATATGTATAATTCATCTACCAGAAATAAAAATTTTAATATGAAATATTAAGATTTCCTGAATAAATAAAACAATTGCAAAAACAAAATCTATCTCTCAAAATTAAACATATAAAAGAATTAAACTAAACCACAATATGATTTTCTTTGTACCAGCCGAAGAAAAATAAACCTGATAGGTACAACACTACATAAATAAAAACAAAAAATAGCTACAACATTGAGTTCTTGGGGAAAAAAATAAGACAATTTTTTTTTGAGAGGATAAGACAAATTTTTTGTTTGCCAGAAAATCACAAACAAGATACCAAACAGAGGATGTTGTTAAGAAAAAGGAAAAATACCAATGGGAGGAATTTTCAATGAAATAGATTGAATCCTTTAAAGGCAAAAAAAACTGTAGTAATAAATCATGCATTCAACTTTAAATTGGCAAATATCTTATGCAGTTCCTCATCAACATTGAATCAAAGATGAAATCAAATTAGACAAAATTAACTTACCTTGATTGAGATGATATGCAATTCAGCCTTGAGTTGTGAGTCCTCACCTTCACCGCCGATAAAGAATAAGATCGGAAACCCAATAATGATAATTTTGGATTTTTTTTACCGGAGAATCTTGAAGTGTGATCCTAAGTAATCTTTGGAGATAAAAAGTGGGTGTGTGGCGTAAAAGGTGTGAGTAATATCAGAAATTGTGTTTGGATGAATTTAAGTTTCTTATTTTATTTTTTTTTTATAATTTTAAAGAGTTTAATTGCCTAGGAACTTATTTTTTAGGTTTTCAGACATCTCAAATCTTTCGTGTAAAAAAAATTCGCTGTGTAGTATTTTTTTTCCATAGAAATACTTTTTTTATTTTAAATAAAGACTTTCTGTACTAATGCACTTCGAGCAATTTTTATTTCTCATAACTCGACGTTTTATTTTATTCAGCATATTTGAGATATATAGCACGCGTTTAAAATTGCATATTTTAGGCTATCACATAACTTCACAATTTATGGTGTCACAATTAATTATGCTTAAACATATAGTTGTCTTTATATAACACTTAAACTTTGAAAATATTGTCAGAATTATATATTTGATCACATGAATGTTGTTGTTCGTTATAAAAATTATTACATGACCAGTGGCGGATGCATGAATATTTTCCAGTGGGGTCACCGAACTATAAAACTACACTTTTTATTCAAAAATTTGTTTCATTATTACATGACCAATGGCGGATGCATGAATATTTTCCAGTGGGGTCACCGAACTATAAAACTACACTTTTTATTCAAAAATTTGTTTCATTGGGTTACCGAAGCCTAAACCTATATTTTTTAACAACAAAATGACATTTTTTACAACAAAGCTACATCGTTTTAATACAAGTAAAAATTCCCGGACTCTTAGTGGGGTCGTGCGACACCTCTTTGATTCACTTACATCCGCCCATGTACATGACGATGCTGGATCTCGTCAATAAGTAAATACGGGCCAAATTAACCCTAGTACCAATGAAAAAGATTAAAACCCTAGAAAAACCCTAAAAGTTGAGGTGGTATTTGATTATTTTTAGACTGAGCCTGGAATAATTGTATCTCAGGTTGCCTACGTATCATGTGTATCAATCAGGAATCAAGTCTCTCGTAGTTCTTTGGGATCGTTTATATAAAGGACGTCTCGTCCACATTACATGCGCTATAATACATGAGGATTATTTGGGCCTAATCCCTTTAGGGTTTAGGAGATAAACGTGAATAGTTTAAAACATGGGATAAGAGTCCATGATTTTATCATACTTATCGCATAATTTAAACATGTGTGTATTTTGGATAAGGGTGCCTCTGGCCAACCTGCGTCGAGCCCTCTAGGCTAGTCAGCCTCGAACTGTGTTGGACCACACTTCACAACGACCGATCCGACCCCGTCGTCTAATGAGAGAACATGACAGATCCCCCGCTTGGGGCTTAGATCTGTAATTAGGAACGAAGTGGGATTCTGGCCCTTAACATTTTATTTCTCTCTCTTCATTTAGTGTTTAGTCAACCAGAGGATGACACGTGGTGATCGTAGGTCCGACCTCCGTCATAAGCCCCCGGACTGCCGAACCATCGCCGTTAAGTCGGGTACGTTACGGGTGTTGCTCGGCATCGGTCATCTAGCTCGGCGGGGTACTTAGGACCTTTCCGCCATCATGGTAGAGTTCTTGTTGCAATAAATTCTCCGGAAATCGAGGTGTTTCTACCCACGCCGTTTGGAGAGACCCGTTGTTTGGGCAAGTGCGCCGATTGGGGTTTATAACACGCGTCTGATCAACTATGAGTGCCAATTGCCAACTCGAACTTGAATTACTCGATATATATATTGCTAATTTAAGTGTAATAATTTTATAAATGACAACAACATTACTTTTATCAATACTATAAATTTGATTGCTCCTAAGCACAAGCCTAAACTGCAACAATCCTGTCAAACAAAAATAATATAACTACGACTGTATTTTCAAAAAATAAGTATTTTATAAAAGAAAAATGATAGAGTCACAACGAAAATACACAACAATGTGTCACAACGATGATCTTCACTATTGATTATTGTGAGATCTATATTCATTGATCTAGGTCCCACAATAATCAATGGTGTAGACCATCGTTGTGGCACATTTTTGTGACTTTTCGTTGTGACCGTATCACTGCTCTTTTATAAAAAAAACAATTATATTTTTACAGTAATGATACGGGCACATCCGTTGTGCCAGAACGAGTGACACAGCGATAATCTGTATCGTTGATCATAGTGAGTCTATATTAATCATGATGTATATCGACACGTACGATCCACGGTGCGGATGGCGTTGTGTCATTCATCGTCACATAACAACGTTGCCCGTATCATTACTCGTGTTTTTAAGCATAAGTTTATAATATGACACCATGAATTGTGCATAATAAAGAAACAAATAAAAATTGATTCAACAACGAAACTACCTTAAAGAGAATTAGTACCCAAAAAAAATAACACGTACGTTTTATAAAAAAAATAATACAAACAATACCACGTACATTTAAAAATAAAAAACACCAAAACACACGTACTAGAAAGATGGTTAAAAAAAAAACCTAACGTGCTTTTATCCATCAATTTTTTCCCATGTACCTTTTTTTTTTTTTTTTTTTTTTTTTTTTTTTGAGAAGAATTTAGCGCTTTTTTCCCACCATATTTTTCAGGCATTTTTTTTTTTCAAATTTTTATCCTCCAAAACTTAAAACACAAGTTCCCACTAATAATGAAACTCCTTAAAAATGATAAAATGAATTCAAATTGCTAATTTGTTTAAAAATATTCAAATTGCTAATGATAACCCACCGTGGTCGAAAAATGAATTAAAAAAACATTGATAAACCCAATTCTCTGAAAGGACGATACACACGTTTTCACCTTCTACATTTCCTTCAAAACACTGTTTTTCTAAAAAAATCCATAATTATCTTGCAGCAGATAATAGGGAAATGAAGCACGTTTTTCTCTAACCTTTGATAACTATTATCGCCTGAAAGTGGTGAGGACTTGCATCTCAAGGTGGAATTGCAAATTTTTTCTTCCTTTTCTAAAGGAATTGCAATTCGCCTGATACTCGGTTCAATACCAAATGTTAAGTACATTTGGCCCTGTTCAAATTCACTAACCATGTATTGAACGCTTCTCTGGTACATTCGCTAAAACCTTTTTTTTTATAGTCTTCTACGTTCATTGATTGAAATGGTGAAAGTTGTAAATTATATTTATTCCCATGTGAGATTATTATTCCTAGGATGGTTGCACGAAGTTATAAAATTGCATTCACTGAAAGATTCACTTAATTATGAATCTGCTAAGATGATTTGCTGAAATGATAGTAGATTTGTCCCTGTCTGATTCACTAAACATTTATTAAATGATTCTCTGGACATTAACTAAATTTTTTATAGTGTTCCATATTCTTTAATTGAAGTGATTAGGTATAAAATGCATTCACTGAAGTATACTGACCATTTAATGTAAATTTGTTTATCTGTTATGTTATTCACCAACCATAATTTCATGATTCTCTATGTGATTCACTGAAAATATGTATTGCCAATCATGGCTCTATAATACTCTGATTCCCTGTGATATTCCTTATTCTCTTTAAGGAAATGTGTTAGAAAACTAACAATTCTTTGATGACCGTAAACAATTGCACTTGACAAGATGTTATTAATTTGAATGCATATTGCAGTATAGAATTTTGTATGCATGTAGTTGAACTCAAATGACCATTCAAGTGACAATTCAATCTCTAATTATTCAAACAGCATCAAGAACGCAAAGAAGATATACATATACAAAGGGTAGAGATAATCTGAAGAGTTTGTAAAAAACAAGAATTGGGATAAGTAGTTTAAACACTTTTATTCATGGTTCAAAGTCTCGGCCGTATCGTTTCCGACTCGGTGCTTACCGATACAAAGTTACAGATTCATCTCGTAACAAGCTTGAATCGGACTCATATCGGTATGTATTGGTCGATTTTAACCGATATCGGTCACATTTCACCGATTCACATCCAATATCTGATTTTATGGGGAACATGAAGAAGAGGAAAAACAAAACCAATCGGTCCTTTTTATTTCTTGAATCTCTGATTTGAATTGAAAGTCTCACTATTGTTTTCTTCAATGATTTGGTCCGATTTCTCTCCGATTGAATCAATATCTTCGGTTCATCTCTGCATTCATTCTCACCTTCATGGCTCCATCTCTGCTTGTAGATATTGATTATTAAGCCGTGGTTCTCCAGGCCTTCGTTTCTAGAGAGCAGGAGTTCGTCACTCTCGTCTCCTATGTTTTTATGTTGTTTTATTAAATTTTTTTTTTTTTTTTTTATGGTCTTATGTTTCAGTGATTTGTTGTATTAAGTTTTTTTTTTTTTACCGAAGATTTATTTAATTTGTTAAGGAAAAATTTCATTAAATAATCTTAATAAAAGCATCGAGTGTTGAGTGACATGTATATACGTGTGTTAATTTTTTTTAATAATGGTATATATCTCATAATATCAAAATGTATCATCATAATATATTCAAGTTTACCATTTTGATGTCTCGTAAATTAATATCATGTGCGTTTACCAACTAAAATAGAGTTTTATTTTTGATATGTCATTAAAACTTTAATCATCAGAAACTGTAATGTGACTGCGCATATGTTATTATAGGTGGTTGTACCTTTTTTCTAATTTTTTTGCATATGCTTTAATCTATTTTCAGAATTGGGGTAAAGTTTTGTTATTTTAAAGGACACTATATGTTTCTGGCAATCACAGATAACCCCTCATAATTTAACATACATGATGTATTGAATGTCCATTAGTCTTAATGCCAATGGGATTGTAAAGTGATGGATATGTTACAACATGAATAGGAATGTTGTTAAAGATGCTTCAGTAGCGAATATTAAGTTTTGTATTGCACCAAATTGATGTGTATTGGTATTTTGAGTTTGGAAAGGTTAGAAGTATGTGTAATTAAACCAATTTGTATGGTGATTTTTATTTCTATTATTTATGTTATTTCTTGTTTTAATTGTCGAATGCCTTGGCACAATATACACATATTTGCTGAAATGTTTAGTTCACTAGTAATTTCTTTTTTATTTATAAAATTCTTGATATCTTTGTTTATATTTTATAAACAAGAAAAGACTTTTATATGGATTGTGTTGTCGTGAACAATTGTTTTTTTTTTTCTTCTCATTGGATGCAGGATGGAGCAAAGAAGAGGAAAAATAAACGGAAGAACTGCATATGAAAGGTAAAATATACATGCATGTTATACATATTACTATTGTTTTCTAATCAATTATACAACTTTTCATGCCATTCAATTTACTTTCTGCAGGACATATACATATTATTGGGATTGAAAGTTATTGAGATTGGACGCTTGTTTTTCAGGAGGACAATAGTTTCGTCGAGTATTGAACACATTAAGCTTTTAAACATCGTTTTCATTTTTCATGTTAATTAGAACTTATTGTTGGATTGAATGTTCGGATAAAAATCGTTCTTCGGTGTTTAGTTTTCAATTTCTTCAATTTCAACCTCAACCAATATGTTCGATATCATGAATAATTTTATTTCCTTCTATGACTTTGTTCAAATGTGGATTATTAGTGTATATAAATGTCATGTAAGAATGCTAGTACTTTAGTCGTATATCTCAACAATTCGGTTACTTTAAGATAACGCGTAAGAAAGGCGGTTGATAATTTTCCAACAAATACATCATATGTCACAAATGTGCCATTAAAACAAAACGATATTTTCAATATGCACCATAAAAATGTTCTGAGATTCACAGCAATAAAAATTAGTGTCGGTAAATTACTATTTAAAATACCACGTCAAATGGAACAAATGCCGGTATAGTGCCCCAAACAAGTGTCCCTTTAAATGAACAATGTCGGAAATTTTACCACAAATTACGTGTGGCAATTAAAATAAGTGTCGTTAAACTGCCCTAAAGTTATGTCCGTCACATTAATCAAGTGCCGGAAAAACTGTCCTTAAACATTTTGACACATTACAAAAGCGCTAGCAAAGTGCCACAAATAAAACATACGTCACTTTGACTATGTGCCATATAATCGCCGCAGAAACTTCCCGGCAAAACAAGAAACTGCCGCAAAACATTGCCGACACCAGTATTGACGACAATTAAATAACCGCCGTATTATGTGCCGGGATTGCTTTTTACGGCACTTATTTTCCATTTCACGGCATTTATTTTGTGCCGTAAAAAGCCAAAAGTGTTGTAGTAATATGGTTTGTGCAACAACTGAGGCTTTCATTGCATTCTCCAGTAAAAATCAGTCTATCAACCACATTGTTGAGAATGTCTTCTAATCGTCCTTGAGTCTCAGTTTTTCTTGCGTCAGATTCAATGGTTGTTTTTCTGATGGCGATTAGAGTGTCATGACAGTCTTCCTTGACACTGTTTAGTTTCTTTTCCATGTTATCTCTTTCAGTTCTGCTTTCTTCCATTGACTTCAATACTTTTCCAAATACACTAAAATCATTTTTTTGAATCCTCACAAGCTTATTGAAGTAGAATCTGATAGTGTCAGCTTGTGAAGGCACTTCACTCTCAGTTTTCTTATCTTCAGATTTACTTTTGTCAGCTCCAGGTGCTTTGACAACATCAACATGTTTTAGTTTATCTTTGAAATCTTCAGTTTTCTTTCTTTCTTCTTCTGAAATAGCTTCTCTTGCAACGTTTTCTTCTAAAATTTGATTAGCCTTAGCTTGGTCAGCCTCAGATTTTTCTATATCCAGAATACTTTTGTCAGTCGGAGATTGATATCCATCATTCTCTTGGTGTTCAGACTGATTATCTGAGTCAGTTTTGTTTCTTCACTTCCATCAGAACTTTCTATTGAGAGATCTTCTTCATTAACATCTTCCTCTTTTTCTTTTTCTTGCAAAGATGCAAGAATCCCTTTCTGTAAACCAGGGTCTCCCTGAGAGTCATCATCATCATCATTGTCATCTTTCTTTGTTTTTGAGTCTTCCTTTTTGGCATATCTCTCCAGTATCTGCTTCTGATGAGTGAGTATCCAGTACTAAAAAATTCTTCAGATCTAAAAAGTTGGGATAGATGAGTGATGTCGAATATCTCAAAAACCCATTTTTCAGTTCTTTCCATTTCCGCAAGTTGACTTCTTTGATTTGGAATAGAGCTGAACTTCCAATACTGATAATCATCAAGTCTTCTGCAGTCAGCTTCAATCAATTTTCCAATGTTAATGCTTGGATCCTCAGCTTCAGTAACTGGTTCTAAATTTGATTGAGCTAGGTTCTCAACTTGTCCTATCATATTCTCTACTGCTGATTTTTCAGCTTCAGTTTTGCTGGATTCCCCCTCAGCCACAACTGGGATGATTAACGATTCAACATTAACTTCTGGAACTGAGGCAGCTTGTTCAGTTTCCAGTTTTTCTTCAGCTATAACTTCTTCTGGTAGGGATTCTGTTACAGTGATAGGTTCAGCTTCAGCTGCAGGTTCAACAATTCGTACATAATCCTTCTTTGATTCAGTTTCCTGAGGCTCAACAGCAACATGTTCATTGATTTGTACAGTTCCCAGTTCAGGAACTGGTTCTTTCTCTTTGATATCATCAACTTCCTTTTCAGCTTCTCTTTCTTTGACAAGCTCATCCAGAGTGATGACTTGTTGCGGTCTAGATTCATCTTCAACAAATTCTCTTTCTTGTGACTGAGAAGCTTCCAGTTCTTTGATAGATTCTTCATACTCAATTCTGGATGCTGATTTTTGTGGTGTTGATCTTGATAAAGATATCAGATTGAGCAGTGCAATTACACCAGGTCCAACCAGTTCCTCATCACTATCAGTTTCCTCATCATTAATTTTAGCTCTCAAGGTTTGTTCCCCTGAGTGTCAGCTTCTAATAGTGACAGAACAGCTTCTTGAAGTTCCCTTGCTGATTATTGAACAAGTATGTCTTCAGCAACAGGTTCTACTTCAGCAATGACTTGTTTGGTGGAAGTTTCTTCAGTTCTGGATTTCTTTGATTGGCTTTCAGCAACTGAGGTAGCTGATTTTGTTGGTGAATCCTGCAAAACTTTTTTCGGCCACTTCATCAACTTTTGCTTTGGCTGAAGCTTCTAGCTTTCTCTTTTTCTCCCTTAATCTTTCAAGATGTTCCAGTGCCTCAATTGTGGTTTCAACTTTCTTGGAAGATCTTTTTCACTTCTTCTTAGGTTCAGCTTCAGAACCTTCAGATTTCCTTTTCTTGGAATTTTCTTCTTTGGCTACAATCTTCCCATCAACAATTGCAGTTTCTTTTCTCCTTGCGATATCAAAATGATCAATAATTCTTTGAGCTAGGAGAGCAAGAGTCTTCTTGAGATAGAATCTTCCTTTCTTATCTGCATTTTTCTTCTTGGGCACATCAGAAGATTGTGCTACCAGCTGATCAAAAATATATCTCTGCCAAATGAAATCTTCTCCAAACCAAATTACATAAAGCAGGTCTAGTTTTGTGCCGGAGAGATTACTGAAGTTGCCTGCATTCCTAATTACACAATTAGCTAGCATCTTGGTCAAGAACTTGAATTCTGGCTTGAGCAGCCCTGTTGATCTACACAATGATACATTTGATTCTTCAGAGATTGCAATATCTTTCCAAAGTTTCTCTCTCTGTTCTTTTGGTATTTTGAGAACAGAAGTATGTCTGGATTTCTCAAAACCAAATATATCTGCAATTAGGGTCTCTGTAACCTTAATCTTCTTTCCATTGACTCGAGTGATGTAAGTGATTACATCATCCTCTATGGTTTTGCTTCCGAACTCATAGAAATTGCCAATGTCGTCCAGACATACGTTCTTCAGAATGATGTTGAACACTTGCTCCAATCCTTTGATTTTTCTGATTTTCTCTGTGATTTCTTTGGCTAAAGTTTGATCTGTGTATCTTGCAATAAATTGATCGAGTGAGATGATCATTCCGGGTTCAACTCGGGTTCAATACATGATTTCTTGAAGGTTGAATGGAATAAGATTTGATAGAGGAATTGTGTAGAAACTGAGTGTAAAGAATTTTTATGGAGAGGGGAGGGGTATTTGTAGGTGATAAAAGAGGCAGTTAGAATGTTTCGGGTGGGTCTTTAAGACATTTTTTCATAAATTACATCTCGCGTTGAGATTGTGAAAAAGAGGGCGAGTTGAGAGGATGAACGGTTACGATTGACATAGGTCATATCTTTTCTGTCAATCGTAGCTTGTATCAATAAATACGGTAGATACGGTGTATCTGCAGCCTTAAAGGTTTGGCTTTGATTTCATCCAAAATTTGAATCAGCTGTCCTTTTAGTCAGTTTCAACATACAGTTTGACGTTGTGACTCAGTTTTGAGAATTACTAGCACTCAGTTTTCTGAATTCCTAATTTTCTCCTGCAAAACAAATTAAGAAGTTTTTGGTACCTATATCTTCTGTGAGTCTTAGATGACTTATCAGTTTTATCCTTATACCTTTCTTGATGTTTTGGCTGAGTATGGTCAGTTTTCACAAGATTCTTCTTTTTGGACTCGAACGTCTTTTTATTGAGGATTTTGTGGAAGTGAGTGATCATAGGTCCATTCCAGTCTTCATCAGTGGGAAAAAGTTTTCCTTTCCCCCTGAATCTTGTATTCCATGAATGATTTTCATTCCTTGATGGATGAGACTTGAATGTTCTTTTAACTGATCTCTGTTCAGTTCAGCCTTTTTCAGCCTTTTGAGTTTTTCTATAGAATCTGTCAGTTTGTGGATTTTCACTAACTGATTTTATAGTTTTGTCAGTTTTAGGTCGAGGCTGTGCTGAGTAATTGTCAGTTCTAACAATTTTGTCAGTTTTCCGAGTTCTTGACTTCTGTGCAGCTACAAACTTATATGCAACTGTAGTAGGTTTGAACTTAGAATACTGCTCACTGTCAAACCCTAAACCGGTTATGTCTCCTTATGGTTTACCTGGTTTGAACTGAATACTTGGAATTGGGTCAATTGATGATTCTGTTATGTTTATTACTTCTGTTAGTTCATCAGCTGTGCAGTTCTCATTGATTCCATTGTTAGCCTTGATAAGATTAATCTCAGCATTCAATCTTAGAACTTCAGCTTTCAACAAATCTTTTTCCTTTTTGACATTCTCATAATTCTATTGAATTTCCTCTAATTCCTTTATGAGTATGTCCAAGCCTTTGTTGAAATCTTCATTTCGATGATTGTTCATGGCAGTGTGACAGTTGGATGTAGAAGCATTTACCTCATGATGTTCGATAGATAAATTTTCAGTTCTCGCTTCTTCATCTTCTATTATCTGCTTTCCTTTTTCTAATCCAGTATTGTTGCTTGTTAGGTCAGTTCCAAAAAGTATGATTTCTTCATCACTTTCACCATGATTATTTCCTCCAAAGCTTATGGGTAAAATTTTGGTATTATCTTCATTGCTTGTAATGAGTGGATCTTCAATGAATGTTTCAATCAAATTTTCTTGAGTATCAACCACCAGGGTCTGAAATTTACTTTTGTATTCATCAAATCTCAAAAAGGAACAACTGAGCATATTTCTAAAATGATTTTGTGATTCTATGATGCAATAACTGAAGGAACTCAGTCGGAAATAACTGATACCTAATTATTTCACACGAAGCAGTAAAAACATTGGATCCCTTCCAAATGGAAGAACTGCTCCGATACCAATTGTTAGTATCGGAAATAACTATTACCCAGTTACTTCAAACTGATAGAACTCAGTCGGAGATCTCTTCAAGGTAGAAGATCCGCTCCGATACCAATTGTTGGTCCCTTGTAAAGGCTAACACAAGTTTAGAGATGGGTGGTGAATAAACTTGTCCCCAAAAACCTAACTGAAAACGGAATCTTGTGTAGATTGAGTTCAGCTTTAAACTTGTGTGGAGTTAAGCTAACTTAGCTGAGTATAAATCAGAACTGGCTTATCCTTAACTGAGTTAACCGGCAGTGGATTAAGTTAAGCCCATAAATAAAACTTGGGTTTATCAGTTCGTCTAACTATAATGCAGTGTAATGTTGTGCTGACTCGGTTTCATGTGTTTGCTGAGTCTGTGATCAGGTGCAATATAAACTTATATGCAAGTAAATAAATGCTTAAAGTAAGGACAGAGATTATACGGGTTCCGGGTGGTGTAATCATGTTAGTCCTCTCTTCTCCTGTGATGTAGGAGGCCAAATCCACTATGTTCTTGAGGTTTACAGTTACAAGACACAAAGTAAATTCTAAATGCTTGATTGTCATTCACTAATCCTAAGCTTCACAATCTCCTAGCTTCAGTCTTCAACAGGTGGAATTGCTGATTGAACTAAGGTTGCTACACTTGTCCTTAGAGGGTAGAATTGCCTCTTCACTAGCTCTACACAAACACAGTCTTCCTGACTGCACTCAACTGTCCTTCACACCTTCTTGGTGTTTCACTGTCTAAACCTTTGATAAAATCAATGTTGAGGATTGAATCAATAACTATGATTCAAATTATGTTTCGAGCTTCTTCTTCTAGATATAAAATATGATATGTGCCTAGGCTCTTTGTTTCTCTTCTAGTGTTGTTCTTGATCTTTCTTTGAATGCTTATAAACACTTGAAGATCTCTTGATCTTGCAATAAAGTATTTAACAGGTATTCTTTTGTTTTACTTTCCCCCCTTTAGATAATCTTTCTTGACTAGATTAAATCTTAGAATTCTGCACTTCTGATTGTGATAGAAGTAAACTATTATAAGGGTTTCACCAACGGTTAGATGAAATCGAACGTTAAAACTTGAATTCTTGTATCTGTTAGTGGTCCTGCTTATCCTGATAATTGTCAGTGTCCTTTCTGACTTTTCTGTGCGTTCAATAACGGTCAAATTTTCTTTCAGCTTTCCTTGACCTCAGCAAGAAAACCTGTCTTAGTCAGTTTTCAGCTCAAGAGCATTAACCGAGTTCTTACTCTTCTTCGAAAACTCAGTACTCCATTTCTCATCTGGTTATTATTGACTTAATCAGAGTACACCATAACTTATAACTCAGCTAAGATATCATTGTCCTTATGAAACTTAGTCCTCCTGTCAAGATCCATAAAGTCAGTTCAGGTCATCACAGACTTTCCTGAATTCTAACTTTTTAGTCTCGTCTTAAGTCTTCAAAACTGAGTTTGAACCCTCAGTTCTTCAATCTTCAATAACTGAGTCTGATCCCTCAGTTCTTCAGTTCTAGAAAAGTCAACCGAGTCTGTGTCCCTAAGCGAACTTACCTTCTTCATGTTAGGAAATCTACGCGGGAACGCAGTGGAATTCAAAATTTTGATTTCCTTTTACCCAAGATCGATTTCGTTTAAGTAATAAACAAATAAGCTTAAGACGGTGGTTACCTTGGTTGATCTAAAAGATCGACGCTTTGACCGTCTAAGGAGAGTAGTGATGCACGGAGCCACCCAAGCGTTCGGCCTTTACCGTTAGTCCACACGAAGAGCCCGCCGGAATCCCATCATGGATTGCTATTGGAAAAATCCAGTTGCTAGACCGGCATTTTTCCCCTCTCTCCAAGATATATATTGACAATATCTTATATTGAATTTATCTTTATCTTATTACCATAAATCTATTTTTTCAAAATCAATCAATATCTAATATTAATATCTTGGATATTAATTTTCCTCCTAAGATCTAATATCTAATATTAATATGTAGGAGGAAAATTAATATCTAAGATCATGACTGCAAATATTGACATCAGCTGACTGTGAACTAATAACTTGCCGTCTCTTATCTGGCAAGTGTCCTAGTCTGTAATGCCATAAAAGAGCATCATCTAATCTATCAGATTAGGTGTGATTTTCTACAGCATTGGTAACATAAAGCTTAATTGGTTGATCCATGACATAGAGCCCTTTGTGTAACTCAGCTAATATTAAACCTTTGCACACCGAATTAATACGTTTCTAGCTTAGCTTAGCTTGGTTACGTCATCACTCAAGGACACTATGCATGGTATTAATCAGCCTGAAGATATACTTGCTAACTAACGGTGATTAGCACTGATTAGCTCCGGGGTCTCCCCGGTATACGTATACGCTCGATGAATTTACTCCACTACCCTTCAGCCTTTTGAGCCAGTAGCATTGTTCACCTTTTATGAACGTAACACATTGACAATATGAAATTGTGCCTAACCGAGAATAAATGACATTTTAGCTTTTACTACACTTATGTAATTATTATTGTTAATTAACTAGCCACCTAAGTGTTTCCAAAGCAAAACTCACCTTATCAACTCTACTCCCTCACTTAGACAGCTAGACCTTACAACCTATCAATTACACAGACATTGATGGACTCTAGTTCATCAAAGCACAAGACCTTTCATGCTCTTCCGATGGTCCCAAACTTCAACTCCCTTTAAGAGTACGTCCGGTGCCGGAACCAAACGCATCAGAAACTCAATCGGGGCTTGTTCATGTTTAATTAATGTTATTAGATCAAGACATGACATTTAAAACTCACCTCATAGCTTACAAACATTAGAAATAACATTCAAACAGTGTTGGGGGGGCGCCAACACTTTTGGCGTGCGCCAAAATGCACCAGAGAGTTCTCTGAACTCTCTGTTCAGGTTCGGGAGGTACCAAAACTGCTCCAAAAAGTCACTGAACTCTCGGTTTCAGGACAGGGGCGCCAAAATGGCCAAAATCTACTCCTGTGTAATTTTCTATAGTCTATCGATTTCTACTCAAATCCAAACATGTTCTACACGATTTTCCCCATAAAAACACCAGAAAAACATACCCTTTATGATCCAAAACAATCCTTAATCCTAACCCACATTTAGGCATAATCATTGATACAAAAACGCACCAAAACACAACCTAACCACTCTAAACCATAATCAAATCGTAGGAAGAGCTTCTTACCTTTTAAGTAAGCTAAAACCAGTTCCAAAACTCAGAAAACAGCAGCAAACGATCCTTACTTTCACAGAACCTATATGATCAATCTCAAAAACAATCTAGAATCGATCAACGGCTTCTAAAACGATCAAACTACGATTATACGAAACAAAGAAGATCATGAATGATCAAGAACAACCCTTGGGGAGAAAATCATACCTTAGACAAAGCTTCAACTTTCTTGGGTTGAAACGATGCTCTCGTTACAATGATTCCGCTGCATCTTTTGAAACTAAAATCCGATAATGAATGACTGATAAATTGGAGAAAGTCTCTAAGCCTCTTTCTAATGCTTCAGAGCTTTTTCTTCTTACGTAAAAGCAAATTCTGAATTGTAATTAGGTGATGGAAAAAATCAAAATATATTTTCCTTAAATATATTTTCCAATTATCCCTTTTTCCTTAATTGCCCCTAATTACCAAAAATTCAGAATTTTCCTTAAATATACATATTCTTTAAGTGTGGTTTATTTTTCTTTTACTTTTGATATCGTATTATGATAAACAGTGTATTTAATGGATTCAGAAGCTCTGCGATTCATTTCCTTGGGCAGAATTGTGTGGTTTCTTGGTTGGTGCCCAGCTAATCTTACACCAAATTGGTGTTTTAAGTGATTTCAACGGCAAATTTTCCGTGGGGTTACTACACAGGCAAAACCCTCTTCACTCTTTTTTAACACTAAAAAAAGGAATATTTCAAGAATATTATTTTTTGATGTTGAATGGTTGGAGTTGATGGATAATATTTGGTTTAAATTTTCCGTGTTCCCTTGGAGATGTTTAACAGAGACTAGTTGTTTTTTTAATAATAAATTTTTTTAATTTTTTTGTAAATGTTGCATGTTTGCTAGTAACATTTGTTAGTGAACAAGGTTATCCACGTATCATATGTAAACCCGGATTATGGTGAAGAAGGATATCCATATTGACGATACGGGGTTTCACCCCTCCACGTGGAATTATCTGGTTGGTCTAGCTGGCGTTTGAAAAGTCCAAGCCTCTAGTACTCACCTCGAGTCAAATAAGAGATGAGTCAGTGAAGTCCGCAGCAACCAACAGATTCTGCAAGTGTCCCATCTCGAACACCCATGTCGGTGTTATACGAGTCGAGACCAGGGTCCCAGCCCAGATTCCTAAGCCCAATATCCAGAGGGTTGCTTGGGCAAGGGGCAAGGCCCAATAAGGGTTATTTATGTCAATAGACCAAACTGCCTTAAGTTTAGGGCAGAAGAAGGTCATGTGCCTATAAATACACAGCTCCAGGAACTACGTAAGGCTTGATTCCTGGACATTACACAGGATACGTAGGCAATCCAAGATACATTATTGGACTCAGCCATAAAGCACCAAAAACACCATCTCAGCATTATTTAGCATCATCATTTGGTGCTAGAAGGAGGGTCTTCTACTGGTGAGTTGGTAAAGATATCACAATGGCACCACAAGCAAGAAGACAGAAACCAACGAGCAGCAAGAACCTACAGGTCGAAGAGCACACGGATGTAGATCCAGCAGGGGTTCAAACCCACGCTCAGGAAATCCCCACTGGATCTAGACCTGCAGTTGCAGAACCCCCAAGGCCTCAACTTCCCCTACAGTTGCAAGATATGGCTGATCACTTGGCGTCTCTGGATGAAGACGCCCTGAAAAGAGTGGTAGCCTCGGCACTCATAGGTAAAGGGATTTACAACACCCCTGATGACCATAACCTGTTAGACCCACTGGGTCGAAAAGAGATTGAGACCGTAAGGGGAAAAAGGCCTGTCGATCCTCGAGAAGAGTGTGAGGACAAAGTAGAGGCCAGCATCACAAGCGCAAAGAAACATCCCGGACATGGAAAGCCCAGAGGCAAATCGAGGATAGTATTCGAAACCAGTTCAACCGCATCGTAGGAAAAGACCAAGTCACAGAGTGGCTCGAGTCGCCATTCAGCCCCGAGATAGAAGTATTCACGATGCCCGAGTCCTTCAATCCACCGAAGATGGAACCTTATGATTGTACTACGGACCCAGAGGACCACCTGTATCGATATATTTCATTGATGAGATTAAGAAATGCCAACGATGCCATGAAGTGTCGTGCCTTCGATACCTTACTTACGGGTCGAGCTCGGGAGTGGTTTTATAAGCTACGACCCGGGTCGATCTCAAGTTTTCTACAGTTGGGGCAGAAATTTCGAGATGCTTTCATCGGGAACAAGAAGTTCCACCTCAGTGCTACTCATCTCATGAACATCAAGCAAGAAAAGGGATAATCAACTATTGATTTCATGAGGCGTTTTAATCTTGAAGCTATGAAAGTGCATAACGCCAGTGATGCACTTCAGGTTAATTCCTTTGTCGGAGGCCTGCGTAATATGAAGCTATACAACAAGTTGTCTAAGAAGATGCCCAATGACATGGACGAATGTGTAAACATAGTCCACAAGTTTTGCCAATGTGAAGAGGCAGTGCGTCTGCACACCATTTCACTCGGCCTCAACTCGAGGATTGACACCCGAGGCCAGACCAAGGGTCAGCCTAAGGGTCGGAACGAAGAAGGAAAGTCAAATGTGTTCGATCGATTGACCGTACCGATCACGAATCGGCTCGGAAAGAAAGGAAATTTAAAAGATCGAGATTTTATCCCTCTCAGCCGATCTCGGGGGGAGGTGCTAGCCATCATGATCAAGAAAAGCATTGCACGAACACCAAAACCAATGTCCAAAGATCCAGAAAAGAGAAAGAATACCCACAAATATTGCGACTACCACAAGGATGTGGGGCATGACACAGAAGAGTGTTTCGACCTGAAAAGATATATCGTTGCGTGTATTCAAGAGGGTTGGTTAGATGAGGTGGTCGATAAATCAGAGAATGATGAGCCTATGGGTCGTCGGGAGTATAAGAGAAAGAGTTATAACGGGAGGAGAGACCGATCACCACGTCGAGATAATCAGAGACGTCGGAATAGGTCCCCCGAGCCGACTCGGAGAGATAACCGCAGGATGATCGCAGGGAAGATCAGAGTCGAGACCCCCACATGGATAATCGCGTCGGGTATGATGTCAATACAATTGTTGCCGAGCATGAGTCAGATCGACCCCGATCCAGTCGACAGTCTACAGACAGATTGAGGGAATCGAAAAAACTTAGGTTCATGACAGAGGTAGGTTATGGACCCAAAGATGATATTCCAAGCTCCCACAGTCACAGTGAGGGATTGGTGATAGAGGCAGTGATAAGCCGAGGCCGGATAAAGATGGTCTGTGTTGATAGTGGAAGTGCAGTCAACATCCTCTACTACTCAGCCTTCAAAGCCATGAAGTTGAGAGATGAGGACATTGTGCCGTTATCGACCCCTTTGTTCGGATTCACATGACAGTCCATCCCTCCTGTCGGATCGATAAACTTACTGACTACAGTTGGAGATGGAGAGAAAGGCAGAATGATGGAAATGACTTACGTCGTAGTTAAAGCCCCGTCGGGTTACAACGCAATATTAGGTCGACCTGCCTTATACGACCTGAGGGCCATTATTTCTACATTCCACAATAGCATGAAATTTCCTACCTGGTATGGCACTCATGAAGTAAAAGGAGACATTGAGGTAGCCAGGAATTGCAGTTTGGTTACGATAAAAGGGAAATGCGTCGGACAAGTGCTAGTCGAGGAGTTAATTCCTGAGGAAGAGGAAGATAGAAGCTGGGTCTCTATCGACCCGACAGAGGAAGTCCATGTGTGGAAGGAGGAAGAAGGCCAAGGGGTCCAAATCGGAAAGTGGATACCACACCCCGACATGTAAGCCTTGGTCGACCTCTTGGTCGAAAATCGAGATGTGTTTGCCTAGAAAGCCGACGATATGCCAGGCCTATCGGCAGAAATAGCAGTGCATCGACAAAATGTCGACCCAAAAAAAGAAGCCGATACGGCAGAAGAAGAGAAACCTCGCCCCTGAGTGGAAAGAGGCTGTAAAAAAAGAGGTAGATAAATTGTTAGTTGCCGGAATTGTCAAGGAGATATTCTACCCGGACTGGTTGGCCAATCCTGTTTTGGTTAAGAAGCCAGATGAGAGCTGGCGAATATGTGTGGATTTCACGGATCTAAACAAGGCATGCCCTAAAGATTCATATCCACTCCCAAATATTGATCATCTGGTCGACTCGACACTGGGTTTCGAGGTATTCGGGTTTCTAGACGCTTACAGGGGATATTATCAGATTTTCATGGACCCTCAAGACTCGGAAAAGACCGTGTTTATTACAGAGTTTGGTACGTTTTGTTTCGTGACGATGCCGTTTGGCCTAAAGAATGCGGGAGCCACTTATCAGAGAGCGGTTAACAAAATTTTCAAGGGGTTGATAGGTCGTAACATGGAAGTATACGTCGATGATTTATTGATCAAGAGCAAGTCCATGGGACAGTTTCTTGTCGATGCTAGAGAAGTATTCGAGGTGCTCCGGGATGCAAACATGAAGCTCAATCCGAAGAAGTGCACCTTCGGGGTTCGATCTAGGAAATTTCTGGGCTATATGATATCGAAAGATGGAATTCGAGCTAACCCGGACAAGATCGAGATCCTCAAGAATATGCATGCACCTCGTAACATCAAAGAAGTACAGTGATTGACAGGTCGGATGGCGGCCCTCAACCGTTTTTTATCGATATCAGCGCAAAGAGCCCTACCCTTTTTCAAGATATTGAAGAAGGCAAGTCCGTTCCAATGGGATGACAAGTGTCAGAAAGCATTCGATGACCTAAAGGAATATTTATCTGATTTACCAACTCTGTCTTCACCTCATGAAGAATAAAAAGTATTGGTTTATTTGGCTATGTGTGAGGAGGCAGAAAGTGCAGTGTTGGTTCGAGAAGGGGAACACGGACAAGTTCCAATCTATTTTGTGAGTAAGGCGCTACATGGAACTGAGATAAGGTACACACCTGCTGAAAAATTAACATTGGGTTTAGTTCATGCATCGAGGAAGTTAAAGCCTTATTTTCAAGCACACCCTATTGCTGTAATAACTGACCAACCTCTGAAACAAATTTTGGCCAAGCCTGAGACATCGGGTCGATTAGCAAAATAGGTTGTCGAATTAGCTGAGTACGACATCGAATTCCTACCTCGTATAGCTGTTAAAGGCCAAGATCTGGCAAACTTCATTGCCGAGGGATTATCGATCCAGCTAGAGCAAGGGAGACAAGCAATAGAGGAACAATGGACCATATTTGTCGATGGAGCATCCAATAAAGAGGGAGCAGGAGTTGGGTTACTATTGGTTAGTCCGAAGGGAGAAGAGTTCCCCTATGCACTTCGATTCGAGTTGAAGGCCACCAACAATGAGGCAGAGTATGAAGCCATGATTACGGGCCTGAAGCTGGCGTCTAAGTTGGGGGTCGAGAATCTCCTAGTATATAGTGACTCTCAGCTCGTAGTCAATCACATACGAGGCGGATATGAAGCCAAAGAGGAAGCTATGAAAAGTTATTTGAAAGTGGTTCAAGGGTTGATATCGAAGTTTAAGACAGTTCACATCGAACAAGTGCCTCGAAGTGAGAATAAAAGGGCTGATGCGTTGTCCAAACTCGCATCGAATTATAAATCAAAAAGGAAGGTCCTAATCGAGATGTTAGCGGAAAATAGCTACAACGTGGTCGATGTGCAGCCGGTTACTCAGGGATCGACATGGATGGACCCGATAGCTCTATACTTGAAAGACGGAATTCTCCCGTCTGATAAGGCCCAAGCCAAAAAGATTCGATTGCAAGCCTCCAGGTATGCTCTGTTTGATTACGTTCTTTATCAAAAATCTTTTGTGACCCCCTAGATGCAATGTGCCTCGGAAGATGAGGGGGCATATCTGCTCGAAGAAATACATCGAGGAGTTTATGGCAATCATTGTGGAGCTCGAATGTTAGCAAGGATGTGTAAGCTAGCAGGTTACTTTTGGCCATCCATGCAAAAAGATGCCAATCGATTGGTGATGAGATGTAGAGCTTGTCAAGTGCATGATGTGGTGACTCACCAGCAGGCACAAGAAATGAATGCCATCGAGTCGGTATGGCCGTTCGTTGAGTGGGGAGTTGACATAGTTGGGCCTTTACCTCAAGCTCCGGGCAACTTCAAATTTGTGGTTGTAGCAGTTGACTATTTCACTAAGTGGTTTGAGGCCAAAGCCCTCACAGATATCATGGCCTCAAACATCAAAAAATTTCTTTGGGAAAATATTTTATGCAGGTTTGGGATTCCGAAGTATCTGATATTAGACAATGGAACCCAGTTTCGAGATGAAAGGGTGCATAATTGGCTTGAAGAGTACAAGATTAAGCACAGAAAAACCTCAGTGGCCTGACCTCAGTCCAATGGATAGGTCGAACAGACAAACATGCAAATTAAATTTGGTTTGAAGAAGCGGCTGGAGGATGAAGGTCGAGATTGGGCAGCTCAGCTTCCTAGCATTCTATGGTCGTATCGGACGGAACCCAATGCGGCCATGCAGGAAACTCCCTTTGCCATGGCTTATGGATGTGAAGCAGTCATACCTGCGGAGATCGGGTTGGCATCACCTCGGGTCTTGGCCTACAATGTCGAGACAAACGGGGCTGATCTACGACAAGAGAAAGACAATGTCAAAGAAAGAAGAGAGATTGCAGCCCATCGAATGGCAAATTATAAAAGAAAGATCTCACAGTATTACAATGCAAGAGTGAAGTACAAATACTTCCAAGTGGAATCTCGTGTTGAGGAAAAACGAGGCAAGCAGGCAAGATCCAATAGGCAAACTCGAGCCAAATTGGGAAGGTCCATACAAGATTCTGAAGGTCCATCCTAAGGGATCGTATCAACTGGGCAGATCGGATGGAAGTACAGTGCCTCGAACTTGGCACGCCACCAACCTCAGAAAATATTATGTTTAAACTATAAGTTCACTTTATGACATTTGCAACTTTGCTTTCATAGTTACTTGTAACAAGTCAATGCGACAGTTAATCTTGATGTCTTTTATCTAAGTAATTTTATTTTCTAATTATGCTTAACTTGCAAGCTCATGTAAAAAAAGAAAAGGAAGCTGGAAGAAAAAAAAGAGCAAAAATCGATCACAACAACAATTCCTCGACACGATGGAGTTGGATTAAAATGGTGAATAAATCCAAGTCATGGACAGTGCTTATATCACTCTCGACCTGCCAATAAGCCACGATGCGAGGCAGTTGGAAAATCCCACGATGGATACCTTATTCGACCAGTTCATAAGCACCAAGAATTGCGACAGTCGAATAAAGAGTTGTTCAATTCGACCAGTTCATAAGCTTGACGAGGCATGACAGTCGAATCGAGCTCCGACCAAATGGCCAAGTCAAGCCGATAAGGCAGTACAATGCTAGGTCGACTCATATTCAAGTGTACCATGAGTCGTATACTCACACTACACTTCGAGGGGCTTAGGGGAATAAAGTCCAAAGGACTACACCCCATAAAACAATGTCGAAAGGGAATTAAGTTCAAAAGGACTACACCCTAAACAAATAACCAAGGACACAAAAGTAAAAAACAATGGGAAGCACATATTGAAATTCAAAATTTAGTGCATATTGAAATTCAAGATCCTTCAAAAGTTACGAGATCGAATCACGTGTTCGTCTCGATGAGAGCATAATTTAATGAATAAAAAGTCAATAAAATGTTATTACAACCAGATTGAATCAGATTGTTCAAAAAACAATAACAAGAAATAAGGTCAGGCAAGGGGCTGGTTGGCGTTGGGGTCAACTGGATCTTCCGACTCGAGGTCCTCCTCTCCATCCCCCTCCATGGAAGAAGCCACATACTTGTCGTGAAGAGACACACCAGCCTTAAATTCTGTGAAGTATCGGCCATATCGAGGGATGGCCTCAGGATCGTATAAGTGCGCCTTCTCAATGCTCGAAACGTCAAAGTCAGGGATGACCATCTTGACCTGATCCAGGGCATTCAAGAATCCCCCCTTCATAGCCTGACTCATTAGCAACGTCAGGTCATTCTCGAGCTCTGTAGAAGCCAGAAAGTCCTTTTTGGCCGCCTCCAGGCGAGTTGTAAAGCTATCGACCTCAAGCTGAAGGTCGTCTCGAACCTTGAGGGATTTCGCCAGTTCAGCCCTCGCTTCCTCAAGTTCCGACTTCACCTTAGAAAGCTCGGATAAATCTTTACGCACTACAGACAACTCGTCCTGAGCAATGGCCAAGTCAGATTCCAGTCTGAGGCGTCGGCCATCTAACTTTTTAACTGCCGACTTCTGCTTTTCGATCTCCGATTTCAACCGGTCGATGGTCTCCCTTTGTTCCTCCAAGGCTGCTGATGGAGACTCAATTCTGGTCATGGCCACTTTAGCTGCTAGCCAAGCCTGCAAAGGAGAGTACTGTTAATGTCTAAAATAGGCAAAAGCCCCAAAGTTAAGGGAAATTAAATGAAGACTTACAGCTCGGTTGCTTTTCATGAAGAAGTCATGCAACTCTTCCGGAGACATAGCTTTCATCTCTGTAACGCTCACTCCAGGGATCGAGTCGGTGGCATTCGAGCTAGGAGGAGCGAGGTTATGAGTTTCTTTCCCGACTCCATGCCTCACCTCGGTTGTCTTCTGACGCTTCCTCGAGACAAGGCTCCCTTCAGCCTGCTCAGTCACCCGTGCCTCATCAGGTTGATCTCTCAGAATGTCGGATGTCGACACTGGGGTAGAAGATCGAGCTGGGGTCCTCTGATACTGTGTGATAATCATTGATTTTATAGATTACGGTGAATCGGAGGATATCTACCAACGAAGGAAGTAAATCTCAAGTTAAATCGGAGCGAAATCGGATTGCATTAAAGATAAATATCAAAGTAGCATGAGGAGTGGAGTGTGGAACAAGAATATCCAGTGAGCCAGTCAGAGGCTGGTGAGCTCGCTGGCAGCGAGATAGGAGTTCGCTGGGGGCGAGTTCAGCGAAATCATCGGATCGGCTCAGAGTTATCTCGATGCGTTTTAGACTCCATTAGGGTTTAGAAAACATAAATTAGGTCGGCTGGAGTTTATCCTAAGTCGATTTTCCAGCCTATATATACTTATTTTCATTGTATCATCTTGAACATCACTTTTCATAACACAAATTCTCAGTTTCTCAGAGCAGTTTTAATACAAGTTCAGCAGCAATTATGTGAGTTCTTGTATTTATTTGTTCTTTTTCTTTGTAATTAAGTTCCCCCAATTATTGTTTATCGTTTGAGGTTGTTCTTTCTTCACCGAACGATGTAGATCTAAGGATACGATATGAGGCAGTGAGGATTCCTTGTCTATAAGGATCCACACGCCCAGATCTGTTATCCGGTGACCTATAGATGACTTTGGTATGATCGACAATCGTGTTTTTAGTAGATCTATATAATTGCTTTATGAATCTCTATTTTATCCGTTACGTATAGAGAAACGCTAAGATTTAGGTTTTCACCGCGTCAATCTAGCCACGTCTTTATGGTGTGATTGTCCACCTAGAATTTCTTATCTTAGTAGGTATGGCTACGGCTACGTTGCTCGTCTATTTTAATTAGCGTTTGATTAGAAAATACCAATACAGGGCTCCTAGGTCAGCTCATGAGTTGATCTTCTGGGACTTTCAGCGAGATCTAGATCTATTCTGTATTAGGGAATTGAGCTCATCTAGTTATACGTAAATCGTAGATTAACATGATAACTAAAAAGTTAGTGTTAATGGAACAGAGACTGATGCGATCACTTAGGAAGTACGCCTAACCACATGAATGTTGCCTAGGTGAGGAATACGGTTAATATCGGCATCCCTAGTATTGTAAGCATGCAAGTTATATGAGATGGATACCCAAAAGGTGAAGTCACGTAATGTAGCACAGTGATCTAGTGTCCTACCCGGAACTAAGTCAAGTTTAGGGGATGACTCCCGTAGCCAATATAAAATAGATACGAATCGGATTAATAGTTGTCGAGTCTAGCGTAGTTATATAGAATCTCTAGATCCAAACGATAACATAGTAATTGGGGAGGTTAATTACTTGTATGTTATGTGTTGTGTCTAGTCGTGTCCATTATCTTTTCTTGTCGTTTGTTGGTCGTAGACCGCCTTCGTGTGCTCGGCATGAATGATTAATTGTTTGTATATAAATGATCCACAATTGGTTCCCTGTGGGATCGACCTTGATTTGCTATAGCTATACTATGATGGACCTAGTCCTCTTGCTAGTATTGGTTTATGGTGGTCAAGTATTTTATTATCACTTGATCTCATCATCAAGTTTTTGGCGCCGTTGCCGGAGAACCAACGGTCAATTTTATATATAAATAATTTTTTATTCATGTTAAGTTTTTTGTTTTAGAGTCTGTTTTTACGTTTTTGAGTCCTTTTGGTTGTCTGCTCTGTGTAAAAATTCCAGAATCTGGAACAGCTGGTTTCGCTCCCAGCGAGACTGCCACTTCGCCGCGCCGAGCTCGGTTATGTTTTCTGGGACTTCGCGTGTCTGTTTATCTCCGTATGTTTAATCCATAGGTCTGATAGCATTATGGGAAACCATGTTAAAGTCAGTCTACGGTCTGTTTGTTTTTTTTCTTTTGTTTGTAGATACCAGGGAAACAATAATCCGAGTCAGTAATTTTTCACGGGTTTTGAGAAAATAACCCAGCAACATGTGGAGCTATGAATATACGATGGGAAAAGCGATGGAAGCAATACCTTTAAAGCACCAAGATGGCTCCGGAAAAAAAAAAAGAAAAAAAAAATATTTTAAAGGCTTAAATTCTTCGTGGTATAATATTGAAGGCAAGGTACTACCTTTTTTTGCTTATGTTTTACTATCTTTTGGTTTTTGAACATAAGTTAGCCTATACATGAACCTGAGTATGAATCTTAGCCCGGAGTTGGTTTGTAAGATTAATTTTATTAGTGTGGAAGGTTCTGCCCCAAATCTGTCTCATCTAGAGGGTGTAAGGAAACATGTAGTAGTTGAAGGAAGCAATGAATAAAGAGTTCCTCGTAGTTCTATTAAAATCTCATTGTCCTATGCATGAGATTGCTTCTACTGGCCATGGGAGCAACAATTTGTGTAGTTTTAAGAATTCGCAATCTAAAGAAGACGTTGAGTTTTGAGAGATCATAATGAAGCAGCATTGTAGAGGATATGATTAAAATGGGTCCCTAGGACTAAATCTTCTTAGAATTCACTAGTTCCTAAAACGAGAGCCGAGGTAAGAGCTTTGTATAAATGGTATGGATAGATGTCGTTTCCTAGGTCTCACAACCAAGAGAAGGGTATTAATCCGCAAAAGCGACGAGCCCACCTTATATAGTGCTCGAGGGGTCAATATTTGGCGATCCAAGAATGATAACTGATAAGGATAATTTGTGGAAAGTCGATCTGAGGACTTTAAACTCAGAACTACTTCTTTAAAACCCTTAGTATTTCTTTTTAGTTTTTTAGGTTTTGTTTTCTTTGAGTCAAATAAGAGTAACGTGACATATGTTGATGTTTTTTATTTTCCGTGTTCCGATGGCCATTAGGCTAAGGATGTGCAAAACTTTTTTACTCAATATAGGCCAAGTGAAGTAGAGTTCCGTAGGAGAGTCGAGAAATTGCTAAAGAAAAGGAAATTTAGCAATCAACCTTAAGATGGAAGCATTAAGCTTGAGAATTATTGAAAATGTAACATAGAATGATTGGTGTAAACCGGAACGATTTTGGTCAACTTCCAAAACTTTTTAGAATGGCGATCCGAGTGAAAATCCAAAGTTGTGTGCAAATCGTTCTGCAACTACCCTTATCCTTTCCTTTATACCTTTTAACCCTTCAACCTTTTCTATTCTCTCACCAATCTGCCTCACAATTCACATTTCTAACCATTCTTTCATTCCCACTCTTTCTCTCCATCTATTTCACTCTCCCACCCTAACCCAATCCCTTAACCAATACCCGCCCAAAACACAATTTCTGACCTACCCTTTATCTTTTCTTACCATTCTTATAAATATCTTTTTCTCAACCCATCATATTTTAAACCTCCATGTTGTTTACAAAATACCCTTTTGTTGCGGAATTAGTAAATTGCTAAGTTTTAATGATTATCTTTCATCATTTTGATTTTTCTGGATCCTCGTTGGGGTAAGTGTAGCTCTGAACCTAGCTAGATTTTAAAAGTTTTTGGTTCGATCAAAATACAACTTATCTTTCTATCGGAAGTTTTAAATTTCACTTTTTCCTGACCATTCCGGCACATATAGATGATGAGTTTTGTTCTAAGCTATCACACCGATCCGACCTTCTTGATGACGTTGAGAACTTATACATGCTAAATTGGGTAATTCGTAATTTCGAGGAGAAGCTACATCTCCCTAAGTTGTTGATATCCAATCAAAACGTGAAGAGTCTGCGCTCAGTATATGATTTAATCTTTAGCCAATAGGTCCCCCCAATCTGTTATACCTTAACTAGTTTCTCTTTTACGCTGGATTAAATACCTTATCAATCCAGTAAATCTCGTGTTTTCACACATGGGGTAATGCTTTCCGATCTTTGTCTTATCCACCCGGTTTTCTGCATATTTTTGTGGTGGAGGATATCGATGAAGACTATAATCTTTTGTTGATTGTTTATTTTTCTTTCTATTTAGTATTTTTCTTTTTGAGTCTGTATATATCCTTCTTCTTATTCGTTTTAGAATTCGTGTATGAACGAGTCGTTTTAACTCTTTGGTTTTCCTTGTCATTGGTTGTATACAATAAAGTGGCTTAATTTGTTTTTGGATATTTTATATCTAATTACTGCCACATTATTTTATAACTTCCATTGACGTGTTATTAACAGTTTCGTGGAGTTTCTATTTGGTTTGCTTTACCGGGATTTTGTTTGCTTCTCCACGACGTGCTTGGATTACTCCTGCATTCTGCATCTTACTTGAGAGCCGTTTCCAGAGTTCTTAATATCTCATTTTTATTTGTCATTGGGGACAATGCCATGTTTAAGTGGTGGGTAGGAGACTTAGCTATGATGTGATATGTGTTAAAATTGAATGAAACGGTGAAAAGTTGAAGAAAATTGAAAAATGCCAAATTAATTATCTCGTACCCTTAGAATTGTGAGTTCTTAAAACATTGAATTGATAGGAAAGGAACCAAGTTGCATGATTACGTGATCATTTTATACTTATGTGAATGTAAATTTAAGGATATTAATGCCGACTGTTGCAAGTAGTTATTTATTATTCGATTACTCAATTTTGAATCGACTATTATCGCACGAATCATAATGACTAGAAGAATTATGTGTACAGTGTATAGATGATTGGTTATGTAGACTTAGTGTCAATATTTATCCGTCGATGTATTCCTATCTTCGGCCATCAAAGCGGAGTAATAAGTTTGAGAATTATCTGTGTTTTAACAATGCGTTAAACACTGGGCTTGTAGTAACATTACCAAAGTAGCCCCGAGCTTGTGGTAATATTCAATGCTATTCACTATTCCGTGAGAGGAGGATTCTTGCAATGCATACTTTACTTTTAAAGCAAGTTTCTTTCTTGAGAGGTGTTAATACTTGAAATTATGAAAATGGGAAGAAATTCAACTTTTTAAGAGGCTTTGAGTATTTCTCGGTCTCCGAGTCCCAAAACCTTCTGGATAACGCTCTTGCTTATTGCACCATGTCTTTACCCATTGCGAGGCTTAAGAAGTGGGAATGCTGATGTTGGTAGGTTAAGACTGTGAAGTTAGCATAAACTCTAATCTTGCCACGTTTACATAAAACTGAATGCACATGCACACATCACTTCGATTCATAGCGAGTAGTGAATAATGGATACCATATGAGCATGAATGGTATGAGTTGACTCGAGTTTCTTGTGTAAGTATGATTTGACCATGCAAAATGTTTTCTTGAGGAATGACTTATCGATGCTTTGTTCGGGACGATCAAAGTCTAAGTGGGGGGTAGTTGATGACGGTCAAATTATACCCATAAAAGTCATCAACATTGTCCTTAAATCGAGCTTAATAATATATATTTTATATTAAATCACATGTTTATAATGTTTATTTAATGTTATGTGATTTATAGAATATAATTTGGTATTTATCTATTTTTATTATTAAAATATGATTTATTGTGTGATAATCATTGATTTTATAGATTACGGTGAATCGGAGGATATCTACCACTGATGGAAGTAATTCTCAAGATAAATCAGATTGAATTAAAGATAAATATCAAAGTAGCATGAGGAGTGGAGTGTGGAACAAGAAAAGCCAGCGAGCCAATCAGAGGCTGGTGAGCTCGTTGGCAGCAAGATAGGAGCTCGCTGGGGGCGAGTTCAGCGAAATCATCGGATCGGCTCGAAGTTATCTTGACGCGTATTAGACTCCATTAGGTTTTAGGAAACGTAAATTAGGTCGGCTGGAGTTTATCCTAAGTCAATTTTCCAGCATATATATACTTATTTTCATTGTATCATCTTGAACATCACTTTTCATAACACAAATTCTCAGTTTCTCAGAGCAGTTTTAATACAAGTTCAGTAGCAATTATGTGAGTTCTTGTATTTATTTGTTCTTTGTTCTTTGTAATTAAGTCCCCCAATTATTGTTTATCGTTTGAGGTTGTTCGTTCTTCACCGAACGATGTAGATCTAAGGATACGATATAAGGTAGTGGGGATTCCTTGTCTATAAGGATCCACACGCCCAGATCTGTTATCCGGTGACCTATAGATGACTTTGGTATAATCGACAATCATGTTTTTAGTAGATCTATATAATTGCTTTATGAATCTCTATTTTATCCGTTACGTATAGAGAAACGCTAAGATATAGGTTTTCACTGCGTCAATCTAGCCATGTCTTTATGGTGTGATTGTCCACCTAGAATTTCTTATCTTAGTAGGTATCGCTACGGGTATGTTGCTCGTCTGTTTTAATTAGTGTATGATTAGAAAATACCAATATAGGGCTTCTAGGTCGGCTCTTGAATTGATTTTCCGGGACTTTCAACGAGATCTAGATCTGTTTTGTATTAGGGAATTGAGCTCATCTAGTTATACGTAAATCGTAGATTAACATGATACCTACAAAGTTAGTGTTAATGGGACAGAGACTGATGCGATCACTTAGGAAGTACGCCTAACCACAGGAATGTTGCCTAGGTGAGGAATACGGTTAATATCGGCATCCCTAGTATTGTAAGCGTGCAAGTTATATGAGATGGAGACCCAAATGGTGAAGTCACGTAATGTGGCACAGTGATCTAGTGTCCTACCCGGAACTAATTCAAGTTTAGGGGATGACTCCCGTAGCCAATATAAAATAGATACGAATCGGATTAATAGTTGTCGAGTCTAGCTTAGTTATATAGAATCTCTAGATCCAAACGATAACATAGTAATTGTGGAGGTTAATTTACTTGTATGTTATGTGTTGTGTCGAGTCGTGTCCTTTATCTTTTTTTGTCGTTTGTTGGTCGTAGACCGCCTTCGTGTGCTCGGGATGAATGATTAATTGTTTGTATATAAATGATCCACAATTGGTTCCCTGTGGGATCGACCTTGATTCGCTATAGCTATACTACGATGGACGTAGTCCTCTTGCTAGTATTGGTTTATGGTGGTCAAGTATTTTATTATCACTTGATCTCGTCATCAAGGGCGGAGGAGAAACACTTGAGAATCCCACTACATATTGGCACAGGTCGCAGAGAGAGGGTCTAGCCACTTACGATGCTAGAAATGTCTTGAATAAGAGGTCCAAATCCAAAGAGGCCGTTGCGGCTTTAGAAGAGGCTTGTAGGGAAAAAACTACAGTCGGGGCGTCTAGACCGCAGCGACGCCAATGGACAGTACCGGAAAGGGTACCCGAATTCCAAGAAGACCCCGAGGTCACAGAAATGAGGGATTTACCAAGTAATCAGAGAGGATGTACTTAACCAATTCTTGGCTAGTAGCTCTTGGCCAGGCACCATTGCCGGTCCGAGAAGCGATCCCACCCAAGATTGAGGTCAAACTGAGGGCACCAGACAGAGGTCGACAAAGTCAGCCTCAAAGAATAGAGGTTGAGGAAAGTGTTCATTCATCGGGCCGAAGAGGCTGCAGGGAAGAACATGAGGTTATCCAGGAAACTGCCTAACCTGGTTGCGAGAATCTAAATGAAAAGGGCAGAGAGAGGGGATCCATTCTGAAAAGGCTGGGTGGAAAAGAGAAGGGTCCTGCTCTAAGCCGTCTATGTCCCTCAGAAAATAAACATAATGCCTAGACAAGAAGGGAAGAGCGAGAAAGATGCTCGTTTGATCATAAGAAAAAAGCGGGCTCAGCTGGAGGAATCACGAAATCATGCAGACTTAGAATACATGTATGAGCGGGCAACTCAACCATCCCCGCCCAGGCGAGGGGTTGATCCTGTTAAGATCGAGCAAATGGAAATAATCACAGAGCTGAAAAATTTGAGGCCCGCTGAAAAAGCCGCCCCGATCTCTGGAATAGATGTACTCGCCAAGAGAATCACTGACACCCTGCCAACAAGGAGGGAAAAGGTTAGCAATCCCAGTTACAATTACTACAACGGAACACTTGTCCGAACGATTGGCTCACCGCGTTCCAAGGCCGCATCATTTTACCGACCCAAAATAGATCGGCTTGGTGCATCGCCCTAGTCGGCAGCATGCAAGATAGGGCCACATCCTGGGTCCGTGGGCTTCCTTGCAGATCGGTTGAAAGCTGGGAGGATCTATCTGAAACTTCGTGAAAGAGTTTGAATCGGCGAGTAGGGCGAAGAAGACCATCGAGGATCTTTACGAGGTCCGCGTAGGGGAAAATAAGTCGGGAAGAGGCTACTATGAGCGGTTCATCAAGGTCTATGATCAGACCAGAAACATCCCCGACGATACAATCATTACTTGTTTTCTAACAAGAATAGCAAAGGGTCCAATGAAAAAGGAGTTCAACCTACGTCCACCCAAATCGGGCCTAAGGGAAATGTTGGAAAGAGCAAGAATGATTGGGCTGAGTGAAGCACCGTCTTCTTCTGTAAAGGCAAGACTGAAACCGGAGCACAACTCATAGAAAGAGGATCGTGGGGAGGATCGCAAAAAGGAGCGAGGCCGGGACTCAAACTAGGATCATGAGATAAAGAAACCATATAAGTTTAATTAAAGAGATTTCACCCCGCTCAACGTCAAACCCTCGCAGATACTCTTCGAAATTTGGGAAAATTTTTAGAGGCCGAGGCCTATGAAGGGCGGGCCTGATACTCGTGATAGAACAAAATGGTGCGACTACCATAAAGATCACGGTCATCTGACTTACGAATGTTTCACACTAAGGAATGAGATAGATAGGCTGATCGAGGAGGGGCCCGCTGCCAAGTACGAGCGAGATGGAAATGTCGGCGCTACTAAAAGGCGGAAACCTCGCGTTTATCAGAAAAAGGTCCAGGTCATACATGGAAGTCTCCCCAGCAATAATCAGTTGAAAATACAGATACATTCAATCAACACTAGTGGCTTCGAGAAACATATAGTTCTGGGGGAATTAGAAAAAGGGAATCATGTTCACCAAGAGTGAACTTACAACAGTGGAGGGTGTTATGGAGATACCGATAATTCTTAAGGTTGGATTCAACGAACAACACGGGGTCAATTGAGTCATGGTAGACACTGGAGCAAGCCGTGATGTCATCTATTTTGACTGTCTAAAATAGATCGGATTTGGAGAGTGTTGGAAATAAAATTTATGTTTTGATGATAATTCATCTTATTTGTTTAAAGTATTATCTTAACCCCATTGATGAAGTGCTGAAGCCAGCTGTTATAGTGAAAAGCTAAAAGATGTCTAGAACTGAATGTATAGGTCTTACTAGAGTCTGATATTTCTATAAGTTACATCAGATAAGCACTGTAATAATTAGGGTGTCGTAAAACTGAAAAACTGGGAGTCATCTAGAAAACTGGAAATCACTAAGACAGAAACTGACTCAGAATACACCAGCATCAAACTGAAGAGATAGGTTCGCTGAGAGTTACAGACTCGGTTGGCTTATCTAAGAAGACTAAAGAACTGAGGGTCACAGACTGAATTATTGAAGATTGAAGAACTGAGGGTCACAGACTCAATTATTGAAGATTGAAGAACTGAGGGTTCAAACTCAGTTGTTGGACTTATTTATTAGTTTTGATGATGAGTGCCATACTAGTTGTTATAGTGCAAAGGCAAAAAGATGTCTAGATTAAATGTATAGGTTTATTAGAGTTTGATTCATAAATAGGTTTGATCAAACAAGCACTGTAATGGTCAGCTGACTCTTGTCAGCAGACTAGTCTAGGTCAGTAGGGTAGATAGGTCAGTAGACTTGTCAGGAACCTGCTGAAGACTGAAGACTGAAGACGAGGGTTCAAACTCAGTTACAGAAGGCTAAGGGATCAAACTTAGTTTTAAAGTCAAGGATATGGAATCATAATTTAGGCAAGTCTGTGATGACCTAAACTGATTACATATACCTTGTGTAGAAGGTCTAAGTTCCATAAGTTGGATTATGTTTGGAACTTAGTTATCATTAAAATGATGTAATCTAACTTCACAAATAAAAGTTAGATAAAAGTAATCACTGCATTGTATTTTATATACAAGTAATATGATGATCGACAGATCGATAGGTATCTCGAGACTCATGAACTGCGGATGTATTACCTCGATTAATTCAAGTTTATTGGAAGATTACATGGATGAGGACAGCCAACTACCTCGACTTATCAAGAAAATCAAAGGTGAGATTAAAAAGACGTTGGGATGACTTTTATTTTTATCCATTGGATACAAGTCAAAGTGGGTGGACGGCACCGTCAAAAAGGAATTCGACAAAGTGTCGGTCCTATGAATAGTGATGATCGCAAATCGATGGGACAAAAACAAGGAACGGTCACATTTGAATTTCAAATACAAGTCACATGCATTCCTACCTATAAATAGAAGACTTTCAACTCAGAAAAAGATGATGAATTTTGGATAAACTTTAAGTGATAATACTGAGCTGAAAAACACCCTGCTGAACTTGCTGAGCATAAGGTTGCTGATCCAAGTAAATTTCTTCAAGTGTATTCTGTATTCAAGCTGCATCAAGATTACACACTTGGAGACTGCAAGCTGCTGATTACATCATCCTAATCAAGCTGCTGCAACTGAATCATTTATTTGATTCATTCTTTATTTTATAAAGAACTTGCTGAAGACAGTGAAGCATCTGTTGGGTGTGAAAGACTGTTGTTTGTGGTGGAGCTGGTGAAGAGGCAATTCTACCCTTCAAGGACCAGTGGAAGACTCAGGAGCAGCAATCCTACCTGTTCCCAGTTTTCAGTTTGTGAAACCATAGTTATTGGTGAAGGACAAACAACTTAGGAATCTTTGTAAAAGCTGCATCAAAGATCTCTAGTGAATTTCCTCCAACATCACAGGAGAAGAGTGGACTGACAGGATTACATCACCTGAAACCACTATAAAATCTGCATACTTACTTTCTGCATTTACTTTCTGCACTTAGTTTATCTTATACATCAGCCTACTGAATCTAGTAACTGAAACCACACACTTGCACTACTGAGTATCTAATACTTAGTATCACCTTTAACAACATGTATTAAGGCTTAATTTTGATATAATTTAATACTTGTAGACTACTGTTTATCAGCAGACTACTGTGATCTCAGCAGACTCCTGAAAGATCAGCAGGCTGCTGAAGTTGCAGAATTTGTTAACTCCAAAGTTTTAAGTGTTAAGTTTATTCACCCCCCCCCCTCTAAACTTAACCAAAGCCTTTTCAAGGGACCAACATCAGTTATGAAGACCAAGTCGAGACTGTAAAGTTAGACTTCAGGCATGATTGTGGTGACCTAAACTGACTTTATGGATCTTTTATGAAGACCTAAGAATCATAAGGACAATGAATTCTTAGATGATAATGAGTCATGGTGTACTCTGATTAAGTCAATTATAATCAGATGAAAACTGGAGTACTGATATTTGAAAAAGAGTAAAATCACAGTTAACGCTCCAAGTCAAGAAGAAACCGACAAACAATAAACTCGCATAAAACTGATAAGGAAACTCAGTTTTATAAGTCAGACATCCAACAAACTGATAGTACAGTCGAACGTTATAAAGGAAGCAAATTCATTGGATGAGTTACTGACACAGCAGAACGGTCAGAAGATATAGCCGTTACAAAAGATACGTTGATACAATTCGAATTGAAGTCAGATGAACGTTGGACCTCACACTATAAATTGAAGACTTTGCACCCAAGATAAAAATAAAGAATTAACAAGTATTATCAAGCAAGTTTGTGCATTAGTCATCTTATTCGAATTACTATCATCTCAGCGCTATAACAAGATCATATCTAGAAATTCTTCAAGTGTTCAAGCTACACAGATTTTATCAAGAATCATACACTTTGAAGAACCACAAACGAGAATCAATCAGCCCAACTTTGATTCTACATCAAAGGTTTTAGACTGTGAAGCAAACCGGGAAGGTTTCGCCAAGGACAGTTGTGACAAGCAGTCGGGTAGACTGTGTTTGTGGTGGTAGCTAGTGAAGAGGCAATTCAACCCTCCAAGGATCAGTGTTCAAGCAATTGAAGAACATCAATTCTACCTGTTCTACACCTGTTTAGATAGTGACGCTAGGGATTAGCCAAGGACTATTGTTTAGGTCTTTTTGTAACAGTTCACCTCAAGAAGTTCTAGTGGAATTTTCCTCCGCACCACAGGGAAAGAGAGGATTGATAGGATTACACCACCTGGAACCTCTATAACACTTGTCTTATTTACTTTACGCACTTACTTATTTATTTACAGCATTTTGATAATTGATTGTTATACACCTCACAGTTCACAAACTGACATTCATCGAAATTCAGTTTACTACACTCAGTTTTCACAGAGAATAACAAGATCAAGAAAAAGGCTAAAACTTAATCCGCTGCCGGTTGACTCAGTTTCAAGCTTAAGTCAGTTTGACTTAAACTTAGCTTAGTCAGCTTAACTCCACACAAGTTTAACTAAACCTTAATTTGTTTTAAATCCAGTTTTTGGTGAAAAGTTTATTCACCCCCCTCTATATACTTGTGTTAGCCTTTCCAAGGGACCAACAATTGGTATCGGAGCAGTGTTTCTTTGATAAGATATCAACTGCTCTATATCTCCTCTATTTGTTCTCATTTGAAAGCTCAGTTTCCAGTTTTTAAACAATCAATCTTCACTCACTCACTATGGATAACAATCAATATGCAAGACAGATGCTTATGTGCAATATGGACAGATTTGACGAATACAAACGTCGTATGCAGGCCTTTCTAGCAGCTACTCATGATGAGATGATGGACGTACTTACTGAAGGACCAATTCAGATCACTCATATGCAAACTTGTTGGTGGAGAACAAGTTCGAGTTGCAAAGCCCAAATCCGAATGGACCAGTGATGATCGCAAGCGAAACAATCTCAACAATGTTGCTATGGATTTTATCCTTAGAACTCTTGACATCAACATGTACTTGAAGGTGAAAGAATGCACAACTGCCAAGGAAATGTGGGACAAACTACAGCTTGTTTGTGAAGGAACATATTCAATTAAGGAAAACAAGATCTCTGTTGCAAAACAAAAGTTTGAAAATTTCAAGATGAAATCTGGAGAAACTATTGACCAGATGGAAACAAGATTCAGTGCTATCATGGATGAATTAGACCTACTCAAAATTGAGTACTCTAAGAAAATTATCAACACAAGAATCTTGAAGGCATTACCAATGTGCTGGAAGATGAAGGTCACTGCTATGGAAGAATCCATAAGACTTTACATAAAAGATTCATTCAAAATCTTCTCAGATCTGAAAGCTTATGAATTCAGTGAAATTTTACAAGTACAGCTGCAATAATCAAAGCTCTGGAAGAACAAAAAACCACAGCACTTGCAGCAGCATCAAATGACATTCAAGAAAACTCATCTGGCAATCTTCATGAATTGGATGAAATGGAAGAACAAATGGCCTTGATGATGAACAGAATTCGAAGATTGAAGAGTGGACATCCAGTCACTCAGAAGTTTATCAAAAGAACTCCTGAGAAAAGAAAAGACGATGAATATCTCTGTTTCAACTGCAAGAAACCTGGACATTATAAGGCTGAATGTCCAGAACTAATCAAGAAATGCCACCAAGAAGAGTTGGCAGAAGAGCACTCCTTGCTGGAGATGAATCAGATTATGAAGCTGGTACTGAAAGACTGTCAGATGACACAACTTTAATGGCACACATGGAAGATGCAAACGAGGTATGCGAATCTAACTCTAAATATTCCTCAGCTCAGATTTCCGTGCAAAATGCATGTTCTTCGACCGCTGACTCCAATCCAAAAAATCAAGAATTAGAAGAAACACTTGATGAATTGATGAATCAGTTGGTAATTATTCAAGCTGGTTATGAATCAATTAAAGCTGAGAAGGAAATTCTAATTCTTGAAGTTGAAAGATTGAAGTCTGAATTAAAAATGTTGAAACTGACTAGAACTGATAAAGAAAAGATTCAGCATCAGTCTACTACATCAGCATCAGCAATTGAATCATTTGATCTATCAAGTTCAATTACCGGATTCAAATCTGGAAAACCATATGGAGACAAACCTGGTTTAGGATTTGATACACAACAATCTTCTAAGGATGGAATCAACAAAGCTGTCAAACCTAGTACCAAAACCGGTATCAAGTTTCTAGCTGAGAACCTTCTACAAACTGAGAAAATTGTTGAACCAGTAAATCCAGTATCACACAGGACAAATCAGATTTCCAAGAAAACAACCAGATTTACCAACAAAGGGAAACCAAATGGTAAATCAGCTGTATCTCAAGAAAACCGAACTGGGAAATCAACTACCAGGTCCACAAAAACCAATCAAGTCAAGAACCAGAAAAATTACAATCAAAGTAAATCCAAGAATGTTAATCATTCAAGGATTCACACATTCAGGGGGAAAGGAATACCATATCCCACTGATGATGATTGGAATTTTACTGCATCTATTGCTAAAACTGATAATATCAATCATTCTAGACAGAAAACCTATCATAGGTTTCAGTCCAAGACTCAACAGAGGACTAATCTCGCTTCTCAAGAAAGTCCCGTACCAAGGTCGGCCGGACCTCGCATGAAGGAATGACGGTTATGATTCTAGCTTTAATAATAGAAAGCAACATGGAAATAAGTTTCAGTCAAAAGACCTGAGAAATCATATAAATAAGACACAGTCCAAACATAGATACTATGGGAGTGTGGCTTACATATATGAAAACAAGTGCAACAATATCCGAAGAATCCCAAAAGGATATATTCCCAGAGTTGTACTGACAACTGACCCCCATGGACCCAAACTGAATTGGGTACCTAAAAACTTCAAATTTTTATTGCAGGATATATGGTACTTTGACAGTGGTTGCTCTAGACACATGACAAAGAGTAAAGACTCTGTCTCGTAATTTCATTGCAAAGGATGGACCAAAGGTTAATTTTGGAAGTAAAGACAAACCCGGATACAACCGAGAGGTTATGGCACCTTAATCAGAATGGACTTACAATCAAGAATGTATCTTATGTAGAAGGACTACACTACAATCTACTCAAGACTACCAATTTTGTGATATGGGATACAAAGTTACTTTCGACAAAGAATTCGTGTTGTCGTCGCCGAATCAAAGCTTTTCAAGTTGTCCTAGCCGGAACAAGAAAAGAAAATATGTATGTAGTAGATTGGACAATGTACCGTTGTCGAAACCTCGTTTGTTTGTGCATACAAAATCGAAATCGATTGGCTATGGCACAAGAAACTGAGTCATCTTAATTTTGATGACATCAACACACTTGTTAAGAAGCAATTAGTCATTGGACTACCAGAAATATCATATAAGAAGGACAGCTTATGTGATGTGTGTCAACAAGGAAAGCAAACAAAAACAAGTTTTAAGACCAAATCTCAGCATTCAACAACCAGACATCTAGAATTGCTACACATGGATTTATTTGGACCTATTACACCAATTAGTATCAGTGGAAAGAAGTATACATTGGTGGTAATAGATGATTTTTCAAGATACACTTGGGTAATCTTTCTAACCAAGAAAAGTGAAACCAAGCAAAGACTCACAAAACTACTCAAGAGACTTCAAAATCAGAAAGGAGTTTCAGTTGTGAAGATAAGATCAGATAAAGGAACTGAATTCCTCAACAGTGTGATTATTGAATATTGTGAAGAAAATGGTATTTTACACCAACTTGCTGCCACAGGAACACCTCAACAGAATGGTGTAGCTGAAAGAAGAAATAGAACGCTCAAAGAAGCTGGGAGGACTATGATCTGTGAAGCTAAACTACCTGAAAGATATTGGGCAGAAGCAGTTAACACAGCTTGTTACACACATAACAGAGCTCTCATGAACAAAAGACATGAGAAGACTCCTTATGAAATTTGGAATGGAAGAAAACCAAATGTTTCATACTTTCATGCTTTTGGAAGCAAATGTTTCATACACAATAATGGAAAAGATCAACTTTATGTTTTTCAGCCCAAGGCTGATGAAGGAATTTTTCTAGGATATTCAAGTGTCAACAAAGCCTTTAGGGTACTAAATAAAAGAACACTCAAGAATGAAGAATCAATACATGTGTTATTTGATGAACCAAACTTCCCTGGTGAGGCAACTGAAAACCGACAAGAACCGCTTTCTCGGGCCGGTTCGCTCACTACCATGCCATAACCAGTTTCAGTTGACATTGGAAGACTATAAATTTCTGAATGTTCAGATCAAGATCAGTCTCAGTTTCCAACTACCCATCAAATCACACCTGAACATGTTACTGATCCAACTGAAGAAATTCAAAAACCAGTTCTTGAAGAACCAGTCGAACAAGATATAAATCCTTTGATACAAACAACCACATATCAATGGATGAGAGATCACCCTGAAGAACAAGTAATTGGTGATACTCAAACTGGCGTTCGAACAAGACATCAATTAGATGCAATGATTGCGTGTTTTCTATCTCAATCAGAACCTAAAGAAATTGGAGAAGCTTTGAAAGATCCAGACTGGATATTAGCTATGCAAGAAGAACTCAATGAATTCGAGAGAAATCAAGTATGGGAATTGGTAGATAGACCAGTTCATGTCAATATTATTGGAACCAAATGGGTTTTCAGAAATAAACTTGATGAAGATGGGAATATCATCATAAACAAAGCTAGACTTGTAGCTAAAGGATACTCTCAAGCTGAAGGCATAGACTTTGATGAAACCTATGCACCAGTTGCAAGATTAGAAGCAATCAGATTATTTCTTGCCTTTGCAGCTCATAAGAAATTCAAGGTTTATTAGATGGATGTTAAAAGCGCATTTCTGAATGGAATTCCTGAAGAAGAAGTATACGTTCAACAACCACCTGGATTCAAAATCAAAGATCAAGCAGATAAAGTTTTCAATTTAAGGAAAGCTCTTTATAGACTTAAACAAGCACCAAGAGCTTGGTACGAAACTCTATCTCAGTTTCTGGTAGATAATGGATTTATCAAAGGAACAATCGACAAAACCTTATTCAGAATGAAGAATGGAGAAGATACTCTACTTGTTCAAATTTATGTTGATGATATCATTTTCGGATCAGAAAATGAACAGCTTTGTGATAAGTTTGCAAGTTTGATGAAAAGCAAATTTCAGATGAGTATGATAGGAGAATTGAATTACTTCCTCGGTTTGCAAGTTAAATAGTTAGATGATGGAATCTTCATTCACCAAACAAAGTATACAAGAGAACTTATCAAAAATTTTGGTATGGAAAAATCTACTGGAATTTCTACACCAATGGGGACCAACATCAGGCTAGATGAAGACAAAGAAGGCAAAGATGTTGATCAAACACTCTACAGAAGGATGATTGGAAGCTTACTCTATCTTACAGCAAGTAGGCCAGACATATCTTTTACTGTCGGTGTATGTGCAAGATTTTAGTCCAAACCAAAGGAGAGTCATCTCACAGTTGTGAAAAGGATATTGAAATATTTGAAAGACACAGATGGAGTTGGAATATGGCATTCAAAAGAAGGAGAATTCAAGCTGATCTCTTATTCAGACTCAGATTATGCTGGTTGCAAAGTGGACAGAAAAAGCACATCGTGCACATGTCGCTTATTAGGAAACGACTTATGTCATGGTTTAGCAAGAAGCAAAACTCAATTTCAACTTCAAATGTACCGAAGCAGTATATAGTAAGCCGGAAGTTGTTGTGCTCAAGTTTTATGGATCAGACAACAATTAAGAGATTATGGGATAGAAGAAGGAACAATTCCCATAATGTGTGACAACACAAGTGCAATTGCAATCACTGATAATCCAGTGTTACACTCAAGGACAAAACACATTGATGTGCGTCATCACTTTATAAGAGATCATGCAGAGAAAAAGGATATAACAGTTCTTTATGTACCTACTGAAGATCAGTTGGCAGATATCTTTACAAAGCCATTGGACAAAGAAAGATTTGTAAAATTAAGAACTGAGTTGGGAATAATCAAAGTCAGTTAAATCAGTTAAGCCAGAGATTCATCAAGGGGATTAATCTTTGTTATGTTGGGTGCGTTCACTTAACAGATCAGTCATTGACATCAACAATCTCAAACTGATTAACTGAAACTGAAAATTTGATGGAACTGGACATTATTTCTAAAACTGACCTCAACATCAGGCTCTATTCCAGTCAAATTCAGTCAAAGGTTGACATGATAAAATCAACAGCGGTTATGTCACATTAAATTACCGCAGTTCTTTTTGTCAGAATTTCGCGTGTACACCCCACGATTGTCAGAACAGTACATGCATCGGTTACCCAAAACCATCATGGAATTTGAAAAGTTGTACTACTCAACCGCCAGAATTCCCTACTTATTTATTCAACCTCCATTCACATTACTTCAATCAAAATTCAAATCCTCATTCCTTTCCAGAAAACAAAACAAACCCTTCAAAATCTCTCTTCTCAAAAATCAATTTTGCATTCACACTCAAAAATGACCACTTCAGAAAAATCAAAACAAGAAAGATTAATAACAGAATTAGATGAGCTAACATTCGAAATGTATGAAGCTCTGTGTCAAAACACTCTGTTATCAAGCTGGGTATGTGATAAAATTGTGAAACAACCAGGCTTGAGAAACTTACTGGAAGTTAAGTTCAAAGAAGATCGTGATACAGAAGGAATTTTGCAATTTTGGCAAAATATGCGTTTGGTAAGAGACTCTCTGATGACCAAAGTTCATGGAGATCGCATTGTTCTCAATGAAAGCGTCATAAGGACACTCTTTGACTTCCCAAATTCAACTGACAACAACAGATTGGACTACTTTACCATTGAAAAGAGAAGCTTTTCTTGAGCTACTTACTTTTTCTACAGAACCAATCGAACCTGGTATTCATGTAGACAAAATCAAGCCAGAATTCGGACATCTCAGCAGATGGCTTAGCAAACACGTCATTGGGAAATCCAAAGGAGTTAGTATACTGTCAGAAGAAAATATTTATCTCATGAATATAATCTGGGATGGAATAGAATTCAATTGGGCAGGCTATATTGTCAATCGGTTTAAGAGACAACATTTGGCCGAATTAGACAAAGGCAAGACGAGCTCAAGCCGAAGGACAAGAAACTATTGACGATTCCGACCGAAGAAGACACTCGGTGGAATCATTCAGCTTTACTTAGAAAGAATCGGGGAAGGGAAGCAAGCAAGGCAATCTGCACCTATAAAGGAAATCGCAGGAACAACTTCCCAACCTGAAGCAAGTCAGAAAACTATGTCTCAGCCGGAAGCTGTACACAAAGGGACTAAGCGAAAGGCTGGATCAGCAGAAGCAAGATTAGTTGTAAGATGCTTGTACCCAAAAATCTCAAAATAAAAAGCACCAACTGAGGGGGAACAACAACAACAACCGACAACTGAAGTTACACAAGAAAAGGTCACTACTGACCATACTTCTCGCTTACAAGATGAATCGGTTCAAAGAATCAAGCACAAATTTTTGAAGCTGATAGGATCATCAAGCTGATGAAGATGAAACTTAAACCAGAAGATTCTCGAGATATCATTCTACAGACTGAAGAAAAACTACCCTTTGAGAAATTGGAAGTTAGAGATCTATAAGCTCTGTTTCCTATCTCGGAATTTCTTGACAATTGTTTTAAAAGATTCACTGAACTAGCAAAAAGAAGAGAATCAGGCACATCATCTACCTTAAAAGACACTTCAAAGAAGAAAGATGATGATAAAGATGATGAATCAAGAAAAGAAGCTGATGAGACTACAGTTTTGCAAACAGAAACTCAACCTCAACCTCTAGAAATGCAAACTGTGTCTCAGCAAGAAGGATTACCAGTTGGAGATCAGACAACTGCCAATCAGGAAGCAGCTGATGGAACTGCTAATCAACAACTGATGATTATTAAAGATAATACTCAGTTTAAGGATCTAATAGAAGATACTTATGATCCTTCTAACATCCTCACAAAGGATGAATTGGCAAAAGTACATGAAAATTTGAAGATTGTGCTCAGTAGAAAGGATGCACAAAATGATCTTTTGTCACATATTTCTGGATATCTCGATTATAGAACCAGAACAGATGTTTCAGTTCACGCAAGACTAGAGATGATTAACAAATCAAGTTCAAGTTCTGCTTCAGAAATTTTGTTACTCGAACAAAAACTTGAAGACTCAACCGCAGTAGATAGGGAAACACATGCCCAAGCTCACTGGCATATGAATCAGCATATCTATGGGTTAGAAACTTAGCTTAAAGAGGTACTTGCTTCTCGCCGACGGATCGCAGAAGATCAAAAAGCAACCCATGCCCCGGTAGATCGCTTATATGATGCCAAAAAGGGGAAGTCGAAGAAGAAAAGTCGAAGTTACTTGGAGAAATGAAGCAACTTGAAGATGAATTGCAAAGATACAAATCGATCCTAAGTTCTTAAGGAAAGAACTAACCGACGAACAAACTCATTGAAAAGTACGGTCAACCCGGAGAGACAAGAGTTGCTCTAACAAAGGATCCGTGGATGCGGTTTATCAAAGATCACAATCCTATCAAAGGCAAGTACAAGGACAGGACATTTGAAGAATCCTTGAACTACTTTTTATCTGATATATTCTCAAAGCAGAAAATGGCACAATATATGAAGAATCAGAGGATTGATGATAAACTTAAGATTAAAGACAAGACTGAACAGATGAAAGCTGATCTAGTAGAATTTGAAAATTACTACTTGAAAGAATCAAAACTTCCAAAGCTATTTCTATGGAGAAGATGGAAAGAAGGTAGTCAAATTGACTACAACAAGACTTTCTCAAAGGAAGACTCCAAGCTAGAAGAAGATTTTCGTATGTATGACAAAGCAAGAAAATTTGATTCAGTCTTGGAAAAAGCACAAAAGAGAACTTAGTATCTAGTTACACTATTTTGAACAAAATGTAACTACTCCAGTTTTTGCTCATTCTAATGAAATCCAGTTTCCAGTTTTACATTGTTTTACATTGTTTTGATCTTTAAGATTTTCTTCTAGGGAGAGTTTTGGCATCATCAAAAAGGGGGAAATTGTTGGAAATAAAATTTATGTTTTGATGATAATTCATCTTATTTGTTTAAAGTATTATCTTAACCCCATTGATGAAGTGCTGAAGCCAGCTGTTATAGTGAAAAGCTAAAAGATGTCTAGAACTGAATGTATAGGTCTTACTAGAGTCTGATATTTGTGTAAGTTACATCAGAAAAACACTGTAATAATTAATGTGTCGTAAAACTGGAAAACTGGGAGTCACCTAGAAAACTGGAAATCACTAAGACAAAAACTGACTTAGAATACACTAGCATCAAATTGAAGAAGATAAGTTTGCTGAGAGTTACAGACTCGGTTGGCTTATCTAAGAAGACTGAAGAACTGAGGGTCACAGACTCAGTTATTGAAGATTGAAGAACTGAGGGTTCAAACTCAGTTATGAAGACCAAGTCGAGACTGTAAAGTTAGACTTCAGGCAAGATTGTGGTGACCTGAACTGACTTTATTGATCTTGTATGAAGACCTAAGAATCATAAGGACAATGAATTCTTAGATGATAATGAGTCATGGTGTACTCTGATTAAGTCAATTATAATCAGATGAAAACTGGAGTACTGATATTTGAAAAAGAGTAAAATCACAGTTAACGCTCCAAGTCGCAAAGAAACTGACAAACAATAAACTCAGTATAAAACTGATAAGGAAACTCAGTTTATAAGTCAGCCATCCAACAAACTGATAGTACAGACGAACGTTATAAAGGAAGCAAATTCATTGGATGAGTTACTGACACATCAGAACGGTCAGAAGATATAGCCGTTACAAAAGAGGCGTTGATACAATTCGAATTGAAGTCAGATGAACGTTGGACCTCACACTATAAATAGAAGACTTCGCACCCAAGATAAAAATAACGAATTAACAAGTATTATCAAGCAAGTTTGTGCATTAGTCATCTTATTCGAATTACTATCATCTCAGCGCTATAACAAGATCATATCTAAAAATTCTTCAAGTGTTCAAGCTACACAGATTTTATAAAGAATCATACACTTTGAAGAACCACAAACGAGAATCAATTTATTGATTCTCAGCCCAATTTTGATTCTACATCAAAGGTTTTAGACTGTGAAGCAAACCGGGAAGTTTTTGCCAAGGACAGTTGTGACAAGCAGTCGGGTAGACTGTGTTTATGGTGGTAGCTGGTGAAGAGGCAATTCAACCCTCCAAGGATCAGTGTTCAAGCAATTGAAGAACATCAATTCTACCTGTTCTACAACTGTTTAGATAGTGACGCTAGGGATTAGCCAAGGACTATTGTTTAGGACTTTTTGTAACAGTTCACCTCAAGATGTTCTAGTGGAATTTTCCTCCGCACCACAGAGGAAGAGATGATTGACAGGATTACACCACCTGGAACCTCTATAACACTTGTCTTATTTACATTACGCACTTACTTATTTATTTACTGCATTTTGATAATTGATTGTTATACACCTCACAGTTCACAAACTGACATTCATCAGAATTCAGTTTACTACACTCAGTTTTCACAGAGAATAACAAGATCAAGAAAAAGGCTAAAACTTAATCTGCTGCCGGTTGACTCAGTTTCAAGCTTAAGTCAATTTGACTTAAACTCAGCTTAGTCAGCTTAACTCCACACAAGTTTAACTAAACCTTAATTTGTTTTAAATCCAGTTTTTGGTGACAAGTTTATTCACCCCCCTTCTAAACTTGTGTTAGCCTTTCCAAGGGACCAACAGAGAGGCCAAGCTGAAGCCATACATCGGAGTGTTAGAGGGTTTCTCCAATGACATAGTAAGGGTCAAGGGCACGATCGACCTCAGTATCACTATGGGCGACTATGAGCCGTGCCGGACCGGGGTAATAACTTTTCTGGTCGTGAATCTTCCCTCTTATTATAACATGATTTTAGGGATCCCCGCCATGAAGAAGTTCCAAATGGTCATGTCCGTCCCACACCAAAGGGTAAAATTTCACGTGGGAAATGACACCGGGGTCACCATGAGTCGACCAGGATTCTTTCTCGAGTACATGACTAAAAATAAAGCCGACTCCAAAAGGCCCGGGATGGAAGAGTTCAGCGTATTTCCAAGTGGAATCAACATGACCAATGAGGGCACAGTTAAAACAGTAGAGGTCGAAACACTACAAATCAGGGATCAACCAGACTTCATAGCAGAGGATGAGCTAATCGAAGTCGTCGTGAATGAAAAATACCCCGATCAAAAAATAAAGATTGGGTCTAAGATGACGGAGACAAAAAAAAGAGGAGCTAATCACTCTCCTGAAAAATGTGGATGCCTTCGCCTGGGAGGTAACAGATATGAGAGGTGTGGAGCCTGAGGTCGTGCTACACTATCTTTGCGTCGATCCCAACTTCAAACCGATCTAGCAAAAAACACGCTAGTTCTCTGAAGAGAAAGAGGTCGCCATCAAAGGCGAGGTCGTAAATCTCTTCGATGCTGGCATAATCAGGGAACTACAATATCCGACCTAGTTGGCCAACGTGGTGATGGTGAAGAAGCATAATGGAAAGTGGCGGATGTGCATCGACTTCACCGACATAAACAAGGCATGTCCGAAAGATCCCTACGCACTACCATGAATTGATAAAATTGTAGATGGGATTTAAAGTTTTAAGATGCTGAGCTTCCTGGACGCCTATTCAGGCTATCAACAAGTCAAAATGGAAGACTGTGATAAGGAAATGACCGCTTTTAGGGCCACCGGAGGACTCTATTATTATGAAATGATGCCTTTTGGTCTGAAGAACGCCGGCTCGACGTATCAGAGGATGGTAAACCGGGTTTAAATAGGCAGAAACATGGAAGCCTATATAGACGACATGGTCGTCAAGTCAGCTCGCCACGATCATTTGGTAGATCTGAAGGAAACCCTCATGAATGTAAAAAGGCACTCGATGAAGCTTAACCCCGTCAAATGTACTTTTGGGTTCCAGGCGGGCAATTTTTTGGGTTTCATGGTGAGTCAAAGGGGGATCGAGGCAAATACCGAGAAAATAGAGGCGTAGATAAATATTCTTTAATTAATATAATTTATGTATAATTAATATCTTGTATTTTATTTATTCATAATAAATAAATACCACCATATTAATTTACCACTATAACCTTTATAGTCTAGAGATAAACTTTCCTTATTTGGTTATCAACTATAACCGCATTTTAATCCGGCTCGATGTTCATATATGCGTGACCCGATAGTCTTCTGAATATGTTGGATGTAGACACAAAGTGCAATTTACGAAAATGCCCTTCATGCCTAACGATCACGGGATAGTGTCTAGCAACACACAGTGACCCCCAATCATCAGAAGAGTCAAAACAATGACTACTACATTTCATGTGAAACAGTTACCGTGTAACTTACAATCCTATCGCTGTAATAATACCTATACGATCGTATCTCGAGTGTCAATACATTAACGATCGTATCTTATAATTTGGATATCATGCTCTCTCGAAATAACACATTTACTCCCACTTTGCAAAGATTCACGAGAACAAGACATTCCTTATAAGAAGGCCATTTCGGATATTCAATCCCAATCATAGGATACGTGGTTCCCGGACGACCAAACATGTATACTCCGCATGCTTCAATATCACACCCGATCACTACCGCATGATCGCCCCGTGGATAAGGGAAATCTCAATAGTGTCAAAGCATGACAATCCACACCGTGACGCCATGAAGACTCCGGTCTAAAGGATAATTACACAACCACCACATTGTGTGACACTTAGTGTAAGTGGGTCAGTCTAACGTACGCATTCTCTAATACACGTCCACATACAATCCAAGTGTCTTCACACTTTGATAGACGATATCTATCCCTATCATCAATAAGATAGAAGACAACCAATACGTGCTAGTTTAATCATACCATCAATGTCCAATTTGACAGTACTTATGACTAGAGACTTTTAAGTACCAAACTTGTTAAAGTGATTAGAGATCTCATCAACCATAATCACTATCATGGTTTCTCTATCACAGTTTGACACTAGGGACGTTACTATATATGCACAACAAATAATATGAAGATAAACAATATAAATAACACAAGTGCTTTTATTAATCATAATAAAGTTATTACATGAACTAAAATAGACTGTAAATTATCCAACCCGGTCGGATCCGGTCCTACCCAGTTGGATTTAGGACACCTATTCAACAGGTTGAGGTGCAGATGCTGATTATTCTTCTGTTAGTTATGTTGTTCTGTCCACTAACTTTGGTGGTACAGGCCCAGGTTTGTCTAAAACTTCTAATTATTATGAGTGGATTGTGGATTCTTGTGCAACAAATCATGTGATCTTTGACAAGGCTTTGTTTACTACACTTAAAACCTGATGAGAATGTGTTTGTGACTTTTCCAAATGGTAAAGGCACCAATATCTCACATATTGGTCAGGTCAAATTGAATAAAGACCTGGTGCTTGAGAATGTGCTTTGTGTACCTGAATTTAACATCAATTTGATGTATATTAGCAAGTTGATTAGATCTAGGGCTTATAATGTATTTTGGATTGCTGTGTCATGCATGATATGATCACACTAAAGAGATTGTTTAGCTAATTTAATCAAAGGGCTTTACATTTTAAAGGCTGGTAAAACTTGCTATGATATGTCTGTCAATCATGTTCAAACTTCTGTCAATTCTGAATTGCTTTGGCATTATAGGATGGGCATCCTTTAGACCAGAGGCTCAGGGTCATTAAACATGAGCATGATCCATTTCAAATGCCTGAGGGTCATATATGTGATTTTTGTCCATTGGCAAAGCAACAGAGGCTTAGTTTTCCTGTCAGTCAGTCTTTGTCTAAAGGTCTTTTTGATTTAGCTCATACGGATATTTGGGGACCTTATAGACTAGTTGGAATTCATGGTCATAGATACTTCCTTACTATAGTTGATGATATTAGTAGATTTTGTTGGGTTTTCATGTTAAAAACAAAATGTGAAGTCAGAAATATGGTGCAACAGTTTCGTAATATGGTGGAAACTCAGTTTAATAAGAATGTTAATGTTTTGAAAATAAATAATGGCCTTCAATTTGTTTTACCTGAATTTTATGCTAGTAGGGGTATTTTGCATCAAACTTCAGTTGTCAAAACTCCACAACAAAATGGTGTGGTGGAAATAAAGCACCAGCACATTTTGAATGTGGCAAGAAGTTTAAGGTTTCAATCAAATTTTCCTTTGTGCTATTGGTCTTATTTTGTCATGTTGAAATAGTGTCCTAAACCCAATCGGGTTGGAATGTATCCGATCGGGTCAGATCATTTCTAATATTTCTTTATGATTATACATATATAACAAATGGCTTTTCAGTTGTCATATATTTGTTCTTTTAAAGAACCAATTATGAATTGTTATATGATAACGTCCTTAGTATTGAACTGTGATAGAGAAACCATGATAGGCGATTAGGGTTGATGAGATCTCTAATCACTTTAATAAGTTTGATACTGAAATGTCTCTAGGCTTATGTACTATTAAACAGGGCATTGATAGTACAAACAGACTAGCACGTATTAGATTTCTTCTGTCTTTAAAGGTAGGGATAGATCTCGTCTATCGAAGTGTAGAGACGCTTGGACTGTACGTGGATGATAACGCTCTAAATGGTACCAATAATTATACCTATATTCACCTGATGACGGTCAAATTATACCCGTAGAAGTCATCAACATTATCCTTAAATCGAGCCAAATAATATATATTTTATAATTAAATCACGTGTTATATTGATTATTTAGTGTTGTGTGATTTATAAAATATAATTTGGTATTTATCCGTTTTTATTATTTAAAAGAGATAATTTAGTATTTATCCGGTTTATTATTTAAATGTGATTTACTTTGGGATAAATATTTATTTTGTAGAGGATAATTACAAATGGATAAATTAAATTACAAGATAAATCCAAGAAAATCCGGATGCATTGAAGATAAAGATCAGATAAGCACGGAAAGAGGAGTAAGGCATAACAAGAGCCGGCGAGCCAATCCGAAGCTCTCCAACTTAAATGCGGCGGCTCTCCAATTTGCTTGGGGCGCATTTTGCATTTTATTTTTGAGATCGGCCGGGAGTTATCTCTTATTATTTTGATATTTTGAAGTATATCTCTTAATTAGCTTGAACCCTTATAAATAAAGGCATAACATACATGCCATACACACACAATACACCTCAGACACTTTTCTCAATTCATAATTAAATCTTCAGTTTTTCTTAGAGCAGTTTTTTACAAGTTCTACAATTATGTAAGTTCTTGTATTTATTTGTTCTTTGTTCTTTGTAATTAAGTCCCCCCAATTATTGTTTATTGTTTGAGGTTGTTCGTTCTTCTCCGAACGATGTAGATCTAAGGATACGATATGAGGCAGTGGGGATTCCTTGTCTATAAGGATCCACACGCCCAGATCTGTCATCCGGTGACCTATAGATGACTTTGGTATGATCGACAACCGTGTTTTTAGTAGATCTATATAATTGCTTTATGAATCTCTATTTTATCCGTTACGTATGTAGAAACGCTAAGATTTAGGTTTTCACCGCGTCAATCTAGCCACGTCTTTATGGTGTGATTGTCCACCTAGAATTTCTTATCTTAGTAGGTATGGCTACGGCTACGTTGCTCGTCTGTTTTAATTAGCGTATGATTAGGAAATACAAATATAGGGCTCCTAGGTCGGCTCATGAATTGATCTTCCGGGACTTTCAGCGAGATCTAGATTTGTTCTGTATTTGGGAATTGTCGACACCTAGTTATACGTAAATCGTAGATTAACATGAGACCGTGCAGGTAATTGTTAATGGGACAGAGACTGATGCGATCATCTAGGAAGTACGCCTAATCACAGGAATGTTGCCTAGGTGAGGAATACGGTTAATAACGGCATCCCTAGTTTTGTAAGCGTACGAGTCATATGAGATGGAGGCCAAAAAGCGAAGTCATGTGATGTAAAATCGTGATCTGGATGGCCTACCCGGAGCTAGATCTAGTTTAGGGGATGACTCCCGTAGCCAATATAAAAGAAATACGAATCGGATTAATAGTTGTCGAGTCTATCTTAATTATATAGAATCTCTAGATCCAAACGATAACATGATAATTGGGGAGGTTAATTACGTTATGTGTTGTGTCGAGTCGTGTCCTTTACCTTTCTTGTCTTTTGTTGGTCATAGACCACTTTGTGTTCTTGACATGAATAATTAATTGTTTGTATATAAATGATCCACATTTGGTTCCCTGTGGGATCACCCTTGATTCGCTATAGCTATACTACGATGGACCTAGTCCTCTTGCTAGTATTGGTTTATGGTGGTCAAGTATTTTATTATCACTTGATCTACATCATCATCACCCCGAATTCTGCTCAAGAGAGGATAAATAGGCTCGTTATTATATGGAATATATGTTAAATGCTATGTGAGAGTTTCCAGGATCGTAATTCTACATCTATGCTATTTTCCCGAGGTTTTGGTACTGTTTTGTCTCGTTTTGCATGTTTTATAAGATGTACCGGATCTGGAGCATTGGAGAGTGGATCTGGACCGAAAGAAGTACATTGGGCCAAGTAATTAAAGTGCAATAAGAAGCCTTGCTAAAGAAAAAGGGGAAAATAAGGCCCGGTAACCCGAGGGCTAGGCCCGGTAAACCGGCGACTTGTTCGACACGAAATTGATTCTGCCGCATTATCTAGGTCAGTTAGGGTTTTAGAGAGTCTTAAGTCGGTCATTATATCTATATAAGGCCGCATATACTGAATATCATAATACAATCTCAAATCTTATCAATTACATTATACACTTTTGATGAAATAAAGTTTTCTTGAGCTTTGGAGAGTTGTTTATGGTTTCCTCCCTTCTTCCATCATCTCTAGCTTGAGTAGATCGAGCTAGATCTCCATTGTTGAAGGTATGAAGCTTGAACATTCCTTTTTGTCTTCAATATGGTAGATCTGTTCGTATTCATGTGTTTTAGTTAATCTGCATGTTTAACGACCCCATAATTTACTTATTTTACTCGTATCTGCCCCCGGTAACCCGGCGGTCTATACCAGTTTACCGAGGCAATATTTAGAAAACCTAAAACTGGGATTCAGTACAGCTATGTTGATCGACAGGTTTCATTAACAGTAAGTTAGATCTGGCCGGCCAATCTGCTTATTGTAATCGTAACTTAACATGAAGGACTATTAGTGAAGTGTTAATTAGGACATTGTCTAGAATGGACTCTAGGAACGTACTGGTCAATGTCGACAGCAGTCTAGATGGGTTAGCGGTATGAGTTAGTGCTCAATATCGGCAGTTCTAGTTCTTTATGCGTATGGGCTATTACGGACCAATTAAGGAGGGTAGCTTGCATATAGATTGTCTACTGCCATTGTCGGAGTAGATAGGAGTAGGAATTGCACCCGTAGCTGATAATGATAATTAAAACTAAAGCTCACGATTAATTTAAGGAAATTATATGGGGAAGTAAACATAACGATTAACTAATCCAAGTTAGTAGATCGGTGATGAGAGGGAGAGGTATACCATGTTTGTTTTCTTTTACGTTATTGTTGGTCAATGACCGCCTCTATGTTGCTTCTTAATTACGTTAGAATCGTTTATACTTATAGTTGCATTGTCTCTGTGGGATCGACCTTGACTCGCATTTACTATATTATGATGTATCTAGTATTCTTACTAGTAATATCGACATTAGTGACTTACATGCGATCAAGATTTTTGGCGCCGTTGCCGGGGACAATGGCCAATTGTAAATATAAACGTTTTAATTCTGATTAAGAAGTCGTTTTTATTTTATTTTATTTTATTTTGAGTCTTGAGTCGCTCTGAATCAACCCTGCATATGTTAAACTACCAGAAAAAGCAATTTCAGGGCCGGTTTACCATGGCTAACCCCCGGGTTACCGAGGCCTGAAAAATAAATTTCTGAACAGTCCTTGTTATTCTGTGTTATTCCCTATTGATTTTAGTTAGTAGGTCCGCAACAGTTGGGATCACACCCAGCTGAAACGGAAGTTGCTAACCTTTTCTTTGTTTTATTTTGTCTTTTGCAGGTAGATCAGAACACTTCAGAGATTCAATCAAACCAGAGTTGGAAAAAGAGCAAACAAGTCAAACAATATGCCTAGAACGATATTGAACATCACACCGATTTCCATGTACCCTAGATCTGAAGCAAGAGAGCATTATGAATCTATGAAGAAACGGTTGGAAAAGGAGAAAGAAGCAATCAAGCAAGAGCCTGAAGAGAACTTGAAAGAGTATAGCACGTATCGTCCATGTGAGTTCCTTTGTGAGTTAATTGATATATCGTCTTCGGATTATGATTCTGATGATCCTGAAGAGGATCCTGACACGATGTTTTCTGAGCCTAAGGATTACCCAGACTCAAACACCGTGGTAAAGTTAGGAGACCCCGGCACGTTCAGACTCCCGATTTCTGTTAATGGTATATCATTAGGATTAGGTCTCTGCGACTCTGGCTCGAGTTGCAACATTCTACCATTTTCCCTCTGTCAAAAGATCAAGCTTCCAGTCGTAATGAATCAAACCAGGACCATGACTTTCGTTGATAAAACTAGAGATAGCATGTTGGTCTGCTTAGGAAGTGTACGATTAAGGCAGGAGGGTTCACATATCCTATTAAATTCATGGTCATAGATGTACCTGAGGACCCAAGTGCCCCAGTTTTTTAAGGAGACCTTTCTTAGCGACAAGTAGGGCGGTTATGGATTTTGATGATGTGAAAATTACTCTGAGGTTGAATAATGATGCGGTATCTTTTAAGATCTTAGAGCCCCTAGAAAATAAACCGGAAAGTTGTAAGATGACGTATGCTTCAGGGAAGGTGGAGGAGATCGAGGGGCATAAGCATAGAGAGGTTGTAGTAGAAACCATTGAGCAGGAATTCATGAGACTAATGCTGAGAGAAAGAGAAGAGAAGGACCGTGACAAGATGCTCACGGAAGCAAGTCCTTCCGTGTTGCGTAGTGAACGAGTTGAGCTAAAAGTGGAAAACGTGGAGTCATTGGGTTCAAAGTCTAAATCTTGACACAGAGGCAGACCTAGCACGTAAGCTAAGAGAGAAAGGCATGCTAGGAAGAGAGCTCAAAAAGGTTCTCTAAAGGTACAAGGCTCTGGAGCAAAATTTTGGCGAGTTAAAGCTCCAGCCCTTGAATGATCGGAAATCTGAAGAAAGTCGAGCTGGCGACTATAAACTCAGAGCTATTTCTTTAAACCCTTAGGTAGATTAGTTATGAATAAAAGTAGCCAGATGAAGGGACGTGCTTTTTTCATCCTACCGCACCCTTAGGCTTGAAACCGAATGGTTGTGGAAAGGTTTTTTTTACTCGTTGCGGATTCTAGTGAAGTAGGTTAGGTTTCTAGTCGGAAATAACAATTGAAGTGTGAAAGTCTAGCAATTTGAGATCAGAATTGAGCAGAGAGGTTGAGCAAAGTGCGCAGTGAAGGCAGACAAAGAATCTGTGGAAAAAGAACCCCCGGTATCTCGAAGGTAACCTCCGGGTTACCGAGGCTGGATTTTTAAATTCCTGAACATCAGGTTGTAAAGCTGAATTTTTAGAGCCACGTGGAGGACACACGTTGCACTAAGCATTACTTGTCAGCAGAAACGCCACCCTTTTTTTCCCCCTCTTTTCAAAATTTTCATCCTTTCCCACACTCCACCATAACTCCACCTCAATCCCATCAATCACCTCCTCAAATCCCTCACCCTAATTACTCTCTACCCACTATCCCACTAAAACCATCCACATTCACTCACTTCTTCCTATTTAAATCACCTATTTACCACCATTATTATCATTCCATCTACTATCATCCGCTCAATTCATCTAATTCTTCCATTTCTTCTTGCCTTCATAAAATTTGGCCACCATCACCACCAAATCATCACCAAAATCAAACCTTTTTCCATTTTTCCAAACCCTAACACCACATCCACCACACCTATTGCTGATATGTATTGTTGTTGCAATAGTGAAGTGATGCAGTTCTTCTTCTTCTATTACCAGAAGAACAGTCCCAGAAAGAAATCAGAAAATTTCAGGCCGGTAAACTGCACCCTACCTCCAGTTTACCGAGGGTAATTTCACAATCAGCTTCAGGATCAGGTTGTATTATCATCTAGGATGGGTCCCAAGCGTAGCCGTTCAGCTGTTCATCCCAGTGGTTATCAGACAGTCTATGGAGATGCCAACCCTTTGATAGATGGGGTTGAGCAATTCCATTCTTTAGCTATTTACGAGTCGTTCTGAGGCTATTGGAATGCAAGGCCAGTTGCTAGAAAACGAGGGGTAGATTTCGACGATTGCGGCTCGATCTTGCCCGGAGCCCTAAAAGCATAAGATATTTTGGATATGGCAGATTCACCGACTCGGTTCAATGCCACGGTGGTAAGGGAATTTTATGCTTATTTTCGCATAACCCCGGAGCCACATATGCTATGGTTCGCGGTATTAAAGTTGATTTTTCGATCGAGCGGATCAACGCTCATTTTGGGGTTAGACATCCACCGGTGGGCCCAGATGAGTACACTTCCTCGATCAACATTGAAGATCTCGAGCGGATGGATATGATTGCCGATTACTTTGGGGTGCAATGGAAGCGCAATCCTGCAGGAGCCCCACCATCTTCCTAGAAAACGAGTTATCTTGGGACCGGAAGATGGTCAATATATTTGTTTGTACCCGCCTTCTACAGACCAAGCACACGGTCTCTGTCACTATGAAGAGGCCAGAATTGATGTTTTATCTGGAGCAGGGATCTCCGGTCAACATTGGTCTTCTGATGCATAGCCGTATTAACGAGCTTGCTGCCGCTTCTGAGCATGAGCTGTTACCATACGGGCCGGGCCGTTGATTGATATGTTTGCTTCGGAGGACGAGGTAAAGATGCTTGTCAGTGATGATTGGGAAGACCCTGAGCCGAAGATCAGTTCATAGTCGGATCATAAAGCACCAAGACGGGTTGGTAGAGCTGAGAGGGAGCATACTCCGGTGCACGGAGCACCCCGAACTCAGAGCGCCTTGTTTGAGGAGCACTCGCGAGAGATTGCGAGTCTGCACCACAAGATGGATAGGATTATTGATTACTTTGGCATACCTACCTCGACCCCGCCACATAGGACTGCCCCACATTACCGAGCCTCTTCTTCGGCCGCTACTGCCTCGAGTTTTGGTCCACCTCCCTGTTTTGTGCCTAGAGATGACTATGAGGATTATTCTGATGAGGACTAGTTTTTATTTCTTTTTATTGTTGTTTTTCCCATTTTCTTGTTTTTTATTTTTATTTTTCCTTCCTACTTGGTTGTTGTAGCAGAATTTTATAATATAATGATTTTGTTGGCTTAAATTGTTTTCGAGTTAATTATTTTTCTCTTTTACTGCGGCACTTTTATTATACAGTTTCTTGTCACCACTATTCTTCTTGGTTTGTTTGAGATGTTTAGCACAGATTCTTTATTGATTACTTACATGAGCCCGATGATTTATACGACGATCCGATTCTTCTTTGGTTCCATGCTTAACCGAAGCTAAGTTCCTTTTCATTTTTTATTTTCCATCTTACACATTGGGGACAATGTTTCGATTAAGTGGGGGGGTAAGGGACGTCACTTAGCTTCTTAGCATTATATTCCATGAATTGCGTGATTATCTTGATTCTCTTTGATGCACGATTCACCACTTAGACTTTGATTCGTTTCAACAGAATTTTGAAAAAAATATGAAATCTTTGATCTTTTCGAGTTAATTGACTTCATCTCTGTTTTACTTGGTACGAGTAAGAGAAATTGCCCACTTCTGAAGTAGTGGCGTATTAAGTGCATATCCTGTTATGAGCCACCATTTTAAGCACGTATAACTCACTTCATTTGGTGTTTAGTCGATAGCATATTGCTTTGACTAGAGTTGACACTGGCTTCATCACGAATCATGTTCCACCAACACTTAGAAAGGCAAAAGAATTTCGGATTCGGTAGTTTACCATGAGTGAGGCCGTGAGGATAGTTAAATCAATCAGAGTTCACCTGCCAAGAAAGAGAAGTGCATTGAAATATATACATCTATATTCTCTTTGGCAATATCTTAGTCGATGGAGCGTAAGACGCACGACTTTTGCATAGACCGATAAACGTGAGCCTAAGAGTAGTATATACTCGGTTCTCGATCCACCTTGCCATCTCAATTAATTCATAAATAACATGTTCGAGACTGGTTAGTTCGACTACGGGTTGACGTAATGTGAGATAGTCTGCATTAGCGGTTGTGAAAGTTCTTGCACACACACATTGGTTCGTGATATGAATAGTGTTTAATACGTTACTAATGGATATGAGTGGCATGATCTTGATCTTGACTTTGTGAGGCATAGTTGCTTTTAATTAACTTGTATATTGATCTAAGTGTTGTTTTATTTTTGCCTTTTTGCTCGGGACAATCACAAGCTAAGTGGGGGGGGTAGTTGGTAACGCTCTAAATGGTACCAATGATTATACCTATATTCATCCCGAATTCTGCTCAAGTGAGGATAAATAGGCTCGTTATTATATGGAATATATGTTAAATGCTATGTGAGTGTTTCCAGGATCGTAATTCTGCATCTATGCTATTTTCCCGAGGTTTTGGTACTGTTTTGTCGCGTTTTGCATGTTTTATAGGATGTACCAGATCTGGAGCATTGGAGAGTGGATCTGGACATAAAGAAGTACATTGGGCCAATTAATTAAAGTCCAAGAAGAAGCTTGCAGAAGAAAAAAGAAAAAAGAAGGCCCGGTAACCCGAGGGCTAGGCCCGGTAAACCGGCGACTAGTTCGACACGAAATTGATTCTACCGCATTATCTAGGTTGGTTAGGGTTTTAGAGAGTCTTAAGTCGGTCATCGTATCTATATAAGGCCGCATATACTGAATATCATAATGTAATCTCATATCTTATCAATTACATTATACACTATTGATGAAATAAAGTTTTCTTGAGCTTTGGAGAGTTATTTCTAGTTTCCTCCCTTCTTCCATCATCTCTAGCTTAAGTAGATCGAGCTAGATCTCCATTGTTGAAGTTATGAAGCTTTGAATGTTCCTTTTTGTCTTCAATATAGTAGATCTGTTCGTATTTATGTGTTTTAGTTAATCTGCATGTTTACCGACCCCATAATTTACTTATTTTAATCGTATTGAGCAATGTAGATCCAGAAATTAGGAAAAGCTGCCCAGGGTAACCCGGCGGTCTATACCGGTTTACCGAGGCAATATTTAGAAAACCTAAAACTGGGATTCACTACAGCTACATTGATCGACAGTTTTCATTAACAGTAGGTTAGATCTTGCCAATCTGCTTATTGTAATCGTAAATTAACATGAAGGACTATTAGTGAAGTGTTAATTATGAAATAGTCAAGAATGGACCGTAGGAACGTGATGGTCAATGTCGACAACTGTCTAGGCGGGTTAGCGGTATGAGTTAGCGCTCAATATCGGAAGTTCTAGTTCTTTATGCGTATGGGCTATTACGGACCAATTATGTAGGGTAGCTTGTGTAGATTGTCTACTGCCATTGTCAGAGTAGATAGGAGTAGGAATTGCACCCGTAGCTGATAATGATAATTAAAACTAAAGCTCACGATTAATTTAAGGAAATTATGTGGGGAAGTATACATCAAGATTAACTAATCCAAGTTAGTAGATCGGTGAGGAGAGGGAGAGGTATACCATGTTTGTTTTCTTTTACGTTATTGTTGGTCAATGACCGCCTCTATGTTGCTTCTTATTTAGATTAGAATCATTTATACTTATAGTTGCATTGTCTCTGTGGGATCGACCTTGACTCACATTTACTATACTACGATGTACCTAGTATTCTTGCTAGTAATATCGACGTTAGTGACTTACACGCGATCAATGGACGTGTATTAGAGAATGCGTACGTTATACGGACCCACTTACATTAAGTATCGCACTATGTGGCAGTTGTGTAATTATCCTTAAGACCGGAGTCTTCATGGCATCAGGGTGTGGATTGTCATGCTTTGACACTATTGAGGTTTCCCCTAGCCATGGGGTGATCATGCGTAGTGATTGGGTGTGATACTGAAGCATGCGGAGTATACATGTTTGGTCGTCCGGGAATCGCGTATCCTATGATTGGGAGTGAATATCCGAAAGGGCCTTATTATAAGGAATGTCTTGTTCTCGTGAATCTTTGCAAAGTGGAAGTAAATGAGTTATTTCGAGAGAGCATGATATCCAGATTATAAGATACGGTCATTGATATTGGACACTCGACGCACGACCGTATGGATATTATTACAGTGATAGGATTGTATTTACATGGTAACTGTTTAAAACGAATGGTTGTATTCATTGCATTTGAATCTACCGAGGATTGGGGGTCACGGTGTGTTTCTAGACGCTATCCCGTGATCGTTAGGCATGAAGGGCATTTTTGTAATTTGCACTTTGTGCCTACGGCCAACATATTCGGAAGCCTATCGGGTCACACACATAAGAACATCTAGCCGGATTGAAATGCGGTCATAGCGATAACCAAATAAGGAAAGTTTTATCTCGACTATAAAATGTTATAGTTATAAATTAATATGGTGGTATTTTTTTTTTTAAAAACCTCAGAAATTTTATTAATGATGAACTGAAGTTTTACATGGCCAACCCCTGACCTTACCTCCAAAAGAACATGCGTCATCAATACATGTTTATCACCTCCACATTAATATGGTGGTATTTACTTATTATGAATAAATATAATACAAGATATTAATTGTGTTGATTAATTAAATATACACATAATGTATGTGTAGGTCGAAAATATATACATATATGTGATATACATGTATTGATATGAAAAACAAACGATCTAGATTGAGATAAACCAAAAAGACTTACACGAAATTTGGAAGAAAAAGGATAAAACGAGCACAAACTTAGATCAACCCTCGGAATCAGCACCTCGGGATTCACCAAGTTGAGAATGCCGCACAAAGGATGCTCACACCTTTGATAAGTTCTCAAGTTAAGCAGTCAGCAAGGCAATTGTTTAACTCACTAAAGTTTCAATCACTGAAAACTTTGATTATATATATAATATCACTCAAATTTTGGTCCCCATATTACAAGTAATAACATAAGCTTGTATAGGCTTCAAGAAATGTGGTCTAAACCAAAACTTCCAATGTGTTACAAGTAAATCACCTCAAATTCGATGTGGGAGAAAAAGGATGGACTCCAAATCGATTTGGGAGATTGAGGCACGAATTTTGAGACAAGTCTTGGACTTAGGAAAGCTTGTTCCAAAAATAGAAAGTTTGAGTTTCCCAAAATTAAGGTAAAAATGGTATCGGCTTTCTGGAGGGGTAACAAGGTAGGACATCGAAAATTAAGGTAAGGTATACCTTAGAAGGATGTTGGATATGAAGATGGAAGTTCTACAATCCCAAAATAGTAAGTGGATGTCGGGTTGGCTTCTCATACACTATTTTAAGTAAGGTTGCCAGAAATAGACTTAAAACTTACCAAAAACCCCTTTAACCCCAATTACAAGTTATCATCGAAAAAATAGACAAGTCTTTATGCTTAAACTCTCCAACAAGTTCCTTAGAAGTTGCCAAAACGAGGTTCTTCACAGCTTCCTCGAATCTTCTCTTTCAGCCCTCGTAACTGGACCTTCTTGCATGTGAAGTGGATCCGCACTTGCATGATCTTCAAGATCGACATTTGAACTTCCTTGATATGTATCATTCCCTCCCGGTTGGAAAGGATCTATCCTCAGATCTGAAGCAAGTGTATAAGGTGACAAATCTGCAACATTGAATGTAGGAGATATATTCCACTCCGGAGGAATGTCGAGCATGTAAGCGTTGTTGTTGATGCGTTTCATGACCTGAAATGGACCATCCCCATGTGCATTGAGCTTGGACTTGCGAAGGTGTGGAAACCTATCTTTGCGGAGGTGTAGCCACACCAAATCTCCCGGCTCAAAAATCAGCTCTTTACGCCCTTTGTTAGCATGCTTTGCGTAGCTCTCCGTGGCTTTTTCCACATTCAGCCTTGCTTTCTCATAAAGTGTCTTCACCAACTCAGCTTTAGCGTCACCATCCAAGCTAACATGTGCACCAGGAGGAAGAGGAACAAAATCAAAAGGAGTAGATGGTAAAAACCCATAAACAAGTTCAAATGGTGCAAATTGAGTAGCTGAATGCTTAGCACGATTATACGCAAACTCCACATAAGGCAAACATGATTCCCAGTTTTTTACATTGCTTTTCACGATGGTACGAAGTAATTGACCCAACACATGATTGACAACCTCTGTTTGACCATCTGTCTGTGGGTGAAAAGAAGTCGAAAATAGCAAATAAGTACCCAAACGCATCCATAAAACACGCCAAAAATGACTCACAAACTTCGTATCACGGTCACTCACTATTGTAGGAGGAATCCCATGTAAACAAACTATCTCTTTAAAGAACAAATAAGCCACATAAGACGCATCATTTGTCTTCGAACATGGTATAAAATGAGCCATCTTAGAAAAACGATCGACTACCACAAACACATAGTCTTTCCCATTCCGAGACCTAGGTAATCCTAACACGTAATCCATGGAAATATCCGTCCAAGGAGATGTAGGAATCGGTAGAGGAGTATACAATCCATGTGGTTTCAACCTCGATTTAGCATGCTTACAGACTAGACACGAATCACAAAACTTAGCCACATCAGAACGCATCCTAGGCCAGTAAAAATGAGTACGTAACATCTCTAAGGTTTTATCAATCCCAAAGTGTCCCATTAACCCTCCCCCATGAGATTCTCTTAACAACAGCTCACGTAAAGACGCCCTAGGAATACATAACTTATCCCCTTTGTACAAAAATCCTTCATGTATATAATACTCGGGAAAAGTAGAAGAAGGACACTTAGCATAAACATCACTAAAATCAACATCCTGAGGATATAACTCCTTAATAACTTCAAACCCAAGTAATTTCGATTGCAATGATGTGATTAGTGAATGACGCCTAGATAAAGCATCCGCAACGACATTGTCCTGCCCTTTCTTAAACTTGATGACATATGGAAAAGATTCGATAAACTCAATATATATGTCGCTTACTTAACTTACATTGACCCTTAAGATATTTTAAAGACTCGTGGTCCGTATGAATAATAAATTCACGAGGCCTAAGGTAATGTTGCCACGTTTGCAAACAACGAATTAAAGCGTACAACTCCTTATCATACGTGGAATAATTCAAGTGAGCACCCTTCAATGTTTCAAAAAAAAATATGCAATTGTGCGCTTTTCTTGCAATAAAACGCCACCCACACCAACACCCGAAGCATCACATTCTAATTCAAACACCTTATCAAAGTCAGGTAAAGCAAGTATAGGTGCAGAAATAAGCTTAAGCTTTAAGGTTTCGAAAGACTCCCTTTGGCGATCCCCCCAAACAAAAGGTGCGTTTTTGCGGATGAGTTCCATAAACGGAGCAGCAATGGTGTTGAAATCTTTCACAAAACGTCGGTAAAAACTTGCTAACCCGAGAAAACTTCGCACATCAGCCACATTTTTTAGTGTAGGCCACTCCTTGATAGCTCGTACTTTTTCTTGGTCTACCTCAACACCATCTGCACTAACCACAAATCCAAGAAAAACAACGCGATCTAAACAAAAATCACACTTTTCAAGTTAGCATACAACTTAGCACGCCTAAGTGTGTCTAGGACGGCTTGTAGGTGTTCAACATGATTATCGAGTGTGGTGCTATATATCAAGATATCATCAAAATACACAACCACAAAATGACCGATAAACTCACGTAGAACCTCGTTCATTAAGCGCATAAATGTGGACGGTGCGTTCGTTAGGCCAAAAGGCATCACTAACCATTCATAAAGACCAAACTTCGTTTTAAAAGCGGTTTTCCACTCATCGCCCTCACGAATACGTACTTGATGATACCCACTTCGCAAATCGATTTTTGAAAAATACTTACTACCATGCAACTCATCGAGCATATCATATAAGCGAGGGATTGGGTAATGATACTTAACCGTGATATTATTTATGGCACGGCAATCAGTACACATACGCCACTCTCCATTCTTTTTCGGAACAACGATAACCGGAACGGCGCAAGGACTTAAAGATTCACGAATCTTTCCTTTTTCTAACAGTTCCGCCACCTGCCTTTTAATTTTCTTAGTTTCTTGAGGATTAGCTCGATAGGCTGGTCGGTTTGGAAGTGTAGCTCCCGGAATCAAGTCAATTTGGTGCTCCACCCCACGCTAAGGTGGTAATCCAGTCGGTTCTTCATCCGGAAACACATCATCATAATCCTGCAAAACTGAGCAAAGAACACTTGGAAGAGAAGATGTTAATGAATCAAAAGAAATCAAACATGTAGAAAGTGGGACGACTTGCTTAAAATAGATGAGAAAAACGAATTTCCCACTATTTAAAGTCGTAGTAATCAACCCGGGCTTCGCAAGAAAACTGGGCTTCACTCCCTTACCATTATTCTTTTCAACTTTTATTTTACCCTCGTGTGTTGAGGACCCCACTCCCTTACCAAGCTGCATCAGCCTTGTAACTCCCTCTTTTGGAACAATAACACCCTCCCTTACTTTAAAATTTTCGACTTTACGCCATTCATTAAGTGATAAAACGCCCTCAAGTTTTTTTCTCTCCGAAACAACACATTGATTTTCAACTTTTGCTCCCTCATTCACATTTTTTTTTCACTTATAGCAGCAGCTTTTCGAGAACTAGCCATACGCAATTGTTCAGAATGAACTTGCGTTGGTGTCATTGGATGCAAATTAATAGTGTGACCATTCAACGACAAAGACCATGTATTGAGATGCCCATTATACAATGCAGTTTGGTCAAATTGCCATGGCCTACCCAACAATAAATGTGTAACAAATAATGGGACCACATCACACAACACTTCGTCAACAAGCTTACCCACACGAAATTTAATAAAAGCTTGGTGCGACACACGGATATCAGCCACATCATTCATCCATTGTAAATTATACGGGTGTGGGTGTGGTACTAAAGGAATATGAAAGTCCTTAACGAGAGTATGACTTACCAAGTTTGCACAACTTCCGGAGTCGATGATGTAATTACACGTACGCCCCGCTATGCCACAAGTAGATTGAAAAATATTCTCCCGTTGGATGGAATCATCCAACTTAGCCTGAATTGCTAACGTCTTCCGGATGATATAACAAGCACCATAAGCATTAGTGGCATGCGCATCCAACTATCCATCTGGCATATCATCATCCTCATCAACGTCCTCCTCCTCGGAATGAGATTCGTAAGTCGCACTCTGTACCGGTTGTCCCACAATAGTCGTTGTTCATTTATTTGGACAATTTGCCGCATAATGTCCTTTTCCCTTGCATTTAAAGCACTTGATATCCCTAGAACGCCGAACTTCAGCCTTGCCTTTATTCGGAGTCATAATCTCGGACAGCCTCGTTTTATGGTTCGTAGGCTTTATAGAACTCTCAAACTGCTTGGTAGGAGCTGAATTAGACGACCCTCCTTGTTGAAAAGAAGGTGTAAACGTGCTGCGAAAACCAAATGGACGACTAGCCTTAGCCCTCTCCGCACGTCGGCTTTTTAATCTTCTTTCCACCATAATTGCGCCATTTACCATATCATTCAACGATTGATAATTTTGGAGTTCTACTTGGCCCGCAATATCATACCGTAAGCCACATAAAAACCGCTGCATAGTCACATCTTCGGGTTCAATAACATTGGCCCGAAGCAAAGTTACTTGCATTTCCTCATGAAATTCCTCAACCGACTTGTCTGATTGTGATAACTGTTGCAATTTATATCCTTGGTCCCGAAAATAGTGATTGGGAACCCACTTAAGTCGCATATGTTCAGTGAGAAGCGTCCAACTATTAATCGGTTGTTCACCCCGTCGGCGACGATTTTCTTGAAAACTGTGCCACCAACTCATCGCATAACCCGTGAATTCCAACGTAGCAATCCTAGCTTTCTTGGCATCACTATAATTATGAACCGAGAAGATTTGGTTCATTTTCATTTCCCATTCCAAATACTTTCCCGGATCCAATTTGCCCTCAAACGATGGTATTTTATATTTTAAGCCACGCAAATTATCATCTGGAACTTCCTCAAAATCATCGTACTCAAAATTATCAGCTATGTCACTATAGTCATCAGCCTCCACATGACCTCGACCACCAAAACCACCACGTCCCCCAACATCACGTCCCCTAGCCCCTCTCCACGCCCACGTCCACATCCACGTCCACGAGCACCACCATTACCAATACCATGCTGTTGGAACAATTCAGCAATTTGATCCGCAATACCTTGTTGAACTTCCTCAAAACGACGATTCAAATCACCATTTACTGCCTCTTGTTGAAGGCGAAATCTACCTTCCCAATTAGTTTCGTCTTGTTCAGCCATGATACCTCACAAATACGCTCGTGTTTACACTCATGCTCAAAATTTGCCGTAGGTAAGTGCCAACCGTCAAACAAATCAAAAACAAGAGCAAATAGTGCAAACAATTCACAACCAAATGAACACCAAAATTTTAACTCCCATATCAATCTAAGAATTAAGAAAGAGTGGAAGCAAGGCTAAGGTGTGTGAATGGATGAAAAGATAAGAATGTGTGTTCCAAAAGAGTTATCAAAAGTAGCAACCAAATTTTGTGCACCCAATAATTCAACAAACAAGTATTCTATCCCTTTTTTTTTTTTAAACTGAGGCTCGTTTTTTTTTTTAATATATATATATATATTTTTTAATCACGCCCCTTGTGTATTTTTTTTTTTTTAATACTTAATATAGAAGACCAAGCAACTTTTAACTTACAAAAATATTAAAGGACACTTAATAATAGGATAATGGTTACTAAATGAAAAAAAAAAACTAAATACACTTTATGATTAAAAGATGAAAAGGCAAAGGTTACCAATTTGTTGACAAAAAAAAAACGTGGCCATGAAGGAAAATTAGGGCTGGAAATTTGATGATTATGATGAGGACAATAGGAAGGTTTGAAGATGAACAAGGACAATATCCAAAACTATGTTTGTGACTAACCAAGTTGATGGAAGAAAACTAACAGTAACACTACAATATATATAGGGGATTCTATTTGGACCCCCTATTTACTACTTGCACTCACTTACTATTTGTACCACAAAAAATTACTACTTGCACCACATGATTTTTTATATAGGGAACATCAGTCTCACTGGTGTTCCACAAGGAACACCAGTGTGAGTGACATTCCCTATATAAAAAAGTGTTAAATCTTAGAACGTCAGTCCATGACTTTTCACTGGTGTTCCTAGTGGCATACCAACGTTAGTGACACTGACGTTGGTGTGCTACAACGAACACTAGTGTGAGTGACGTTTTTTTCACCCGAAAAAATATTTATTAATGTGGTGCAAGTAGTAAATAGGGGGGTCCAAATAGAATCCCCCTATATATAGACTCTAGCACTTAATCATGCAATTTCACATAGAAGATATGAAACAAGGATGAAAATTGGAGAACTTAAAGGAATAGGCTGCGTATTAATTTTTTTTTCTATATATAAACGAAAGAGAAAGAAGAGAAAAAAAAAATTTGATAAGAACAAACAAGAAAAAACAAGAAAACAAGTAGATGAATACCTCAATCACCTACTCTCTGATACCAAATGATATGAAAAACAGACGATCTAGATTGAGATAAACCAAAAAGACTAACACAAAATTTGGAAGAAAAAGGATAAAACGAGCACAAACTTAGATCAACCCTCGGAATCAGCACCTCGGGATTCACCAAGTTGAGAACACCGCACAAAGGATGCTCACACCTTTGATAAGTTCTCAAGTTAAGTAGTCACCTAGTCAGCAAGGCAATTGTTTAACTCACTAAAGTTTCAATCACTGAAAACTTTGATTATATATATAATATCACTCAAATTTTGGTCCCCATATTGTAAGTAATAACATAAGCTTATATAGGCTTCAAGAAATGTGGTCTAAACCAAAACTTCCAATGTGGTACAAGTAAATCACCTCAAATTCGATGTGGGAGAAAAAGGATGGACTCCAAATCGATGTGGTAGATTGAGGCACGAATTTTGAGACAAGTCTTGGACTTAGGAAAGCTTGTTCCAAAAATAGAAAGTTTGAGTTTCCCAAAATTAAGGTAAAAATGGTATTGGCTTTCTGGAGGGGTAACAAGGTAGGACATCGAAAATTAAGGTAAGGTATACCTTAGAGGATGTTGGATATGAAGATGGAAGTTCTACAATCCCAAAATAGTAAGTGGATGTCGGGTTGGCTTCTCATAGGCTATTTTAAGTAAGGTTGCCAGAAATAGACTTAAAACTTACCAAAAACCCCTTTAACCCCAATTACAAGTTATCATCGAAAAAATAGACAAGTATTTATGCTTAAACTCCCCAACGAGTTCCTTAGAAGTAGCCAAAACGAGGTTCTTCACAGCTTCCTCGAATCTTCTCTTTCGAGCCCTCGTAACTGGACCTTCTTGCATGTGAAGTGGATCCGCACTTTCATGATCTTCAAGATCGACATTTGAGCTTCCTTGATATGTATCATGTATTTTGTAAATTTATTAATCATAGCATTATATTAATTAAAGAATATTCCTGATGTCAATATTTGGCAATATGGGGTGCAAGTTCAAAGTGTATAAGATACACTTGGATTGTGCAATTTAATTAATAGTATTACCCAATATTAATAGTGTTATTTGTTTATAAGGACGTGTTTTGGGACTTAATTAAACACTTAGGACATCAAAAAAAGATCATTGTTTATAAAGACATATTCTATTTAACTTTCCTATATTACCCTCAAGCAATAGCGCTGATAACAGGAAGAAAAAAAAAAGGTTCCCGCTGCCAAATCTTCTTCTTCCTCCCCCTTCTTCCTCCACCTTCTTCTTTTCCATCTTTTATGTTCCATTTTCTTTTTTCGTTTTACTTCTTCGCTCTCCTTCTTGTAACTTGTTAGCAGATTTTGGAGAATCTCGTTTATTAATTGTAGGTGTGACCATAAAGTTGTCGGTTTAGCGGCGAGCTCTTCATCGTCCAGTAAGACACAGACGGTGGAGCAGTAGCTGGTGGGAGGAAACGGACGGAAGAGATTAACAGAGAACACGTCGAGTATAGGTAAAATAATCTTTGCACTGATAGTGTTTGATGATTTGACTAAATGAAGAAGACGAGTGAGCTTGTTCTAATGATTTCTCAGCTAATTCAAATATGCTTCATGATTTGTTAACGTATTTCACCTTGTTTGATTTTGAATGAATTTTTACAGAATGCGAAGCTTTTCACTTTGACATATGGGGCGATCATGCGTCAGCTGTTAACGGACCTGGAGGAGGTTGAGGAAGTCAACAAGCAGCTTGACCAGATGTAATTTTTTATCTCAAATCTGCTGATTTATCTTTAGATTTGTATTGATTCATAGTTCATTTTTTGAGTACTTGATTCTAGTAATTTTGATATGTTGAAGATACAAACAATTAGTTCATCTTCGCAGCTGTTATTCTGTGTGTTGCTAATTGACAAATGACAATAAGTTGAGCAAAATGAAGGAAAGTGTGTATTTGAACCATGAGCAAGTTGCAGCTATCATATTGCTTAGGATGCTGATAGTCGACCGGCAATCATTGATATGCAAGTGATACAAAGTTGAAAAAGATGCAGATTAAATGCATCTGTATTGCTTAATTACGTTAAAACAAATCTAATATTATATAGAACATCAATATAAGTTCAAGTGGTTCCTTAACATTGGTTTGCATCGGTAAACTTTAATTTTGTAGTTGACATCATAATTTGAGTAATTTATTATGCTGGCTCTTTCATCAGTTATGTGCATTGCAGATAAAATATTGATGTCACTGCATATTTGATTGCCGATGTCACTGCATAAATTGTTGATGTCTATATAATTGTTGATGTCACTACATAAAATGTTGCCGATGTCACTGCATAAATTGTTGATGTGACGCATATATGATTGCCGATGTCACTGCATAAAATGTTGATATCACTGCATATATGATTGCCGATGTCACTTCATAAAATGTTCATATCACGTGTCTCTTTTGCTTAAAAGTTTGGTAACTTTGTAAAATAAGTATATTTTCTCCCAAAGCCAATTAAGGAGAAAATATCTCGACACTTGATGGTGAATATACGATCGTTTTGATTGCGTTCACATTGAGTTTTTGGGTGTTGTTACCATTGCTAAGTTGAGTTTACTACCACATATACTACAAAGTAAGTAGCTCCCTCTACTACAATTTCCTCCCGAAAGTTATGGCTTCGCAAGCGATCTTTCAACTCACATGCTTCTCTTCCATCTACCGTGGTTCGGTGTACCGTTTAGCTACCCGATCATTTCCCCATTTTCACCCAAAGGTAAAGTCTTTTTGCCGCTAAACTTCGGCAATGATTTCTATGAATTTTGCGGTTTTTTTTCTATTGATTTGTTTGCTTTGTGCTAATCTAATAGCCGATTTCATGAAATTTGTGGAAATGTATTATTAAGTACGGCTTTGGAATATATCAATGCTCCACCTCCACCACCCGTCGGCTCCGGTTAACATGCCTATATTATTTGAAGCTATTTGTAAGAGCGAGAAGCGACAAGAGGTTTATATGACTTAATTGACTATTCCGACGAGGAGGAATAGAACAATACCGCCGAGATCCTTCCCCACATGAGATCACTGCCGCAAAAGACTCATCCATTTTGTCTTGTTCAAGTAATGGAAGGCGCCGGAAGGACATTGAAGGGTAGGGATTTGAGGCATGTCGAATGCTTTTTGGCAAACAACATGTTTTCTTGATTGATTACTCTTTTGCATTTGAAATTAACAAAAACTGGGCTGCTTTTTTTTGTCTTGATATAGAAATTTGTACAGGTCTCCCTTTTACAGTATGCATTGAATATGAAATTTGAGGGAATTGAATAAATTCTATAGCCATAATGCAGATTTTCTATAGTTGTAGTGACCATTGAAGATCTAAGTATCTTACATTTTGTTTGATGTTAGCAAGTAAATAGGATGCATTGTATATTCCAACAAAAATGGAGGAATTTTTTGTCATTCTGTGTGTATGTTACTACCACTGGTTTTGAAATGTGAATCTTGGCACTTTTCTCCCTCTCTCTCTCTTCCTCCCCCTTGCCTCCCCTAAACAATAGAAGTTTGTAGAGGTTCCTTTTGCCTTTATGCTTTGAATATGAGATTAGGGGGAATCAAATAAATTCTGCAACTATAATAATGCAAGTTTTTTGTAATTTTGTAATGACCATTGAAGACCTAAGTTTGTGTCATTTTGTTTGATGTTAGTAAGTGAATGGGATGTCACATCGTGTATCGACACCGTTGATCATGATATAATAATGATCAATTAGTTTAACATGCATCACCTTGAAACAAAGAAAGAAAAGCTATACGTTGATGGTGGGTTTGTGTATGATTTGGCGATGTCACTGCATAAAATGCCAATGTCACTGCATAAATTGTTGATGTCACTACATAAAATGCCGATGTCACTGCATAAATTGCCGATGTCACTGCATAAAATGTTGATGTCACTGCATAAATTTTTGATGTCACACATATATGATTGCCGATGTCACTGCATAAAATGTTGATATCACTGCATATATGATTGCCGATGTAACTGCATAAAAATATGAATTAAGGTGAAAGATGTATGTTGATCGTAGTTTTATATCAAAAGATATAATGATTTGAAGTCGATTTTATGAAGAAAATAAATCGATTTTATGAAATTAAGTCGGAAAAATATCAAATGTCATCACGGTGTTGTTTTATCAAATGTCACTGCATCCCGGTGATCACTGCATCTCGATGGTCTCTGCATCGCGGTGTCTCTACATCGGGGGTGGCCACTTCATCGCGGTGTCTCTACATCGGGGTGGCCACTGCATCGCGGTTTCACTTCATCGCGATGTCTCTACATATATGATTGCCGATGTCACTACATAAAATGTTGATGTCATTCATATATGATTGCTGATGTCACTGCATAAAATGTTGATGTCACTACATATCTGATTGCCGATGTCACTGCATAAATTGTTGATGTCACGCATATATGATTGCCGATGTCACTGCATATATGATTGCCGATGTCAATGCATCGTGGTGTCATTTCATCGCGGTGTCTCTGCATCGTGGTGGTCACTGCATCGCGGTTGTCAGTCCATTACGGTGTCACTTCATCGCGGTGATCAATGGATCGCGGTGGTCAATGCATCACGGTGGTCAATGTTTAAAAAAAGAATAAATCAACTTATTCCGTCCAAAAAAAAAAAAAACCCAACATTCAGCGTCCAGGTGAAGTAAAATAAAAAAATTTAAAAAAAAAAGAGCAAAACACAACAGCAACATGAATTCTAATCTAAATTAAATAAACAAAGTAAATCAACATTCAGCATATGACTTCCGTTCCGGATTTTTTTTTCCCCCTTCATTAAGGGTATTTGGGTCTATCTATCTATTTTTTGTCCTTATAACTAAGTGTTTGTTCTGAGTGTCCTTTTTGCCTAATTAAGTCCAATATGCGTCCTTTTCAATAATTGTCCCATATTAATATTAGATTTTATTATATGCATATATGGAATATGTGTGTGTATATATTTGAGATATGTGCACGTGTGCAATTTGATATATATTTATGGTAATGATATAAAGATACTATTAGATATTGACAAATATCTTGTAAATATTTATATAACATATTAAATTAAATGAGATAAATCAATCAAAGGTATTTTCCTTATTTTATTTGGAAAATGTATTATTTCTCCTAAATCTACTAGGAAGCTAATACCAATCAGATTGGGAGACATGAGGGGCGCCCCAACACCTATATAAGAAAGGGGTTGGCTAGCCCTTTTGTACATTACAATTCCAAGAGACTAATAGTTTCTTGTGAAAAATAGATAGCTTCTTAGAGAGAGATTTTGAGAGTGAGAAAATGTCAGTCTAGGAACCGGGTTTTTCTAGTTGCAATCCATTCGTGGATTCCGGCGGGTTGTTCGTGTGGACTAGCAGTAGAGGCCGAACGCTTGGGTGGCTCCGTGCACCACTACTCTCCTTAGACGGTCAAAGCGTCAATCTTTTAGATCAGGCAAGGTAATCATCGTCTACTTCTTTTATGCTTGTTGTTTAAACGAAGTCGATCCTGGTTAAAAGGAAATAAATTTTTGAATTCCGTTGCGTTCCCGCATAGATTTCCTAACATTGGTAGCAGAGTGAGCTTCGAGCTTAAGCAATAAGCATGTTAATTTGCGTAGTTAATTTTATCTTTCAAATAACGTAATTAAAGTTGAGAGATTTTAGATTTGCAAAACGATACACGGAAAGGGAAAAAAAAGATCTGGTGGTGCTCGGCCGATTGGCGGCAGCACCACCACCGTCCGGCAGCCGGAGGCAGCCTCATAGCTGTCGGCTGGCCGCTGCTCGGTGGGTCCCTTCCTTTTGTTTTGTGTATTTTGTGATTCAATATGGTTCATAGTTGTGATTGATATCTTTTGTTTAGTTGATGTCAATGTAGCTAACTATTGGTTCAAATAGTTTGTATCATTGGGATGCCACATGACATTATTTGGTAAATATAATTTGCCTTTAAATAATCTAGGCCATTCCAAATTTTGTTTGGAATAGGCCTAGGCCCTTTTCAAATTTTTTATTTTGAAAAGGGCCAAGGTTGGTGCCTTTTGGTTTAGGAAACCAAAGGCATCTCATTTGATTAGGAATCAAAAGGAAAGAAACAAAAGATACTTAATTTTAATTTTGATTTATTTTTGGAATAGTTTTAATTGATTAAAATTAAAACTTAAATCGTTTAAAATTAACTGTTAATTTTATTTTGATTAAAATAATTTAATTAATTAAATGTTAATTAGTTAATTGATTAGATAAAATTATTTAATAGATTAAATGTTAATCGATTAATTAAGATGCAAGTTGTTAGTTTTTAATTTTATCTTTTTCATAAGATGTTATTGTATGGATTAGATATAGTAGATATAATATGATTATATGGATCCCGATTGATCATGTACTCGACCAATAGGATAGATGTGAATGATTTATTTTTCCGTTGGTTTTTAAAATTGTCCTAGGCGGTTATGAAGAACGTGGCCTAGTTTATTTTCTGCATTATCTCATTCCCGTTAGCTCCCCCCCGTGTGCAGCGGGTGTATTTATTTTATTAGAAAAAATTTATGTAACAAGAATGGAGAGAAAGATGGAGGCCAAAGAAATACGAAATAAATATCCCATTGGCGAATGGCGCATTAAAGATTGGTGGTTGCAGCTACCTTTAGATTGTGACCCGCGGTTTTGTCAGTTTGTATTCAAAACGGCACCTAGGAAAAGTCCATGATCATACGGGTTACTTTACGCATTTATTTATTTTGGGCTTGTATTTATTTTATATGATACGATAAATGCATAACTAAGCACGATCTAGATGAATGTATAGGATGTATGTCTATAGAGATAGATATACATAATGAGTCCATAATTAAATTAATTAAGAGAATTAATTCAAAATTATTTAAGTGAATTAATTTATAAAATACTCCAGCAACAAAAATTAAGTCGTAATTTTGTCTCCCAAAATTATAGCGACGGTGAAGAGCCCTTGTTCGGATCCAACTGATTGAACACCGCCAGGAGTTGACCTACCTCGGGTATATTGTCGTTATTGAGATATGATCGTATGAGATCACGCGAATATTGGGTTATGACTTGACTAAAGTCTTTCGGTGATTGGCCACCGTCAGGGACGTCTGACTTTAGAGAAAAAGGGTTGATTACCACATAGAGATGCGGATTCTCAAAGAGTTGACTAGTCAACCACTAGGAGTCGCATATGATGCGACTGGTAGGAGTACCTACCTTTCGAAATTGTCTTGATCGATCGGCTACCGTCGGGAATTAAGGTGACTAGATAGGGTCCTAGCCACTAAAGAATTTTTGAAGGATTCTTGAAAGTCAGTTGGGAGTTGTTGACTAGTGGGAGCAAAATTATAAACCACAAGACCATTTTTGATTTTGCGTGTATAAACAACAACACTCTTTTATCTTCATTTTATGTTGTAGTATTTTAGCAAACTTTTCTATTTATGTTTTAATTCTCCATTAGTAAAACCAATTTATGACTGTTATTTTTTGAGAAACGTTCTCAAATATGGTTAAGTAATTTTGATCCTTTTAATATAAGCAATGACACGAGCAAGTACGTCATAGTACATAAAGACATGGAGACTACATAATTGATGCAGTTCTCTAAGGCTTTAATTATTAGTCAAAGCGAAAGCTCACGATATGATTAAATGACTTGAAATTGGTTTCAACGAATTAATCATATATTGGATACGATCCAATATGATCATTCTGTCATACGATGACAATTAATTCAAACGTTGGATAAGAATGACCGCAATGAATTTCGGAAAGGTTGTTTTCAAAATTGTAAGAATTAAGTATCGACTTAATTCTTTAATCATTGCTTAAAGGTTAATTAAATAGTCAATGTTTTGAATACGATTCAAAAGGATAAATAAACTATTTAATAAACTTTAGATTTTCTTTATGAAAGGAAATGAAAGACGTAGCTCTTGTGATATTTCTTAAGTCTTATGAAGACTACATTAAGAAATATTTTTACAAGTGCTTAAAGGATTAAAAAGGAAGTTAGGGCATGTGCTTAAAATAAGAGATCTTATTGAAGTCTTTATTCTAGGCAAGTGTGTTGAGATAAATCCATCTAAGTTCAAGCCGACTCTTAGATATATGATATCTTGCAAGTATGATTAAATTAGAAGGATTAAATACGGAATACACAAAGATACGGACAGATGAAGCAAACATTGTGACATTTTTGGTTTTGTGTTCTGAGTCTAGTAAACTGATGAAGGAACTAAATAAATGTTATCATGTTCTGGTTCTTATGAAGAACACATTTTCAGTTAGATGTTAGGATTTAATGGAAAAATTCAATTGTAAGGAATAAATGTAATCCCGATAAAATTGAACGTTCAATGAATCTGACAAACTAGATTGGTGTCACTATATAGTTTATATGTGTGATGAAATCTTAACTAAATATTTATGTGGCTGTTATCCTTGATATTTTGTGGTTGTTCTAGACATAGTCTCTGTGGAAGAGAATCGTATAATCAAATGTCATTCTGATGATGTCTGAACCACGTGATTATGAATCATGTGGGTTATACGTATCTTATCTGAAGATGAATAAAATACCCTTTTATGAAAAGGGTATAAAATCTAGAAAGTTGTCTAAAGCCTAAACATACCGATATTTGTTGACTTATGACAATTAATGACACAAATAATTGTTTATTAATCTCTGTGACTATTTTGAGAAATAGTTGATTGTACTTGGTGAAGTACAACAATTCGGAATGCCCGAAAAGTTTGAACTAGTACGAATATGAGATTAATGAGCTACTTAGGAATTAATCTTTGATTAGATTGAAGCAATTAATACATGAACGGTGTTTCAAAAGTCGTCTGAAAAAGGAATAAGATTCTCCCTTGAAGGATACCATTTTTTGGATTCGTAATTAGATTGTGTTACTAAAATGGAAACAACACTTTATATGATAAAGGTGTGATGTAAGCCATGCGAAGTATCCCTTACGTATTTTGGGATAGTGCCCTTATACCATACATATACTTAACCGAGTTCCAAAGAATAAAGGTTGAATAAATTCCATGTCAGATATGGAATCGATGACATCAAGTCCATCTTAACCGATGATTTTAGGTTGTCATGCTTCTAGCAAGCAAGAAATGTCTGAAAGGCTTGGAGCCTAGTATGACATGTGCAACTTTGTAAAAAAATCTTAGCAAGTACGCTAAATATTATCTACTTACCCATGGAGCAAAATGTTTGTCTTCAAGCATGCCGTCTTCTAGAGGAAGTGTTTCTTCCAAAAGAAATAGTGGGAGTAAACTTAGATCTCAAAAGAGTTTGAGAACCACAATGAGATATTCAGTTGTTGGAACACGAGTAAGCGTCGCATAGCGATGAGGTGTAAAACACTGCTCAGTGCACACAAATGTTCTATAAGTCTAAGGATAACCTCACGCCTGAAAAGGCTACTGGTATGTTTAGCTTGAAGAATGAATATCTCACGACTTATGAAGGAATGTTTGAAAGGAAAGATTGAGAGACATGGCCAGGAGCCATAATAACTGAAGTAGATTCCATCAGTGACAACTAGGTTGTGAACCTAGTATGTCTTACCTAGAGGGAATGTCCCTAAAAGGCTGACATGGATAGGAATATGATTACCATAAGGCTATAGTGAAGTTGAAGGGTACGGGGTGTAAACCTTGTAATTATATTTATGCTGCCAGCTGAGTCTAGCTCTATTCAGACTATGCTTGTTATAACTTTGTATCATGGCTATATGATAGTGGTGAAGACATTGGGCAAACAGCTCGATGTTCATAGATGATAACAAGATATGTGAGCCCAAGAGATCCATTTATGAACTCAAACAAGTTTCTCTAGACAATTTCTTTGTTTGATAATCAAAGGAGTTTGATTTAGTCAAAAGAAGTGATATACCCAATGTGCAAGAGGGATAGTGGGAGTTTATGATTTTTGAGTACGGTATTGGATACCTCTCTAGGGAATTATCACCCCATGTCACAGTCAATCAATGTTTGGTAGTTTAAGGTCATTACGGAAGCACTTGGATTAGCAGTTCTTATTTTTGAATAAGAATCTATAGTGATAGATTTAACTGCTGTTAGTTTATAGTTTACCTATATAGATGTGATGCTAAAAGAGTTTAGAATAGGTCGCGACAGGAGATACTGCTAGCCGGTGTTCTTAAGATCTATCTATGTTAGGACGTTAATCCTAAAGATAAGGTGAAAGATGATGCTTATGGAAAGGTTTCCTTTGCAACTGCGATAGGAACCATCATAAGAGTAATGCCAGATGTTCATAGTCCATGAAGAGTCATGAGCAAGTATGAAAGTAAATCTGGTGAATGTCGAGAATATCCTTAAACAAGTTAAGGATGGTTTCTTAGTTTATTGAAACTTAGAATCAGATAAATATAGATATACAGATGTATATCATGAGTCTTATAAAGGCAAGTGGGAGCTACAGTCTGGGTTTGCAGTCACTTTGATTGAGTGATACAGTGAGCTAGAAATGCTCTTAGCTAGAAATCACTAGAGATTCTACAACTAATCAAAAACACAGTAGTGCCTTAGAGGCACAGCGGGAGCAGTACATGGATCTAGATGGTTCATACCTGAACCTTGTACGGTTCTTCCACCTTTTCTATATAGCTGACATAGTAAGTGGATTCATTGCTTGTGTTAGTCCCTTGAAAAGGCTTTGGTTAAGTTTAGAGGGGGGGTGAATAAACTTAACACTTAAAACTTTTGGAGTTAACAAACTCAGCAAATTCAGTAGCTTGCCGATCGCTCGTAGTCCGTCGACACTCGCAGTCCGTCGACGGCTCGTAGTCTGCTAACTATTGATTTTTATGAATTTGTTGCAGCGGAATATATTCAAGTTAAGCCTTATTACTTGTTGTTAAGATATGATACTAAGTATTAGATACTCAGTAGTGTAAGTGTGTGATTCAGTTGCTAGTTTCAGTAGGTTGATGTATTAAATATACTAAATGCATAAATTAAAAGCAGAAAGTAAGTAGGCAATTTTTATAGTGGTTCCAGGTGGTGTAATCCTGTCAGTCCACTCTTCTCCTGTGATGTGGAGGTAATTTACTAGAGATCTTTGAGGTTGCAGTTACAAAAATCCCTAAGTTGTTTGTCCTTCACCAATAACTATGGCTTCACAAACTGAACACTTGGAACAGGTAGGATTGCTGCTCCAAAGTCTTCCACTGGTCCTTGGAGGGTAGGATTGCCTCTTCACCAGCTCCACCACAAACAACAGTCCTTGACACCAAAAGATGCTTCTCTGTCTTCAGCAGGTTTCTTGTAAAAGAAAGTTTGAATCAAGTAAGTGATTCAGCTTTCAGCAGCTTGATCAGGATGAAATGATCAACAGCTTGAAGACTTCAAGGGTGTAAACTTGGTGTAGCTTGATAACATATTACACTTGAAGAATTTACTGGATAAGTAGCTTTAAGTTCAGTAGGGTCAGCAGGGTGATTTTCTTGATAATAAACTTGATAGCTTCAGGCAAATTATCTTCTACTTCATTAATTCTCATCATATGTTTCTGTATCAGGGGTCTTCTATTTATAGGTGAGAATCCTTGTGACTTATGTTTGAAATTCAAAACATAGCCGTTTAAGATTTGTCCCATCTTGAATTGCTTTATGTCCCTGTACATAGTACTGACACTGTCAGTTTACTTTTTGACAGTTTTCAGACTATCCACCCTTTGACTTGTATCCATTGGATAAACCTCTATTTCTTTCCAACGTCCCTTTAATCTTAGCCATTGATTTGTTGACAAAATCAAGAGTTGTTATATGTCCTTATCCTTGTAATCTTCCAATGTAACCTTTGATTAAATCGAAATATATGTTCAGCAGGTTCCTGTGAATGTAAGTCTGCTGAAATGCATGTTAGTAAGCTGATCCAAAATTGCTGTGTTTATAAAACACTGCAGCTGACTTCTCTTATATCTAACTTTTTATTATGAAGTTAGATTACACCATTTTGATCATAACCAAGTTCCAAACACCACTTAACTTATAGAACTTAGACCTTGTACACAAGGTATATGCAATCAGTTTAGGTCATCACAGACTTCCCTAAATTCTGATTCCATATTCTTGACTTTAAATACTAAGTTTGATCCTTTAGCCTTCAATAACTGAGTTTGAGACCTCAGCCTTCAGTCTTCATCAGGTTCCTAAACTAGTCTACTGACTCAGATACCTTACTGACCTAGACAGGTCTGCTGATGAAAGTCAGCTGACCTTTTACAGTGCTTGTTTGATCAAACCTATACAATGATCAAACTCTAAAAAGCCTATACATTTGATCTAGACATCTTTTTGCCTTTGCTCTATAACAGCTAGTCTGGCACTCATCACTAAAACTTAAAATATGTCCAACAATTTCCCCCTTTTTGGTGATGATGCCAATACCCTCCTTACAGCAAAGAAAAAAGGATAAAAACAAAAACAGAACAAATTCTGTCAGTTCTCATTATAATCATATTTGTTCAAGATTATTACAAACTTGATTCAGCAAAGATAAAAGGCTGGTGTAAGTAAGTTGATCTAGTTCATCCTTTCTCTTTCTTGTCTTTCTTTCTCTTGCTGCTCTTGATATTCCCTTATATCTCTGACCATTTCTCTCATCCATTGATTTTCAATAAGGGAAAAATCAATATGGGGGTTCACTTCCTTCCACCATTTCCATGCCTCTGGTAGAGTAAGATTAATTTGATGTACTCTGAAACCTAAATGCATGTATAACTGCTTGAATTCTTCCAGTGATTCTCTTGCTGATGTAGTAGGTAAACTTCTTCCACCTCTTCCACCTCTTCCACCTCTGTGTGAAGATCTTAAGGCTTTGACTCTAGCTTCCCAGAATTTCAGTACCAAAAAGGAATTTAGCCCTTCATGAAAGCCCATGACATGGTAAGGTCTCCTCTTATTGTAATATAGCTTCTTGTATTCTTTGAAGAGGTCATCAGTCAGTGGAAGTCTGCCAAGTGCAGGTTCTCTGTATGCATTGGTATCAGCCTCCCATTTCATTTGAGTAAAAATCCTAGCAGCCTCTTTTCCTACTGCTATTTGGCTCTCTTCCCCCTTATTGACATCATCAACAAAACGGGAAAGCAGGCCTGAACACTCTCCTATGTGATCACTAAGTTGTTCAGTTGAACTTCCATAATTTCTGTTCTTGTGTCAACTGCTGTGATCCTTCCTTCCATTGTCTCCTCCAGTAGATTGATCCTCTCAGTAATCTTAGGATCCAATACAGCAGGATGAGGTGCTCCAGCAGGTTCAGCCACAGCAGGCTTGGGTGCCACAGCAGGCTTGTCAAGTTTCTGGTGAATGGAGGCAAACTGTTCTTTCAAGAACTTCTCCTTTAGTGTATTGCCTTGTTTAATGCCTCCCACATCTTGGGTTTGATCAGCAAGAGCAAATTGAGTGGAAGTAATATTGGAAGCAAATGTTTCAGTAGTCCTCCCTCTATTTTCCACCAGGTTCATCAAATCTTCAAATCTTTGCTCTTGTCTGTCAAGTTGAGTTCTTAACCTTATAATGTCACTTCTGACTACCCTCAACTCATCTAACACCTATGCTAATACCCCACCAGCCATTCCTCCAGCCATATGTCCAGCAGCTTCATCAGCAGGCTCTTCAACATTGTATTGTGCCCTCTGTCTGCTGACAACCATGGCCCAACTCATATCCCTTCCAGGAGGGTTAGGACCTTCCTCAACTACATTTTCAAAAATTTCCTCCAAGATTGGATCTTGGGCAGGTTCCTCAAAAATTGGTACAAATGCCTGTTGTGGTTCAAAGCAATAGGTTCTTCCTCAAGCACTTGAAACTCCTCATCACTGAAGTCATAGTCCAGCAGATGTTCATCCTCATCAATAACAGGAGTCTGCTGACTATCTTTTCCTTCAGTAACCTTTACCTCAGTAGGTTGCACAACAGTAGCAGGTTCTATAACAACCTATTCTTCCATAATCTCATCAGCTTGAACAGTGGTTTCCTCCAAACCCATTTCCAACCTTTGTCCAGGTGCTGTTTGATCCTCAACAACCTGTACCACCCGTTCCGACCTTTGTTCAGGTGCTGTCTGTTTCTCAGCAGCCTGAACCTCCTCAAAAAGTAATGGTGATCCTTCAAAACCCATCACCATGTCCAGTCTCTATCCAATCACTGTTTGTTCCTCAGTTAGTAGGACTCTCTCTTCCACAAAAATAAAAGGAAAAGTAGCCATGTTTTCCTCTAGAGATCCTCCAGCATCAGCAATCTTCTGTAGATTCTCAGCATATTTAGATAGAGTTCCCTGAGTATCAATCCATTCTTGATATTGAACTGAATCTTCAGAACTGATATCAGGCTCACTATGTTCAAAAACCTTCTCCTCATCCAGATTTTCAGCCTGCTGATCAATAGGATTCACATCAGACTCCACAACCTTGAATGTACCAGATGTGCCAACCAACCTGTTACCTCCAAGATTTATACCATCATTGATTAGAACCTCTAAATCATCTATAGTGAGATCTTCCAGATCCTCATCCATTTGTTCAGTTTGTTGGCCCTCAGTAGACTTGCCAGCACCAATAGACTGTTCTGCTCTAGGTTCATTTAACAATCCAGTTCCACTGGCTTCTCCTTGATGTGGGGGATGATCATCATCAGAATCAGATGATGATGAATCATCACTATCTGGTTCATCCCTAGGAGTCTTAAACAAGATACTTCCTTCTCCATTTTCTCTGTCAATGATTTCCATTAACCTCATCTCCAGCAAAGAGGTATTGACCAGATCAAGTAGGTTTTCCACCTCTAACTTTTCAAAAGCCCATTCCTCAAAGTCTGTCATTGGCTCAACAGCTGATTTTTGTTTCTTATAATAACCAAACTTCCATTGAAAGTACTCAGCCACCAGCTTTAGTTTAGGGTCAACATATCCTTCTTTTCGTTTCTTCTCCTGCCTTTCAAATGGCATTGAAGGCTTTCTTGCAGCAGGTTGTTCAACTTGTTGTCCTCCAAAGGTCTCAACAAGAAGATTCAATGTCTCATCAACAGATGCATCTAGGTCAGTAGGTTCATCTGGTTGTAAATTTGTACCTACCACCTCCATCTGTTCCACACTTGGTTCCCCTGACTTACATGCTCATCAGCGGGGTTTGCAACAGATTGCTCTTCCCTCTGAACTATTGTAGAAATGGCAGGGTCTTATACCATTGTATCAATTTCCACAAGAAAGTGCGGATTCGCAATGTCCCGATGTGGCTCTTCAGTAAGTTGCTCAACAACAACTTATGCAGCTTCAGTAGGCTCAACAGCCGTTAGAGGTGTGGATTCAGTAACTTCTACAGCAGGCTCAAGTATAGCAGTCTGCTGTGGTTCTTCAATGTGTTGCTCAACAACAACACCAGCATCAGTAGTAGGCTCAACAGCCTCTTCTTCTACCCTTTGTTCTTCTAGGACTCTCAATTCCTTTCCTTTTCCATGTTTCTTCTTCTGCACAATTTCCTTCATTCTTTTTGAAGGTTGTTCAGTTGCAATCTCAGCAGCTTTCCTCTTTCTAATATCTTCCTTCTGTTGCTCTTTTAAGATTTCAGCAGCAGACTTCTTCTTTATAACTTCAGCACGGTCAGTAACTTCAACTTCAACTGGACCTTCAGTAGACGCAGCAGTCTCTACTAATTGCTTCCTTGTTTTCCTAGGCTTTAACATCTCAGTGATTTTTCTAGTATCAGCAGCCTTCCTCTTTTCAGCAACTTTTTTAGGTGCAGCAGACTTAACAACTTGCTTAACCTGCTCACCACCAGTATTATCATTTCCATCATTGTCACTCTCAATTGCTTCATCATCTACATCTTCATCATCATCTAATCCAGGAATAGGATAGCTGATCTCCTTCTTATATCTAGACTTGTTGAGTTTCTCAGGTTTAACATCAGGTATCTGAAAATGATTTAGCAAGGTCTGAATCAGTAGACCTAAGGGCTTGGTTTTGGACTTCTGTTGGAAATATTATTTGTGTTTTGATGATGATTCATCACGTAATTAGACAAATCACTTACAACCCATGATGATGAAGTCATAACTAACTGTTATAGTGCATAATGAAAGAAGAAGCAAGAAATGGTCTAGAGATAAATGTATAAGTTCTATCTAGAGTCTGAACCTTGTATAGGTAGTTTCAGACAAGCATTGTAATAGAATAGGAACTAGGCGAACAGCTGAGTCGGCAAGAAAACTGAGTATACTCATAAAGAACTGAGGGCTCAAACTCAGTAATGCAAGAACTGAAGAAGATAAGTTCGCTGAGGGACACAGACTCAGTTGGCTTATCTAGAAGACTGAAGAACTAAGGGACAAAGACTCAGTTACAGAAGACCGAAGAAATGAGGTAGCAAACTCAGTTAGAAGCTGATTAAGTCGTGACTATAAGTCAGGATTCAGGCAAGTCTGTGGTGACCTGAAACTGAACTGTAGATCATGTAAAACTGAATAATCTTAAGGACAAAGATTATCAGTTACCAGGAAAAGAAGAAACTGAATGGTGTGCTCTGACTTAGTCAATTAAAGTCAGATGTTAAGTATACAAGGTACTCAGTTTTGAAGAAGAGTAGAAAACTGAGTTAAGGCCTTGTTGAATTTGATTTAACAATACGACAAAGATCGTACATATGAACATTGCCTAAACGACAAGTGCAACGGCTACAAAGAGCTAGTGACCGTTAAATCACCCATATAAATACACTAGAAAATCACTTGAAGAAAAAGAGAGAAGGATCAGAAAAATAGCTTTACCAGCACATATCCAAAGATCCAGATCCAGAAAATCAGATCATATATCCAGAAATGGGGAAGCCAACAGAATTGCCTTGAAGATTTAAAAGAAAGATCCAATAACCCATTAAGGGGGAAAGAAGGCATCTTGGAGCTACAAAGTCAGATCCAGAAGAATCAGACAGCTCACTGAATTAATATCTTGATTAATTCTAAACCTAACCTTTGTGAAAAAGGGTTGGTTGTGCATAGTTTGAAGAGAGCAATTCCACATTTCTTCATACGGTTGCAACTTGGTTGCCACAGCTGTTGGTGCAGTCTGAGGACTGTGGTTGTGTTAGTGGTGAGCTGGTGAAGGAGCAATTCCACCTTCGAAAGATCAGTGTGCAGAGTGAAGGGAGCAATCTCACCTTTCTTCATTTTGTGTAGACAGTGAAACTAGGGTGTCGTGAAGGACTGTCATAGTGCTACGATTTATAACGGTTATCTCAAGATTCTAGTGACACCTCCTACACCACAGGAGAAGGGGAGATGTACGGGATTACACCACCCGGAACTTCCACAAACAAATCTTGTGTTGATTTACTTTATGCACTTGTGTTTGTTTTATTTGTTGCATTATCACTCAACAAACACTAGACACTGAGTTAGCACAGAACTGATACATAGAAGGTCTAGATTTTTATTAACACATCTATTTGCACAAAGGCTACTTATCCGCTGCCAGTTAACAAGACTAAATATAAGTTAGTGTTGACTTATACTCAGTTGAGTTAGCTGAACTCCGCACAAGTTTAAGGACAGGAACAAAATTGAGCTGGGTATCAGTTTGAGTTTGGCAAAAACTCAGTTCCTGGGGCTTTTTCAGTTTTGGGAAAGTTTTTGGTGACAAGTTTATTCACCCCCCCCCCCTCCCCCCTTCTAAACTTGTGTTAGCCTTTCCAAGGGACCAACAATTGGTATCGGAGCGGTTCTTCCTTTTGGAAGTGATCCAAAATATATCTTTTAAACCAGTTGTTGAAGATCCCTCACTGTATCAGTTGCAAAAGCACTTAATTAGATTTCATTGACTACATCTAGAATTAAGAGTTGGCTTATTCACCCCCTAACTAATTGCTTGCAAAATGTATCTGATTTTTAGGATCAATTATATGAGAGGTTCAATGAGACAAACTTGAATAAAAATCCAGAACTTCAACTCAGTGATGATGTGGATACAAACTTCAAAGATTATATAGAAAAATCCAGAGGAATCCCATCACAAAGAGTTCTCTCAGAAGAAGAAGAAAAGAAGTTGTTGCAAGTTACTAGTGAAGATTCAATAGAGCAACAAAAGAATGTACACTCAAATCTTAAAATTGCATCAAATCATCAAGAAAAGGTACATTCTTCAACTCAGTTATCATTTGCAGAACTCCGTCAGAGAAACTCTGAGCTTGTCAAGTTAACTGAAAAACTCACATTGGAGTTGAAACTAAAAGACAAAGAACTTGGCAAAGCACAAGATTGGAATGAGTTTCTTGAAACTGAGGTGTCAAATCTAGCTGAAAGATTATTGTCTAGTAAATTTGACTCAAGCAATGATAATCCCCCACCCCTACCCAGTCTTGAGACTTCAAAGAGTATAAACTCTAGACGTCAAGATACTGGAAGACCTAGTAGATTGCACAAAGAAGTCAACGATGTAAAATCCAAAAGAATCCTTGTGAAATCAACTAAGGTTGAACGTAATGGTTTATCTAGAAAGGAGTTGAGAAGGCTTAATTCTCTCAACCAAGAAACTGAAAGTAATACTTCAGTAACTAACCCAGCCGGACCCAAGAAGATATGGGTACCGAAGAAAACTTAAACTGTTTTGCAGGAAAAGTCAGCTTACATTGCAAAATCCTCAGAAAACTGACTTCTATAAAAAACTGAGATGGCAAAAGCTGATGAAGGACAAATTGGTCAAAAGCAGAAAACTTTCCAGCTACCATCTGACGCTTGGGCTGACATGACAAATCACTCGAAGCCACGTGTCAATCTAGGAGAAAAAGTAGATGTACATCCCTACAAAATCCCATTGATTGTGACACGACTCTTATTTGAAAACAATTGCAAAACAAAATCTTGACGAAATCCTGCTCATCCAAATTGAAAGCATTCAAGATTTTCTAAGAGAATCCCTAATTCAGAAATCAATGGAGCAATACAATATTGATGATGGAATCACCACGAGCATGGACGAATTCTGTCAAAAATTCTCAAACTCCACTTTATCTATTCGAATTGTAAACAAGATGAAGAAGATTCGAGGATTGGAAAACTTGATTGATACAAAAGTCACTACCTTGAGTCCAGACGGCATCAGAGACTTCTACAAAAATGCCGAAATCATCAATAATGGAAAAAGCTTCAAAACAACGGTTCAAGATAAGAGCTTTATCATTGATGAACAGTTTCTTTCACTGGTGTTTGGCTTGGACATAATCGGAGGATCTTCATCTCTTACCTTTGGAAATGAAGAAAAAGGCAAGCTTTGGAATGTTACTTCAATCAACAAAGAGGAGAAGAACTTCATCGCATCCATCTATCAGCAAAAACAAGAATTTGCATTTTTGACGATTCTTCTGACCAAAAATGTCATTGGTCATGCCAGAAATTTCTACACTCTCTCAACAGATAAACTAAAACTGATATATGCTATTTGGTTTGAAGAGAGGTTTGATTGGAACAAATTTGTTCTCAATCATTTGATCAAACAAGTTTCAGACGAGAAAAAGAGAGCACAAGGAAAGAAGGTTTCTGGGGAAAAGTGTCTATTGAAAAAGGGATTCACTTTTCTAGTTCAAAAGATACTAGATCATTTCTCTATTTCAACATCCACAAGAACAGAAGTGGAACACAAATCAGTGTCCACTGGAGTAAAGAAAAGGAAGATTTTTGAAGTAAAATCAAGTGAAGTCTCAGATTCACGTTCAAGTGGAACTGTGAATTTAGATGAAAGGACTCTCAGAAGACAAAAGAGTACTTGGAACAAATTTTAGAAAAAGAATATTGAAACTAAAGTAGTAATTCAAGTTGAGGATGAGACTGAAGAAAGTGAACAGAATGAAACTGAGGAAAGTGAAATTGAAGAAAGCGAAGGAAGCGAGATTGATGAAAGTGAAGATAGTGAATCTCCAACTGAGATGCATGGAGAGTACACTGATAAACAAAGGGAAGCTTTGGAAGATGGTGAAAATTTTGCCAGGCTGAGTATGAAAAAGAGCTGTCAATTCATGATACTCGTTTTTATTATCCTGAGGCCAGTACCTCATCTCAAATCCATGAAGCATCCACAAGCAAGTCTGCACCTGAAACATCTCAGCAACAATCAACTGAAACAATTGAAGAAAAATTGGGAAGATTGAAAGAAATCATTGAAGGCGTGATGCTAACTCTACAGCAGAGGCTTTTCATTGGAAGATCTCATTACTCAGGTTTGAATGTATACTCCAACCTCATCACCCTGCGTAAGTTATTTGAAGAAAGATATCACTTATCTTCAAACAAGGGGGAAGGTGAAGCTGGTTATGAAGTTGAAGGTGATGCTAATGCTGTATCAGCTGAAGAAATCTATGCCAAACAGTTGGTAATAGAACAAGACAAACAAGTAGATGCTGATCTACTTACAATTCAACAGAATGGAAAAGCAGTTGATAGTTTGATTGAAGAACTGATCGCAGAAGAAACCTTCAAAGAAACAAGAACTGAGGAAGATGAAGAGACCTCAGTTAGAGTTGTGATGAATATCATAAGGAAACTAGCAATCTGTATCAGACTGAAAGAACGTCTAAATTCAGTACAAGATAAAGAGACAAAGACTGAGGGGGAAAAGACTGAAAGGAAGGAATCTAGTCTTATTTCTGAAGAAGAAGAAAAGTTGATGAATGAAGAAATCAAGGAGATCTTGATAAAATTTCAGAACCAGGACAAGGAAGAGGCAAATCAGTTGATTAATGAATATTTGGAGATCAAGCCTAGTGATGGAGAAACAGAAGAAGAAGGAAAGGCAAGAAGACTCCTGGAGACAAAAAGGAGTATCTTTGTTGGAGAAAAATTGTTGAATTTGGAAAAAGAAAATCTGTAATCTTTTTTTAGTAACTCAGTTTATTGCGACATAATCTTTTAATGAATTCAGCTGTTCTAGTTTGTTATCTTAATTTGTTTTGTTATGATTTCTTGCACTATTATTTTATTATTTCTTTTAGGGAGGGTTATGATACATCATCAAAAATGGGGAAATTGTTGGAAATATTATTTGTGTTTTGATGATGATTTGTCACGTAATTAGACAAATCACTAACAACCCATGATGATGAAGTCATAACTAACTGTTATAGTGCATAATGAAAGAAGAAGCAAGAAATGGTCTAGAGATAAATGTATAAGTTCTATCTAGAGTCTGAACCTTGTATAGGTTGTTTCGGACAAGCATTGTAATAGAATAGGAACTAGGCGAACAAGTGAGTCGGCAAGAAAACCGAGTATACTCAAAAAGAAGCGAGGGCTCAAACTCGTAATGCAAGAACGAGAAGAAGATAAGTTCGCCGAGGGACACAGACTCGTTGGCTTATCTAGAAGACCGAAGAACTGAGGGACACAGACTCAGTTACAGAAGATTGAAGAACTGAGGTAGCAAACTCAGTTAGAAGCTGATTAAGTCGTGACTATAAGTCAGGATTCAGGCAAGTCTATGGTGACCTGAAACTGAACTGTAGATCATGTAAAACAGAATAATCTTAAGGAAAAAGATTATCAGTTACCAAGAAAAGAAGAAACTGAATGGTGTGCTCTGACTTAGTCAATTAAAGTCAGATGTTAAGTATACAAGGTACTCAGTTTTGAAGAGGAGTAGAAAACTGAGTTAAGGCCTTGTTTAATTTGATTTAACAATACGACAAAGATCGTACATATGAACGTTGGCTAAACGACAAGTGCAACGGCTACAAAGAGCTAGTGACCGTTACATTACCCCTATAAATACACAAGAAAATCACTTGAAGAAAAAGAGAGAAGGATCAGAAAAATAGCTTTACCAGCACATATCCAAAGATCCAGATCCAGAAAATCAGATCATATATCCAGAAAAGGGGAAGCCAACGGAATTTCTTTGAAGATTTAAAAGAAAGATCCAGTAACCCATTAAGGGGGAAAGAAGGCATCTTGGAGCTACAAAGTCAGATCCAGAAGAATCAGACAGCTCACTGAATTAATATCTTGATTAATTCTAAACCTAACCTTTGTGAAAAAGGGTTGGCTGTGCATAGTTTGAAGAGAGCAATTCCACATTTCTTCATACGGTTGCAACTTGGTTGCCACAGCTGTTGGTGCAGTCTGAGGACTGTGGTTGTGTTAGTGGTGAGCTGGTGAAGGAGCAATTCCACCTCCGAAAGATCAGTGTGCAGAGTGAAGGGAGCAATCTCACCTTTCTTCATTTTGTGTAGACAGTGAAAGTAGGGTGTCATGAAGGACTGTCATAGTGCTAGGATTTTGTAACGGTTATCTCAAGATTCTAGTGATACCTCCTACTCCACAGGAGAAGGGGAGACGTACGGGATTACACCACCCGGAACTTCCATAAACAAATCTTATGTTGATTTACTTTATGCACTTGTGTTTGTTTTATTTGTTGCATTATCACTCAGCAAACACCAGACACTGAGTTAGCACAGAACTGATACATAGAAGGTCTAGATTTGTATTAACACATCTATCTGCACAAAGGCTACTTATCCGCTGCCAGTTAACAAGACTAAATATAAGTCAATATTGACTTATACTCAGTTGAGTTAGCTGAACTCCGCACAAGTTTAAGGACAGGAATAAAACTGAGCTGAGTATCAGTTTGAGTTTGGCAAAAACTCAGTTCCTGGGGCTTTTTCAGTTTTGGGAAAGTTTTTGGTGACAAGTTTAGTCACCCCCCCTCTAAACTTGTGTTAGCCTTTCCAAGGGACCAACAACTTCCTTATACCATCTCTATCTTCAGTAAACACCTTCTTCATATAATGTATAAAAAATCCAGCCCAATCAAAATTCATACTTCTGCAAATGATGATCTGTAGGTCTATCTTAGGTCCAGAAAGTGTATCTAGACTCCCACTGAATCCCAAAATGTTCTTGGAAACAATCTTGCTCAGCAGATTATACTCAAATCCAATGTGCCTCACATTAATGCTTAGAGATGATGGTATGGTCTCATTTGTCTTTATTGCATCAACAAACTTCATCCTTGGCAGGTTCATCATTTCTGGATTGGTAGGAGCACCATTTCCAGGTCCAAAGTGAAATACTTCTCTCAGTAGATCTGAAGTGATTTCAATTTCTTTGCCATTAACCGTTGTAGTAAAGGCTTCTCTACCTTCGTGTGTGACCATGTTTTTCCAGAATTCCAAAACATTGATGTATGAAATTCTTTCCAATCTTCTATTAATAACATTTTCCAAACCAGCAACCCTTTTGATTCTTCTTCCAATGTTGATGGTTAACTCAGTAGTATGACAGTCAGTAACGTACCCTCTAACACTTTGACTTGATCCAATATGAACGTCACCTTTATCCGCCATTAGAAATGAAAAATATGATGAAGAAAGGTTTTAAATCTATGTTCACACAGTGTATTATCATAGAAATAACGATCTGAAAGTTGTAAGTAGAGACCATGTGTATATGTCTGTATATATAGAGAGAGGTGGTTGAAACTGTCAGATAATGCACTGTACACGTACTGTAGCATTAACAACGATTAAATTTGGAATTAATGAGATCTTTCCACATGTCCCATAACTGATCCATAAAGAGTTGTAACCGTTCAATCGTGTAACTGTGGTTATAAAGATAAGATAAATATCCCGGTCATTAGCTTTTTGACTTTGTTAAGATTTGACTGTTTAACGTATGCTTCAGCAACTTTTGCCATCAGTAGACTTGGCTCAGCATCCTGCTGACAAAGATGCCTCAGTAGCCTGCTGACAGTGTTACTCTGTTGATCTTCAATTCCTCTTGTTTTGTCCAACTGATAATACAAGATGAAGTTTAATACCAATGACTGTTCTGTCAAGTGAGCTCACCCAACAGGACAAAGACCAATCCCCTTGGAAACTTCATTTGCTCAATTGTCCAAACATAAATAAGTTCATGGAATTGTTGATACCAATGATTAGTCTGCTAAGTGAGCTCACCCAACATAGCAAAGACTAATCCCCTTGGTGAATTCCAGTACACTGCTGATTAAAGGTGTATCAGTCAACTTTTATAATTCCAAGTTCAGTCCTTAACTTAGCAAATCTTTCACTATCCAAAGGTTTTGTGAAAATATCAGCTAGTTGATCTTCAGTAGGGATGTAAAGAACCACCACATCTTTCTTTTCAACATGATCTCTTATAAAATGATGTCTCACATCAATATGCTTGGTTCTTGAGTGCAAAACAGGATTTTCTGTGATTGCAATTGCACTTGTGTTGTCACACATTATAGGAATTTCTCTTTCTTCAATTCCATAGTCCCTTAACTATTGTCTTAACCATAATATTTGTGCACATCAACTTCCAGCAGCTATATATTCAGCTTCAGCAGTGGAAGTTGATATAGAATTCTGCTTCTTACCGAACCAGGAAACTAGTCTATTCCCCATCAATTGACAAGTTCCTGTGGTGCTTTTTCTATCAATCTTGCATCATGTATAATCAGAATCTGAGTAGGATATGAATTTGAAGCTTCCATCTTTTGAATACCATATCCCAACTCCCAGAGTATCTTTTAGATACTTGAGAATTCTTTTTACTGCAGCTAGATGACTTTCTTTTGGTTTAGATTGAAATCTTACACAAACACCTACATCAAAGGATATATCAGTCCGCGGCGATAAGGTAGGTGACGAGACTACCTATCATCCTTCTGTATAAGGTCTGATCAACATCTTTGCCTTCTTTATCTTCATCCAATCTAATGTTTGTACTCATAGGAGTTGATACTTTGGTGCTATTTTCCATACCAAACTTCTTCAGTAGCTCCTTGGTATACTTGGTTTGATGAATGAAGATTCCATCTTTCATCTGTTTGACTTGTAATCCCAAGAAATAGTTCATTTCTCCCATAATACTCATTTGGAATTTACTTTTCATCAGATTTGCAAACTTTTCACACAGCAATTCATTTTCAGAACCAAAAATTATGTCATCAACATAAATCTGTACCAGTAGGGTGCTGTCTCCTTCATTGATTCTGGAAAGAGTCTTGTCAATGGTTCCTTTGGTAAAACCATTGTCCACCAAGAATTGAGATAGAGTCTCATACCATGCTCTTGGTGATTGTTTCAAACCATAAAGTGCTTTATTGAGTCTGTACACTTTATCTTCTTGATCTTTAACTTCAAAACCAGGAGGTTGCTGAACATAAACCTCTTCCTCTAGAATGCCATTCAGAAATGCACTCTTGACATCCATCTGGTATACCTTGAAGTTTTTGTAAGCAGCATATGCCATGAATAGTCTTATAGCTTCCAGTCTTGCAACTGGGGCATATGTCTCATCAAAATCTATTCCTTCTGCTTGAGAATAGCCTTTTGATACTAGTCTGGCCTTATTCCTTACAATGGTACCAGATTCATCCAATTTGTTTCTGTATACCCATTTGGTTCCAATTATATTTGCATGATTAGGCCTTTCCACTAGTGTCCAAACTTGATTTTTTTCAAATTCATTCAATTCTTCTTGCATAGAAATTATCCAATCTGGATATGATATTGCTTCTTCAACAACTTTAGGTTCCATTTGAGATAGAAAATAGGTAAACATTGCCTCTAATTGTCTTCTAGTCCTCACAACTTGCTGTATATTTCCAATAACTTGCTCAGTAGGGTGATCTCTTAACCATTGTGGATTTTGGTTAGATTGATTCTCAAGAACATCTTCTTCAGTAGGGTCTGTTGTTGCTTCAGCAAGGGGTTCAACAGATCCTTGAACTACCTCAGTTGTTGCATCAGTAGTGTTACCAGCAGGGTGTTCAGCAGGGGTAGAGTCAGAAACCTTTAAGTCATTATCCTTTCCAAAACATCAACACATTCTGGATCGGTGACTTGTTGATTCTCAGCAGGTTCTGAAGCTTCATCTTCCATTCCAGTGAACTTAGGGTCATCAAATACAACATGTATTATTTCTTCATGTTTCAGTGTCCTTTTATTCAGTACCCTGAATGCCTTGCTGACAGAAGAGTATCCCAAGAAAATTCCTTCATCTGATTTTGGTTGGAATGTCTTCAATTGCTCCTTGTGATTTAATATAAAACATTTGCTTCCAAATGGATGGAAATAGGATATATTGGGTTTCCTTCCATTCCAAATCTCATAAGGTGTCTTCAGCAGCTTCTTGTTCACTGAGGTCCTATTTTGTGTATAGCATGCTGTATTGACTGCTTCAGCCCAATATCTTTCAGGTAATAAAGCTTCACAAATCATAGTTCTTCCTACTCCATTCAAAGTCATGTTTCTTCTCTCAGCAACCCCATTTTGTTGAGGTGTACCAGCAGCAGCCAGTTGATGTAGCACACCATTTTGCTCACAGTATTCTCTTATAACTTTATTGAGAAATTCAGTACCCTTGTCTGATCTGATCTTCACTACTATCAAACTTTTCTCATTTTGCAATCTCTTCAAAAGTTTAGGCATCTTTTGAAGTGTTTCACTTTTCTTGTTCATGAAAATTACCCAAGTGTATCTTGAATAATCATCCACAACTACCATAGTGTACCTCTTACCTGTCACACAAGTTGGTGTTACTGGTCCAAATAGATCCATGTGCATCAGGTCCAAAACTCTTTTTGTTGATTGCTTAGTCTTTGACTTGAAGCTGGATTTTGTTTGTTTACCTTGCTGACATGCATCACATATAGCATCCTTTTTGAATGTGATCTCAGGTAATCCAATCACCGGTTTCTTCTTCACCAACTGATTAATATCATCAAAGTTTAGATGATTCAACTTCTTATGCCATAACCAATTTAGTTCTGACTTGGTATGCACAATCAGGCATGTCTCTAGAACAGCAGTAGACCAATCCACAACATACATGTTTTGTTGTCTTCTTCCAGCCAACACAACTTGATCACCTCTTTCACTAATGACAATACTGGTGTTCTTGTCAAAAGTGACCTTGTAACCCATGTCACAAAACTGTCCAGTGCTCAGTAGGTTGTAGTCCAGTCCTTCCACAAATGCAACATTCTGATTGTTAATCCATTTCTCACAAGTGTGTCATATCCTCTTGTGTATCCTGGTGTGTTCTTGTTGCCAAAATTCACTCTTGGACCATCCTTTGCCACATAATTTGACAAATAGTGCTTGTTCTTTGTCATATGTCTAGAACATCCACTGTCAAAGTACCAGACACCCTACAAAACAAAGTTAATGTATTTTAGGTACCCAAACTGTTTGGGTCCATAGTGGTCGGTGGTAAGCATGACCCTTGGCAAATTTCCATAAGGTCTTCTTTGAAAAGTGTTATACTTTTGTTCATACATGTATTCTACACATCCATAAGATCTAACATTTGGTTGTGTAGGACTCACATATGCTTTCTGGCCTTTTGGTATGTAATGCTGTTTGGAGTGATTTTTATTGTTAGAAGCACTAGCATAACCATGGGTTTGCTGTCTGTTAGGAGCAGCCATGTTATATGGGGTCTGCTGAGGTCCCCGCTGAGGTCTTGTATAAGTCCTCTGCTGATTCCATTGCTGAGGTTTTACCCTAGCAGCATGGTTATATCTATTGTTTCTAGCAGTAGGTGCAGGAATATTCCAGTCATCATCATTAAGGAATAATCTACCTTTCCCCATGAGATAAGTATCCCTAGAATGATTGACATTTTTAGGTTTAGGATTCTTATCCTTGGAATATTTTTTATTTTTGCCTTTTTGTGGTCCAGCAGACTTGGTAGCAGGTCTGCTATCAGCAGGTCTAAAAGGTCCAGTAGTCCTACATTTGGATTTATTCCTTTTGTTAGGTACTGTTGACCTTCTTGACTTCTGATTTTGCTTCCTTGAAGTCTTCTCAGTAGGCTTTACCGCCTCAGCAACCCTTTTTGGAGTTGGATCTTGTGCAGGTACAAATTTAGGACCAATTCTGGTACTAGGTTCAGTAACCATACTGGATCCACTCTTTTTAGATTGTTGAGTTCCAAATCCAAGGCCTGTTCTATCACTATAAGGCTTTCCAGATTTGAATGCAGTAGTGGAACTAGATTACTCAGCAGATTCAGCATATACTGAATGTACAGCAGGCTTATGCTGATTCTGTACAACCTCTTTTTCCTTTCCTTTGAGAATTCTTAATTCAACTTTTAACATTTCAACTTCTGTTTGAAGAGCTTTATTTTCAGCCTTCACAATCTCATAACCAGATTGTATTATCCTCAGTTGATTAAGGATGGCGTCCAAAGTTTCTTCATTGTCAGAATTTTTAGGATTTGAACCAAAAGTTGATTCACAATCACTTTCAGCAGGAGTGTTTATAGATACAAAATTGTATACTTCCTCTGTTTCATCCATATTTTCCATTAAAGTATAATCATCCATATCAGCAACAAGTGCAGTATCATCAGATTCATTTCCTTTTTCTGATTCAACTTCTTATCCTGGTTCATCTTCAGCAACCATAGCTTTCTTGCCAGATCTTCTTTGTTGACTTTTGCTCTTCAGTAGGTCTGGACAATCAGGTCTGAAATGTCCAGGCTTCTTGCAAATGAAGCAAAGATAATCAGGTTCCTTCTTCTGTTTTAGTTCAGGACAGTCAGGTTTGAAGTGTCCTGGTTTCTTGCATTGATAGCACAAGTAATCATTGTCTTTCTTGGATTCATCCTTCTTCTTTTCACTAGATTTTGTTGTGAAATTCCATGGAGAACCCTTTCCAGTTTTCATCATCCTGATTTTCTTGCTCAGTAGGGCAATTTGCTCTTGCATCTCATCCAGTAGATCATCTTGAGCTCCTGATGTTTCTTCCTGATGTGTAGCAGCCAATACAGTGGTCTTTGGTTCTTATTTTTCAGTCTCAGGTGCAGGTTTCTTACTGAATTCATAAGCCTTCAGATCTGAAAATAATTTGAAGGTATCCTCTTCATGTAAACTTCTCATCACTTCTATGGTAGTCACCTTCATCTCCTAAAATTCTTTTGCAGGTAAAGCTTCTAGGATCTTTGAGTTGATTTCTTCTTTGAATACTTTACACTCAGTAGGGTGAGTTCATCCATGATTGCATTGAATCTTGACTCCATTTGTTCAATAGTTTCATTTGGTTTCATTTTGAACTCTTGGAACTTCTTCTTTGCCACACTGATTTTGTTCTTCTTGATTGCATCAGTGCCTTCACAAATTAATTGTAACTTATCCCAAAGTTCCTTTGCAGTCTTGCAATCCTTCAATTTCATGTACGTATTGCTATCCAAAGTTCTGTATATTATATCAATAGCAATGTTGTTGAGGTTTGCTCTTTTTCTATCTTCAGCATTCCATTCCCTTTTTGGTTTTGGAATGTACTGCGTTTGACCATCTACAGTTATAGCTTTTGTGATTTCCAGTGGTCCATAAGTCAGCACATCTATCATCTCATCATGTGTTGCAGCTAGAAAAGCCTGCATACGACGTTTATACTCATCAAAACGATCTAAAGAACACATCAACATTGTTCTAGCATACTGGTTGTTATGCATGATGCAAAGTTTTGAAAATAAGAAACTTGAAAAAGTTTTCAAAGTATTTTCACTAGCACAACAAGTAGGATTACTTCAGAATAGAAGCACTGCTCTGATACCAATTGTTGGTCCCTTGAAAAGCTTTGGTTAAGTTTAGAGGGGGGTGAATAAACTTAACACTTAAAACTTTTGAAGTTAACAAATTCAGCAAATTCAGTAGCTTGCTGACTGCTCAGTAGTACTAACGTATCTTGTAAATATTTGTATTAATTATTGTAATCATTGTAATTATTACCGTATATACCTAGAGAGTCCTAGAATGTTCTGATAGTGTGTATATAAACATGTGTAACCCATCAATTCAAGTGTGAATATCAATACACAAAAATATTCTCCTAAATCTCTATTCTAATATGGTATCAGAGCACTCATATCTCTTCTTGTGTTCAATATCCTACAATCCCTCTTTTCACGCAACCAATCTCCATCCCTCTTTCTTCTCTTCATACCTATTCTTCTCTGTTCGATCCCCTTTCTTTTTCTTTTCCTTTTTTTTCTTTTCTTTCTTTCTCTTTTCCTTCTTATTTTCCAGCCATCAACTCTGCTAAATTTTGTCCTATGTTTCAGGTTCATCCTCTGCATCCCACTCCCCCACGTCCTCAAGCTAATCTCACGGCCCACTCATCTACCTCGGCTCAGTCCTCTGACTCGGCTCATCATTCTCTCACCTCTCCTTGGCTATTAGATAGTGGGGCTACCCATCATGTTACTACAGACTTACATAATCTGTCACTCCACAGTCCTTATTTTGGCACCGATGACATCATGGTCGGCGAGGGCAATGGCCTACCCATAACTCACACTGGTTCTACTACTCTCTCTGTCTCTATTTCTAAATCTTTTACTTTAAATGATGTTCTTTGTGTGCTTGATATGTCCCATAATTTATTGTCAATTTCTAAATTATGTCAAGCAAATAATATTTCTATTGAATTCTTACCCTCTGAATTTCATGTGAAGGATCTCCAGATGAGTCGAATCCTCCTCCGTGGTCCAGTTAGGAATGGACTTTACGAGTGGCCTTCTCAACCTCTTATTGCTTTTGCTTATAATAAAGCCACAACAGATGTGTGGCACCATCGTCTGGGTCATCCCGCCAGTTCTATTTTAAATAAAATTCTAAGTGTTTATAAGATAGACACTATTTCCTCTGAATTATTACACTGCTCTTCCTGTTTGGAGAATAAGAGTCACAAGTTACCTTTTTATGCCTCTACATTACATTCTTCCCGTCCCCTTGAGATTTTATTTTCGGATGTTTGGACTTCTCCTGTTGTTTCTTGTGATGGTTATAAATATTATATTATTTTTGTGGACCATTTCACTCGCTATGTATGGTTTTACCCCCTTGTTCGCAAGTCTGATGTTGCAACGACTTTTATGCGCTTTCGTTTGTTAGTTGAAAAGTTTTTTGACCACTCTATTAAATTCCTATATTCCGACAACGGAGGTGAATTCATAGCTCTACGTGATTATCTTTCCTCTAATGGTATATCCTTCCTCACTACTCCTCCTCACACACCAGAACATAACGGTCTTTCTGAACGACGTCACATGAATATAGTTGAAACGGGTCTAGCTCTTCTTTCCCATGCATCCCTTCCCACCACTTTCTGGCCCTACGCTTTCTCCACCGCTGTCTATCTTATTAACCGCATGCCCACTCCTGTTCTCAACATGCACTCACCCTATGAATCCATTTTTCACTCTGCTCCTAACTATCACAAGCTTCGCGTCATTGGGTGTCTTTGCTATCCATGGCTCCGACCCTACACTGAACACAAACTCCAATCCCGTTCCAAAGCATGTGTTTTCCTTGGATATGCTCCTACTCAAAATGCCTACTACCGTTTTGATCCTAGTGACTCTCGACTTTATGTCTCTCAGACGTTAAATTTGTGGAATATGTCTTCCCCTATAGTTCGACTCCTCCCTCATCCCCACCTTCTACCCCTCTTATCTCTGACTGGATTCCTACACCCCCTTCCCCTTCCTCTCCCACTCCCTCCCTTTCTTCACTCGATACATCTCTTGCACCATCTCCACCATCCCACGCTCATCCTCCCCCTCCGCCCCCTCCCTCTGCTCCTGCTCACCCGATGCGCACTCGTTCCCAAAACAACATTCACAAACCCATTCAAAAGCTTAATCTCCACGCTACCCTCTCTTTGCCCACTGAACCCACAAATGTCCTTCAAGCTCTTAAACACCCTCAATGGAGAACTGCAATGCAAGAAGAGTATGACACTTTGGTGCGTAATAACACTTGGGATCTTGTTCCCGTTGATCCTTCCTACAACGTCATTGGCTCTAAATGGATTTTTCGGCTGAAATATAAGCCCGACGGTTCTATTGATCGCTATAAGACTTGCCTTGTGGCTAAGGGCTTTGCCCAGTGCCCTGGGGTTGATTATTCGGAGACCTTTAGTCCGGTTGTCAAACCCCCTACTATCCGTGTTGTTCTCTCTATTGCATTGACGCAGGGGTGGTCTTTGTGTCAACTTGATATCAATAACGCATTCTTGCAGGGTACTCTACAGGATGCTGTTTATCTTGCTCAACCTGCAGGGTTTATAGACTCGGATTGACCTAATTATGTATGCAAGCTACGTAAAGCGATCTATGGTTTAAAACAAGCCCCTAGGGCTTGGTATGACGAACTTAAAGGATTTCTACTATCATGTCACTTTACTCAATCACAGGCTGATGCGTCTCTTTTTGTTTATCATTCTGGTGGCCTCATTTTATATGTACTTGTATATGTCGATGATTTAATTGTTACAGGTAATCACTCAGCAGGGCTGGAATCGTTTATCCACAAACTCGGAGCTCGATTTGCCCTCAAGGATCTTGGTTCCTTATCTTACTTTTTGGGTATATAGGTCGTTCCTAATTCTACATGCTATATCCTTTCACATTGTCGCTATGCTTCTGAACTTCTTGCCAAGTTACATATGGATCGTGCCAATGCCGTGGCTACTCCTTTACCTACCGATATCTCTACTCTTACAGCTAAGTCGGGTTCCCCTCTTGCGGATCCCTCTCATTATCGTATGGTCTTGGGTAGTCTGCAATACCTCACCTTCAGACGTCCTGACATTGCATTTGCCGTCAACAAATTATCTCAATTTATGCACTGTCCGACGGATGTTCATTGGGATCATGTAAAGCGCTTACTTCGCTACTTAGCTGGCACTGTTGGCTATGGCATTCAACTTTATCGCCACTCTCCACTTACACTTCATGCGTTCTCCGATGCTGATTGGGGTGGTAATAGGGATGATTACTCCTCTACAAGCGCCTATGTAATTTATCTTGGTTGCAACGCCATATCCTGGAGTTCTAAGAATCAAACCACCATAGCTCGTTCTTCCACTGAAGCTGAGTATAGGTCAGTTGCCGCTACCACTGCCGAGCTTAATTGAATTACCTTTCTCCTCCGTGATCTTGGACTGCCTAGCTCACATTCACCAGTTATTTACTACAACAACCTTGGAACGACCCAATTTTGCTCCAATCCTGTTTTCCATTCTCGCATGAAGCACGTGGCTATTGACTACCATTTTATTCGCGATCAAGTACAACGTGGCACTCTTCGTATCGCTCATGTAAATAATCAAGACCAATTAGCCGATTGCTTGACCAAGTCACTACCTCGTCCGGCTTTCCAACATCAACGTACCAAGTTCGGCCTCCTCCCTCAACCAACTTGAGGGGTGGTAATAACGTATCTTGTAAATATTTATATTAATTATTGTAATCATTGTAATTATTACCGTATATACCTAGAGAGTCCTAGAATGTTCTGATAGTGTGTATATAAACATGTGTAACCCATCAATTCAAGTGTGAATATCAATACACAAAAATATTCTCCTAAATCTCTATTCTAATAAGTAGTCTGTTGTATCAAGTTATATCTAACTTTTTATTATGAAGTTAGATTACACCATTTTGATCATAACCAAGTTGCAAACACCACTTAACTTATGGAACTTAGACCTTGTACACAAGGTATATGCAATCAGTTTAGGTCATCACAGACTTCCCTAAATTTTGATTCCATATTCATGACTTTAAATACTAAGTTTGATCCCTTAGCCTTAAATAACTGAGTTTGAGCCCTCAGCCTTCAGTCTTCAGCAGGTTCCTAAACTAGTCTACTGACTCAGATACCTTACTGACCTAGACAGGTCTACTGATGAAAGTCAGCTGACCTTTTACAGTGCTTGTTTGATCAAACATATACAAAGATCAAACTCTAATAAGCCTATACATTTGATCTAGACATCTTTTTGCCTTTGCTCTATAACAGCTAGTCTGGCACTCATCACTAAAACTTAAAATATGTCCAACAGCTTGAGGCAAGGACCAAGGTCTCGTCAGAGATTCATGTGTGTGTTGAGTTGGTTCCTTTGACTTGATCATTTGGAGCATGATATGAAGATAGTCTGAGTCCCCATGGATAGTGATCCGTTTACACTTAGGGTTGGTTGCGAGTATTGCATGAGATTCTTGTGTTTCAACTTGGTCTTGTGTGTACGAGTGATTGGCTTTAGGACAAGTGGGAGATTGTTGAAATAGTGTCCTAAACCCAATCGGGTTGGACCGGGTCGGATCATTTCTACTATTTCTTTATGATTATACATATATAACAAATGGCTTTTATGTTGTCATATATTTGTTCTTTTAAAGAATCAATTATGAATTGTTATATGATAATGTCCTTAGCATTAAACTGTGATAGAGAAACCATAATAGGCGATTATGGTTGATGAGACCTCTAATCACTTTAATAAGTTTGATACTTAAATGTCTCTAGGCTTATATACTATTAAACAGGGCATTGATAGTACAAACAGACTAGCACGTATTAGATGTCTTCTGTCTTTAAGGGCAGGGATAGATCTCGTCTATCGAAGTGTATAGACGCTTGGACTGTACGTGGACGTGTATTAGAGAATGCGTACGTTAGACTGACCCACTTACATTAAGTGTCGCACTATGTGGCAGTTGTGTAATTATCCTTAAGACCGGAGTCTTCATGGCATCACGGTGTGGATTGTCATGATTTGACACTATTGAGGTTTCCCCTAGCCATGGGGCGATCATGATGTAGTGATTGGGTGTGATACTGAAGCATGTGGAGTATACATGTTTGGTCGTCCGGGAATCGCATATCCTATGATTGGGAGTGAATATCCGAAAGGGCCTTCTTATAAGGAATGTCTTGCTCTCGTGAATCTTTGCAAAGTGGAAGTAAATGAGTTACTTCGAGAGAGCATGATATCCATATTATAAGATACGGTCGTTGATGTTTGACACTCGACCCACGACCGTATGGATATTATTACAGCGATAGGATTTTATTTACACGGTAACTGTTTCACATGAAAGGTAGTAGTCATTGCATTTGACTTTTCCGATGATTGAGGGTCACGGTGTGTTGCTAGATACTATCCCGTGATCGTTAGGTATGAAGGGCATTATCGTAATTTGCACTTTGTGCCTACGGCCAACATATTCGGAAGCCTATCGGGTCACACACATACGAACATCTAGCCGGATTAAAATGCGGTTATAGCGATAACCAAATAAGGAATGTTTTATCTCGACTATGAAGTGTTATAGTTATAAATTAATATGGTGGTATTTATTTATTATGAATAAATATAATACAAGATATTAATTGTGTTGATTTATTAAATATACACATAATGTATGTGTAGGTTGAATATATATATATATATATATATATATATATATATATATATATATATGTGTGTGTGTGTGTGTGTGTGTGTGATATACATGTATTTTAAAAATTAATTAATCATAGCATTATATTAATTAAAGAATATTCCTGATGCCAATATTTGGCAATATGGGGCGCAAGTTTAAAGTGTATAAGATACACTTGGATTGTGCAATTTAATTAATAGTATTACCTAATATTCATATTAGATATTAATATATGCATATGGAATATGCGTGTGTATATATTTGAGATATGTCCACGTGTGCAATTTGATATATATTTATGGTAATGAGATAAAGATAGTCAATATTAGATATTGACAAATATCTTGGAAATATTTAATATGAGATATTAAATTAAAAGAGATAAATCAATCAAATGTATTTTCCTTATTTTATTAGGAAAATATTTTATTTCTCCTCAATCTAATAGGAAGCTAATACCAATCATATTGGGAGACATGAAGGGCGCCCCAACACATATATAATAAAGAGTCTGGCTAGCTCTTTTGTACATTACAATTCCAAGAGACTAATAGTTTCTTGTGAAAAATAGAGAGCTTCTTAGAGAGAGTTTTTTTGTGAGATTAGGTCGGTCTAGCAACCGGGTTTTTCTAGGAGCAATCCATTGGTGGATTCCAGCGGGTTGTTCGTGTGGACTAGCGGTAGAGGCCGAACGCTTGGGCGGCTCCGTGCACCACTACTCTCCTTAGACGGTCAAAGCGTCGATCTTTTAGATCAGGCAAGGTAACCATCGTCTACTTCTTTTATGCTTGTTGTTTAAACCAAGTCGATCCTGGTTAAAAGGAAATAAATTTTTGAATTCCGCTGCGTTTCTGCGTAGATTTTCCTAACATGTCATTCATGCAGTAAACTTGACAAATATTATTCCTTCTCCTTTATTAGCTAACAAAACACCTTTTGAATTGTTGTATGGTTGTCAGCCTAGTTATGATATTGTTAAGGTGTTTGGATGTTTAGATTTTGCACATAACCTACATCATGGTAATAACAAGTTTGCAGCTAGGGGTATTAAGTGTGTTTATCTTTGATTTCTTCCCCATGTCAAGCGTTTTTACTTATTGAATTTGCATACTAAACAAATCTTGGTTGCAAGAGATATGGTGTTTCATGAGTTGTCATTTCCATTTAAGGAGGAATCTATTGCAGCAGGTGATATCTCTAATTTGTCTTTGCCAGTTTCTGGTGATCAAGATGTTCCTTGGAATACTAATCCTCCTCACATCACAAATGGTCATCTACAGCACACTACCTTTGATATAGATCACTTAACTGAAACACATCCATCTGAGTTAGATCAAGATCAACAGACTGATGATCTTATTCAACCAGATCTTGTTGATAATGTTGATTATGTAGAACAGTTGCATGATGATCTAAGTGTTGACTTACCAAATACTAGAAAATCTACTAGAAACATAGGGGCACCCTCTTATCTGAAAGATTACTTATGTAATCATGTTCAAAAAGGAAGTCACCTCACACTCTAGACAGAGTAAACACTCTATAGCATTTAACTACTAGTTATCAGCATTATGTACTGAATTCTCAAGTCTTGACAGAACCTAAAACTTATGGTGAGGCAATGCAACATCAAGAATGGAGACAAGCCTTGGATAATGAGATTCATTCCTTGAACAAACAAAAACTTGGGAAGTAGCTTCTTTACCAGAAGGCCAGTAACCAATAGGCTGCAAATGGGTATACAGGATCAAAAGAAATTATGATGGAACAATTGAAAGATTCAAGGCAAGGTTGGTAGCAAAAGGCTACACACAGCAACTAGAGTTGGACTGCCTAGATACATTTTCTCTAGTGGCAAAACTTACGACTGTAAGGACCTTATTAGCAATATATGTAGCTAACAGGAATTTACATCAACTAAATGTAAATAATGCATTTTTACATGGTGATTGACTGAAGAGGTTTATATGCAAGTGCCACAAGGATTCAACAATGAACCAGGAATGGTATGCAGATTAAAGAAGTCTTTATATGGTCTAAAAAAAGCTAACAAACAATGTAACACCAAATTATCCAAAGCCTTGCTAGAGAGGGGGTTCAGACATTCCAAGCAAGATTACAGTTTATTCATTAAAGGATCTAATTCAGATTTTATAGCAGTTCTGGTTTATGTGGGTTATGTATTGGTTACTAGTCTAGATATGAACAAAATCAAAGATCAGAAAGACTATTTGAACAGCAAGTTTGGTATAAAAGACTTGGGAGATCTTAAATACTTTCTGGGGATAGAAGTAGCAAGATCAAAAAAGGGCATAATCCTATCACAAAGGAAATATTGTTTAGAATTACTTGAAGAATATAGTTTTCTAGACTGCAAACCAAGTAAGACTCATATGGATGCATCGGTCAAGTTACACTCTCAGGATTCTGCTCAACTGGGATCAAACAGTTACTATAAAAGCCTTGTGGGCAAGTTACTATATTTAGGATTGACTAGGCCAGATTTAACCTTTGCCACACAATAGCTTAGTCAGTTGTTAAACAAACCTACAGAACTGCAACTTCAAGCAGCTCACAAACTACTTAAGTATTTGAAGAAATCACAAGGTCAAGGCATCTTTTTCCCAGCCAATGACAATTTAGAACAAAAATGGTATGTAGATGCTGATTGGGCAGGATGTAATGACACTAGAAGATCTGTAACAGGTTTTTCAGTGTTCCTTGGTGATTCCTTTATTAGTTGGAGATCAAAGAAGCAAACCACTATTTCAAGGAGTTCATCAGAATCAGAATATAGAGCTCTGGCCATGGCATCTTGTGAATTACAATGGCTTACTTATTTGTTAGCATAATTCAACATTCAATAAGAAAGACCAATCCCTTTGTTTTGTGACAGTAAAAGTGCATTGTAAATAGTGGAAAACCATGTATTCCATGAAAGGATAAAGCACATAGAAATAGATTGTCATGTGGTCATGGATAGATATCAACAAGGATTTTTAAAACCACTACCAGTCACAACACAAATGCAATTGGCAGATTTGTTCACAAAACCCTTGGATACAACTACATTTAAAGATCTACTCAGATCATATCCAAACTTCAAACTGAACTCAATGCCGGAACACATAAGCATCAACAAAACAATAGTAGCAGAAAATTCACTAAGGCATTAGGTCGAGCACTAATGCCAGTGTATCAGTTGATGTTCAACCAACTGATTGGAGCAGTTACAACTAAATCCAACAGCATTCAGAGCTTCCATACATCTATTTATACAGTTAACTTCATCATTGTAAACTAAGTTTTAGCAATAGAACTTCTACTTCAATCATTGAGTTCTAGTTTCCTTTTTCCCGCTCTCTTCCTAATTTGAAATTGTTCTTCCTAATTTGAGTGTTTCAATCAAGAATTCTGATAAATTCATCAATGTCAAAATTGCTTTGTATTCAAATTGAGTGACAATAGAGAAACAGATTGTATTCATAAAGCTAGCAGAAACAAATTGTATTAACATAATATATGGAAGAATATATGCTTGTTCACATAACTCAAACATAAGAAAGGAAAATGGAAATATCAATAAGTATATGAACAAGCATATATTCTTCTAAAACCAATTAGTGTTAGTAAAGGTTCTTCTATATTTCTTTATACAATAAGAGTGTGGCAATCTCTCCCAACACTTACCAAATCAAATGACACGGTCTACTTGGTATGTGATATATATATATATATATATATATATATATATATATATATATATATATATATATATATATATATATATATATATGAAGCTTGAGCAAAAGCTCGGCCACCGTGCCGCGTCGACGGTTTTGTGCAATTTTTTTGCGTTTGGGCTTTTATTTTTTTTGCGGCCTGTTAAGAAAAATGGCCTGCTGATCAATTTAGAGAAATAGGCATGCTAATCCGATATAATATATATGTATAGTAGCTGACGTAATCATATACAGAACCGTAGCTTTGCCCTCGCCTCACATGTCTCGTTTATCTGAAGAGAAAATTGTTCTATTTCTTCGATCTTTGATGTTGTCCTCTCTTCGATTGGACTGTTTCCGGTGCTTGCCATTGATGGTATTTAACACCGTCTAGCTTTATTGCATGTTCAAAGACGGTGTAGTACAGGCAGTTTGACGGTTTTTGCCATTCGTCGTTCAGGATTTGCTCGAGAATTGATGTTTGTGTTTGTCAAGTAAATTCTGCAGAGATAAGTTCAAAATTTTCCCTCTTTTAGGTATTTTTGCTTTCTAGGTTGTTCTATTTCTAGGTCTGAGAACCTTTATGTTGATTCAACTAAGATACTTGCTTTTGTCCGGGGTGTCAAAGGGTGGGATTTTTGCCATGTTTAACCATGCAATAATGGTTATCATCTACCGGATTATAGCCAAGGCCAGAGAAGATTATGTGGTAAGCAGACTACTTATTTATATCTTCACAGCTTTACACCAAGTTCATTGTGTTTACTCGCCTTCTTCATTCTGTGTCTTAGGTAAAAACATGAACCAAAAATGGAATTAATTATTTCGCTTGGATCTTCTCAATAAATGCATTTATTGTTCGTTGCACACAGTACTTCTTCTACGGCATTTATTTTAGTTGGATTTTCAGTGAATGAAAGTCATTACTATAAATAGATATTTGTTTATTGCTACAAATGGTTTTTTGTCTTTCGTTATATGAAGCTTGAGCAAAAGCTCAGCCACTATGCCGCGTCGACGGTTTTGTGCAATTTTTTTGGGGTTGGGCTTTTATTTTTTTTGCGACCTGTTAAGAAAAATGTCCTGCTGATCCGTTTGAATAACTAGGCCTGCTCATCCAATATAATATATATGTATAGTGGTTGACGTAATCATATACAGAACCGTAGTTTTGCCCTTGCCTCGCATGTCTCGTTTATCGGAAGAGAAAATCATTCTCTTTCTTCGATCTTTGATGTTGTCCTTTCTTCGATTGGACTGTTTCCGGTGCTCGCCGTTGATGGAGATAACACCGTCTAGCTTTATTGCATGTTCAAAGACGGTGTAGTACAGACGGTTTTTGGCGGTTTTTGCCTTCCATAGTTTAGGATTTGATCGAGAATTGATGTTTGTGTTTGTCAAGTAAATGCTGCAGAGATAAGTTCAAAATTTTCCCTCTTTTAGGTATTTTTGCTTTTTAGGTTGTTGTTGGAAATAAAATTTATGTTTTGATGATGATTCATCACGCACTTAGAAAGTTCATTTATAACCCATGATGATGGGGTCATAACTAACTGTTATAGTGCATAATGAAAGAACAAGGTGGTCTAGAGAAAAATGTATATGATCTATCTAGCACCTGAGCTTTGTATAGGTTGTTTCAGACAAGCATTGTAATAGATAGGAACTAGGCAAACAGCTGAGTCATAGCAAGAAAACTGAGGATACATCTGAGAAGAGAAGAACTGAATAACTGAGGTGACAGACTCAGTTAGTGAAAAACTGAAGAACTGAGGTGACAGACTTAGTTAGTGAAGACCGAAGAACTGAGGTGGCAAACTCGGTTAGAAACTGATTAAGTGGTGACTATAAGTCATGAATCAGGCAAGTCCATGGTGACCTGAAACTGAACTATAGATCGTGTAAAGCTGAATATTCTTAAGGACAAAGATTATCAGTTACCAGGAAATGAAGAAGCTGAATGGTGTACTCTGATTTAGTCAATTGAAGTCAGATGTCAAGAATACGAGGTACTCAATTTTGAATAAGAGTATAAAACTGAGTTAAGGCCTTGTCAAGAAAGAACTGAGAATCTGGAAAAGTTGAATTGATAAATCAAGGACTGAAAACTGAAAAAGTACAGATCAAGAAAGCGACATAGAGACCGTACATATGAACGTGGGCTAAATGACAAATATAATGGTTATAAGGCTTATTTGACCGTTACATTACCCCTATAAATACACAGGGAGGAGTGTTTGAAAAGATCGGATCTTGGACAAGCTTACAAAGCACATATCTAAAATCCAGATCAAGAAGAGAGAGATCCAGATCCAAAAAAATCAGAATCTATATCTAGAAAGAGGGAAGCCATCGAAGTTGCCTTGAAGATTACAAAGAAAGATCCAGTAACCCGTTAAGGGGGAAGCAGGCACCTACGAGCTACAATGCCATATCCAAAAGAATCAGACAGCTCACTGAATTTATCTTTTGATTGATTCTAAACCTAACCTTTGTGTGACAAAGGGTTGGCTGTGTATAGTTTGAGGAGAGCAACTCCACCTTTCCTCATACGGTTGAAACTTGGTTGCCACAGTTGTTGGTGCAGTCTACGGACTGTGCTTGTGTTTGTGGTGAGCTGGTGAAGGAGTTATTCCACCTCCGAAGGATCAGTGTGCAGAGTGAAGGGAGAAATCTCACATTTCTTCATTCTGTGTAGACAATGAAACTAGGGTGTCATGAAGGACTGTCAATTAGGCTAGGATTTTGTAAAAGTTATCTCAAGATTCTAGTGATACCTCCAACACCACAGGAGAAGGGGAGACATACGGGATTACACCACCCGGAAATTCCATAAACAAACCCCGTGTTGATTTACTTTACGCATTTATATTTGTGTTGTGATTGTTCTACTTATGGTATTATCATTTCATCACAACACTCAGCAAACATCAGACACTGAGTCAGCACAGAACTGATACATAGGAGATTAGAATCTTTATTGACACATCTATTGCACAAAAGGCTTGATCTTATCCGCTGCAAGTTAGTTCAGTTCTAGCACCAGCTAAGCTGAATTAGCCAACTCCAATACATGGTTGAAGGGTAGGAACAGAACTGAGCTGAGTCATATTGAACATCAGTTTGCTAGTTCTGTTTGAGTATCGAGAAACTCAGTTCTGGGGTGCAAATCAGTTTTTGAGTACAAGTTAATTCACCCCGCCCACCCCCCCCCCCCCCCCCCCCCCCCCCCCTCTAAACTTGTGTTAGCCTTTCCAATGGACCAACAATTGTTCTATTTCTAGGTATGAGAACCTTTTTGTTGATTCAAACTTTGATACTTGCTTTTGTCCGCGGTGTCAAAGGGTGGGATTTTTGCCATGTTTAACCACGCAATAATGGTTATTATCTACCGGATTATAGCCAAGGCCAGAGAAGATTATGTGTTAAGCAGTCTCCTTATTTATATCTTCACAGCTTTACACCAAGTTCATTGTGTTTACTAGCCATCTTCATTTTGTGTCTTAGGTAAAAACATGAACCAAAAATGGAATTAATTATTTCGCTTGGATCTTCTCAATAAATGCATTTATTGTTCGTTGCATGCAGTACTTCTTCTATGGCATTTATTTTAGTTGGATTTTCAGTGAATGAAAGTCATTACTATAGATAGATATTTGTTTATTGCTACAAATGGTTTTTTGTGCTGTATATGGGTCTTTGCTTCCTACTAGAAATGATTTTTGTTTTGTTGTTTTGTGTTTTATCAGCAAAAGAATCAAAGTCCTGCTTTTTGTAAGACTGTATTCTTATTCACTTTTGTGTTGCTTGCTTTCTTTTGCATATGATCTTCTTTTTTCTTCATGTTCCAGCATTAGTAGTCTAGAGTTTTTGAAGAGCTGAACTTTTTAAATATTCATGCATAAAGATAGATGCTTATATTTCTTTTGTAGTATATCCATGTCTTTTTGTTTTAGATCTAAGGCTAGGATTGTTTGTTGTTCCTTTTGTGTCTGTTTAGTTTCATGTCTAGGTGATCCTTGTTTATATGAAGCTTGAGCAAAAGCTCAGCCACTGTGCCGCGTCGACGGTTTTGTGCAATTTTTTTGAGTTTGGGCTTTTATTTTTTTTGCGGCCTATTAAGAAAAATGGCTTGCTAATCCATTTAGATAAATAGGCTTGTTGATCCAATATAATATATATGTATAGTGGCTAACGTAATCATATACACAACAGTAGCTTTGCCCTCGCCTCGCATGTCTCATTTATCTAAAGAGAAAATCATTCTCTTTCTTCGATCTTTGATGTTGTCTTTTCTTCAATTGGACTGTTTCCGGTGCTTGCCGTTGATGGAGATAACACCATCTAGCTTTATTGCATGTTCAAAGACGGTGTATTACAGACGATGTGACGGTTGTTGCTTTCCGTCGTTTAGGATTTGATCGATAATTGATGTTTGTGTTTGTCAAGTAAATGCTGCAGAGATAAGTTCAAAATTTTCCCTCTTTTGGGTATTTTTTTTCTTTTTAGGTTGTTCTATTGCTAGGTCTGAGAACCTCTTTGTTGATTCAAACTAGATACTTGATTTTGTCCGCGGTGTCAAAAAGTGGGATTTTTGCCATGTTTAACCACGCAATAATGGTTATTATCTATCGGATTATAGCCGAGGGCAGAGAAGATTATGTGGTAAGCAGTCTGCTTATTTATATCTTCACAGCTTTACACCAAGTTGATTGTGTTTTCTCGCCTTCATTCTGTGTCTTAGGTAAAAGTATGAATAAAAAATGGAATTAATTATTTTCCTTGGATCTTCTCAATAAATGCATTTATTGTTCGTTGCATGCAGTACTTCTTCTATGGAATTTATTTTAGTTGGATTTTCAGTGAATAAAAGTCATTACTATAGATAGATATTTGTTTATTGCTACAAATGGTTTTTTGTGCTGTAAATGTGTCTTTGCTTCCTACTAGAAATGATTTTTGTTTTGATGTTTTGTGTGTTATCAGCAAAAGAATTAAAGTCCTCCTTTTTGTAAGACTGTATTCATATTCACTTTTGTGTTGCTTGCTTTCTTTTGCATATGATCTTCTTTTTTCTTTATGTTTCAGCATTAGTAGTCTAGATTTTTTGAAGAGCTGAACTTTTTAAATATTCATGCATAAAGATAAATGCTTCTATTTCTTCTATAGTATATCCATGTCTTTTTGTTTTAGATCTAAGGCTAGTATTGTTTGTTGTTCCTTTTATGTCTGTTTAGTTTCATGTCTAGGTGATCCATGGTTGCCTCCTCATGTCACTCTGTGTCTTAGGTAAAAGAAAACAAACAACAAGAAAACTACTAGCTCTGGTAGGATTTTTCTTGATAAATGCATTTAGTCACTGAAAGGTTGAATTTCGGTCACTGAAAGTCATTACTACATATAGATATTTCTTTACTTATACAGATGCCTTCTTTAGACTACAGAGAGCTATTTGTTTGCTATTAGAAATGGCTTTTTGTTTGTTGTTCTGTGTTTGTGGTTTATTTGCTGCTAGAAATAGCTTCTTTTGGGTTGTTCTATGTTGTGATCAAAAGAATCAAACTTCTACTTCTTGTAAATTTTTTCCTAATCTTACACAAAAACCTGGTTTTTCTTTGGTTAAGTCTTGTTGGGTTCTTTGTTTTATAGGTGGTGCTGATTAGGATTTGGAGTTCGAGTTGTGTTTGGTTTCTTATTATTCGCCTTAAGCAACAGGTATGGTTTTTTTTATCCTTCATGTTCTAGCATGAGTAAGCTTCAGAGTTTTTTAAGAGCTTTACTTTTTAACTGTTCCAGCATAAAGATAGATGCTTTTGCTTCTTCTGTAGCATGTCCATGTCTTTTTAGTGTTCCTGCTGAGATAAAGATAGATGCTTCTATTTCTTTTGTAGTGTATTTATATGTTCTTTTTCTACATTTTTTTGATTTACAAGAATACTTGGTTTCTCTTTGGTTGAATCTTGTTGTGTTTTTATTTTGTAGGTGGTGCTGCTTAGGATCTGGAGCTTTAGCAGCGTTTGTTGCCTGCTTATTCAATTCAAGCAACAGGTATAAATCTTTATGATTCAGCTTTATGTTGCTTCTTTTATTCAGCATATTATTTCTTTTTCTTCATGTTTCACTGTGTAGTAGGCTCTAGAGTTTTTTTAGAGTTATGTTGTTTTACTTTTGCTGCATAAAAATAGATGCTTGGCCTTCTTTTGTATCTTATCCATATCTTTTTAATTGTTCCTGCAGAGTTCAAGATAGATGCTTCTACTTCTTCTGTAATATATCAATGTCTTTGGTAGAGTTTGCCTGTTTAACTGTTCCTGCATTGTTAGTTTTTTCTTTTGTGCCTACTTCTAGATTGTGTTACCAACAATAGCTAATGGTCTCTTGCCATTTTACTCAAGCTTAGTTAGGTCTTGAAGCTAAAACCCCTAAAAATAAAACAAAAGAGTGTTTGATAGATCTTTAAATGTTTCTGCAAAACACGCCACAAAGTTAAACAAATCTTGCATGAGTAGTCTATGCCGTGCTTCTCTAAAATAAATATGGGTGTAACGCCCCGTTCCCGGACACCGAGTCCTTATCCGGAAACCAAAACGTTCGGCACGCATAATATTAAATAAATAATATTACACGTAAGTCTGTACTATGTCGTATCAAATTAAAGCAAACGGAAGCTAAAAAGACTCGGGTAATTTTTTTCAAATGACCAAGAATAGAAGTACTAGAGATAGAATAGAATGTAATACTTATTACATCGGAAACCAAACGAATCCAAAAGTACGAATCTCAAAAACTAAAAGGAATCTACAAGTTCCAACAATACTCCAGAAATGGGAAATAAACGTAAATAAAAGAATAATAAACAAGGTCTTCAACTCCGGCGTCCTCAAACGTCGTCATCAAAGTCCTCCTCGAAATCTTCACTAACCTGTTCGTCTTTTCTCCCCCAAACACATAAATAAACATGCATTTGAGGTAAGTACATTTGTACAAAGTAAGAAGTAGAAGCTACAATTCAATTAAGGTTATTATTAAAGCTATTATCTTAGTGAGACCGACTCAATTTAGGGTTCACTTCGTGTCCATCAACACGTCATGACTAAACGTTTCTAACTTAGCTTATCTCCGTTACATCATTACTCAAGGACACTGTGCATGGCGTTCATCGGCTGAAGATATACTTGCTAACTAACGGTGATTAGCACCGATTAGCTACGAGGTCTCCCCGGTATGCGTATACGTCCGATGAATTTCCTCCACTACCCTTCAGCCGTTTAAGGCCAGTAGCGTTGTTCACCTTTTATGAACGTATCACATCGCCGATATGAAATAGTGTCTAACCGAGAATAAATGACGTTTTAGCTTTTATCTACACGTATGTAATTATTAATGTGAATTAACTAACCGCCTAAATGTTTTCAGAATAAAACTCACCTTAACAACTCTACTCCCTCACTTAGACAACTAGACATCACTTCCTATCAGTTACACAGACATTGATGAACTCTAGCTCATCAAAGCACAAGCCCTTTCATGCCCTTCCGACGGATCCGAACTTCAACTCCCTTTAAGAGTACATTCGGTGTTTTAACTGAACGAATCGGAAGTTCAATTGAAGCTTGTTCATATTTGATTAATGTTAACATATCATGATTAAGGATTTAAAACAGTGAAATCCTGAATCAAAAATCTGACCTCAAACGCCGTCTGCCTAATGCAGACGCCCGTCCGAGTTACTAGGGTCTCAGACGCCCGTCTGCCTAGTGCAGACGCCCGTCCGACCGGTTTTTCTCCAAAACTCTAAAATCTTCACAACTCGATTTCTGAATCGTTTTTAACCTAATTAACCTCTTTTTCAGCACAGTAACACGTAGAAAACATATTTAACATCTATGATCCTTTGATCAACGAAAAAGCACAACTTTCTTGCATCTACGCATCATAAATCTTGATCTAAACCTCAATAACAATAATTGGAATTGTAGGAAGAGCCTCTTTCCTTTTAAGCAGCAAATTCCAACTCCAAACCATAGAAAACAGCAACAAAAACTGATCCTTTTCTGCAGGAAAACATGTGATAAATCCAAACTTAGATTAGATTCGATCACACGCTTCTAAACGATAAAAACTACAAATTGATGAGTTTGAATCCTTCAAACTCGAAGAAGAACAAAGCTAGGGATTAATCATACCTTATCAAATCTTCAACTTTTTGATGTCACAACATTGCTCTCTTCACAACGATTCCGGTGCTCGACTCTGATCTGAAAACCGTCAAGGATTTAATTAACAACTGATGAAAATTCTCTCAGCCCTATTCCCTTGCTCACACACGCAGAATACAAGTTTGGAGGTGGAAAATCTGATTAAAACTTTAAGGGGCTGATTAGGTTGATTTTTCCTTAAATAGGAAAAATCCCAAAAGTTACCTAATTACTCTGATTTTCCTTAATCACCCTTATTAAACCAGATTTTCTTCCTTAAATATTTACATATATATCTCGAAAATATATACATAAATACCCAAATTATTAAACTCCTAATAAAAGGAACCGAACCCAATATTTCGTTTTCGGAAAATGACACGTCTGCCCTTTCCCAAAAATCGGAATATTACATTCTTCCCCCCTTAAAGGAGTTTCGTCCTCGAAACTTAGAACATACGGTAAGTCCATAAAATCGGAAACTCACCGATCATATCGTCCTCAACTTCCCAAGTAGCTTCATCCGGTGAATGATTGCTCCATTGCACCAGAACCAAAGGAATCAACCGTCTCTTAATCATCTTTTCTTTCCGGTCCAAAATTCTGATCGGTGTCTCATCGTACAAAGATTATCCTGGAGAACCTCCAGATCAACAGTAGTCTCAATATCCGTCTTGGTCAGACACTTCTTCAACATCGAGACATGAAACACGTTGTGGACTCTTGACATGGATTCATGTAACTTAAGCTTATATGCCAACGATCCAACCTTTTCCAAAATCTCAAAAGGTCCAACGTACCTAGGGCTTAGCTTTCCCTTTTGTCCAAAGCGTTTCACTCCCTTCGTTGGTGAAGCTCATAGGTAAACTCTTTCACCAACCTCAAACTCGAGAGGTCTCCTTCTAACATCTGCCCAACTCTTCTGTCTATCTTGAGCCGCCTTCAGATTCTTCTTGACCAACTGAACCCTTTCTTTATCTTGCTCAACCAATTCCGACCCGGTGATTTGTCTTTCCCCGAATTCATCCCAAAACAGCGGTGTTCTACATATTCTTCCATACAATGCTTCAAACGGTGGCATGCCAATACTTGCATGATAACTGTTGTTGTAAGCAAACTCCGCTACCGGTAGGTAATCATCCCATGATCCACCTACTTCCAACACACGGAGCTCTCAACATATCTTCAAGTGTTTGGATGGTTCTCTCAGATTGTCCATCTGTCTGAGGATGAAAGGTCATACTCAAATCCAACTTGGTTCCAAAAGCTGCTTGTACACTTTTCCAAAACCGACTGACGAACCTCGAATCACGATCCGAAACTATCGAGATAGGTACTCCGTGTAACTTCACTATATTATCCAAGTATAGCGTTGTCATTTTCTTCAAGGGCATATCGACCTTATATGGTAAGAAATGAGCGGATTTGGTCAATCTATCCACAATCACCCAAATCGCATCATTACCGCCCCTCGTCTTAGGTAAACCGGTGATAAAGTCCATAGTGATCTTATCCCACTTCCATTCCGGGATATCCAATGGCTTAAGCATTCCTCCCGGCCTTCTATGTTCTGCTTTAACCTTCTGGCAAGTATCACACTCTGCAACGAACTTGGCTATCTCCAGTTTCATCGAGGGCCACCAAAACCTCTCCTTCAAGTCTCTGTACATTTTAGTAGCTCCCGGATGAACTGCAAAAGCAATCCTATGTGCCTCTTCCATGACTCTCCGTCTTAATTCACCCACATTAGGTACACACAAACAATCCTGATACCAAAGATTCCCATTCTTATCTAACACATATCCAACCATAGGCTTTTCCTTGCAACTCGCTTCAAGTCAACCAAAACTGGGTCTTCATCTTGCTTTTCCCGAATGTCATCCATCAACTCAGACCTTGCTAACAACGGTACCATAAACTGCCGGACTTCAATCTGATCAAAGCTTTGGATTCTCAACCCATCTAATCTTTCTGCCATTTATTCAACACTTGAAACTGCAAACACTGGTTTTCTGCTCAAAGCATCTGCTACCAAATTTGCTTTACCCGGATGATACTGAATCTCCAGGTCATAATCCTTTACGAACTCCAGCCATCTCCTTTGTCTCATATTCAGATTCTCTTGGGTAAATAAATACTTCAAGCTCTTGTGATCGGTGAAGATCCTGGCCTTAACTCCATACAAATAGTGCCTCCAAATCTTCAAGGCAAACACAACTGCTGCTAACTCCAAGTCGTGGGTTGGGTAATTCTTCTCATGCACCTTCAACCATGTCCGGATGCATAAGCAATTACCTTCCCTCCCTGCATCAACACACAACCCAAACCTTGTCCCGAAGCATCCGTGTAAACGTCATAATTATCAAAGATCTCCGGAACTGCCAAAACTGGGGTTGTAGTCAACTTCTTCTTCAGCGTTTCAAAAGCCTCTTCACACTCACTGGTCCACTCGAACTTCACATCCTTCTACCGAGCCGGGTAAGGGGGGTAGCTATCTTTGAGAAGTCTTGTACAAACTTCCTATAGTAGCCAACCAAACCGAGAAAACTTCTAACCTCTGAAACGGTAGTCGGTCTGGACCACTTCTCAACTACTTCAATCTTTGCGGGATCAACCTTAATGCCATCTCCAGAAATGACATGACCCAAGAAACTCACTTGATCTAACCAAAAGTCACACTTTGAGAACTTAGCATACAGCTGGTTCTTCTTTAAAGTATCCAACACTATCCTTAAGTGTTCTTCATGTTCCTTCTCATCCTTAGAGTATACAAGGATGTCATCTATGAATACTATCACAAACCTATCCAAGTATGGCATGAAAACACGCTGCATTAAATCCATAAATGTAGATGGGGCATTAGTGAGTCCAAAAGGCATGACTAAACATTCATAATGTCCATACCTCGTACTAAAAGCCGTCTTCGGTATATCTGCTACCTTGATCTTTAACTGGTGGTACCCTGACCTAAGATCAATCTTAGAAAACACTCTCTTGCCTTGCAACTGGTTAAACAAATCATCAATCCTTGGCAAAGGGTACTTATTCTTAATTGTAAGATTGTTCAACGCTCTGTAATCTATGCACATCCTCATGCTACCATCTTTCTTCTTGACAAACAACACTGGGGCTCCCTAAGGTGAAGTACTAAGCTGAATTATATTCCTCTCGAGCATATCCTTAAGTTGTGCTTTCAACTCCTTCAATTCAGCCGGTGCCATTCTATAGGGTGCCTTTGCAACTGGCGCCGCTCCGGGTATCAACTTAATCTCAAATTCAATCTCTCTATCCGGCATGTTTCCTGGTAACTCTTCTGGAAATACCTCAGGGTACTCTCTCACTACAGGAGTTTCCTCTAACTTAGGCTTCACTTGTTCCACATCCACTGCGTACAACAGGTAGCCTTCACAACCTTTCTGACAAGCTCTTATAGCCTTAACCGCTGAAATTATAGGGTGACGCTTCTTACTAGGCTTGTAAACGTTACCCTGATAAGTCTTATCTGATTTCCCGGGTATCATAAAAGTTACTCTCTTTTCTCTACAATCCAAATGGACAAAATTCTTGGATAACCAATCTATTCCAAGAATTACGTCAAAATCCGAAAAGTCCAAAACCGTAAAGTCACTCTTTCAACGATACGTTCCAACTCGAACATCTACTTGCGGCATCAACTTGGTTACCTTAGTCACTTTCCCTAATGGTGTTGTTATCTCCAAGGTGTTCCTTAAAGGTTCCGTTGGTAAGTTAAGCTTCTTAGCTATCTTAGTTGACACAAAAGTATTAGACGCTCCCGTATCAAACAATGCCATGACCACTAAGTTGTCTAACCTTATTGTACCTAGGATGTGAATTCATTTATTTAAATACAATACAACATGATTTAAATCGTGCTATAAAGTACTCTAATAAGTTACAATAAACAATAAAGGTACCTGATATAACGTTATCGTCTGGTTCCGTCATCTCTGCATCCACTGCAAACACTCGAACTGGGCGACTTGGGCCGCCTTTACCATTTTCTTGCCTCTGATTACTTGTAGGACCCTTTTGTCGGAAAATTCTTAGCAAAATGTCCCGTCTCTCCACAAAGATAACAGCCGTTTGTATGAACTCGACACTCACCCGAGTGATTCCTATTGCACTTAGGGCAAAGTGGTACCCCGGTTGGAGGTTTACTCGCTGCAGGGGCTGTTGTCTTCTTCAAATTCTATTGCGGTGCTCCCCTGTTAATGCCTTGGATCGTTCCAAAACTCCTCTTGTTCCCAATGACAACTGTAGCTTTCTTTCTGAATGTCTCCACCTCTAAGGCCTTATTCAACAACTCAACCATACTCTTAGCTGTGAAACCCAACATACCGGACTGTATCTGATAGGATAGGCCTTCCTTGTAAAGGACCATCTTTCTTTCTTCAACCTTCATCAACTCAGGGTAGAATCTTCCTAGCTCGTTAAACTTGTTGGTGTACTGAGACACTATCATATAGTTACCCTGCTTAAGTTTCAAAAACTGACTCGCCATGTCGGCCTGCACCGTTTCTGGAAAATACACGTTATAAAACATCACCTAGAAGCCTTCCCAATCCGTTACCTTGCCATTGCTGCTCTATATGGCGTCGATCCAAGCTTCAGTTGCACCTAACAGGAAACTAACCGCCAACTGGGCCATCTCAGATTCAGGAACATGTATATTCCTGCAAGCCTTTTCGAAGCCTCTTAACCATTCCTCAGCCTTGGAATGTTCCACATTCCCAAAGAAGTCTTGAACTTTGTTTCTTCTCAACCTCGTATACCAGTCAATTGGTGGTGCTTGCGGATAAACTGGAGGGTATCCATAGGGTATCTCTTGCTGCTGGTACTGGTGTTGGTGGAAACCGTAGGGTGGGTAACCAAAGCCTTGTTGATGGTCAAAACAGGGTGAAGGTGGTACAGTAGGTCGAGGAGTGTGACCCACTGGAGGAGGGTAAAAAGTCTGATGCTGCTGATGGTGAAAAACTGGTGGTGAGGGGTGGCTTACCGGTAGAGGGAAAACACTCACTGGAGGGGGCATGCTGACCGGTGGAATATCTCCCACTACCGTGACTCGTATAGGTGCTTCTCCTGGTTCTCGATAGATGTAGTTATACCTCGGTGGAGGGTAGCTCACTGGTGGCGGTACTAAACCCGCTGGAACATCATTTATCAATGAAAATTGAGCCGAACTTCCCACATGCCATTGGGGGCGTTGCTCTTGATGAGGTCGCGGTGACAAGCCCTGCTGAGATCGTGGTGTAGGGGTCGCAGTATGAGGGGGTGGATTGGGGCTCCGATGTGGTGAAGGATTCTGCCTCACAAAACCGCCTCTTACAACTGGTGTCGGACATTCACGACGAACTCCTGACGCTTCTGCACCCGCTCCGGTTCTAGTGAACACCATCCTGATGATCAAAGAAAGCCAGAACATTACTAATAGATCTAAAGAAAACTTATCTTAAAAGAAGGGAAGCCTAAAAGACGATTTTCTCTGATACCAACTGTAACGCCCCGTTCCCAGACACCGAGTCCTTATCCGGAAACCGAAACGTTCGACACGCATAATATTAAATAAATAATATTACATGTAAGACTCTACTGTGTCGTATCAAATTAAAGCAAACGGAAGCTAAAAAGACTCGGGTAATTTTTTTCAAATGACCAAGAATAGAAGTACTAGAGATAGAATAGAATGTAATACTTATTACATCGGAAACCAAACGAATTCAAAAGTACGAATCTCAAAAACTAAAAGGAATCTACAAGTTCCAACAATACTCTAGAACTGGGAAATAAACGTAAATAAAAGAATAATAAACAAGGTCTTCAACCCCGGCGTCCTCAAACGTCGTCATCAATGTCCTCCTCAAAATCTTCACTAACATGTTCGTCTTCTCTCCTCCAAACACATAAATAAACATGCATTTGAGGTAAGTACATTTGTACAAAGTAAGAAGTAGAAACTACAATTCAATTAAGGTTATTATTAAAGATATTATCTTAGTGAGACCGACTCAATTTAGGGTTCACTTCGTGTCCATCAACACGTCATGACTAAACATTTCTAACTTAGCTTATCTCTGTTACATCATTACTCAAGGACATTGTGAAGATATACTTGCTAACTAACGGTGATTAGCACCGATTAGCTCCGGGGTCTCCCCGGTATGCGTATACGTCCGATGAATTTCCTCCACTACCCTTCAGCCGTTTAAGGCCAGTAGCGTTGTTCACCTTTTATGAACGTATCACATCGCCGATATGAAATAGTATCTAATCGAGAATAAATGATGTTTTAGCTTTTATCTACACGTATGTAATTATTAATGTGAATTAACTAACCGCCTAAATGTTTTCAGAATAAAACTCACCTTAACAACTCTACTCCCTCACTTAGACAACTAGACATCACTTCCTATCAGTTACACAGACATTGATGAACTCTAGCTCATCAAAGCACAAGCCCTTTCATGCCCTTCCGACGGATCCGAACTTCAACTCCCTTTAAGAGTACATTCGGTGTTTTAACTGAATGAATCGGAAGTTCAATCGAAGCTTGTTCATATTTGATTAATGTTAACATATCATGATTAAGGGTTTAAAACAGTGAAAACACGATTATGAGGCCAAAAACCAAGCTAAAATGCTAGAGTGGTGAAAACAAGATAAAACAGGCCAAACGCCCGTTTGAAACCATATGGACGCCCGTCCGTAATCAGACGCCCATCCACTAACCTCGGACACCCGTCCGTCAAAAATAGCTACATCCTGAATCAAAAATCTGACCTCAAACGCCCGTCTGCCTAATGCAGACGTCCGTCCGAGTTACTAGGGTCTCAGACGCCCGTCTGCCTAGTGCAGACACCCGTCCGACTGGGTTTTCTCCAAAACTCTAAAATCTTCGCAACTCGATTTCTGAATCGTTTCTAACCAAATTAACCTCGTTTTCAGCACAGTAACATGTAGAAAACATATTTAACATCTATCATCCTTTGATCAACGAAAAAGCACAACTTTCTTGCATCTACGCATCATAAATCTTGATCTAAACCTCAATAACAATAATTGGAATTGTAGGAAGAGCCTCTTACCTTTTAAGCAGCAAATTCCAACTCCAAACCACAGAAAACAGCAGCAAAAACCGATCCTTTTCTGCAGGAAAACATGTGATAAATCCAAACTTAGATTAGATTCGATCACATGCTTCTAAACGATAAAAACTACGAATTGATGAGTTTGAATCCTTCAAACTCAAAGAAGAACAAAGCTAGGGCTTAATCATACCTTATCAAAGCTTCAACTTTTTGATGTCACAATGTTGCTCTCTTCACAACGATTCCGGTGCTCGACTCTGATCTGAAAACCGTCAAGGATTTAATTAACAACTGATGAAAATTCTCTCAGCCCTATTCCCTTGCTCACACACGCAGAAGACAAGTTTGGAGGTGGAAAATCTGATTAAAACTTTAAGGGGCTGATTAGGTTGATTTTTCCTTAAATAGGAAAAATCCCAAAAATTACCTAATTACTCTGATTTTCCTTAATCACCCTTATTAAACCAGATTTTCTTCCTTAAATATTTACATATATATCTCGAAAATATATACATAAATACCCAAATTATTAAACTCCTAATAAAAGGAACCGAACCCAATATTTCGTTTTCGCAAAATGACACGTCTGCCCTTTCCCGAAAATCGGAATATTACAATGGGGCTATGTAACAGTTTGAAAATAGAATGATATTAGTAGTATTTTTTCTAACCTGTCTACGGTGGTAAGCTAGGTTGAATATACAGCGATATAAGTCTCTTAATTTAGACGTGAAAGTAGCTTTCTCTTATTTTATTTGTTTGACATATGATCTGTTTTGTTCTTAGTGAAGAACATGAAAATTAAAGGTAAAGTACGGCCTAGGCTTGGTACTCTATTCAGTATTTTGTTTCTTTGAAACTCAGTTAAACATTGAGCCTGGAAAACCCACGATTGAAACGAACAGAGTGTGGAATAGATCTTTAAATGCTTATTCGAAACACACCACAAAATTAGGCAATTCTTACATGAATAATCTACCCCGTAGTCCTGAACCCTAAATGATGTTAATAGTGTTTGTTCTAAAGTATCTATGGTGCTAAGCCTTGTTAAATAAAAACCAGTGTCTGTCTTCAGATTTAGCCGTAAACGTAACATTAGTTGATTGACTTATGTACTTGGAATATATGATTGTGTTCTTCTTGATTCTAAGAAAAAAATAGTAATGGTGTTCAACAGCTAAGTTTCATAGCTGAATCTTATGTTACTATATTAAAGCATGTGCCTAACTGCAAACGTTATGATAAAAGTTCTTAGTATGAAAGTTCTTATTAGAAAATATTGCTTACATCAAGTGCTAACATGATCGCAGCAATGTCAAATATTTAGCCTACATTTGTTACTTATAACTATGGCAACGTATATCTTGCATTGATAATATTTGATCTTATTGTTACATGTAGAAATAATCATGCATTAGTTGCGTATTTTATGATGCAATCAGGTGGTATGTCAATTGTACCAGTTAGGAAAATGTTTAATGTCTCAGACATCGATCGAGAAACAAAAGACTGGATTGTCACAGTACAGGTCGTTGAACTCCATCGTGAACAAGAGAGTATAGGAAGTTCCGCCAAACGAGGAAAACGCTACATGCGTTATGTATTGGTTGATGAGAAGGTATTTTGAGTTTTGTTTAATGCTTTGTTTATAACCAGATTGCTATTTTATTTTTATATATGGAAAATTAAGGATAAGGACACAATCTGAAATATTTTTAAGTAACAGGACAGCTATATATTTTTTGTAGGGAGAAGGACAACTGCATAATTTTTATAGCGAGAAGGACAAACAGTGAATTCCGAAAATCAGTGAATCTCCCCAGTGAATCCCGAAATCAGTGAATTTCGACAGTGAATCCCAAAAATTAGTGAATTTCGACGATGAATTTTGAAAATTAGTGAATTTCGTCAGTGAATTTCGAACACAAGTGAATTTCGACAGTGAATAAATAGTTTTGTCCTTTATGCAAAAGTTTCAAAAAACTGTCCTTCTACTCAATTGATGAAATATTTCTGTCCTTCTCCCTCATTCCCCCTTTTATATAATGAATATATATGTTCCATTCTTCATAACAATTGTCAGGGAACAAAGGTATCAGGAATTGTATATGAAAGTGACATCCGTTATATTGAGCGTGCTCTACTGCCATTTAAACGCTATGACATTTCTAATGCCGACTTGTTAGAAGCTATATCTGTCTTCAAGTTGGGACATTATCCCTTTACATGGGTTTAGACTACAATAAATTGATTGAGACCATTGATGAACAATTTCCCCCATGCTTGCCAGTTACATATCATGTTCAAGATTTTAGAGATTTTTTTAGGCATGTTGACGACGAAAGCTGCGTCAGTAAGATATTTGAATGTATACTAAATATTTTATTGGTTTCATAATATCACATAGTGTGACCAAAATTATTATCAGTTGTCAAGGCTCTTGTCATTCATGCATTCCCGCGTACGTAAGGGGCTAAAAATTCGACTCAGTGTGAAGTAGTCATTATCGAACAAAGGTGGTTGACATTAAGTAACGTCAACTGATCTTAGCTTTTTTATTTATAATATAAGTATAACCAATGACATGAAAATGTTTTGTGTCAATAACAGGAAGGTTCCGATGATACTAACATTGTATGATGATTTTGGAGATGCTGAAGGCGACCAGTTAGCAAATGCTTTACATGCTGTCTCGGTCATTATTGCAACTAATGTAAAGGCAACAACGTTTCATGTAAAATATATAGACTTTCAATTCAATAATGTTCAGTTTAATCTATTAGCTTTCAGGTACTATGACTTTGAACTTACTCTTTTGTAGGGCCGTCTCTCAAAACCCATAAATACTCCTACTTGTTGATAAATCCTCCAGTGAGTGATAATGCTGGTCTATTAGAATGGTAATCATGATAATCTATAATAAGTACGTCAATATTCTATTGATTAATAAATATGTATTTATGTTATAGCTCGTGTATAATCTAGGTACTTTGAAAACATAAATGAAATAGCCACATTGCTGAAGAATGAGGCTTATAGAGATATGTCCGTCTTATTACCACCACCAGCTGAAGAAGATACGATTAGTGTGACTGATGCGATTTCTGATCTCCCTTGGGTAACTAATATATTGTCTTAGCTTTTCATCTAATTTTTTTGTTTTGGTCGCATAATAAAAATGATGTTGTTCGAAAAAAATATAATGTATTATTTAAATGTGTAAAGAAAAACAGCTTGGGTTATTGGAGAACCTAAATTTAGACCTAGTAAGCAAAAATACTGGGTAAATGCTTGTTGGACTTGTAAGAACAGGCAAGATGTTCCTTTGGAATGGGTTATAAAGTGTCCCACTTACGGTGAAGCAAGCGGTGTAGAGCTCAAGTTTGTTAGAATGATCATTGTACTTGAATAAAATAATGTTTTATGGGTTCACAAGATGCATTATTATATTCTTATCAAATTGCTTTAGGAGTCGAGTGCCAATAGAGCTGAGTCAAGGTGAAAACGTGCTCTTTGTGACTTTAAAGTCAGCAGATGTTGAATTACTCACAGGAATCACTCCACAACATTTGAAAGATTCTCATGAATTTATGAGTTTGTTTAACTATCGCAGTTTATCGTTACACAAAACATTGATGACTCTTACAAGTGTGCTTGTGTTTTTGGGGCTAAAAGTTGAAGAACAACTGAAGGTAGAATTAGAGAAGCTAACAATCATGTGTTTCTTGACGAAACAAGAAACAAGGGAACATGAAAGCACATATATTCCATGTGTTCGATATGTAGCAGTGAAAAGATACAGTGCTATTGATTTGAAGGAAATTGTTCATCCTCATTCTCTATTGAACAAAAATGATGTAGAAGATGATGACGCAACTGGAAAGCAATTTTTCACCCCAACTGCCACTAAATTGCTGAAATAAATAGAAGATGAGCAGCTTATTGGACAGAGTTCTCGACCCAGCCCATTTGCTAAAAGGAACATTGAGTTTGTCTCTCATGTTGTAAACTCTGAGAATGCGGGAAAATGTGTAGTCGGTGACTCTCAGACATCTAATGTTGTTCAGGTAATGCCTGTGTCTGTTGAGAGTGAGCAAGGTCCTGTCAAGAAGAACATGGACCAACTGGAGCAGAAGTAGACAACCCATGATTAAGAGACGCTACAGAATGTTGCATTTTGCTTGTAGGGAAAAAATATTTTGCATCGTATTTTGCTAGATGTTTTGTAACGTATTACAACAGATTACACGTTATGTTACGTTGTGTTCTTTAGATTCTACTTAGTTTGCTATGTTGGTACCTAAACTTCTTCCTACGCAGACCAGTTTGTATCAATTTCAGGAATCCAGGTTGTATCATTTTGCTTATAGGGACTCTTTCTTCAATCATCTTGCTGTAAATTGCTTATTTCTTGATGCTATATAAACTTGTGAATTATTTACTTTTCTACGGTTTACTCCAATGGGTAGTAGTATAAATATTATTGTATTGACAATAGAACATTTACTTAAGCTTCAACTTCATTTCTTGTGTCCATATATAACATTGCTCCTTTAGAAACAAGTATATGCTACTTTCCATAATTGCTGCTGCTATATAGATTTCACCAGGGTAGTTTGTCGTCGTGCCTCGCACGGCCGAAACTCACTAGTATATATATAAAAAATAAAAAATGCAATTAAGATCACAGAAACATTGTAATATTTCGATTTTCAGGAAAAGGCAGACGTGTCATTTTGCGAAAACGAAATATTATTATTCTGACTTCTTTTATTGGAGTTAAATTTTATGGGGAAAATATATGTATATGTTGAGTTGCATATATATATATATATATTAAGGAAATCTGATTTTTAAGTAAAAATGGTTAATTAAGGAAATTAAGGGATTAGGTAATAAGTGGGTTTTTTCATATTCAAGGAAAAATAAGCCCCATTAGTTTCCCTAACCTTTTGAATTAGAATTTTCTCCTCCTAATCCTTATTATATGCGTGTGAGAGCTTGAGAGAAAGGCTGAGAGATTTCTCCCATTTTCTAAGTCGAATCTCAACCGTTTTCAGATTCGAGTAGAGCGTTGGACTCGTCGTGAAAGAGCATCGTTTCAATACTCAAAGTTCAGAGCTTTCATAAGGTATGAATTTTCGACCTAGCTTCCGTTTTAGATGATTTTTGGAGAACAAAACTCATACCCTTCGTAGTGTTGTGTTAATCGAAGTGTGTGATCGAATCTAACCCTTTTTGGAATTGATCATATAGGTTTTCTGAGTGAAAGAGGATCGTTCCTGCAGTCTTTTTGAGTTTTTGGCTTGGATTAGCTTGCTTATAAGGTAAGAAGGTCTTCCTACAAGTTAATTACGGTTTCGTAGGGTTTATGTTAGGATTGGAGACGATTTTATGCTAGAATTGTTATCTTCGTATTGCCTAAGGATCTACAGATGTCATGATAGATAAAAGCTGTGTTTTTATGCCTTTTTCAGAGTATATTGATGTTGAACAAGTTTGGGAACGATTATGGATCCATGAGGGTTCAAAAATTGAGTTTTTGGGAAGTTTCCGCCCTTGCGGCGGGCGCACCAAGCCTAGTGCGGACGCACTGGAGGACCAGAAGCTGAATTTTACATTCAGAGAGTTGGTGCGGGCACACCAGACCCCGATGCGGGCGCACCAAGACCTAGTGCTGGCGCACTGGACGAGCAGAATCCAAGTTTTACATACAGAGGCTCCGCGCGGGCGCACTGAACCCGGTGCTGGCGCACTGGACCTCCTTTTTGATGAAAATGTTATTTTAAGCTATGCTTTGAGTCCTAAATGTTAATCCTTGATCTAATAAAATTAATTAAACATAATCAAGCCCCGATTGAGTTTCTGATGTGTTTGGTTCCGGCACCAAACATACTCTTTAAGGGAGTTAAAGTTCGGGACCGTCGTAAAGGCATGAAAGGGTTTGTCCTTTGATGAACTATAGTTCATCAATATCTGTGTACTTGTTAGGATGTGATGTCGAGCTGTCTAAGTGAGGAAGTAGAGTTGATAAGTGAGTTTTTCTTTGAAAATTACATAAGTGTAGTAAAAGATAAAACGTCACTTATTCTCAGTTAGGCACTATTTCATATCGGCGATGTGATACGTTCATAAAAGGTGAACAACGCTACTCGCTCAAAAGGCTGAAGGGTAGTAAAGGAAATTCATCGGACGTATACGCATACCGGGGAGACCCCGGACCTAATCGGTGCTAATCACCGTTAGTTAGCAAGTATATCTTCAGGCTGATGAACGCCATGCACAGTGCCCTTGAGTAATAATGTAACCAAGAAAATCTAAGCTAGAAACGTATAGTCATGACGTGACGATGGGCATGGAATGAACCTTAGATTGAGTTGGTTTCATAATGTTGGTCCCTTGAAAAGGCTTTGGCTAAGTTTAGAGGGGGGGTGAATAAACTTAACACTTAAAACTTTTGGAGTTAACAAATTCAGCAACTTCAGCAGCCTGCTGAAGATCAGTAGTTTGCTGATACCTCACTAGCCGGCGATAAACGGTAGAGTCTACCGACGTTCGCCATCGAATTTGTGCGGCGGAATTATATCAAAATTAAGCCTTAATACTTGTTGTTAAATATGATACTAAGTATTAGATACTCGTAGTGTATGTGTGTGATTTCGTTGCTAGATTCAATGGATTGATGTGTATAATAAACTAAGTGCGGAATATAAATGCAGAAAGTAAGTAGGCAGATTTTATAGTGGTTCCAAGTGGTGTAATCCTATCAGTCCACTCTACTCCTGTGATGTTGGAGGTAATTCACTAGAGATCTTTGATGTTGCTATTACAAAGATTCCTAAGGTTGCTTGTCCTTCACCAATGACTATGGCTTCACAAACTGAAAACTGGGAACATGTAGGATTGCTGCTCCTGAGTCTTCCACTGGTCCTTGAAGGGTAGGATTGCCTCTTCACCAGCTCCACCACAAACAACAGTCTTTCACACAACTGTGCTTCACTGTCTTCAGCAGGTTCTTTATAAAATAAAGATTGAATCAAATAAATGATTCTGATTCAGTTGCAGCAGCTTGATTAGGATGATATAATGAGCAGCTTGCAGTCTTCAAGTGTGTATACTTGATGTAGCTTGAATACAGAATACACTTGAAGAATCTTTCTGGATCAGTAGCTTTAAGTTCAGTAAGTTCAGCAGGGTGTTTTTCAGCTCAGAAAAGTCTCTTATATTTTTCTCTTAAAGTTCATCAATCATCTTGTTTTTCTGAGTTGGAAATCCTCTTTTTATAGGTAGGATTGCATGTGACTTGTATTTGAAATTCAAATGCAACCGTTCCTGGTTTTTGTCCCATCTGATTTGCTTTCTGTCACTATTCATAGGACTGACACTGTCAGAATTCCTTTTTGATGCGGGTACCGTCCACCCTTTGACTTATAACCATTGGATAAAAATCTGAATCATCCCAACGTTCTTTTAATCTCAGCCTTTGATTTGTTTGATAAGACAGAGGTAGTTAGCTGTCATTTTCCATGTAATCTTCCAATGTAGTCTTGAATTAATCGAGGTATATTATCAGCAGGTTCATCAGTCTGCTGAGATACCCATCAGTCTGCTGAACAGCAATTTGCTATATATAAAATACAATGCAGCTGATTTCTTTTATCTAACTTTTACTTGTGAAGTTAGATTACACCTTTTTAAATATAACCAAGTTCCAAACATCATCCAACTTATGGAACTTAGACCTTCTTCACAAGGTATATGTAATCGTTCAGTCATCACAGACTTGCCTAAATTTCGATTCCATATCCTTGACTTTAATTACTAAGTTTGATCCCTTAGCCTTCTGTAACTGAGTTTGAGCCCTCAGCCTTCAGTCTTCAGCAGGTTCTTTATAAAAGTCTACTGACCTAACTACCCTACTGATATTGACCCGCTCCGTCGATATAAATCAGCTGACCATTACAATGCTTGTTTGATCAAACCTATTCATAAATCAAACTCTAATAAACCTATACATTTGATCTAGACCTCTTTTTGCCTTTGCACTATAACAGCAAGTCTGGAACTCATCATCAAAACATAGAAATAAGTCCAACAATTTCCCCCTTTTTGGTGATGATGCAAATAATACCCTCACCTAACAGCAAAGCAAAAAGATAAAAACACAACAGAGAAAATATAGTCATTTCTCATTATAATCATTTGTTCAAAATTATTACAGTCTAGCATCAGCAAAGATAAAACAGATAAGTATGCTGATCTACTGTCTTATATCTCTTTCTTCCCTTGCTTTCTCAATTTGCTCTTGATAAGCTCTGATTTCAGCAATCATGTCTCTCATCCAGTCATTTTCAATCAGAGTGAAGTTGATATGAGTGTTCAATTGTTTCCACCAATGCCATGCTTCAGGTAGTGTGAGATTTATCTGATTAACCCTGAAGCCCAACTTCATATAAACTTCCTTGAATTCTTTCAGTGATTCCTTTGCATCTGTGGTAGGCAAACTCCTTTCACCTCTACCACCTCTTCCATTTCTTCCACCTCTTCCACCTCTCCTAGATATCCTCATAGATTTCATTCTGGCTTCCCAAAATTTCAAACTCAAAAATGAATTTAGACCTTCATGAAATCCTTTGTCATGATAGGGTCTCCTTTTGTTATTGTACACATTCTTGTACTGTTTGAGAAGTTCATCTGTAAGTGGAATTCTGCCAGGTGCAGGTTCCCTAAATGCATTAGTATCATCTTCCCATCTCTTCTTATGGAAGATCCTTGCAGCCTCTTTTGCTACAGCTGTTTGGCTCTCTTCCCCCTTATTGACATCATCAACAAACCGGGACAGCAGGCCATGCACACTCTCCTGAGTGACAACTAGGTTGTTAAGTTGACTCTCAATGATTTCAGTCCTAGTGTCAATTGATGTGATCCTTCCTTGCATTGTTTCTTCCAGCAGGGTTATCCTCTCAGTAAGTTTAGGATCAAGTACAAGCTAGCTTTGTTGTGCAAAGAAGCGAGCTCGGCGGCAGTCTTGGAGTTTCAGCAAGTTTGTCAAGTTTTTGATGAAGAGATGTCAGTTGGTCCTTCAAACACTTTTCCTTCATTGTATTTCCTTGCTTGATTCCCTTCACATCTAACATCATATCATTTACAGCATTTTGAGTAGATGTGAAATTTGAAGCAAATGTATCAATAGATTGTCTGTTGTCATTCACCAGTTTCATCAGTTCTTCAAATCTTTGTTCTTGCCTATCCAGTTGAGTTCTTAACTGTTGCATGTCATTCCTGACAGTCCTCAACTCATTCAGCACTTCTACCGGCACTTCACCGGTCATTCTTCCATCGAACTATCCACGTTGTGCTCTTCTACATTATATTGTTTCCTCTGATTACTGATCACCATTGCTCTACTTAAATCTCTCCCAGCAGGGGGAGGTCCTTCCTTAACCATAGCACCAAGAATATCTTCCATTACTGGATCTTGTGCAGGTTCATCATCAGTAGATCCATCTATCTGAAACTCTTCATCACTGTAGTCATAGTCCAAGAAATTGTTCTTCTTCATTAACAACAAGCACCGTCGACTATCTTTCCCTACAAAGTGGCCTTGTCTCCGTAGGCTCCACTACAGCAGCCTCTTCTACAACAACAGAAGGGGTTTCCTCCAAACCCAAATTTGGTTCCAGCCTTTGTCCAGTGTCGTTTGTAACTCGGCGGCAGCTGTACCTTCGTTCCAACCGTGTCCGGATCGTTTGAACCAACCGTACCGTGTTCCACCACTCGTGTCCGTGTGCCGTTTGAACCTCAGCAACCTGTACCTCCTCTTCAACTCTTGGATCTTGTGCAATGAATGCCACAACAACTTGATCAGGGAAAATGTCCATATTTTCTTGTTGAAATTGTCCCAAATCAGTGATCCTGCTTAGCAAATTTGCAATTCTGGTTAAGACACCCTCAGTATCAATCCAGTGTTGATATTGATTTGATTCCTCTGAACTGGCACTGGGTTCACTGTGGTCACTAACCCTCTCATCATCCAGATCTACATTTTGCTGATCTTCAGGTTGTTCAGTAGGTTCTTCAACAAATAAGTTATCAATCTCACCAACCATTCTGTTTGCACCACCATCTATTCCCTCATTGATTTGTGCCTCTATTTCATCAATGGTGAAATTCTCCATATCTTCATCCATTTGTCTCTCGCAGATCGTCCAAGCATTAAACAGATCGCCTTACGTAGGGTCAATTAACATTGCAGTTCCACTGGTCCCTCCTGGACCTGATGGATAATCACCTCCAGATTCAGATGATGATGGATCATCATTATCATCTCTTGGATCCCTAAACTTGATACCCTCCTCTTTCTGTTGATCTTCAAAGATATCCATCAATCTGGATTGCAGCAATGTGGTATCAACTAGGTCTAACAAATTCTCCACTCCCAACTTGTCAAAAGCCCATTCTTCAAAGTCTGTCATAGGTTCTGCAGCAGGCTTTTGTCTTTTGTAGAATCCAAACTTCCATTGAAAATAGTCAGCAACTTGCTGAAGTTTTGGATCTACAAAGTCTTCATTCTTCTTCTTCTTCACATGTCTTTCAAAAGGCATGAAAGACCTCCTGGGAGCTGTTTCAGTGGCTTGATGACCTCCAAAGGTCCCAACAAGCAAATTCATTGTTTCTTCAACAGATGCTTCAAAGTCAGTAGGTTGCTGATGTTGTATATTGGTACCTAGCACTTGCATCTGTACAACACTTGGTTCCCCCTGACTTATATGCTCATCAGCAGGGTTAACAGCAGACTGTTCTTCCCCCTGAACTATTGCCGGAATTGCAGGGTCTTGAACAAATGTTTCACCCACCACAGCAGGTATAGATTCAGTGGTTTGCTGTGGTTCTTCTACAAGTTGCTCAACAACAACTTGTGCAGCTTCAGTAGATTTACCAGATTCTACAGCAGGCTCTGGTGCAGCAGACTGTTGTGTTTCTTCCACAGATTGCTCAACAACAACCTGTTCACTTTCAGTAGGCTCAGCAGCCTTAGCAGGTGGGGATTTAATAACATCAACAGCAGGTTCAACCTCAGTAGTCTGATGTGACTCTCCAGCAGGTTGCTCAACAACAACCTCTGCATCCTCATTAGGCTTGATGATTGTCAATGGCTCAGCATCAATAGCCTCTCCTGCTACTTCTTCTTCTTCTACTGCTTCTTCTTGATCTGCATCCCTTTGAGCTTCTAAAATCTTCAACTGTTTTCCCTTTCCATGTTTCTTTTTAGAGATAATTTCTTTCTTTCTCTTGGAAAGTGGCTCATCTTCTATTTCAATCACAGTAGACTTCCTCTTTCTACTGTGTTCTTTCTGTTGTTCCCTCAAGATCTCAACAACAGTTTTCCTTGCAGCCACAGCAGGGTCAGTAATTTCAACTTCAGCTGGACCCTCAGCAGACTCAGCAGTCTGTGCTGTGTGCTTCCTTGTTCTTTTAGGCTTTAAGATTTCAGTTATCTTTCTTGTGTCAGCAGCCTTTCTTTTCTCAGTGGTCTTCTTTGGTGCAGCAGACTTAACAGATTTCTTAATCTGCTCACCACCAGCATCACCATCATCTCCATCATCATTATTATCAGCAGCCTCTGCAACACCTTCTTCATCATCATCCAGACCAGGGATAGCATAATCAATCTCTTTCTTGTATCTGGACTGATTGATCTTCTCAGGTGCAACATCAGGGATCTCTAAATGATTCAACAGGGTCTGAACCATTAATCCTAAGGGTAAGGCCTTGGATTTCCTTTTCCCTTCTCTTTCCTCCTTGGCTACTTTCTTCATGTAGTGGATAAAGTATCCAGCCCAATCAAATTTCATACTCCTGCAGATAATCATCATCAGCTCTATCTTGGGTCCCGATAGAGTATCCATACTCCCAACCAGCCCCTAATATATTCTTTGCAATGAGTTTGCTCAAGAAAGTTGTACTCATTTCCAATGTGTCTACAATTGATGCCGGAATTGATTTGGTGTCTTTATTTGTCTTGATTTTATCAACAAAATCCATCTTGGACAATCCCATTGCCTCGGGATTTGTTGGACCATCTATCGTATCTTCAAAACCAAAAATTTCCCTCGCAGACTTGAGGAAACTTCTATTTCTTGTCCATTCACAACTGTTTTGAATGCTTCAGTTCCTTCCTGTATCACAATATTCTTCCAAAAACTGACAACGTTTGTATAAGAGATTGTTTCCAATCTTATGTTCAGTACATTCTCCAGTCCTGGGTATCTTCTTATTCTTCTACCAATGTTGATAGCTAATTCAGTTTTATTAGCATCAACAACGAAGCCTCTAACACTTTGGCTTGATTCAATCTGGACATCAATCTTTTCGGCCATAGTTGAGAGAAAAAGATGAAGAAGAAATCTTTGTAAATCTGTGTTCACACAGTGTAAAATCAGAGATATAAACAGATTTGCAGTAGAGTGTTTCTTCTGTGTGTAGGTCTGTATATATAGACAGGGAGTAGTTGTAACTGTCAGGGCACGTACATCCACATTAATCATGGTTAATCTGAGTGAATGCTAACTTGACATGTGGCCCATTACTTTCCAAAACGTATTGTAACCGTTAGATCGTGTAATCGTGGTTATAAAGGATAGAATAAATATCCCGCCAATTGCTCTTTGACTTTAATAAAGTTTGACTATGTAACGTTCCATTCGAAACAGGTTGACGGCGGGCTTGACTCGGCGCCAGTCGCGATAAAGATGCTTCAGCAGGCTGCTGACAAAGTGACTCTGCTGATCCTTGATTTCTTCTTGTTTTGAACAGTTGATAATACAAGATGAAGCTTAATACCAATGACTGATCTGTCAAGTGAGCTCACCCAACATGACAAAGACCAATCCCCTTGGCAACCTCATTTGCTCAATTGTCCAAACATAAGTACATGGAATTGTTGATACCAATGACTAATCTGCTAAGTGAATCCCCTTGGTGAATTCCAGTACACTGCTGATTATTAGTCAACTCTAATAATTCCAAGTTCAGTCCTTAGTTTAGCAAATCTTTCACTATCAAGTGGTTTAGTGAAAATATCAGCAAGTTGATCTTCAGTAGGGATGTATAGAACCACCACATCTTTCTTCTCAACATGATCTCTTATAAAATGATGTCTCACATCAATATGCTTGGTTCTTGAGTGCAAAACAGGATTTTCAGTGATTGCAATTGCACTTGTGTTGTCACGCATGATTGGAATTTCCTTTTATTCAATTCCATAATCCCTTACTCGTTGTCTTAACCACAAGTACTTGTGCACCTGACAACTTCCAAAGAAGCAATATATTCGGCTTCGGTAGTGGAAGTTGATATTGAATTTTGTTTTCTTCGAACCGGGAGACCGATCTACTTCCCATTAACTGACAGGTTCCTGTAGTGCTTTTTCTATCAATCTTGCATCCAGCATAATCAGAATCTGAGTAGGATATAAATTTGAAGCTTCCATCCTTGGAATACCATATTCCAACTCCCAAAGTCTCTTTTAGGTACTTGAGAACTCTTTTGACTGCACCTAAATGACTTTCTTTAGGTTTAGATTGAAATCTTGCACAAACACCTACAGCAAAGGATATATCAGTCGTCGACAAGTGAGGTACAAAGCAGATCGCCTATCATCCTTCTGTATAAGGTCTGATCAACATCTTTGCTTTCTTTATCTTCATCCAGCCTAATATTTGTACTCATTGGAGTTGATATCTTGGTGCTGTTTTCCATACCAAACTTCTTCAGCAACTCCTTGGTATACTTGGTTTGATGAATGAAGATTTCATATTTCATCTGTTTAACTTGCAATCCCAAAAAGTAGTTTATTTCTCCCATCATACTCATTTGGAATTCGCTCTTCATTAGATTTGCAAACTTTTCACATAACAATTCATTTTCAAAACCAAAGATTATGTCATCAACATAAATCTGTACCAGCAGGGTGATGTCCTTCTCATTGATTCTGAAAAGAGTTTTATCAATGGTGCCTTTTGTAAAGCCATTGTCCACCAAGAATTGAGATAGAGTCTCATACCATGCTCTTGGTGCTTGTTTCAAGCCATAAAGTGCTTTGTTGAGTCTATACACTTTATCTTCTTGATCTTTAACTTCAAATCCAGGAGGTTGCTGAACATACACTTCCTCCTCTAGAATGCCATCCAAAAATGCACTTTTGACATCCATTTGATATACCTTGAAGTTCTTATATGCAGCATGTGCCAAGAATAATCTGATAGCTTCCAATCTTGCAACAGGTGCATAAGTTTCATCAAAATCTATTCCTTCTGCTTGAGAATAGCCTTTTGCAACTAGTCTGGCCTTGTTCCTCACAATGGTACCAGATTCATCAAGTTTATTTCTGTATACCCATTTAGTACCAAAGATATTTGCATGACTTGGCCTTTCAACTAGTGTCCAAACTTGATTTCTTTCAAATTCATTCAACTCTTCTTGCATGAAAATTATACAATTTGGATCTGAAATTGCTTCTTCAACAACTTTTGGTTCCATTTGAGATAGAAAACAAGTAAACATAACTTCCAGTTGTCTTCTAGTCCTTACACCTTGCCGTACATTGCCAATAACTTGTTCACAGGTGATTCCTTAACCATTGTGGATTTCGGTTAGTTTGATTATCGGGAACCTCATCTTCGTAGGGTCTTCGTAGCTTCTTCAACAACAAGGGGTTCAAACAGATCCTTGAATTGCTTCGATTGTTGCATCGGTAGTATTACCAGCAGGGTGTTCAGTAGGGGCAGTATCGAAATTTTTAAGTCATTGAATCTTTCCAAAACTTCAACACAATCTGGATCAGCGACTTGTTGATTTTCAGCAGGTTCACAGTCATCATCTTCCATACCAGTGAACTTAGGTTCATCAAACACAACATGAATTGTTTCTTCATGTTTCAGTAACCTCTTGTTCAGTACCCTGAATGCCTTGCTGACTGAAGAATATCCCAAGAAAATTCCTTCATCTGATTTTGGTTGGAATGTCTTCAAATGTACTTTGTGATTTAGGATAAAACACTTACTTCCAAATGGATGGAAATATGATATATTAGGTTTCCTTCCATTCCAAATCTCATAAGGTGTCTTCAGCAGCTTCTTGATCACTGAGGTTCTGTTTTGTGTGTAGCATGCTGTATTGACTGCTTCAGCCCAATATCTTTCAGGTAGCAATGCTTCACAAATCATAGTCCTTCCTGCTTCCTTTAAAGTCATGTTTCTTCTTTCAGCAACCCCATTTTGCTGAGGTGTACCAGCAGCAGCAAGTTGATGTAGTACACCATTCTGTTTACAGTATTCTCTTATAACTTTGTTGAGAAATTCAGAACCATGATCTGATGTTATTTTTACTACTGTCAAACTTTTCTCATTTTGTACTCTTTAAAAGATTAGGCATGCTTTTGAGTGTTTCACTTTTCTTGTTCATAAATACCACCCAAGTGTATCTTGAATAATCATCCACAACCACTAAGGTGTATTTCTTTCCTGTTACACTTGTTGGAGTTATTGGTCCAAATAGATCCATATGCATCAGCTCCAACACTCTATTAGTTGATTGTTTAGATTTTGACTTGAAGCTTGACTTTATCTGTTTACCTTGCTGACATGCATCACATATAGCATCCTTCTTGAATGTGATCTCGGTGTAAACCAATCACCAGCCTTCTTCTTCACCAACCGATTGATATCATCAAAATTCGATGATTCAACTTCTTGTGCCATAACCAATTGAGTTCGACTTGGTATGCACAATCAGCAGTGTTTCGGAACTGCAAGTAGACCAATCCACAACATACATGTTTTGTTGTCTTCTACCCCACCAATACAACTTGATCACCTCTTTCACTAATGACAATACGCTTCTTTTTGTCAAAAGTGACCTTGTATCCCATTTCACGAATTGTCCAAAGTGCTCGGCAAGTTGTAGTCAAATCCTTCCACATATGCAACATTCTTGATTGTAAATCCATTCCTCACAAGTCTGCCATATCCTCTTGTATATCCAGGTGTATTCTTGTTGCCAAAATTCACCCTTGGACCATCCTTTGCCACAAAGTTTGACAAACAGTGCTTATTCTTTGTCATATGTCTGGAACATCCACTGTCAAAGTACCAGACACCCTACAAAACAAAGTTAATACATTTTAGGTACCCAAACCTGTTTGGGTCCATAATGGTCAGTGGTAAGCATGGCCCTTGGTAAGTTTCCATAAGGTCTTCTTCTAAAAGTGTCATACTTTGGTTCATACATGTATTCCACACATCCATAAGTTCTAACAGTAGGTTGTGTAGGATTCACCTATGTTTTCTAGCCTTTTGGTTTATAATGCTGTTTGAAGTGACTTTTGTTGTTAGAAGCATTAGCATAACCATTTGTTTGCTGTTTGTTAGGAACAGCCCTATAGTATGGAGTTTGCTGAGGTCCTTGCTGAGGCCTTTTATAAGTCCTCTGCTGAGTCCTTTGCTGATTCCATTGCTTAGGTTTTACCCTAGCAGTATGGTTATACTTATTGTTTCTAGCAGTAGGTGCAGGAATATTCCAATCATCATCAATAGGGAACAGTCTACCTTTCCCCCTGAGATAAGTATCCCTTGAATGATTAACATTTTTGGGTTTAGGATTCTTATCCTTGGAATATTTCTGGTTATTACCTTTCTGTGGTCTAGCAGACTTGGTAGCAGGTCTGCTATCAGTAGGTCTAGAAGGTACAGCAGCCCTATTTTTGTATTTGTTCTTCTTGTTAGGAGCTGTTGACTTCTTTGACTTCTGATTTTGCTTCCTTGAAGTATTCTCAGTAGGTTTTGCTGCCTCAGCAACCTTACTTGGAGTTGGATCTAGTGCAGGCACAAACTTAGGACCATTTCTGGTACTAGGTTCAGTAGCCTTACTGGATCCACTCTTGTTAGATTGTTGAGTTCCAAATCCAAGCCCTGTTTTATCACCATAAGGCTTTCCAGATTTGTATGCAATAGATGAACAAGATGGTTCAGCAGACTCAGCAGCTACTGATTGTACAGCAGACTTATGCTGATTCTGTCCAACCTCCTTTTCTTTGCCGTTAAGAATTTTTAATTCAGCATTTAATCTTTCAACTTCCAACTGAAGAGTTTCTTTTTCAGCCTTCACAATCTCATAACCAGATTGTATTTTCCTCAGTTGATTAAGGATAGCATCCAAAGTCTCCTCATTGTTAGAATTTCTAGGATTTGAACCACAGGTTGATTCACAATCACTTCCAGCAGGAGTGTTTATTGATACAGTATTGTATACCTCCTCAGTTTCATCCATATTAGCCATCAAAGCATAATCTTCCATATCAGCAACCAATGCTGTGTCATCTGATTCATTTCCCTTTTCAGATTCCACTTCATACCCCGATTCATCTTCAAGCAACCATAGCCTTCTTGCCATGTCTTCTTTGTTGACTCCTGGTCTTCGCAGGTCCGGACAATCAGTCTAAAGTGTCCAGGCTTCTTGCTTGCGGTTGAAGCAAAGATAATCGGGTTCCTTACTTTGTTTTAACTCGGGACGGTCGGGTTTGAAGTGTCCTGGTTTCTTGCAATGAAAGCACGGATAGTCATTGTCTTTCTTTGATTCTTCTTTCTTCCTTTCGTAGGCCTCTTTGTGAAATTTCTTGAAGGGGCCTTTCCGATCTTCATCATCCCGATTTTCTTGCTCGTAGGGCAACCGCTCCCCGCATCTCATCCAAGAGATCATCTTGTCCTCCCGATGTTTCTTCCTGATGTGAAGCAGCCAATGCAGTGGTCCTTGGCTCTTCTTTTTCAGTCTCAGGTACAAGCTTTTTTCTAAATTCATAAACCTTAAGATCTGAAAACAACTTGAAGGTGTCTTCTTCATGCAGCTTTCTCATTTCTTCTATTGCAGTCACCTTCATTTTCCAAAAATCTTTTGCAGGTAGAGCTTCCAAGATTTTTGTGTTTATTTCTTCTTTTGAATAACTTACACTCACCAGGGTAAGTTCATCCAGGATGGCATTAAATCTTTATTCCATTTGCTCAATGGTTTCATTTGGTAGCATCTTGAACTTTTGAAACCTCTTTTTGACCACACTGATTTTATTCTTCTTTATTGCATCAGTGCCTTCACAAATCAACTGTATCTTGTCACAAAGTTCCTTTACAGTCTTGCAATCTTTAACCTTCATGTACATATTGCTATCCAAGGCTCTATAAATGATATCAATAGCAATATTGTTGAGGTTTGCTCTTTTTCTATCTTCTGCATTCCATTCTCTTTTTGGTTTTGGGATGTACTCTGTAGTATCACCCACTGTTACTGCCTTGGTAATCTCCAGTGGTCCATCAGTTAGTACATCCATCATCTCATCATGAGTTGCAGCAAGGTATGCCTGCATTCGACGTTTATATTCATCAAATCTATCTAGAGAACACATCAGCATAGTTCTAGCATACTGGGTGTTATTCATGATGCAAGTTTTTGAAAATCAGTAACTTGAAAAAGTTTCAAAGAATTTTCACAAGCACAACAAGTAGGATTTCTTCAGAACAGAAGCACTGCTCCGATACCAATTGTTGGTCCCTTGAAAAGGCTTTGGCTAAGTTTAGAGGGGGGTGAATAAACTTAACACTTAAAACTTTTGGAGTTAACAAATTCAGCAACTTCAGCAGCCCGCTGAAGATCGTAGTCCGTCGATACCTCGCAGCCTGCGATAAACGTAGTCTACTGACAGTTCAGTTTACAGAATTTGTGCAGCGGAATTATATCAAAATTAAGCCTTAATACTTGTTGTTAAATATGATACTAAGTATTAGATACTCAGTAGTGTATGTGTGTGATTTCAGTTGCTAGATTCAATGGATTGATGTGTATAATAAACTAAGTGCAAAATATAAATGCAGAAAGTAAGTAGGCAGATTTTATAGTGGTTCCAGGTGGTGTAATCCCGTCAGTCCACTCTTCTCCTGTGATGTTTGAGGTAATTCACTAGAGATCTTTGATGTTGCCGTTACAAAGATTCCTAAGGTTGCTTGTCCTTCACCAATGACTATGGCTTCACAACCGAAAAGCGGGAACGGGTAGGATTGTCGCTCCCGAGTCTTCCACCGGTCCTTGAAGGGTAGGATTGCCTCTTCACCCCTCCACCACAAACAACAGTCTTTCACACAACCGTGCTTCACTGTCTTCGGCGGAGGTTCTTTATAAAATAAAGATTGAATCAAATAAATGATTCGGTTACGGCGAAAGCTTGATTAGAATGATATAATCAGCAGCTTGCAGTCTTCAAGTGTGTATACTTGATGTAGCTTGAATACAGAATACACTTGAAGAATCTTTCTGGATCAGTAGCTTTAAGTTCAGTAAGTTCAACAGGGTGTTTTTCGCTCAGAAAAGTCTCTTATATTTTTCTCTTAAAGTTCATCGATTATCTTGTTTTTCTGAGTTGGAAATCCTCTTTTTATAGGTAGGATTGCATGTGACTTGTATTTGAAATTCAAATGCAACCGTTCCTGGTTTTTGTCCCATCTGATTTGCTTTCTGTCACTATTCATAGGACTGACACTGTCAGAATTCCTTTTTGACGGTGCGATCCGTCCACCCTTTGACTTATAACCATTGGATAAAAATCGAATCATCCCAACGTTCTTTTAATCTCAACCTTTGATTTGTTTGATAAGACGAGAGGTAGTTAGTCGTCATTTTCCATGTAATCTTCCAATGTAGTCTTGAATTAATCGAGGTATATTATCAGCAGGTTCATCAGTCTGCTGAGATACCCATCAGTCTGCTGAACAGCAATTTGCTGTATATAAAATACAATGCAGCTGATTTCTTTTATCTAACTTTTACTTGTGAAGTTAGATTACACTTTTTTAAATATAACCAAGTTCCAAACATCATCCAACTTATGGAACTTAGACCTTCTTCACAAGGTATATGTAATCGTTCAGTCATCACGGACTTGCCTAAATTCGATTCCATATCCTTGACTTTAATTACTAAGTTTGATCCCTTAGCCTTCTCAGAATCGAGTTTGAGCCCTCGGCCTTCGCCTTCGGCGGGTTCCGTAAAAGTCTACCGACCTAACTACCCTACCGATATTGACCGGTCCGTCGATATAAATCACCGACCATTACGATGCTTGTTTGATCAAACCTATTCATAAATCAAACTCTAATAAACCTATACATTTGATCTAGACATCTTTTTGCCTTTGCACTATAACAGCTAGTCTGGCACTCATCATCAAAACATAGAAATAAGTCCAACACATAAAGATAATTATTATAGTAAAACTTGTTAAAGAGCCTTAGTTAATTTGTAGCTTCTACTTCTTGCTATGTACAATGTACTTACCTCAAATGCATGTTTATTTATGTGTTTGGGGGAGAGAAGACGAACTGGTAAATCCGGAGTTCGAGGAGGACTTTGATGACGACGTTAGAGGACGCCGGAGTTGAAGCGTTTATTTACTCATGCTTTTATTTATTATTTTAGGCTTGAAGTTCCTTTGGAAACTTTGTATTTCTCTTTTAGTATACGTTTGGAGGTTTTTCGTACGTTTTGGTTTTCGTTTGTTTTTCCGATGTAATAAATGTTACATTTCTATCTTTAGATATTGAGTTTCTATTCTTGGTTGTTTGGAAAAAAAAATTACCCGAGTCTTTTGCATCCGTTTTTCTTAACTCGATACGACGTATTAGAGGCTTACGTATAAAGTGAAATTTATTTTATTTAATACGTGCCGAATGTTCACTTTCCGGATAAGGACTCGGTGTCCAAGAACGGGGCGTTACAGTTGGTATCAGAGCGAAGCGACTTTTAGGCTTCCTTTCTTGTAAGATAAGCTTTATTTATATCCTTTAGTAATGTTTTGGTTTTTCTTTGATCATCGGATTGGTGTAGAACCGGAGCGGCAGAAGCTTTAGGAGTACGATGTGAAAGTCTGACACCGGTTGTAGTAGATGGCTTTGTAAGGCAGAAACTTTCACCCCACCCGAGCCCTACTCCACCCCCTCATACTGCGACCGTCACACCTCTATCTCAGTGGAGTCTGTCACCGCGACCACGTCAGGATCCTACACCACGACCTCAACCAAGGTATAACTTTATCTATGGTGAACCCGGGGAAGCCCCCATCCGTGTCACTATAGTAGGAGACATTCCACCAGTCTACGTTTCCCCAACAACCAACATTTACCCTCCACCAATGAGTGTCTACCCTCCACCGGTAAGCCACCCATCTCCAACAGTTTTCCACCATCAACAGCACCAGACCTTTTATCCACCGCTAGTAGGTCACACTCCTCGGCCTACTATACCCCATTCACCACGTTTTGATCATCATCAAGGCATTGGTTACCCACCCTACGGTTTCTATCAGCCACCACCCTACCAACAACAGCCTTACCAGCCAGAAATACATTTTGGATACCAACCAGTTCCACCAGTTAGACCGGTTTTGGAGCAAGCACCACCAGTTGATTGGTATACAAGGCTAAGAAGGAACAGAGTTCAAGACTTCTTTGGGAATGTGGAACACTCAAAGACTGAAGAGTGGTTAAGGAGTTTTGAGAAGGCTTGCAGGAACATGAACGTCCCCGAATATGAGATGGCCCAGTTGGCAGTTGCTTTTCTTTTGGGTGCAGCTAAAGCTTGGATTGATCTTATAGAGAGTAGCAGCGGGAAAGTGACAGATTGGGAAATCTTTAAGGTTATGTTTTACAATGAGTATTTTCCAGCAACAGTGCAAGCAGACAAGGCGAGCCAGTTCTTAAAACTTAAGCAGGGTATTCATTTGACGGTATCTCAGTACACGAACAAGTGCAATGAGTTGAGAAGGTTCTACCCTAAACTTATGAAGGTTGAAGAGGAAGAGGAAGATGGCACTTTACAAAGAAGGATTATCCCACGAGATACAATCTGGTATGTTAGGTTTCACGGCAAAGAATATGGATGAACTTCTGAACAAAGCCTTAGAGGTTGAGACCTTCAGGAAAAAGGCCACCGTGGTTATTGGGAACAAGAGAAGTTTTGGAGCAAGTCAAGGCTATAACCGAGGAGCACCGCAGCAAAATGCCAAGAAGACGATGGCCCCTGTGGCAGGTAAACCTCCAACCGGTGCACCACTTTGCCCTAAGTGCAATAGGAATCACTCAGGTGAGTGCCGAGTTCATGTAAACGGTTGTTATCTCTGTGGAGAAATGGGACATTTTTCTAAGACCTATCCGTCGAAAGGAGCTTCTAGTAATCAGAAGCATGGAAATGGAAAACGCGGCCCAAGTCGCCCAGTTCGAGTGTTTGCAGTGGATGTTGTGTTAGGAACATTTTGTTATGTTTTGATGATGGCCATACTAGCTGTTATAGCAAGTCTAAAATAAGTTAGAATTCTATGTATAAATATTTACTAAGAGTCTGACATTTTGTATAAGTTGAGTCAGACAAGTATTGTACTAGTTGATAGGACGGCAAAGTAAAAACAGATTTCCGGCAGAGTGAAGCCAGCCAAGTACCAGCAGAGAAGCAATGAAGACATTATGGTCTGACTTATAACCAAGGAAGTCTGTGATGACCTTGGATAAGTCTAAGTTATGTTTCAAGTAATGATAGTTAGTGTTTAAATATGGTGTACACTGATCTCCCACAAATCAAGGATCAATGAAGTATAAGGATTCTCCTTGAACTGAAAGAATGAAGGAAACGGTGAATCGGAAAAGTAAATAGACTTTCGGCTAAGTGAAGACAAAGCACTGAAGGAAGATCAAAGCGGCAAAGTCAGAAGGATCACTTGACCGTTCAAAGAACGGCTAAGTAAACTTTACTTAATCAGATTTCGAAATATAATGAAGATACAGAGGATGAAGCATTAAATGCACAATCAATAAAGGATCAATCAAGAACTGATTTTCTGATAAACGTTTGACGAAAAATCTGTTCACTGAAATCAAGGAGAATATAATTAAGGGGGAATCAAGAATAAAATCAAGGATTATTCCCCTCATTAATAAAGCCAAAGGACGGAAATTCAAATCAAGGATAATCAAGGCTATAAATAGAAGGCATTGACAGAAAAAGAAAAACAAGGAAGAACAATCATAAATCTGAGCAAAAACTCTGTCAAAGTGAAAAGCCTTCTATCTGTGCGAAAAAGAAATATTTAGTGATCAACTCAAAACTGAGAGCCACATTTCAACATCAAGCATTGAGATTGATCAAAAAGTTTGTGAATCCAATTCACATCAATCAAGCAACTGAATCAGAGCCATCTGAGAAGGAGTTGTGTTTGTGATAGCTGCTGAAGGATTTGATCCCAAGGAGCAGTGAAAGAGACTGAGTCACTGAAGCTGTTGCAGTCAAGGAGTGATAGTCTTGTAGATTGTGAAACTTGTGTAGTCAAGGACAATCAGACTATTGTATCTGTGAAAACAATAGTGAATTCCTCCAATCATCACACGAGAAGAGTGGATTAAGGGATTACACCACCCTGAACCACTATAAGCCTTGTGTCAATTTACTTTCAGCAATTTACCTTATTGCACTCATTTAATTACTTATATTATATCTTATATATGTGATTGCCTAAACTACTTTGAAACAACATATTAAGAAGGGACTTATCCGCTGCCCAAAAGCTTTTAAATACAAGAAAAGATTTTGAAACTCCATTATAGTCATTCACCCCCACTCTGATTATAGTTTTACCTCTCACATTAAGCGATGATAGGAAGTAAACGTTCACCACTAATACCGCCAACTCCGATAAAAAGGGCGCCCAGAATCAAGCCCGCACCGAGGGCGGTGGAGAAACATTGGATAACCCCACTGCAGATTGGGACAAGTCGCAAAGAGAGTTTCTAGCCGCTGGTGTCGCTAGAAATGTCTTGAATCAGAAGTCTAAATCGAAAGAGGCTGTTTCGGCCCAAGAGGAGGCCCGCAGGGAAAAGATCGCAATAGGGGTAGCAAGACCGCAGCGAACCCAAGAAACGATACCAAAAAGGGTACCCGAGTTCCAAGAGGACCCTGAGATCACAGAGATGAGGGAATATTCCAAGTAAGCCGAAACAATGTACTTGACTAATTCACGGCTAGTGGCTCTCCACTAGAAACGAGGTCAACCCAAGGGCCCCAGAAAGAGGCCGTCAAAGTCATCTACAAAGGGTAGAGGTTGAAGAGAGCATCCAATCATCGGGTCGAAAGGGCCGCCGGGGAGAGCAGGAGGTCGTCCAAACTCCTGCCCGACCTAGCCGTGAAAATCACAAAGAGAAAAGCGAAGACAGAGGATCCGCTCTGAAAAGGTTGGGTGAGAAGGAAAAGGGTCCGGCCCTAAGCCGTTTGAGTCTACCTGAGAGAGGTGTAACACCCATGCAAGAGGGGAGGAATGAAAAAGATGCTCGCCCGAACATAAGGGAAAAGCAAACTCAACCGAGGAGTCGCGGAATCATGCGGGATCAGAACACAGAATTGAACAAGTAGCTGACCAACCTCCGCCCAGGCAAAGGTTCGATCCCATTATGGACAAACAAATGGAAATAATGAGGCAAGAAATTGTAGAAGTGAAAAAATCGAGGCCCGCTAAAAAAGCCGCCCCGATCTCTGGGATCGATGTGCTCGCCAAGAGAATCACCGAAACATTGCCCACCAACAAAGAAAAAGGTTAGCTATCCCAGTTATAATTACTACAATTGGAACACTTGCCCAAATGATTGGCTCACCGTGTTCTAAGGTCGCATCACTTTAGCGACTCAGAACAAGTCAGCCTGGTGCATCGCTCTGGTCGGCAGTATGCAAGATAGGGCCGCCTCTTGGATCCACGGGCTCCCTCGTGGTTCGGTATAAAGCTGGGAAGATCTGTCTGAAAAGTTCCTAAAAGAGTTCGAATCAGCAAGCAGACCAAAGAAGACCATTGAGGACCTTTATGAGGTCCGAATGAGGGAAAATGAGATCAAACGAGAAACATTCCTGACGACGCCATCATAACCTGCTTTCTTACAGGAATAGCCAAGGGTTCAATGAAGACGGAGTTTAATCTGCGGCCACCTAAATCAGGCCTAAGGGAGATGCTGTAAAGGGCCAAATGATCGGGGTGAGTGAAGCACCATCTCCTTCAGGAAAACCAAAATCCAAACCGGAGCATTACTCGCAGAAAGTGGATCGCGGGGACGATCGTAAGAAAGAGCGTGGCCGGGATGTGAACCAAGATCGCGAGGCTAAGAAGCCGTATAAGTTCGTTGAAAGTGATTTCATCCCGCTCAATACCAAGCCATCTCAGATACTCTTTGAAATTCGCGAGCACTTTGAAAGACCCAGGCCTATGATGGGCGATCCTAGCACTCGCGACAAGTCGAAATATTGGAAGTATCACAAAGATCACGGTCACGTTACCGATGAGTGTTTCATTTTGAGAAGGGAGATCGAAAGATTGATTGAAGAGGGACTACCTGCCAGATATAAGTGCGACAGAGAGACCGGCGCCAATAAGGGGCGACAGCCTCATGTTTATCAGAGAGAGGTTCAGGTCATTCATGGGAATCTTCCCAGCAACAATCAGCTGAAATCATAAATATATTCAATCAACATGCGCGGTTTCGAGAAACAAATAGTCTTGGAGGAATCAGAAAAAGGAATCATGTTCACTAAAAGTGAACTTAGGACTATGGAGGGTGTCATGGAGATACCAATAATTTTGAAGGTCGGGGTCAACGACCAGCATGGCGTCAATCGAGTCATGGTCGACACCGGAGTAGGTCGCGACGTCATTTATTTTGACTGTCTCAAACATATCGGATTTGGAGAGGCCAAGCTGAAGCCCAAATCGGAGTGTTGGAGGGTTTCACCAATGACACAGTAAGGGTCAAAGGCACAATCGACCTCAACATCACTCTAGGCGACTATGAGCCCTGCCGAACTGAGGTAATAAATTTTTTGGTCATTGATCTTCCCTCTTACTATAATATGATTTTGGGAATTCCGGCCATGAAATAATTCCAAATTGTGGTATCCGTCCCACACCAAATAGTGAAATTTCACATAGGAAACGATATCGGGGTTGCCATGAGCCGACCAGGGTTTTACTTCGAGTATATGACCAAGAACAGGGTCGACTCTAAAAAACCCAGAATCGAGGAGTTCAATACGGGTACGAGCCAGGTCGCCATGATGAGAGAGGTCGTGAATAAATCCGTGGAGGTCGAGACACTACAGGTCCGGGATCAACCGATTTCACGGACGAGGATAAGCTGACCGAGGCTATTATAAACAAAAAATATCCCGATCAAAAAATAAAGATCGGTTCACAGACGACAAAAAAGGAAAGAGAGGATTTGATCGAGCTTTTGAAAGATAACGTGGACGCTTTCACCTAGGAAGTAACAGATATGAGGGGTGTGGAGTCGGAGGTCGCGCTACACCATTTAAGCATCGACCCCAACTTCAGGCCGATCCAACAAAGAGCATGTCAATTCTCTAGAGAAAAGGAGGTCGCCATAAAGGGCGAGGTCGAAAAACTTTTGGCAGCGGGCATAACAAGGAACTTCAGTATCCGACTTGGTTAGCAAACGTTGTAATGGTGAAGAAACATAACGGAAAGTGGCGGATGTGCGTCGACTTCACCGACTTAAATAAAGCCACGCGCTACCACGAATCGATAAAATGGTAGATGGGATCGTCGGTTTTGAAATGCTAAGTTTTCTGGATGCCTATTCAGGCTATCATCAAGTAAAAATGGCCGACTACGACAAAGAGCTAACCGCCTTCAGGGCCGCTGGTGGACTCTACTATTATGAGATGATGCCATTTGGTTTGAAGAATGCGGGATCAACATATCAGAGGATGGTGAACAAGGTTTTCAGCTCGCAAATCGGCAAAAACATGGAAGCATATATTGATGACATGGTCGTGAAGTCAAGTCGCCAGGATCACCTGGTGGACCTTCGGGAAACTTTTACAATGTAAGGAAGCACTCGATGAAACTCAACCCCGCAAAATGCACTTTTGGGGTCCATGCGGGGAAATTTTTAGGTTTCATGGTAAGTCAGGGGGGGATTGAAGCAAACCCCAAAAAGATAGAGGCTCTTATAAACATGAGTGAGCCCACTACGATCAAAGAGGTGCAGAGGCTAAACGGGAGGATAATCGCTATAGGGAGATTCATCTCTAAATCTGCTGAAAAGAGCCTCCCTTTTTTCAAAATCCTCAAATGGAACAAAACCTTTTTGTGGACGGGAGAATGCTCGCAAGCTTTCAAGGAGCTCAAGGCTTATCTATCAAGCCCGTCATTGATCGGGGACATTTTGCTTCTGTATCTTGCGGCCTCACACCAGGTTGTCGCCGCTGCACTTGTCAAGGAGGAGGGTACCCTTCAAAAGCCCGGTTATTGTGTCTCTAAGGCTCTCAGTCCCGTTGAGAGTCGCTACTTTAATATTGAAAAGTTGGCCTATTATGTTGTCATAGCTGCCCGAAAATTGAGGGCTTACTTCTCCTCGCACACAATCACTGTGTGTTCTTACGCACCGCTACGCCAAGTCCTCCACAAGCCGGATTTATCTGGTCGGTTGCTGCGATGGGCCATTGAGCTCACTGAATTTGATATCCCAGTACGAGCCTCGGAAAGCTATCAAAGCCCAGGCCTTACCCGATTTCATCGCAGAAACAAGTTTCAAGGAGGAGCCAAGGGAACAACCCACTCCGGATCTTATCAGCGACCCAGCAGCAACCATAGTGACGGCACCCCAAAGGCCGAGCCATTGTTAGCAGCTTTACGTCGATGGAGCCGCAAACCACAACGGATGCGGGGCCGGTATCATTTTATTGGAACCATGTACGTCAGAGGAGATCGAAAAAGCCTTGCGATTTGAGTTTACAGCATCCAATAACCAGGCAGAATATGAAGCGGTCATACCAGGACTTGAGCTCGCCAGGGCCATGAAAGTTGAGAATGTAGAGGTATTCTGTGATTCACAGATAGTGGTCAATCAAGTAACAGGCTCCTTCGGAATTCACTGCGAAATCCTACAAAAATACATTGATCTCGTCAAAATACTCGAAGGAATCATCAATTATTGCAAATTCATCAACATCCCTCGAGGGGATAATCAGCGAGCGGACAACTTATCGAAATTAACTAGCAAGGACGAGATGAGAAATCCGGCAGTTATGGTGGAACATGTGTCAGGGCCCGCCATCCACAAGGTAGAGGTCATGGATTTCCAGCCCGCTAATCCATGTTGGATCGATGAGTTAAAACAAAAATGAATCAGGGGCGCTCCTAGATGATCAAAAGGAGGTCAAAGCCTTAATCAGAAGAGCCGCCTGTACATTATCTTAGATAATGTTTTATACAGAAAGTCATTCTCAAAACCATTGTCAAGGTGTGTGCGACCCGAAGAGGTAGAAAGATTACTCATGGAGCTTCACGAGGGGGTGTGCGGCGGCCATCCAGCCAGCCGTACCCTCGCTCAAAAAGTGCTCTTAGCTGGATATTATTGGCCGAAGCTCGCAGAAGGCACCCAGATATACGCCAGAACATGTGATAAATGCCATAAGTTTACGGATATCCTAAGACTGCCTTCAGTGGAGCAAAGCATTGTTGTTGCGGCTTGGCCTTTTGATATGTGGGCCATCGATCTCATTGGACCGCTTAAAAAGAGTCGCTCGGGATGTGAATACGTGGTCATCGCCGTTTATTATTTCACCAAATCGATCGAAGCCAAGGCTTTGGTAAAAACAAAATCTAAAGATATACTCTACTTTCTGCTCGACCAAGTATGTACTCGATTTGGGGTCCCTAGAGTGATAGTGTCCGATCATGGGCCGCAATTCAGAGACGAGTTCGACGTGTTCTGCAAGGAGCATAACGTGAAGCATTGGCAATCATCGGTTTTCTATCCACAAGGAAATGGTCTAGCTGAGAATGCAAACAAACAAGTGCTAAGTGTACTGAAAAAGAGCCTGGGCGAAAAGGCAGGAAAGTGGGTGGGTCATTTGGCGGCGGCCTTATGGGGCCTCATAACATCAAAGAAGACCACCACGGGTGAAACTCCTTTTGCTTTAACATATGGGTCGGAGGCTATGGCCCCGGTAGAGATGGCCTTACCCAGTTTAAGGGTCGCACATTTCAGGGAGGCCGAAAATCCACTAACAAGACAGCTAGACCTAGACTTGTTGGAAGAAAGACGAATCAATTCTTATGGTCGCCTACTCAACTGCAAGCAGGCGGCTAAAAAATTAAAAACTGAGATCACTCTGCATATGGGGGCCGCGTAAACAAGGTTGCCATCAGTCTTGCTCAAAACAAAGGGGCCGCATATGGAATTTTCGAGCTACCATTTCAAACAAGTCCGCAGCGACCTCAGTTGATACAAGGGGGCCGCGTACGAGAATTTGTTTCGATCAAACCCACTAAGGCTTTGCTCAAAACAAGGGAGCCGCGTATTGGAATTTTAAATTCAAGAACACAAGGGCGGTTCAGAAGTTCTATTATTTTAGCGAGTTATGCCCTCAACCTCGCCAAAATAAAGGGTGCCGCATACGTACAAGACATAGCAAATCAAAGGAAATAAATGCATAGATCAAAAAGCCAAAAGCCAGCGGCCACTTGTCAAATATTACAAAAACAACGGAAGGAAAATGTCGAAATTGTTCAAAAAGCAAGGCAAAGTTGAATTATTACAGAGCCGCAGAAATTGTTGCGAAAACCAAAAGGATGAATCTTCAGTTCGAGCCAAGAGGAGTCAAGGTATGATCTCCGGTCAGGTTGAGAAACTCATCACCGGGTTGAACATCTGTAACAACATGAGGACTCTTCAAAACAGCCAAATTTACAGAGTTAACCGGTGGAGGGTCCTAAACCGGCTCGCCATCCCTCATCTATGCGGTGGTGATGTCGACAATATGATCATCAGAGTATGGGATGTCCGGGTGAAGGGCTAACAAATCAAGCCTTCGCGGGGACAAGGCAACCCACCTCGCCATCTCCTCGAGGCTGACAGATTCTCAACCATGGTGCGATCAGATGCAGTGAGCAAAATGATTAAAGCCTTGATCAAAGCTCGCCTCTTGGATGTCCAAGAAATCATCAGAAAGCTTGTATTCTGCAATAGCCACGGGACCAGCCTTCTCGGCAGCTTTGTTAGCAAGGGCGAGTTGCTCCTTCAAACTGGCGATCTCCTCTTGCGCGCTCTTTAGCTCTTCAACAGATTTATGAGCGGTCTCGTTCAAGGCCGCCACCTTCTGCTGTAGTTGAGCGTCCAAATCCTTGGTTGCCTTCATAGCCTCCTTTAGACGACCGTTATCTTACAGAACTTTCGCATGCTTGGCTTCGGCAATGGTCTTTTGCTTTATCAGAAACAGCAAGGGCTATGGTCACTTTTTTAAGCTCGGCCTTGCGCTTACTAGCAACCTCAATAGCCTTGTGGATACGGGTTCCCAGCTGAAAACAAGTGAAAAGGGGTAAGCTCGCAGAAAAAAGATGAAGAGTGAAAATACAAAGCAGGAGCAAAACTTACATGGAAGACGCGAGCCGAAACTAGCCAGCAAGGTCGTTAAGCTCATCAACGTCATCTTTGGTAGGGGCATCATCTTCATCTTGAAACAAAACGCGAGCAGTGATTCCTTTGCCAATTTCCATTTGAACTCCGGGCGGTGAGTCCCAAGAAAGACGGTTCAAGGGAATAACATCAGAAATAGCCTCCCTAATCTGGCTCACCTTAGCCATGTCAAGAGGACCTTGAGTAAACTCAGGATCCAACCAAAGAGCCTCTTTGACTTTGTAGCCGCGAGGCAATGATCCATGAGACGGCGCCCTAGCTTCGTCGACGGGCTCCTCAATCACCGTATCAAGTCGCATAGTTGACTTCTCAGCAGGTCGCTTATCAGTACGACAGAACCCTTGTTAGCTCCATCAGCGGTTTTGGATTTCTCGGTTCTGGATCGCTTGGAGGCTTGAGATACTTTAGCAGGTACATCAGCCTGCGATCTCTTTTGGGCCCCGCCAGCCTGACTTGAGCCCGCGCTTATGTTGGCCGCGGGCTGGTTTTGCTGGTTAGGGTCGTATGTCTCATCAATGATGGAGGCATCCACAGTACGGGGGATCTTTCCCGCGAGCTTGCTTCAACACTTCCTGCCTAGCTTTCGCAGCATCATTTGCGAGCTTCCGCATCTCAGTTAACGCAAAAAGAGCTTATCAAAACATCACGAAATAATAAGGTACGAAAAATAAAGAAAGGAAAAGGCAGAAAGTAAAATGTTTACGGCGAGGTCTTTTATTGGGATCGCCAAAGCATACGGTGCACTCAGAGGGGAAACAGTTGCCCAGATGGCAATCCCCAATCCAATCCGTGTCACTCTCCTCGGGCTCTATGACAACTAAAGATTGTGATTTTCACGGACCGACAATCCCCGCTCTACTCGCATATGGCTCTCCCGCATCAATAAGGTCCACCAAGGACACGTTCCTCAAGGAATGCTCGATCCCGTAAGAGTTTATAAGGGTCATAAGCCCTTTAATAAATCAAAGCTCGGAAACGAGAAGTTCCTCAAAAAGAAGAGTAGAAGCCTTCCCTCTGTGTGGAGCGGCGTTAGGGAATGGCCAGCCAACTTTCGATTCGACCTTAAGCACGCGATCTCCCCAATGATGAATTTTGTTGGATATTTGGAAGAATAAGCGAGGAGTCTTTGTCCTCAAAGATATCTGCCCTGGAATGGAGGTCCCACAGAAAAGATGAAATGTATTCAAAAGAGAGATAGTGGGTTCCATTTTCATCGTCCGACACAGCACGATGAAAGCCATTAGTTGGATCGCAGCCCCTACCTCAAAGTCGCTCGGCAGCACTTCCATCCGTTGAAATATCCGCACCAAAAGAGGTCGAAGGGAGGTCTAAACCCCGCATAAAAGTGGTAGAAATGGAGAACTATGGACTCTCCAGGGCGACGAGAGCAGATATGATCCTCGCGATCACCAGGTTTGAGCTTATCCTCATCATTTGAATAATCAAATAAAGAGAATCTGTATATGTTCGTGTCGATGTTGTATCGACGTCTGAGAAACTTAGCAATGTCATTGCTGCTCCGGAGTCGCTCTCACTCTCCCTCAACAGCTTTCTCATACTCATTCAAAACAACGAACTCCCTCAGCTCCTCCAGATTATTGGGCTTAGGAGTCTTTGTCTTCGCCGTTTCATTAGTGGTTGGAGGTTTCGGAACCTTTTTTCTTTTACGTTTCTTGGGAACCTCCCATACGAGCCTACGAGGTAAAGGCATGTTTTCATCCTCACTGGATCCCATCAATTCATGGAAACGGCGTCCTCAGTAAGGGTTGCGTCCTCATCACTTGCGGACCCGCTAGTACTGACCTCCGCGGCCTGTTCTTCAGCAAAGGAACCCTCATCGCCTCCAACGGTGCTCGTACCGGCTCCCTCGCCCTGGCTCCGGGCGGCTTCTTTGCGACTCTTCTTACGTCACGGCGCCGGATCAGGAAGAAGACAGCCGATATCAAATGGATCATCTAGGTGTTGGGCCGCGGCCTCCCTCTTGGCCAACTCATCGGCCAAATCATCTCTGGAGGTCACCTCAGGGCTAGAGGGATCGTCCTCCCCTTTATCCCGTGCGTAATCATAAACCTTTTGTTAGGAACATTTTATTATGTTTTGATGATGGCCATACTAGCTGTTATAGCAAGCCTGAAATAAGTTAGAAATCTCTGTATAAGTCTTTACTTAGAGTCTGACATGTTGTATAAGTTAAGTCAGACAAATATTGTACTAGTTGGTAGAACGGCTAAGTGAAAGAGATTTTCGGCAGAATGAGGCCAGCAAAGTACCAGCAGAGAAGCAATGAAGAAACTATGGTCTGACTTATAACCAAGGAAGTCTGTGATGACCTTGGATAAGTCTAAGTTACATTCCAAGTGATGAAACTTAATGTTTAAATATGGTGTACACTGATCTCACACAAATCAAGGATCAGTGAAGTACAAGGATTCTCCTGAACTGAAAAGAATGAAGGAAACAGTGAATCGGCAAAGTAAACTGACTATCGGCTGAGTGAAGACAAAGCAGTAAAGGAAGATCTAAGCGGCGAAGTCAGAAGGATCACTTGACCGTTCAGAGAACGGCTAAGTAAACCTTACTTAATCAGATTTTGAAATATGATTCAGAGGTTCAAGCGTTAAATGCACAATCAATTGAGGGTCAATCAAGGACGGATTTTCTGATAGACGTTTGAAAAAAATACGATCACTGAAATCAAGGAGAATATAATTAAGGGGGAATCAAGAATAAAATCAAGGATTATTCTCCTCATTAATATAGCCAACGGACGGAAATTCAAATCAAGAATAATCATGGCTATAAATAGAAGGCATTAACAGAAAAGAAGTAAGGAAGAGAATCGATAAGAAACAAGCAGAAACTCTCTCAAATCTGAAAAGCCTTCTCTCTGAACTTACAAGAACTTATCTAGAGATCAACTCAGACATCAGTATTACAATTCCACATCTAGCACTGAGATTGATCAAGCAAGTCTGTGAATTTCATTCATATCAAACTGAAGCAATTGAATCAGAGGAATCTGAGAAGGAATTGCACCCACTGTGATAGCTGCTGAAGGATATTGATCTCAAAGAGCAGTAATAGAGACTGAGTCACTGAAGCTTGTTGAAGACAAGGAGTGATAGTCTCGCAGATTGTGAAGCTAGTGAAGCCAAGGACAATCAATCTATTGTATCTGGGAAAACAATAATGAATTCCTCCAATCATCACAGGAGAAGAGTGGACTAAGGGATTACACCACCCTGAACCACTATAAACCTTTGTGTCTATTTACTTTCAGCAATTTACTTTCAGCACCTTACTTAATTGCGTACTCTATCTGTGATTGCATAATCTACTTTGAAACAACACATTAAGAAGGGACTTATCCGCTGCCCAAAAGCTTTTGGATACAAGAAAAGTTTTTTAAACTCCACTATAGTCATTCACCCCCCTGACTATAGTCTTACCCTTCTCTGGGACCAACACCTCTTTATCCTCGTCAGAGTCTCCTCCCAGGCTATATTCGTCGTCGGACATCCTGAAAAACAAAAGGAAAGGCGGAGCTATTAGTCAACTGGGATAATGAGGATTAAACCAGAGAGGTGATCGTAGGAGAAACGAAACCACAATAATAAAAAGGAGTGCAAAGGGGTCTCAAAGCTAAATACCCAGGTATATCTACCACCTAAAAACCCATCTTTTAGCAACAAAAAGCATCCCAGTTCATACCACTTTGAAGAAAACCGAAACAAAACAAGAGCACATACTCAAAAAAACCAAACTTTAATCCCACAAATGTCCTAATTAGGCCTACCTTGCTAAAAACGAAACGAGCTTGGATATGGAATCGAAACACAAGAGGAAAATGAGGAAAAATGGCTTAGAGAAGGAAGATTTACCTGTTCTTGAGTTAAAAGTCAAGTCGGAAACTGGGAAGCAGGCCGGAAACCTCAAACTCCTAGCCGGAATCTTCAAATCTTCACCGCAATCCTCAAATCCCTGCCTGAAACCTCAAGCTTGCAACCGGAATCCTCAAATCTTCGCCGAGAAACTCTTACACTCACAGAAAGCACACAAGATTGAGAGAGAAAAAACTAAAGAAAGTAGGAAATGCGACAAGTGTTGGAAGATTTGGGGGGTGGAACCTTATATAGGAGTCACCGGTACTTGCTGAGAACTTCCATCACTCTGCTCAATGCCTTGATCGACGGCGGAAGACGGTGGTGGAGCTGCCATCTCAGTGGCTCCGATACCAACTTAAAAAGATAATACAAATAATTTGCAGAGAATTCTTTTCTTCATTGATTCATGGACCGATCATGCAGACTGAGGGAGAGCCTAGCATATATGCTACAGTCTGTTACAACTTACTACACATATACACAATCTAATCAAATAGCTAAAATCAAAACAGAATATTACACACTTGTACCCTCCTATGTTGCACAGACACGGACACGGCGATACGGCTAATTCAAAATTTAAGGACACGACACGCCGTCGACACGTCATATACTTATCACAATAAGCTATTCAACATATCACTTTTCATCAATCAAGGCAATGTGAGGAGTAAATGATAAAGTTTTTTATAGCCAATATCACGATCTATGAGCGCTATGACCACTCCAATGTGTGTGTGCGTATATATATATATATATACAGTAAAACCTCTATAAATTAATATAGCTGGGATCGGAAGATTTTATTAATTTAGAGAGGTATTAATTTATCGATAAATTAATAATTATTAATTTATAGAGAGTTTTTGATATCAAACAAAATTAAATTTTAATTATATAAATTTAAATAGAATGAACTGTACTAATTTATGTATTATACTTAATTCAATGTATATTAGTTACAAATTCAATGTACAGTACATACAAGATTCGGTGTACATACATTAATTTGATTCATTGTATTTTTACAACAAAAATATTCAGTGTATAGTAATAGCATATACTACCGTGTATATAAACAAGATTAAAAAAAAAAAAAACAATCATACCAAACAATTGCTTCTCATCTAAAAGGTGTCGCAAAAGCAACAATGACTGATGAAATAAGAAAATCATTATGTGAGTACAAAAGAGATAATTCATCATGCACTCAGAAAGATCTCTAATTGTGGCTCGAGGTACCTATTACACGTAAAGAAGCTCTCAACGCATCAAAGACACTTAACAACTTTTTGATGCAATAAGGAAGATTAGAGATGAGCTTCAAACAGATTTAAACATTAAGAAAAAAAACAGACAACAATAGAATCATATTTTATAAAATTGTAACATATATATTTTTGTGATTATGGAGAATTGTTAATTTATGATATTATTAGGACCATATATCTATACATGGATTTCCTAAAAATTATTATCTTATTATCTTATCGAAATTGGTCATTTTTTGAACTGGCCCAAGTCGGGACCGTTGAAAAATATTATTTTAGAGAGGTTATTAATTAAAAGAATATTAATTTATAGAGGTTTTACTGCATATAAGAAGAGAATCAGTCAAAAAGCGAAGAAATATAGAGAGAGGGGCATGTATTCCATTAGACAACACTAAACAATTTACTTGAGGAAAACTCTGTTGTACATACACCTTAATCGTTTCTTAAATAACGATAAATCTAGTAAGATCTAAAAAAGATTTACTGATCGATCAACCACATAGGAAAGGAGTATATGAGCCAAGAATAATCAAATTAAACAGAAGTTTCAACCATGTAACAAAACAGGAAGTAAATCAAACAGATAGGAAAGAAGACCGACCTATATAGATAATGATAATTAATGAAGCCATATTAATTAGTACCTTTGAAAAACAATGGACGATTATCTTAAAATGCATAGGAGAACTGTGGTTTGCTTTGATTTTTCTCCATCGATTTCAGGCAAATGAGAAGATTATGGAGGTTTGATAATTAGAAAACTGCCTCAGATAATTTAGAACGAAGGGAGTAATATATTTCTTGAAGAATTTTTGAAGATTTCATGGCGGCTCGAAGGCAAGAAATTACCCGTGCTAGTCCATTTTATCTCCATCCTAATGAGAATCCTTCAGTTGTGCTTGTTCATCATCTTCTCAATGGCAACAATTATCATCCATGGAGCAGAGCTATGGATATTGTTTTGATTACCAAGAATAAAATTGGTTTCATCCAAGGGATTGTCACTAAACCTGAGGTAAACAAACCCCTAAGGTAAACAACCATGATTTTTCCTCTTTGGAGACAATGTGATACAATCTACTCATAAATTCTTTATTTCTCGTAACAAAGGTGTATTATCGTATTTCAAATAATAACCGAAATCCCCTCTTTCCTTCTTATTTTGCTTATTTCATGAGGAAGTTTATGTGTGATCGGCTAGACAAACTCCGAATGTGGGGGATGAACGTGGGTTGTTACTCTTTTTCAATGTACCCCTTAATCTACTAACCTTATTTACTACTACATGTTACTCGCACCTTCTACTTTCGCAGTGCCCTTCCCATATATTGAATCTTAGAGAAAAATTAATACTTTTAACAATAATGAATGACGCAAAAGGCAGCATTGCAAACCGAACGGTACACAACTACAAAACCCTATTCTTTCATAACTAATAAATAATGATAGATTTAAAATATAAATAAAAAAAAAAACACAATAAATAGTGCATTGAAAAAGCAACTCCCACAAAAATAAAAATAAAACACATTTTAAATAGGAATGAAACAAGTACTACATCTTTTTTTTTATCTGTCGCAGAGAGAAGAATTACATATATTAAGAAAGTAATTAACGTCTAAAATATAGTATAAAATGACTAAATTGTCCTTTGATTTTTTGAATATATGCATGGGTAATAATGAGTCAAATTGACTTTTCGAGTTTTTAGCATGGAAATGTCTTTTTTTATTGGAGATGTAAATACTTTGTTAGTAAAAGAAGGAAAAGAATAATAAATTATACATTAAAAATGTAAAATGACAAAATAAACGGAGGGAGTATAAAGACCAAGAGGAGTGGCATATAGTTTCACGGTTTTTTCTAGTTAAATAAAAACGGAGGGAGTATATGCACCAAAAGAAATTCTTAGATAACTCACTTTGACAGCTGCATAAATCTAACACAGAAAAAAGGCACCGAAAGCATGATCCACACCAAAATAAACTCTTAGATAATTAACTTTGGCAGCTACAGAAATCTTAATACAGAAAAAGGCACCGAAAGCATGATCCACATCAGCATACAAAACCATAACTTTGCCAAATTTACCCCTACGGGACGGGGGCAGTGTCCTCTTCTTGAATCCTGCAAGCAACCCAAGATCAATAAATCTAATACAGATAACATAAGAAAGGTTAAAGTATGAAATATGCTCGAAAACCTTTAAATATTGGTAACCGACATGATATGACCAAAGAAAGTGCCCAACTAAGATCTAGTTCCCAACTATTAGGAACCCCATCCCCACCCACCAAAAGGGGTGTATAGTGAGTACCCGGGATATGGAGCAGAGCCAAGGCCAAAAGTGGCCCAAAGAAAAATATAGAGATATTATTAATCAATGTCCGAAGTACAAGACCTAAAAACAGTCACGGGGAAATGGCCTTATTCAACAAAGGAATCTAAGGAGGATCCAATACCAGCTAACAAACGTGAAGGAATGTTTCCTAAAGGACTAACATTGAAGGAAAAATATGTGAACAAGTTAAAAAGATGGAAACAAGCATCTTTATCCCTCTTATGTCCGAAAAGTTATCCTCATCTGAGTTATAAATACGGATCACACGTTGGGAGTTGCTCTCGACATGTGATCATTTGAAACCCATAGGAAAAAAGCAAAGGTGACTCCAAGATACAAAGCATAGGCCTCTCATGTATAGATTGACTATCACGTCTCTAACCTTATATTTTGAAACGGAGGAAGCATATTATAGGATAAAAAGCAAAGAGTCGAAAAGACTTGCATTACGGGACTAAAAAAGATACGAGCACCTTTTTTCACAATCTGAGGTTGAGGTACATCCCAACTCATCAGACACTCCAACACCCACAAGAGGGGGGAAAAGGAAAACAGAAAAAACAACGAAAAATTGTATGAAGGAAAAACACATCACATTCAAGATTCTAAGGGAAATTGGACCAAACCATGCATTGAGCTTTGATTCCAAGACAACAGCTTTCCTGCAGAAGAGAATACTAATCAAAATCTGATATATGAAAGATGAAAGTATATACCCAACCCAAACCAAAAAAAGTGGGTGTGGTGTGTGTGTGTGTGTGTGGGTGTGTGTGTGTGTGGGGGGGGGGGGGGGGGGGAGGGACTGAGCGCTAACAAGAAATAGCTTGCTGAGCAAAAACAATTGGGAAAGGGAAAACGGGAAAAATAGTTCTTTTCTATCAATGTTAAACATGGAAAAAGATAATTATGAATGGGATCGCATATTGCTTGATCCCCTCTAATATCTATCCTTTAATCAAAGAAACCTACTGAGAAACATTAGAAGATAACAAAACCCAATTCACGCCTTAGAAGATAACGAAACCCAATTCACGCCTTACGGATTCCAAACAAGTTCTTATGTCCAACGTCTAAGGCGGTGGTCATATCAAGACTATATACAAGACATCCTAAGGAATCTCCCAAATGACTAGGAACTCATCATGAAAAACTATGCCTACAATGTTTCTTCAAATCAAACAAACACAAATGAGAGAATTTGTGATAGTTTCACCGCCATCAGGCCCATCAAAAAATCTATCTAAATTATAACAAGATCAAAAAAAGAAAAGAAAAATGCAAATGGCAAAGATTAAAAAATGACCAAATCAAGATTCTAAAGCGAGTCAAAACAAACCTTTCGTAATGTTTCGATCTCCAGGCAGGCATTTCCTCCCTGCATGAGAAAATTTTGATCAAATTATGATGATACTAATGGAAGCATATGCACTACTTACCCCCATGTTAACGCCCATCACCCTCCGCACTAGGGGGAAAAAAACTCAGAGCGACACTAATATGAAACAGTGCAGTAACAATCAAGTTTTGAGAAAGCACAACAGAAAATTGGCTATTGTTAGTTCATTATCATCTGTCCCTTTCAGCAATCATTAGTGGTTGAAACCTAGACTTCCCCCACAATTATTTTCAAAAGAAAAGGAAACGTGAAAGCGAGAATAAACAAAAGCGGTACTAGTGACCACAGCAAAATTCAAGGGCATGTATAAGTTCACTGCAATAAGGAGACGAAGAACAAACCTTCTTGAAAGTACAAACTTCAAGGTCAGGGTTTCACTGCACACACACAAACAATGATCAAAAGTCCATATAACAAAAACGCAAGCCAAACAAAACCTCTCCAACGAGAAAACATCTCAGTAAGAGAAACAGATATAAAGAACTGACACAACAAAAAGAATAGCGGCTTTGAGAGGGAGTACGAAGACAAAATAATCATCTAACAGATTCACTACCATGATGTGTGGAAAAAGAGAAAAGAAAATAGAGAAAGAAGTATTCTCATTGATATTTGACAGAACAATTACAAGGTAAATATATAGGATAGAAATCCCAACAGACTTATAAGAAGGTAGGCGGGAAAACACCATAAATGTACAAAACAGGCTGGCAACGGTAATAACCAAGCCACCAACCTAGGGACCAGCTAAACACAATTAAACAGTACATAACCGATTCATGTACCAGCAGAACATAATTATAGCAGTAACATAATTATATTTTCTACACCCCCTCAAGATGAGTTGTAGATGTTAATGCAACCCAGCTTGGAACTCATGTTAGTGAAGCTAGTTGGTGGGAGAGCTTGCCTTGGTGAAAATGTCTGCCAGTTGACCCTAGGAGGAGATATGATTGAGAGAAATATCCTTACTTTCAATTTTCCGAGTGATGAAATGACGATAATATCAACATGTATCGTTTTATCATGTTGGATTGGATTTTCAGCCATCATGAGAGCAGAAGTGAAGTAACCACTCAACTGACTCATTAGTGTTTGATGGTCACCAAGGTTGTGTTCAATGCTAGGTTCTGGGATCAAGGTCTATTCTCTGGCAAGAAAAGATGTCTGCAATGAACGTGATATTTACATGAAGAAACAACTTCAGTTTATGGCAAATCAAGATGAGGGCCCTGTTAAAACAACAATGGTTGTGGACTCCGTTGATTAAGGAGGAGGACACATCCGATGAGATGGCCAGTCTGGAGCAGTGTTCTAAAAATCGCTAGGCGAGGTCGGTACGCTGCAGTGGCGCCTAGCGCCTAGGGCGCCTAGGCGGCGCCCAGGCGGTTCTAGGGTTTTAAGGGGTTTTAGGCGCCTTACACTAACCGAGTACAAGTCTCTTGAGTTCCAACATTCAAAGTAATAGTTTTTTACGAGTTTGGGGGAAAACTCAGAGTGTAATATCTTTACTTTGGATGACTTGATCCGAAGAATTCTAGTTTACAAAGCTTTTTCCTAGATGGAACCCTAATATCCTAAGGTCGCCAGGCGGCGCCCGTGTCGCCCGGGGAGCGCCTAGAAGGGCCTAGGAGCGCCCGAGAGCGCCAGGAGCGCCCAAAAAATCGCCCAAAGCACCCGGTCGCCTAGCCGAGATCGCCTAGAGCCAAGTCAAATCGCTTGGGGTGCGCCTAGCGCCTAGGCGACCGCGTTTTGCGATTTTTAGAACACTGGTCGGAGGAGAAAGCACATTCAACTATCATGTTGTGCTTATTAGATGATGTTATCACCGAGGTTGTTGAAGAAGATATTGCAGTTGGCCTGTGGGTGAAGCTTGAAAGCTTGTATAAGACAAAATCTCTCACCAACAAGTTGCTATTGAACCAACGTCTGTTCAGTTTAAGGATGCATGAAAGAACGCCTCTCAGAGATCATCGGGGCCAGCTGAACACAATATTACTTGAGGCTTGGTCATATGGGTGAAAAAAGGATGCAGATTCTATCAAATGCTGATCTTCTTGGGGGTATAAGGTCAAGAATCTAGACTTTTGTGAGCATTGTGTGTTTAGGAAGCTACATAAACGCAAGTTCCCAAAAGGTATACACGACACAAAGTCATCATTTGATTATATTCATTCTGATTGTTGGGAGTCATCAAGGGTGGAATCATTGGGTGGTCTCAGATATTTTGTGTCCTTTATTGATGACTATTTATGAATGACTTGGGTGGTGATGATGAATCACAAAAGTGAAGCATTCAAGAGTTTCAAGCAGTGGAAGGCTCAAGTGGAAAATCAGACAGGGAAGAAGATCAAAAGGCTCCGTATACATAATGGTCTGGAATTCTGCTCGACTGAGTTTGATCAATTCCGCAAAGATGAAGGTATATTCCCCAACATAATGGAGTTGCAAAAAGGATGAATCAAACTCTTATGGAGAGGGCAAGGTGCATGCTCTCTAATTATGGTTTGCCAAGAAGATTTTGGTCAGAAGCTGTCAGCACAGCTTGCTACTTAATCAACCGAGGACCTCACACAAGGATCAATCTCAAAACACCATTGGAGATGTGGTCAGGCAAGCCTGCAGATTACTCGTTTTGGGGGTTTTGGAAGCACAGTTTAGTATCATGTGAATGAAGGGAAGCTGGAGCCAAGAGCCAAGAGCCAAGAAATGAGTGTTTTTAGGGTATGGAGATGGAGTTAAGAGGTATAGAATTTGCTCATCAATTGAAAATAGAGTTATACTCAGTAGAAGTGTAGTCTTAGATGAAAATTCTATGCTTAACTCATCAGTGAGTAACTCGGCTGAATCTGAAGCCAGAGTTGAATCTGTGAGTGTTGGGAAACAAATGGAGCTTGAATTCAAGTCAGCTGAAGACAGTCAAGACTCAAATGATCTGGTAAATCCGGAACTGAATCCAAACTAGTTAGCTGAACATCAGTCAGGTGAAACTCAAGCTGCTGAAATTGGTCAGGAGAGTATAGCTCTCAGCACGGCTAGAAGGACCAATGTTGGACCTCCCAAGAGGTATGGGTTTGAGGATATGATTGGATATGCATTACAAGTTGCAGAAGCGTTGGATGGATCTGAACCATCCACTTACAGGGAAGCAGTGACATGTTTTGAAGCATCTCAATGGCTTGTTGCCATGGGAGATGAGATGTTGTCATTATTAAAGAATCGGACTTGGGATCTGGTCAAACAACCACATGATAGGAGGATAGTCACTTGCAAATGGGTCTTCAAGAAAAAGGAATGATGGCATCAACTGAAGGGATCAAGTATAAGGCATGTTTGGTTGCAAAAGGGTTCAGTCAGAGAGAAAGGGTGGACTATGATGAGATATTCTCAGCAGTAGTCAGACACACTTCCATCAGGGTGTTACTAGCATTGGTGGCACATCAGAATCTTGAACTTGAGCAGCTGGATGTGAAGAGAACCTTTCTACATGATGATGTACATAAGGAAATATACATGACTCAGACGGAGGGGTTCCAAGTTCCAGGCAAGGAAGGGTTTGTTTGCAAGTCTGGAGAGTCAGTTGAGTAAACTGATTCAATGAAGTCTGGGAGTCAGCCGAGTTAGAACTCGACTGGTCCAAATCTGTGTTGAAGCCAAATCTGGGATTTTGCTGAATGAAGTCAACAGAGTCATCTAGAGTCATTTGAGTGGCTACTTCACTGACTCATCTAGTCAGCCAAGCTGAGCGTATTCAATTGATCTAGTGGTATTCAACTAAGCTGATATTACAATCTAGTGATACTTAGCCAAATCTGAAGTATTCAAGTCTGGGGTATTTTGGTCAACTTTGGGTTGACTTTGCCTGGCGGCTAAGGTTAGTTGCATGTCGGCTAGGGTTTATTCATTGGGCTATAAATACCCGTATTAATTGTAATCAAGTCAAGTATCTTCTTGCTTTCTATGCATAATAAAATAATCTCCTTTGTCCGTGGAGTAGTCGGCACACCGTCGAAAACCACGTTAAATTGTTGCGTTCATCTTGTTTCTGTTTTGCTTTGTCTATTTCATCGTTTGATATATGTTCTTCTCTTGCAATCCGTTACAACCTATTTCTTCTTTTTCTACATGGTATCAAAGCATGGTTGATTGGTCCAACAACTATGAACTATCACGCTGCAATGACAGGAGAGCTCAAGCCTGCTTCTGGATCTGGTTCTATTCAACCATGATCAGAACATATCAACGGATTGGTGGAGAAGCAAATCCCACTGCATTTGTGTTATGACCACACACAAACTGAACGGGGAGAACTATTTGGAATGGCCTCAAACAATTAAACTGGCCATAGATGGCAAAGGGAAATTGGGATACCTCATTAGGGAGGCTGCCAAACCTGCTGATGAGGACCCTAAATATGCTAGTTGGACGTCAGAAAACTCCATGGTGATGGCCTGGATCATCAACTCGATAGAGCCTTCAATTGCCAGACCACACATGTTTCTGGCAAGTGCAAAAGATATGTGGAGTGTTGTGAAAGAGATGTATTCAGATCTTGAGATTACATCTCAGATATGAGTTAAAGACCAATATCTGGACTTGCATGCAAGAGGACAGGGAGGTTACCTTATATTACAACGTTGGTCTATGGCAGGAGTTGGATCTGTCAAACAATAACTCCTGGGATTGCTCATCTAATAGAGTCAAGTTTCAGAAAAAGGAAGAGAAAAGGGTATACACCTTTCTGGCAAGGCTAAACCAGGAGCTAAATGAGGGAAGGAATCCTTTGCCTTCCCTCAGAGAAGTCTTCTCAGAAGTCAAGAGAGAAGAAGCTAAGCGAAGGATAATGCACCTGGGGACATCCTCTGGGACAGACAACTCAGCATTGGCAGTCAGCAGAGGAGATGGGATAGAAAAGGGAGGAAGCAAAGGTCTGGTGTGACCATTGCAGAAAACAAGGCCACACCAAAGAGACATGTTGGGCTATCCATGGAAATCCTGCAAATTTGAAGCCAAGAAATGCTGGCTCTGGAGCAACATAAGGGAGGCAGGCCAACCAGGTATCTTCTGAACAGGATAATAGTCCATCTGGACAGCTGCAATTTACTCAGGAACAATTGGAGCAGCTAAGCAAACTTCTGAAAGCTCAGTCCACCTCATCCTCAAGTGAAGCATCCTGTACACCCTTCCTCTCTTTATTGGGAATTAATCAGCCTGGTCACTGGGTCATAGACTCAGGGGCTACTGATCATATGTCCAGCTATTCCCACATTTTTAGCTCTTATGATCCCTGTGCTGGTAACTAAAAGGTCAAGATAGCAGATGGACCCTTCTATGCTATTGTTGGGAAGGGTACAATTGTTATCTCGCCCAAACTTATCCTAAAAGATGTCTTACATGTACCAAAGCTATCTTTTAGTCTCCTATTTGTCACGAAACTAACCCATGATACGAAATGCACGGCTGTTTTTTCTGTTGATGGCCGTAAATTTCAAAATTCTCACACGGGGAAGGAGATTGGCGGAGCTAGGTTGGTGGGTGGACTCTATATTCTTGAGGAGGAACTTCCAAAGGATACATACAATCCTAGGAACCTTTGTTTTCAGTTATCTTTGGGTGATATGAATAACGTTTTGTTATGGCACCTTAGAATGGGCCGTTCTAGTTTTCAATACTTGAAAAAACTGTTTCCTAGCTCATTTCTGAATAAAAATCCATGTTTGTTTAAGTGTGAAGTGTGTGAATTAGCGAAACATTGTCGTTCCACCTTTCCCTCACAAGCCAACCAAGCCATTCACTATGATTTATAGTGACATTTGAGGGCATGCTAGGGTTAGTACACTTAACGGGAAAAGGTGGTTTATTACATTCATGGATGATCACACAAGAGTCACATGGGTATATTTGTTGAAACAAAATCAGATACAAAACAAGTGTTTGAAGAATTTTATCAAATGATTTTGACACAGTTTCAAACTAAAATTGTAATCCATAGGAGTGACAATGGAACCGAGTATTTTAACTCAATTCTTGGACCCTTTTTTACAAAGAATGGCATTGTGCATCAAAGTTCTTGTCCTAACACACCCCAACAAAAGGGGTGGCTGAAAGGAAAAACAGACACATTTTAGAATTGCTAGGTCTTTAATAATGGCTTCAAATTGTCCTAAATATTTATGGAGTGAGAGTGTGTTGGCTGTTTTTTTTATTCAACACACTCCCGTCTAGGATTTTAAAGTTTCAAACACCTCTGCAACTCTTGAAAACTACTTTTCCAACCACTAGATTTATACAGGTATACCTCTGAGAATTTTTGGGTGCGTTGCCTCCACACACACATATCCATAACCCAGGTCTAGGAAATGTGTGTGTTTGTTATTCCCCAACTCAAAAAGGTTAGAAATGCTTTGACCCTCACACACAAAGATCTACATCACTAGTGATGTCACTTTCTTTGAAAATAAAATGTACTTTAAGCCTCATGTTCAGGGGAATATAGAACATGAGCTAGGTCAGCAAGATTTTTTCAAAGAACTGATGGATGACAGCACTAGGGTTCCAATAGAGAATGAATATTCTAATCAACCAAAGAAGGATATCACTGATGGGCCATCCAACTTGGATGATTCTCTAGACCAGAACAGTCATCAAGATAAGGATGAGCATGTGGCAAGTCCTAGGACCAGGATCCAAAAGTTCCCAGGAAAGACCTATTCTAGGAAAGAAACTCCTTTCAAGAAGAACAGAGACACCCCATACCAGCAATGCCAATGAGCCTCCAGGTGAAGATTCTTAAATTCCTCCAGAAACATGTAACTCTATTGATCTTGACAATCCCTCAAATGTTGTTAGTCCTACCACTACCAGCAGATCTGGTAATTATCACCTCAAAATGACCTCCTGCTTGATGTACCAATTGCCATTAAGAAACCACCAAGAGAATGCACTAAAACGCCCTTATATCCTATGAGCAAGTATGTTTCCTACAAAAAGTTGTCACCTCAATATCAAGCCTTCCTATCTAATCTTTCTAGTGTACAAATTCCCAAAAATATTGAGGAAGCTCTTCTGCTTCCTGAGTGGGAATTTGTTGTCTGTGAAGAGATTGCAACACTTCAGAAGAATGGTACTTGGGAGGTTGTTAGACTGCCGGAGGGAAAGGTACATGTAGGATGCAGATGGGTATTCACAGTAAAATATAACTCAGATGGGACCCTACAAATGTATAAGGGCAGGCTTGTGGCCAAGGGATAAACCCAGACTTATGGCCTGGACTATTCAAAAACCTTCTCACCAGTGGCTAAACAGAATACACTGAGAATTTTTCTGTCCATAGCTGTGAATTTAGACTGGCCACTGGAGCGGTTGGATGCGAAAAATGCGATCCTCCATGGGAATCTAAAGGAGGAGGTATACATGGAGCTTCCCCCTGGCTTCTTGGGAAAGGATGGTGGTAAGGTTTGTAGGCTGTGGAAGGCTCTTTATGGACTGAAACATAGTCCAAGGGCCTGGTTTGAGAGGTTTATGTTGTTTCTAAGGGTGAAGGTTTCAAACAAGGTCAATCTGACCATACCTTGTTCATTAAGAAGCCTCAAACTGGAAGGCTAACAGCCCTAGTTGTGTATGTAGATGATATCATTCTTACAGGGAATTATAAGGAGGGGATGAGTCAGATCCAAAGGAGTATGGCTAGGGAATTTGAAATAGAAGAACTTGGGAGTTTGAGGTACTTTCTGGGTATGGAATGTGCTAGGTCAGAGGAGGGCCTGGTAGTATCACAGAGGATGTACATATTGGATCTCTTGGAAGAGACATGGATGATGAATTGCAAAGCCAGCCAGCCAGCCAACACTCCAATGGAGAATGACCTGAAATTATGGGAGAAGACTGAAGGGACTCCAGTGGACCGTGGACAAGGAAGGTAGGTTGATATACCTGGCACACACAAGGCCAGATATATCCTTTGCTGTGAATGTGGTAAGTCAATTCATGTATGCACCATCTGAGCCCCAATTGGAAGCAGTGTTCAGGATATTGAGGTACCTCAAGGGAACAACAGGCCAGGGAATCTAGTTTAAAAAACACACTAGCATAAATGTGAAGATATATACAGATGCTTATTGGCAGGTTCAGAATGTAGAAGATCAACGTCAACCTTTGGGTGTTGTAGCTTTGTGTGGGGTAATCTAGTAACATGGGGGAGCAAGAAACAGGTGTAGTGGCCAGAAGTACTACAGAGGCAAAGTATAGGGCCATGGCCCAAGATGTGTGTTAAGTGATATGGAAAAAAAAAGGTGTTAGAAGACATTCAGGTTGTTGTCAACTTGCATATGAAGCTGTATTGTGACAACAAGGCACCTATTGACATAGCTCATGATCCTGTCCAACATGACAGGACCAAACATATTGAGATAGATAGGCATTTCATCAGGGAAAAACTGTAGGAATATCTACACTCAACTTGAGGGGGGGGGGGGGGGTGTTGAGATATTCAAAGTCTTTATTATTATTGTTATTAGGAAGGGTAAAAGAGTCATTGTGTATCTTTTTATAATAAGTGTTACCCTAGTTGATTAGTAGGTTTTTAATTTTTTTGGCGCTTAAGAGGTCGGCTCCTATAATTTAGGAGTTAGTTTCATTGCCTAAGTTTGCCTTCCTATTTAATGAGGACTTTAGCCTCATTGTAATCAGAACAATTTAGTATTCAATAAAACCTTTTTTCGTCTTCTTCTACAATATGTTGGTCGGAATACTTGATTCAAGAATGTCTATGTTTATGTTAATCACTACGGTATCTAGCATTTTAATGTACACCAATTTAAGATGTGCTAAAATGCTACATCTTTTAACATATTTGACCGGTTTACATGAACGAATTATGTACATAAACACGATTATGATATTAAGTCATTTCACAATAAAGGATGTAACCAAGACAATACCTCAAAAAACAAGCAAAACTAAAATTAAAAAAAAAATTTAAAATAAAAAAAAACACATTTAAGCTCAAGTTCAAGATAACAACAAACCTATGTAACATCCGCAGATAAGCTTCAGGGGATTCCTTCTTTTTCCTGCATAGGGAGAATGTTGATTAGAACACAATATGCAATGGCTCAAACGTTGAACTACATGTCTTGGGTTCACTCCAAGATTTTCCATAATATGAGACGGGAGTAAAAGATTCCTCAAATATTTGTGCAAGGTTACTAGGGCAAAAATAAGATTTCAGTTTGAATAATGACCAAGGAACTGTAGTAGAAGACTGAGCATGTTAAAATGGAAATAACTTGTGTTAAAATATTAGAAATATCAAATATTAACAGTTCTCTGTGTTATTAATCTTGGCAACTGGGATTGTCTTAATCCTTTATTACAGGCTGTTTTTGGGTTTAGCTTTAGACCGATGGGTAGATAAGTTATTTAAGGTTTTTGATGTAGGACATCCAATAAACTAGTTGTCTTTTATTACTGTTATTATTAGTCGTTAGCCATGTGGGATTTTTAAGAATATGTTTTTACCTAAATGAGCTTTTTAGCCTATCGATAGTTTAAGTTTCATAGTTGCTGAATGAAATCTTAAGAGCTTGGATTAGCTCTTGTTCATCCTTTTTGCGTTGTAGATCTTATACATCATTTAGTATCAGATATCTTAGGTTTTCCTTTTGCTCGTCGATGGTTAAAATGAGCTGGGAAGATGGTCGGGTCCGTTGGGAAATTCCATCCAAGCGTCATCGAAAGTTCCATTCTTTCACATTAGAACCGAATCGAGATTTTGGATGGAGTGAGACACCACCTGAAGCATAACAAACAACGAGTTGAGCGAGATCTTCCTCCCCTTTTGTTAAAATATTATATTGTATTAACTAATCTATGTTTATATTAGTTGTGTCATCATTCCCTTCAAACGGCTAGTTAACCCTCACCTACCTAATTAGTATTCTGGTTAATAATCAGCCTCCTTTCTGTCCCAGACAAAGCAATTATTGCTGTCTGCTAGATGATTAGTATTCTGTTCTTGTAATCTCTATTTATACCTCACTCCTTGTGGGTTCTAATACAAGATACTATTCTTTCTCATTCTACTTTTTCACATGGTATCAGAGCGGAGTCTCTAATCCCTCTCTTTCCAGTCTGACCTTTCATCTTCCTTAAAAAATGTCGACTGAACCTACTGCATTGGCCCCAGTTGAAGCTGCTCTAAAACCCAAAGGAGCAAACCTCATTCAAACTGGATCCAATGACAATCTTCACCTCCTTACAACTCATGAGCTCAATGGTAACAATTACCTTTTATGGTCCCACTCCATCACAATGTTCATCTCTGGTAGGAGCAAGGAAGGGTATCTCACTGTATATATACCCAAACCAACCATTGATAGTCAAAACTATAAGTTGTGGAATGCTGAGAACAATACTGTCATGCCATGGCTTATAGGCTCCATGACTCCAGAAATTGGAAAAAACTTTGTCATGAAACTGCGGCTGAAATCTGGGAATTTGCACATGAATTGTACTCACAGAAAGAGAGTACCTATGAAATCTTTGAGCTGGAATGTCAACTTCAAGAACTGAAGCAAGGGAACATGACAGTCTCAGAATTCTACAACTCCCTCAACAAGACTTGGCAGCAAATGGACATCTTTGAAGGCCATTCTTGGAAATGTCCCGATGCTACCAAGTACTGCAGAGCTATCATTGAGAAAAAGAGGATCTACAAATTCCTCATTGGCCTCAATCCTTCCTTGGATGATGTAAGGGGTAGAGTTCTGGGAAAGGTCCCATTGCCTTCTGTCTATCTCCGAAAACAAGGCTGTCCAACCTTCTGTCTCTGTTTCCATTACAGGTAATCATCTAGGAGCTATCATTGATTCAGGACATCATTAATTCCCCAATTATCCTCATTAATTATGCCCACTTATTGCTCAATATGCTATTCAAATTTCAAATACTCCACATGATTATTTTTCTATAGTTATTAGAGAATTTAATTAATTCCTTAATTATCCCCAATTATTACTCAATTTGTAATTCAAATTTCAAATACTCCTCTCATTCTTTTTGAGCTGTTAATAGATAATTTAAAAATGCTATATTGCTTGCTTTCTTCCACAAGTATTACCGGCGGACATCCACGGAGGATTATTGTGTTTTCCATCCTGAAGATTATCAAATTATACTAAAGAAGCAACTGGAGCCACCTATCAATTTAACTATGTTTTTTTTTTTTGTTGTCATAAGTGAGAGAGTTTTTTTATTATATTTTTTTCCCTTTTTGTTTTGCAAGGTTTCCAAGATATACATATGTGATAAGAAGGGAATATTACTTATGGAAAATGGTTTATATGTTTAAAAATCAATTCTTGGTTGTGAAAGGAAGCACACATTATTTTATTGATCTTAACAGAAATATTGTAAAGTTTATTTTTGCAACTTATTCTACTTTCATATCTTTCATTTCTTTAGATCCAACCATGCCTTGATGACCGTCCCGCAACCTGTTTGTTTTGTTTAATGATGGTCAATCTTGTGTAAAAATTTGTCTCTTTTTCTCCTCTTTGTTTCTTTGGGAGGAGATGTCTTGATTACATGCATATACTCTTCCATTAGCCGTTCAATTACCATTGAATTGCTAAATATATTTAATGAGAGCTTCATTCCCTTTTCATTATCATTTTTTTAGTTGCTAAATAATTTAAAGTGTTCTCTTTTTTAATTTTTATTTCAGTGTTATGACACATCACTTTTACCTATATTAATTTCAAGTTATCAATATTCAATAGTCGTTCTCATACAAATACTTTTTGGTAATTGGCAAACCTAAAAGTATTTTCTTCAAGATGATGTAATTATTAAAGGCTAACTATTATTATATTCTTTTTGATTGTATGTTTATCAGTTGCATTTATGGGGCTACATTCTCAACTATATATTCTCAGAGCAGGTTCAATGATACACATGCTTTGGTTTTGAGAATTTTGATTTAAGATTTTATAGAAATTTAACGTAAGATCCTCTTCACTAGCTCTCTTTAACGTTTTTCTCCACATTAAATCTCGATTTTGAAGAATTTATGTGATTTTCTTTCACATTCTTTTTAGTAAGACGTTGCATTTGTGAAAGTTGATAGTGCCTCACATGAATTGCATGTCTTTATTCATAAAATTGTGAAACTGCAGGATTGTAGGATAATAAGTACACAAAAATGTGATTTAGGTTTCCAAGGAAAATAAATAAATAAATAAAGAAGATTGCCAAGGTGGTCAAGGATAATGGCAATGTGGGATGAAAAGATCATACAATCTTTGGGCTACGGTCGATCATTATTTATGAGTACGTACTACTTTAATCCCAAATTTAAAGCAAGTGTAATAACCACTTATATTGATAATGTCTATTTAGTTGTGAGGGTCATCAATAGATGGGATGAACAATTGTTTCCATATTAAGTATCTTAATTAATGATCATATAACGGAGAAATAAAATTAATAAATTAGAACAACAAATATATATATATAAATAACTCAAAACAAATCATTGAATCTCAGGATCCTTCGGGATCCCTTAACAAGTCATAGCCGGGATCCCTTAACAAGTCATAGCCGCATTTTGGCATTTCATTCAATTTCATAGTGGTGCAATATTGTGCATACTTAGTGATTTTAATATATTAATGTTCGGTCTTCTTTTTCAATTTACTTAATTTGTGTTCTCCCCGTGCACTGATGCTGATTGGGGAGGCTCTATTCCAGATAGAAGATCTACCACTGGCTTCTTTTGTTTGGGGAAATCTGATTACTTGGAGAAGCAAAAAAGCAGTTGTCTCTAAAAGCAGTGCTGAAGCAAAACTCAGAGCACTTGCATTAGGGGTGTGTGAAGGATTATGGCTCAAGAAAGTTCTCAATGAAATCAAGGCTCTTATGGACAAGACTAGTGTGGCAATGTTTCAGCCAACCATATGGCAGAGAATCCAGTCCGTCGTGATAAATTCAAACATGTGGACATTGACTGCCATTTCCTCAAAGAGAAAGCTGACAGCAGAGAAATCTACCCTACTCATGTTCCCTCATCTCAACAAATTGCTGATGTCTTCACCAAACCTACACCTATCAAGAATTTTTCAGAACTCAGCAGCAAGCTTGGATCAGTGTTGTTAAGGCGATCTTACGCCTTGGTGTTGTGTAAGGTGCTGAAAATGCCAGCGACGCCTAGGCGAGCTAGGCGAAGGAGTAAAAACGGCATGCGCCCGGTATCGTGTTTTATAAAATGTAATTTTCAGGGGTAAAAAAGTCAAACCCATTCAAAATAACATTAAACCTACACTATTACCCCCCTAGCCCGCCCTTCATTCTTCATCTCTCAACGTGCGAAAGCTTCCAAACCTGCTGCTGCGATGGAGTAAAAAAAACTGCAGCTCGAAGACTCAAAGATTAAAGGCGGCTTCTTCTTTATATTCTACTCTCTCAAGCAGGCCAGAAACAAGGAGCAAATCTTCTCTGCAGCTTCAGGTATGCAGTTTCTCTCGTTACTTTTTTCTTCTTTCTCAAACGAAGATGTTTAATAGTTATTATGAAGTTGAAAACCGTGTTTATGATTTTTTTTATGAAAAATAATGAATGCATTTATGCAAATCTAGGTAATGATCTATTATCTAAGTAATGAGATTATGGAGTTGTTTGACTGTCTAAGCAAGCAAGTAGTGATCTTTGTTTGTTTGATAGTCTAAAACTCTAAGTAGTGATCTTTGTTTGTAGTTTGTACTTGTAGTTAAATACTTAACTAGTTGTATTTTTTCTTGAAATTGATTAATTTTTTGGTTTATGTCTTTTAATTCTTATCATCTTATGTTATAAAAGTATGTAATTGTAATATTGTGTTGTCATGTGTAATGTAATATTGTAATCAATTAATCATGTAATGTAAATATGTAATGTGTAATGTAGTAATGTACTGACTAAGTATTTGATTAATGAAGTATTTGATTTAGTGACTAAATAAATAACTACTAACTAAGTAACTAGTACTAGTTGGTGGTGAAATGTCAAATGCCTTGTTATGGACCTTATGGTGATCGGTGTTAGTAGTAATATTAATTATGAATTTATGATAATATGATTTGTCGGAATATATATGATGTCATTATAGTACATTTATGACATCAAAATGTCAGTAGTTTCCAACCGAGAAGCCGAATCCTCTGCTGTAAATATACCTGCTAATCATGGAGATTTGCAAGGCATTCAAGCAGACTATCGGCTAAATGCCTAAATGCAAAAAACTATCTGAAATGGTCCCTGGTGGTCCGAACCTTCTTGAAAGGAAAAGGAAAGCTCAGCCACCTTACTGGATCTGGACCGGAAAAAGATGACCCAAAGTTTGAAGCTTGGGATGAGGAAGATTCCATGATTATGTCATGACTGTGGAACTCTATGACCCCAGACATAAGAGACCCAAGCATGTTTTTGGGTACTGCAAAGGAGATTTGGGATAGTGTCAAGCAGACCTACTCCAAAGTCAATGATGCAGCCCAAATCTGTGAATTAAAAACTAATATTAATTCTGCCAAACAAAGGAACAAGAGCATCATTGCATATGCCAGCCATCTCCAAACTCTATGGCAAGAATTGGATCATTATCAGTGCCTACAAATGAAAGATGCTGATGATGCTGCAATCCTCAAAAGAGTTATGGGAAAAGACATAAACTTTGCCTTTCTTGCTAGCCTCAACATTGAATTCGATGCAGTGAGGGTTCAAATTCTAGGAAAGGAAGAATTACCTTCCTTAAATGAAGCCATCTCATTTGTAAAGGCCAAGAGAGGACTAGATAAAGGCAATGATGCTGCAGTCAAAAACACCCCAAGGAACACAGATAAGGTTGTAGTGCACTCACTGCAAGAAAAAGAGATACAAGGGAGAATTGAAGGAAACTAAATGGGAAAGATCAGAAAAGAGGAGGCGAAAAAGAAGCTGCCTACAATAGTGTGTCCCAATCTGAGGAGACCAAGGGTCACAACTCTTGTGTTGCTGGTCTTGACACAAATCAGATTGAAAAACAGAAAGAAAAAAATTATTGGAAACTTTGGAAGCTCCTCCAAAATGCTCACTTGCTCTGTCAGGTATGTCTCTCTTATCATGTGCCAGGAAATATGTTTTGGGTCATTGATTTAGGATCCACTGATCATATGACCAATGCCCCAAACATATTCATGACATATTTACCCTGCCCTAGCAATAAGAACATAACTGTTGCTGATGGATCATTCACAACTGTTGCTGGGGTAGGTGATATTAAGATATCTGAGAATCTTATTCTGAAAAATGTTCTCCATGTCCCTAAATTATCTACCAACTTAATCTTTATAAAAAAGTTGACTAACGGCTCTGTTTTCTCATCTGATATGTGTGTAATACAGGATTAACAATCGAAGAAGATGATTGGACATGCTAAGGTTAAAAATGGTCTATATTATTTAGAATAGCATGAAGTTTTTGATAAAGATCAACCTGCTACCTATGTTGCTACATCCTTAGATAAAATCTGGTTGTATCATAGAAGGCTAAGACATCCATCCTTTGTTACCTTAAAGTGTTAGTTTATCTACTTCACTTATGTAATATTAATATTATATTATTATTTATTTCCTTATTTACTGAGCTATTATTATCTTACATAGTAGCTTGTGTAATTTATTTTTCCATCGAATTGTCTGTTGACCTTCTGGATTCTGTCCTTTACACTTCCAGCTCTATTGGGCGGCAGTCATTTACTCCTTCCCTTCTAGCTGTTGATTGCCTATATATTTCTTGTATCCTTGTATTTCATGATTATCAGATTAATGAGAATTACTCTCTTTCTATTCCTTTCACTATAACATGGTATCAGAGCTGTAGGAGACCTTTCGGTTCTTTCCTTCTTCTGCTCTCTTCGCATAGAGTATTTCTGTCCGATCAATAAAAATGACTAAATCGTCATCTTCCAGTTCACTCACCGATACTACAGCATCTGAAACACCCAATGTAGTTGGGGAGTTGCAAAATATTCAAGCTGCGTTTCGTTTAAATGGAAAAAATTACCTCAAGTGGTCTCAACTGGTTCGGACCTTTCTAAAGAGGAAAGGAAAACTGGGCCACATAACTGGGACTGCTCCCAACCAAGAAGATCCAAAGTTTGCTGCGTGGGATGAAGGAGATTCAATGATCATGTCTTGGTTGTGGAACTCAATGACACCTGAAATCAACGATACCTACATGTTCCTTGGTACAGCTAAGGAGATCTGGGAGGCAGTTAAACAGAACTACTCAAAGGTCAATGATGCTGCCCAGATTTATGAAATAAAGACCAAGATCTCTTCTTCAAAGCAAGGTGCCAGGACCATCGCTGAGTATTCAAGTTTTATGCAAACCCTTTGGCAGGAACTCGATCACTATCAGTGCATAAAGATGAAGGATATTGAGGATGCTGCCACTCTTAAAAGGGTCATTGAAAAAGACAGGATATATGCCTTTCTTGCTGGGCTTAATCCTGAATTTGATGATGTAAGGATTCAGATCCTAGGAAAAGAGGAACTTCCCTCCTTAAATGAAGTCATATCCACTGTTAGGGCTGAAGAAAGTAGAAGGTGTGTTATGCTCGACATTCCTGCCATTGAGGGATCTGCTCTTGCTGCAAAGTCAAACAAGAATTGGACTCTGACAACAGGATTGTCAAGAAAAATCATGCTAAGAATGGCAGCTCATATGGTGATGCTCAAAACAGTAAAAGCATGCCTTCTAACTCTGACAGGGACTCTCTTTTCTGTACCTTTTGCAAGAAGAAACGCCATACAAAAGAGAATTGTTGGAGACTCCATGGGAAGCTCAACAAAAGGGGAAATGAAAGAGGAACAGCTCTTGCCACAAATTCTAGAAATGAAGACACTACTGGTCATGATACTCAAAGCTCCATTGCTGGACCGGACTGCTCTCAAGTTAAAAAACTCAAGCAGCTGTTGGAAACCCTTGATGGTCCAAAAGAATCAAAGTGCTCTATAGCACTCTCAGGTATTTCTGACTCATGTTTACCTAACAGTTCTAAAAATTCCCTTCCTTGGATATGTGATTCAGGGGCAACTGATCACATGACAAATTTGTACAATGTGTTCCAGTCATACAAACCTTGCCCTAGCAATAAAAAAGTCACAGTTGCAGATGGTTCTGTTGCAACTGTGGCTGGCATAGGAGAGGTTAAAATAAGTGAAAATTTAACTCTCAAAGATGTTCTACATGTTCCCAAGCTATCTGTCAATCTGATTTCTATAAGAAAACTAACCAAGGATGCTAACTGTGATGCTGTTTTCTCTCTTAATCTCTGTAAGATACAGGAACATGGAACGAGGAAGATGATTGGACTTGCTAAAGTTGAGAATGGTCTCTATTTTCTGCAAGACTGTCTTAGTTCTATCAACTCTGATCACATTTCATTGACTGTTAAATCTTCTATTGACAAAATTTGGTTATTTCATAGAAGATTAGGGCATCCTCCTTTTGTACTGTCAAAACATTTATTTCCTAAATTGTTTCATGGTGTCAACCTGGAATCTCTTAAATGCTATGATTGTGAAATTGCAAAACATAAACGAGTGTCGTTTCCTTTACAAAAACGGAGATCTAGAAGCCCGTTTACTCTCATACACTCTGATGTTTGGGGACCTTCTACTTATGCTAATATAACTGGTGCAAAATGGTTTATATCATTTATTGACGATTGTACACGTGTTACTTGGATTTACTTACTTAAAAACAAATCTGAAGTCTCACAAATTTTTCCTATGTTTTACAAAAGGATCCAAACTCAATTCAACACTAAAATCAGAAGAATTAGGTCTGATAATGCCAGGGACTATTTCAATCAGACTCTTACCCCATTCTTTCAGTCTGTTGGGATTATACATGAATCTTCATGTGTAAACACCCCACAACAAAATGGGGTGGCAGAACGAAAGAATGGTCACCTTCTTAATGCTGCTAGAACTCTACTTTTCCATAAGAATGTTCCAAAACAGTAATGGGGTGAGGCTGTTCTAACCTCAGCCTACCTAATTAATAGGCTCCCATCCAGAGCCTTAGAAAATAAGAGTCCTATGGATGTGTTTTAAAATATCTCAAGGCCTAACTCCTAGGATATTTGGCAGTGTTGCTTTTGTTCACATTCACTCCCAAAATAGAGGTAAACTGGATCCCAGAGCCTTAAAATGCATCTGGATACTCCGCAACACAAAAGGGTTATAAATGTTGTCACCCTGCTTCAAGAAAAACCTTTGTCTCAAGGGATGTCACTTTTGATGAGTACTCTCCTTTTTACTCTTCTCATACTCAGGTGGAGTCTTTTGAGCCACTAGGCGAGTCTCTTCCTACTGATTTGACTGTACCTTTGAGTACTTGTGAGACACAATCCAAAAATTCTCAATCTTTGCCTTATCCTAGATGCATTTATGAATTAGAGGATCAACGCTGTAAAGTACCTTCAAAGGTCTATACTAGGACAAAGACAAGAAAACCTCAAATTGAGATTCAACCTAACAGAGACAATCCTGAGAATATTCAGAGTGTTCCTAATTCTCAAGAAAAGGTTGAGGATAACAGTAATCCTGAACCTATTGAGCTCTTAGGTGATCATTATCTACCTATTGCCTTAAGGAAAGGAAAAAGAGCTTGTACTAATCACCCCATTCAATCCTTTTTATCCTTCCAAAATCTATCCACTCCTCATAAAGCTTTCCTAAACAACCTTCTTGAAACTACTACTCCCAGAAATATCTCTGAAGCCCTTCTAGATAAAAATGGAAATTGGCTTTGGAAGAAGAAATGAATGCACTTAGAAGGAACAACACATGGGATATTGTTGATCCGCCCAAAGGTGTCAAACCCGTTGGTCGCAGTGGATCTTCACTATCAAGTATAAATCTAATGGGGAGATTGAAAGGTATAAAGCTAGACTCGTTGCTAAAGGTTTTTCCCAAACCTTTGGGATTGATTATTTTGATACTTTTGCTCCTGTAGCTAAAATTAACACTGTCAGAATCCTCTTATCCTTGGCTGCTAAACTTGATTGGAATCTTCTATATATCTGGTCCGTTTGCATGCAGTTGAAGTCAATGTGGAGATTTGTAATGGTGACTTAAACTTATGCAACTGATGTCTGGTGTGGAAATTATGGTGGTCAGTAGAGCATTAAGCATCTGCTAAATCTAGTGTTTGTCTGGGGCAGCAGCAGAGTTGATCAGTCTGCTGGAGCTGGGTTTGCTGATACAGGGTATCAGCAAAGTGAAGTATGCTGGTTCACAGCAGACTTAAGGGACACGTCTGCATGGTTTCCTAATTCGGTGGAGTTACTTCTGGGTATATTAGTCATTTGCTGGGTTGGCTGTTTAGTCGGGTAGGGTTGGATTCCCAAGGCTATTAATACCGTCTGTATTAATTGTAACTTTCTAGTGATAATAAAATATCCTCGTTTGTCCGTGGAGTAGTCGGCATATTGCCAGAAACAACGTTAAATCTGTGTTCTTCTTGTTTTTGTGTTTGCATGCTTGTTTATGTTTTATCTTTACTCACAATCAAAATCACTTCTTGATCGATCTGTAATAACAGAACCAAAAGCAGCAATTTCATAGATTTGCAGAGATTTTAGAAAAATGTCTAAATGGAAGAGGACCGATGGAAATAGCAGTAAAGAAGAGGAGCAAAAGAAGCAAGGGTAAGATCTAAAAACTGAAATACGACTGACCCACACTAGGCCGGATATTGCTTTTGCTGTTAATGTTCTTAGCGGGTATATGCAGCCCCTAAAGAAATTCATCTTAAGGTCGCAGAAAGAACCCTCGATATCTCGAAGGAACTATTGGCACGGGCATCATGTTTTCAAGAGGAGGACGACATCGTTGAAGCTTATACGATGCCGATTACGCGGGATCACTTGATGATAGAAAGTCCACTTCGGATATTGTACCTTCTTTGGGAGGAAATATGATAACGTGGAGAAGGGGAAACGAACGTTGTATCAAGATCAAGTACCGAATCCGAGTTTAGAGCTATGGCACACGGCATCTGTGAACTAATTTGGATAAAGATCATCCTTGAAGACCTCAAAATCCCTTGGGTAAAGCCTATGAAGTTGTATTGCGATAACAAGTCTGCCATATGTATTGCTCATGATCCCGTCCAACACGACCGAACAAAACACGTTGAAGTTGACAGGCATTTCATCAAAGAAAAACAATTGATAAAGGTCTCATATGTACTTCCTTTGTTCCCTCTCAAGGGCAACTTGTTGATATTCTCACCAAAGGTCTGCCATCAAACGTTTTTCAACTACTTTGAAGCAAGCTGGGAGTAGCTAACATCTCTGCAGCTTGAGGGGGAGTGTTAGTGTATCTACTTCACTTATGTAATATTAATATTATATTATTATTTATTTCCTTATTTACTGAGCTATTATTATCTTACATAGTAGCTTGTGTAATTTATTTTTCCATAGAATTGTCTGTTGACCTTCTGGAATCTGTCCTTTACACTTCCAGCTGTGTTGGGCGGCAGTCATATACTCCTTCCCTTCTAGCTGTTGGTTGCCTATGTATTTCTTGTATCCTTGTATTTCATGATTATCAGATTAACGAGAATTACTCTCTTTCTATTCCTTTCACTTTAACATAAAGCAAATGTTTCCCAGCATATTTAAGAAAGTTAATTTTGAATCTCTGCATTGTTATGAGTGTGAGTTTGCTAAACATAAAAGGGTGTCCTATAACTCTACTTCTGGAAAAAGGTCCGCACCATTTACCTTAATTCATAGTGATATTTGGGGACCTTCAACAACCTCAAATATCACAAGAGCAAAATGGTTTGTGTCCTTCATTGATGATCATTCTAGAACAACTTGGTATATTTACTTAAGCATAAATCTGATGTATCTAAAATATTCCCAGTTTTTTATAAATTGATAAAGGTACTTAGATGGATATCTAGTTGAAAAAGGTATAATCCACCAAAGCTCCTGTGTCAAAACTCCACAACAAAATGGAGTTGCAGAGAGAAAAAACAGACACTTACTGGAGGTGGCCAGAGCACTGTTGTTTACCTCAAAATGTCCAAAAACATTCTGGGGAGAGAGTGTTCTGACTGCCACATACCTTATCAACAGACTTCCATCTAGAACCTTAGATTTTCAAACACCACTGAGCATGTTTCAAAGTATGTTTCCGTAAAAACGACTAATAGGCAAACTTCCTTTGAAAACTTTTGGGTGCACAGTGTATGTTCACACTTATAACCAGGGGAAATTAGATCCTAGGTCAAAAAGGTGTTGTTTTCTGGGATACTCCCCCACACAAAAGGGCTACAAATGTTTTGACACAAATACTAAGAAATGTATAGTTACCATGGATGTCACCTTTGTTGAAGAAAACATGTTTTTTGACAAGGCTCAATTTCAGGGGGAGACTAGGGTTACAAGTGTGTCTGAAAATGTTTTTGAAGATTCCTATGATTTTCTAGAGTTTCTAGAACCTAGGAATACAGGGCTGGACTCTCATTCTGGACAACAAATGGACAATTGTGAGGAAGATTGCCATGAAAAGGAGATCAGAAATTCTGATTCTCCAGAGCCTCTCAAAGAAAGACCTTTCCAAGGTAAAACCTATGTGAGGAAGTATCCAAAGAAGGCAGGTGAGTCACACAAAGAGTCTACACAGCTATCATCTCCTGATCCAGTCATTGAAACAGACAACCAACTAGAAGAATCAGAACACACAGATGCTACATCAGAAAGTAACACAGAATCACCTTCAATAACATCTGAAACAAACTCTGACTCTCCCAGAACTAAAGCTGAAAAACTTCTTCTTGATGTTCCCATAGCAATTAGAAAACCAAATCGAAGTTGTACACAACACCCTATAGCCGATATTTATCTTATGCCGTCCGTCACCATCGTTCAAAGCCTTTACCACCACCGTCATCCACCACCATACCTAAGGATGTTCATGAAGCTCTTATGGTACCCGAGTGGAAGGAAGCATTTCTTGAAGAGACGAGGGCACCGAAAAAGAACGGGACCCGGGAAGCCGTACTATTGCCGAAGGGAGAAAGACAGTGGGGTGCAAATGGGTATTTGTGGTAAAATACAACACCGATGGCAAGATTGAAAGGCACAAGGCCAGGAGTTGGTAGCCAAGGGCTACTCACAAACTCATGGAATTGACTACTCGCAGACCTTCTCACCCGTGGCTAAGCTCAACACAATCGAATTCTACTATCCGTGGTCGTTAACCTAGATTGGCCTCTCATGTACTGGATGTAAAGAATGCATTCCTTCATGGAGAGTTGAAGGAAGAAGTGTATATGGATCCTCCTCCAGGCTTTAGTGAAGACTTTGGCAACAGAGTATGCAGACTCACCAAGTCCTTGTATGGACTCAAACAAAGTCCAAGGGCATGGTTTGACAGGTTCATGAAATTCATGAAGAAGATAGGGTTTGTACAGGGCAGATCAGACCATACCTTGTTTATAAAAAGGTCAGAAAAGGGCAAGTTGACTGCTCTGATTGTATATGTTGATGATATAATTCTAACAGGGAATGATGAGGAAGAAATAACAGGGGTAAAAAGGAGACTTGCAGCAGAGTTTGAAATTAAGGATCTGGGACCCTTGAGACACTTTCTGGGGATGGAGGTAGCAAGGTCTTCCAAGGGTCTAGTACTAACACAGAGGAACTACACCCTAGACTTGCTAAAAGAAACAGGCTTGGAAGGTGCAAGACCAGCAAGCATACCTATGGAGTGCAACCTGAAGTTGGGAAGTGCAAAAGGTGGTCCAGTGGATATGGGGAGCTATCAAAGATTAGTTGGGAAACTAATATACCCGGCACATACAAGACCAGATGTATCCTATGCAAAGTGAGTACATTAAGTCGCTTTATGCACTCACCAAATGAAGCTCACATGGAGGCGCAAGAGGGTTGTTGAGATATCTAAAAACTACACCAGGGAAAGGCTTGTACTTCAAGAAGTGTGACAAACAGTGAGTGTTGCCGTATATACCGATGCAGATTGGGGAACTTGCACCAAGGAGAGGAGATCCATAACAGGATATTGCACCTATGTATGGGGAAACCTAGTCACTTGGAGGAGCAAAAAGCAACCGTTGTAGCAAGAAGCACCGCCGGCGAATTCGTGGCCATGGCATTAGGGATGTGTGAAGGCCTGTGGATCAAGCAAGTAATGGAGGATATTGGAGCAGAAATATCTGGTCCTATGAAACTATACTGTGACAACAAGTCAGCAATTGACATTGCAAATGATCCTGTACAGCATGATAGGACCAAACATGTGGAAATAGACGACATTTTATTAAGGAGAAACCGGAGAATGGACTCGTTCGTGTGCCCTTTCTACCATCCACACAAAAATTGCGGATGGCTTAACTAAAGCTTTGGGAAAGAAACAAGTTTGAGTGCTTTGTGGGCAAGTTGGGTCCGATAGACATCTTTGCCCCAACTTGAGGGGGAGTGTTGAGAAAATATATTTTCCTTAATTACCATAATCTGTCATTATTGGGGGATTTCCTCAATTACCATAATTACGTTGATCCGTTATTATTAGGGAGATTTGGGAGTTAGTGAAATATCTCCTAGTTATTACTATTATTCTGTTTTAATGTAGCCATATTATAAGGCATTTATTTTTTAGATTTAGACACATGCTGAATAATCAGTAGGTCGGTTTCCTGTTTGTATAAATTGTCAGTCCTGGATATGAATAAAATTACAGAAGCCTAACTTAAAAGGGTTTCTTCTTTAACAACAACTTTACTCCAATGCCAAGAAGACTAATGGTTTTCATTTTTTCAGCACAATGGTGACTTGTAAAATTTTGCACAAAATTTACAAAATTTTGCTATCCGGATTCTAAACCTCACTGCTAGTGCTTCAGGCTGTGAAAGAAATTGGAGCATTTTCGAGCATGTGAGTAAAGAATCTAAAGATGGTTGTAAACTTGTACTCTTTTTTACCAATTAAAGTTAACTAGTTACTACTAACTCGTTTTTTTATTATAAACGTGGCACGGATACATTCATTGAAAAGGAACAGGCTTGAGCACAATAGGTTACGAGATTTGGCGTACGTCAAGTACAACCAAACCCTCAAGGTTAATGCTGCTAGTAAGCGGAAAAGGGATCCAATAAAGCTATCAAACATTGATGAGTAAAAAACAATGGATGACGGGAGATGCGGGAGATTGATGATGATGATGGAGGGGATGGATTGTGATGCAGACTCTACCAACCAGGCCCGCTAAGAAGTCCCTTGATCAAGCCCATCGTCCCAGCATTATTATTAGATGAACCTTACCTATTATTGTATTGGGCTTATGTATTCCAGCCCGTTTATTTATTCCAGTCTTTTATTTTATCCTAAGTTAATTAGGAAAGTATTTGTTGAGAAGATTTGGTAGTTATTGAAAATATCTCCTAGTTATGGAGAATATCTCCTAATTATTATTATTATTATTCCGTCTTTAATGTAGCCGGATTATAAGGCATGTGTTTGTTATTCTGTTAAGATTTAGGCACATGTGCTAAATCAGTGGATTAGAGTCCTAGTCTACTTTCTTGATTGGTTCACTAGAATCCGTTTGTTTATAAGTAGTACTTGCTTCGTGTGTTAAAAGCTTAAAACATGTTTTGATGACATTATGTGATCTTCTTTGTTGAGATTTTAATATGTTATAATCTAAAAAAGGCCAAAACATGAGTACATGACTTTATTGCTCACCTAGCATATTGGGCGTTCGCCTAGGCGCTCGGGCGACCCTGCCATGCTTGGCTTCGCCTAACGCCTTAACAACTATGGCTTGGATGTTCCAGCATTCACATCCAAGCTTGAAGGGGGTGTTTAAATATTATATTGTATTAACTAATTTATGTTTATATAAGTTGTGTCATCATTCCCTTCAAACGGCTAGTTAACCCTCACCTACCTAATTAGTATTCTGGTTAATAATCAGCCTCCTTTCTGTCCCAAACAACGCATTTATTGTTGTCTACTACAAGATTAGTATTATGTTCCTTGTAATCTCTATTTATACCTCACTCCTTGTGGGTTCTAATACAAGATATTATTCTTTCTCATTCTACTTTTCCACACCTTCATGCGGCTTGGGTCTGTGAAGATTATCATGAATGGAAGCACAAACTTAAAGAAGAAAATATGCTTTGGGTGAGGTCCAAAGTTCCAATTCTCACTGGCTCTTCAAGCAAGAAAAGCCTCATTGAATGGATCAATACAATTGAATGCTTTTTCGAATAAATGCAGCCACCAGAAAATTTGAAGTGCGAATCGGCGTGTATTATGTCTTGGAAGGTGAAGCCGAACAGTGGTGGCAACTGGCAATAGTTGCAACACCAGAAAGTGGTCAATAGGATGGAGGATAGGAGGTGCAGGCATGATACATTGATACCACGTTTCACGTATATTTGGGCACTCTGTTGTGTTACAGTGTGGTGTAGGGTAAGACATGGGAGTATTCCTGCAGTATGAGCAACAAAGGGGTGAACTCCATAGATGCGTATACTTCAGAAACAATAATTGATATTTGCTTGATAAAAGGTAAGCTTAAGGATGTTGATTATTACCAAACAATGAGAAAGTCACAGTTAAGACCTAGTTTAAGGGTTTATAACAGGTTCATGGGTGATTTGGTCACAGTTGTGATGTAGGGGCATCTACTACAGATGTGGGGACCACTGCTGGGGTGGAAAGGAGCCCAGCTGTTAGACACTCATGTTGTCACAATTTCATTTTTTGTTATTCTCTTTTGTCTTGTGAAGTTCTGTTTTTACCTAAAGGAGTATATCTCCTAGATTTCAGCTGCTTGCTAATGCTAGGGCAGATTTCCTTTCCTCAATTGTAATCAAACTTTTGAGCTGTGGTGCCCTGTTTATTCATATCATCAAGGAGTGTTTCCTCCGTTAAGTTGCTAGTGAGATGCTGGTGGACAAGCTGAGAATAGATGATGCAGAATACACATATCTATCATATGCTTTGTTCAAAGATGGCAATAATGAGGTACTTGAACGACTCGGTTGCATACTAAAACACTTTAAGGGGAATATGTATGCATCAGAACTCAGAAGAATGGTTGGGATCAATAGGGCATGTAGTAGACTTTCACGGGAAAATTACAACGATCAAGTACTTCCAAAGAGTCCACGCATATCCAAGGGATTTCTCTTCGAAAAGTCTTTCATTATTTATGCTGGCTCTTGTCCGTGCCACGCAATGCAGGTGCGGTGTTTCCTTTTCTTCCGGGCGAGAATTGTATTTTTATGTCCAATGGACATCAACACTACCATTTTCAACCTACCATAGGGCCTCTCTTTAAAGAATGATGAAGGTTTACAAGATTAACAACCCAACCCTTTCAGAATACCAGCAGAGCAATCTAGGAGTCAAAAGGTATCAGGTATAGAAGCAGAGATCAAATTCTAGTTTATAGACAGAATACAAGATTGTGAGGGTGTGTGGGGACCATATGTTTGCATATAATAAGGTGTATCGCGTCCTTATTTTAAAAAGTTCATATAAAGTTCTTACTTCCTTCGCAAACAAATGACCCATAACAGAATGTTCATGGAAATAAAAATATCTATTTGACTTTAAAAATAAAAAAAGACAACCACATCTCTTATATGCTAGCCAGTTGATAACCCATGAATGTCAAAGATAAGATAGATTTAAGATCTCGAATTACCTATCCATCCTCTCCAGCTTCTCCTGCATCACCTCTTCGGCAATCCCTGCTTGACGCATGTTGCTGCATGAAAATGTTATCAAATACAAAATTGAACATGAGAACTCTACTGCACTTCTGCATGTTCCAATAAACCATAGAGTGATTAAAGGGAAACCATCAAAGCTTAGTGAGGCACAAACTCAATAAAAGGAACCAAATAATACAAGTTTGAAAAAGTGATTGTGAAAGTAACCCTTTTTAACTGAATAGCCTCTTGATTTTAGTTCTATAACATTGCAGGATTGGATGTCTCATTTGTCAGTAAATCAAAAGGCCAAGGTGCAACATACCCAATATGGAAAGAGAGCCTACAATGACAATTGAAAATGCATTAGACAACATAGAAGAGAGAAAACCCCCGATTCAAATTTTTTTACCCAAATAAGCTCCTCCTTTAAGCGTCTTAAATTCCGTTAAACCACCAATTAAACCCCTAAACACCCACCTTAAAACGCTATTTCTAAATCGTTTTTTAAGAAGCTTATCTAAAAATAAAAGTTTGAACGTTTATTATACGATACGGGTAACATTAGTAAGCACAATAACGAAGAAAAAAGATATACCGCTTTGCGGGAGCATGAAGCGCAGCACCAAAAAGCACCCACGTTGCAACTGCATAGAATACACCGTCAGATATCCATTTGTTTAATTAAAACTCAACTGGAACCAAGGAATTGAGGGGTGAACCTTCTGATGGAGTAATTAGTGGAGGAGCTTGTGGCCTGACAAAAAATTAAAAACCATATGTGCAAAGCACCCGAAAAATTAGAAGAACAAATAATATCTGGAACGAAACAAAGCAGAGCGAGGAAAGAGCTTCGTAGCATAGCTACGCAAGTGACCCCTGAATCGTAAGAATCGTCCACGCCACAAACAAAGATCAAAGATTTACCAAAAAGGTAAAAGGAAAAATCACATTGAGTATGCTATTCAAGTAACCGGAAAACAAAATTGACAAAAGTTGTGGAGAATCTAATGCTCACCAGATAGACATTCTCGTCCTGCTACACGAATCACCGAAACCAAAGGATGCGTAGACAATCAATTTTCACAAATATTGCGATGGGTTTTATGGATTCCAATGTTTTCTTTGTATCATCAATGAAAAAAAAAAAAAGGCAAGATTTTTAAGGGGCTCCGTTTGTTTTCGTTAGGGTTTTTCGAAGCTTTTTTATATCATTTCACCCATCATATCTTATAATTTTCTTACCAATCATTTTTTCAACTATAAATAAAAATATATTAAATTATCTCTCATCATTTCATTTTATCAACTTTATAACCTTTTTTACCATTATTTTATTTATTATACTACTTTATTTCACCAATCATTTCATAATCTACACAAATTTTAAAAAAACATATTTACTTTCTAATCATTACTTCAATCTCTTTATCTAAAACAACCTCAAAAAAAACTCCAACTCAAAACAAATGGAGCCTTATATGTCGAGATTATAGTAAGGATATATAAAATAGTTATAGCGTTCATAGATTTTCTGGTTTTATGAATGTATATGATATTTGCCAAGAAATAAACACAATGCAACTCTTTCTTAATTTATACCTTTTCAAGGCTTCCTGGTTTAGGAAGGCAGCACCAATGCAACAACGGTGGGCACTTTCCCTAACGGCCTCCTACCTAGCGTTACTCTCCATGTGTTGATTCAGCCACTTTAGGTTCTCATACTTTTGCTAAAATCTAGAGGCTTTTTAAAGATATAAATGGAAAGATTTAAAAAGGATTTTATTTCATAGTTAAATAAATTACAAACATACAAACATTAAAATCTATACTGCCATACTACATCTATACCCTTTACTCAAACATAATTTGAGAGATAAGAATTTCTTTGGTTTCAAGTAGGTTTGAATGCCAAGGAAGGGATATATTTCAAATGAAAATAACTTCTCCTTTTATAGATCAAGGATGAAGGATCTATTATTACAATGTTACATCATTGCTGACGTTTTCTCCAATAACACTCAACTATCTAACTTTATTAAAGCTAGTCGGTGTAGGTTGATGATGACTCTTTGTCTTCATGCGGCATTATTGCCTCTTTTTGAAAATGGCTGGGCCCTGCTTTGTCTTTTTCCCTTAGTGGGATTTCTTTTTCTTTGTGGTGGGGTCCAGAGCATGTTTTGCAATTATACTCCACCTAGCTTTATCAAAAGCTTTTTCGAAGCATTTGGCAAGTCTCGTTCTTATGCCAAACCATCATTTGTCCATTTCTAAACACTTTTTCAAATTGAAGTACATGTTGTGTATCTTCTTCTTGAATTTCCTTGAAAGATTTAGAAATTATCAATGTATGGGAATCTTGATAATTTACCTTTATTTTCGAATTATCATTGATATTAAGAATTTTATCAATAATAATTTTAAATCTTGAAATGTTGATTTCTTCAACATCACAATTGTTGAAACTATCTTCCATAACCTTTGAAGGTCTATAAGTCGTTTCTTGTGTTGAGATTCCGATCTCTATGAAATGATAAGGTAACTAGACTTTATCATCCATTCCAGCAAACTGCTATAAATTTTGAGGAATATAGCCCGATCTGCTTCTTTGACGACTTTGGATCTATAATTTTTTATCGCCTTTCTGATTTCTTCTGAAATAAGGAGATTTCCAAAAGAGTTTTTTATAGGATAGATCATCCTAACTAATCCATACGAAAATGCTTCATATACCATTTCTGGATTAGCACCTTCGACAAAATTATACAGACTAACATGTTCGCTATCTGTAGTGAAGAATTTTCTCTAAGGAAATGTTCTTCATTTGCTTTTCTTGCATGCTTGAAAAGATAGGATAAACTATCAAAGTCAAGTTCAAGAGTACTTTGTTTTTCAACCTTTTTAGGGATTGAAAATCTTCCTAATGAAACCATAGAACTTGGTTTTCTTTTCGGATTTTAAGATTTCTTTAAAAGTAGTTGCCTTTAAGAAATCTGAATTGGATATCAGCTTTGGAGATGATACCAGATGTTCTCTAGCAAACATTTCACCAGAAACTTTTGTCTCATGGAGCGTATTGAATTTTTTGTGCTGAATGCCAGAAATTCCTTTTGTTGCTTTTTCAGCATCCTATCTATTACAGTGCTTGTCTGATATAACCTATACAATTATCAGACTCTAGTAAAACCTATACTTTCAGTTCTAGACATCTTTTAGCTTTCCACTATAACAGCTAGTTCTAGCACTTCATCAATGGGGTGTAAAAACACTGAAAAAGATGAATAATCATCAAAACTAAATTTTATTTCCAACAATTTCCACCTTTTTTATGATGCGAAAACCCTCTTTAAAAGAGAAGCTTAAAGATAAATACAATTCAAAGGAAGGTAAAACTGGAAACTGGTTTTCATTAAGAATATTCAAAAACTGGAAATAGTTACACTTGATATGATAAACTGAAATAAGAGCTAAACAGGTTTCTGTGCTCTTTGTGGAACTAGAATGAATTTCTTCTCTTTGTCATGAAGATGATAAGAATTTTCTAGATTTGTGTGTATCTTGGAGAAATTTCTTTGATAATCTACTTGACTGGAAAGCTTCCATTTTCTCTATAAGACTAGCTTTGGCAAAGATGATTCATTATTGTAGTAACTTTCAAACTCTGCAACATCAGCTTTCATCTGTTCAGTTTTGTCTCTGATTTGCAACTTCTCTTCAATCTTCTTGATCTTCTTATAGTTAGCCATCTTCTGATTATGATACTGATCAGATAAGAAGTAAGCAAGAGATTCTTCATAAGACTTGTCTTTGTACTTGAGTTTAATATTGCTATGATCATTGACAAACTTCATCCACAGATCCTTTGTAAGAGTAGCTCTCATTTCTTCTGGTTGACTATATTTTTTGATTAGCTGCTCTTCAGTTAATTCCTTTCTTTTTTGAACACAAGGATCTGTCGTTGACTTGAATTTCTTCAGTTCTTCTTCTAACTTCTTCTTTTCATCTAGTATCCTCAGCTTTTCTTCTTCAGCTTCCCCCTTTTTGGCATCATATAACTGATTCACCAACTGATGGGTTGCTTTTTGGTCAGCTGAGATACTCTTTTGAGAATCAAGTACCTCTTTTAGTTGAGTTTCCAAACCATAGATACGTTGATTTAAGTGCCATTCCGCTTGAGCATGCGTTTCTCTGTCTTCCATGGTTGTGATCTCAAGTTTCTCCTTAAGACTGAGCATTTCCGAGGCTAAGTTAGAAGTCGATTTCCGGATGATATCCAATTGTTTGTGGACTGAGACATCCGTCTTTTGTCGATAGTCTAAGTATCCAGAAATATTTGACTTTCCATTGTATCCATCCTTTTGGCTGAGCATAATCTTCAAATTTTCATGCACCTTGTTCAATTCTTCCTTAGTCAAAATTTCAGATGGATCTGTTGCTTCGTCTTGTTGGATCTTAGGCTAAGTATCTTCCTCAACTACCATTAGTTGCTGGTCGTCAATCTTTCCTTCTGCTTCCTGATTGTCAGTTGATTGGTTTCCAACTGGCAATTCTTCTTGCTGATCGTTTGCGTAGGTTGAACTGAGGTAGAATATCTATTTGCAAAACTGTAACCTTGTCAGTCTTTTTCTTGGGTTCATCATCTTTGTCATCATTCTTTTTCTTTTGAGTGTCTGGTGCTGATGACCCGGCTGATTTTCTTCGTTGAGCTATTTCAGTGAATCTCCTGAAACAATTTGTGAGAAACTCCTCCATAGGAAATAAAGTATATAAGTCCTGAACTTCTAGTTTCTCCAACAAATCCTTTTCTTCACTTGGTAGAATAGCATCACGACAATCTTCGGTTTTCAGTTTCATCTTCATCGTTTTTATGATCCTTTCAGCTTCAAAAATATAAGCTGATTGCTGAGCTGGTGGTTGCCGAAATTGCTTTTGCCCTTTTTCAGCATCCATAACGAAAACTTGTTTCTCTAAGATCTTCTGTGGTAACTGAGAAACAATTCCAGTTGTCACTTGTTGTTCCCCCTTAATTGGTTCTAACTGACTTGAAGTACCTGGGAACAAACATTTTCCAACTGACTTAACCTTCTCCGAGTCAGCTTTTCATTTGACTCCTTTGTGTTAAGCTAATTGCTGAGACACAATTTTCTTCTTGGCTTCAGGTTGGGAAGTCTTGGAGGTTTCTTTCCTAGAATGGACTAGAGTTACATCTCCAGTGGATGTATCCATTCTCATCGCAGATACACCAATAGTTTGTTCTGCTGCATTACCCTCCTTGAGTCTTTCCAAGTAATGTTGAATAACTTCACTGAGTGTCTTCTTCAGTCAAAGTCTGCCGATTGTTTCTCTTCCTTCAGCTTTAGCCTTTTGAACACTTTCCAATTCAGCTAAGTGTTGCTGATTTATCTGATTGAACATATAACCTGCCCAATTGAACTCAAGTTCATCCCAGATGATATTCATCAGATAAATGCCGCCTTCGGATAATTTGGCTATGCCTTTGTATCTCCCAATGACATGCCTGCTGAGCCATTTGCGAAGGAGTCCAAACTCCGGTTTTATAAGATCATTGACATGAGTGTCAGTGTCAATGGTTGCTTCGATGGAGAAATCTGTCTGAGAAAGGCATCAATATTGAGTGGCAAACAACTCTACTCTATTGATTTCACAAGTGGTTCCTTGAAATCAAATAGCATCCGGATGACTTGTTCATTGACGATGATCGTTTCCCCTCGAATCTTTGTGATCAGGGAGTTTCTTACTGATCTCATGTTCTCCCATAAGTGTAAAATCCCTTCCACATCACGATCATTGTTGAATTTTACCTCCAGAATATTCCTCAGACCTTGTTGACGCTGTATCTTTTTGCACATAAGGCTTGCTAAAAGAGTATTGTTGCAAACTCCTTCATATTCTTCAAAAGTGTTAGGAACATTTTACTGTGTTTTGATGATGGCCATACTAGCTATTATAGCAAGTCTGAAATAAGTTAGAAGTCTCTGTATAAGTCTTTACTTAGAGTCTGACATGTTGTATAAGTTAAGTCAGACGAGTATTGTACTAGTTGGTAGAACGGCAAAGTGAAACAGATATTCGGTAGAGTGAGGCCAGCCAAGTACCAGCAGAGAAGCATGAAGACATTATGGTCTGACTTATAACCAGGCCTTTCTAATTTCAATTCATCCTCGGAATGTCAGTAAGAAGGTTGAATTTCTATTTTGTTTTTTCTGCTTTCTATTTTGGAGACTAGACCATGCATAATAGTAGTTGGTATAATATTTGTTGCAGCACAAGATCAGCAGGAGGGTTCAAAGTTGAACATAATTGCAAGCTCAGAAGTGCAACAAGAAGTGGAGTAGCTCAAAGATCAGACCAAGCAAATCATAAATGTAGCTAAAAGATTGAATACGAATCGTCTTTTGTTAATTTCAATAATGATTTTCCGTTCACTAACTGCATACAAAATTATAAAAGAATAATGCGATTGAAGTTTAGCTGCATTCCCTCTTAATTATTGTTCCTTTAATAGTTTATGCAATACCTTTCCTTTTCCCATAATTTCCTTTAAACTATGTTCAAAAAAATGTTATACATGACACACATACTAAAATAACACTTGCTAATGCAAAAATAGTCGTAAATTAATGATCAGGACCTCAAATAACCTAAATACCCCAACTATTTTGCTTCTATGGGACCAACAAATGGTATCAGAGCAGTGTTCCTAGTATCAGAACCTGTTTAGATCTAATTTCGGTAACAAGGTGATCCCATATTTTCAAAGTAGTTTTCAAATTTGTGCTTTTAGACACACACACACACACACACACACACACACACACACACATATATATATATATATATATATATATATATATATATATATATATATATATCTCTTATTTGTACTTATGGATTCCTCAAACTTTATGTCAAAAGTACATGTTTTCAATGTTAATAATTTTGATGAATATAAAATAAGAATGTTATCTCATCTTGCAGCAACTCATGAGGAGATGCTGGATGTAATTAATGATGGCCCAATCATGATCATGACTGTGGTAGCCACAGGAGCAGATCAAGGAAAAGAAGTGGACAAACCCAAGAAAGATTGGACCAAGGATGACAGGAGAAGAGCAAATCTAGACTTTGTTGCAAAAGATATGATCTTGAAGATCCTTGATAGCAACATGTTCATGAGAATCAAAGATTGCAAAATAGCAAAGGAGATGTGGGACAAGCTTGCACTGATAAATGAAGGATCTGAAGCAGTTAAAGAAAACAAGTTATCTATTGCAAAACAGAAATTTGAGAACTTCAAAATGAAGGCTGGTGAATCCATTGATCAAATGGACAACAGATTCTCAAGCATCGTCAGTGAAATGCAACAGCTTGGATACACATATCCTCAGAAACAAGTGTGCTTGAAGATCTTAAGAGGTTTACCTGAAAGATGGAAGATCATCACATCAGGAATCAGAGGGACAAAAATCTTGCAAACACTAACACCCTGACTCTGATGTCTCAACTAAAGGCTCATGAATTTGAGTTGAACGGCGAAAACATTGTACCAGCAGAGGCACATAAGGCCAACGCACTGGTTGCACCCCAGCAAAGTCAAACAGCATATGCAAACAGCAAAGAGACACAGGAGCTGAAGGAACATGTAGCTTTATTAGTAAAACGTGTTGGAATAGTGTCCTAAACCCAATCGGGTTGGACCGGATCCGACCGGGTCGGATCATTTCTACTGTTTCTTTATGTTTATACATATATTAAATGGCTTTTCTGTTGTCATATATATGTTCTTTTAAAGAACCAATTATGAATTGTTATATGATAACGTCCTTAGTATTAAACCGTGATAGAGAAACCATGATAGGTGATTATGGTTGATGAGATCTCTAATCACTTTAATAAGTTTGATACTTAAATGTCTCTAGGCTGATGTACTATCAAACAGGGCATTGATAGTATAAACAGACTAGCACGTATTAGATGTCTTCTGTCTTTAAGGGCAGGGATAGATCTCGTCTATCGAAGTGTAGAGACACTTGGACTGTACGTGGACGTGTATTAGAGAATGCGTACGTTAGACTGACCCACTTACACGGATAAGTGTCACATTATGTGGCGGTTGTGTAATTATCCTTAAGACCGGAGTCTTCATGGCATCACGGTGTGGATTGTCATGCTTTGACACTATTGAGGTTTCCCCTAGCCATGGGGCGATCATGCGGTAGTGATTGGGTGTGATACTGAAGCATGCGGAGTATACATGATTGGTCGTCCGGGAATCGCGTACCCTATCAGTAGGGGTAAATATCCGAAAGGGCCTTCTTATAAGGAATGTCTCGTTCTCGTGAATCTTTGCAAAGTGGGAATAAACGTGTTACTTCGAGAGAACTTGATATCCAGATTATAAGACACGGTTGTCAATGTTTGACACTCGACGTACGACCGTATGGATATTATTACGGCGATAGGATTGTAAGTTACACGGTAAGCGTTTCACATGAAAGGTAGTAGTCATTGCATTTGACTCTTCCGATGATTGGGGGTCACGGTGTGTTGCTAGACGCTATCCCGTGATCGTTAGGCATAAAGGGCATTTTCGTAATTTGCACTTTGTGTCTACGGCCAACATATTCGGAAGCCTATCGGGTCACACACATATGAACATCCAGCCGGATTAAAATGTGGTTATAGACGATAACCGAATAAGGAAAGTTTATCTCTAGACTATAAAGGTTATAGTGGTAAATTAATATGGTGGTATTTATTTATTATGAATAAATATAATACAAGATATTAATTATGATGATTAATTAAATATGTATATTGATACATATATTTTCGAAATTAATGATATATGATATATATTGATTTTGCAAATGAATTAATCATAGCATATTAATTAAAGAATTTTCCATAAGCCAATTTTGGAGAATAAGTGGCGCCATTCATTATGTATTATGATACACTTGGATTGTGCAATTTAATTAATAAGATTACCATAATATTAATATGTGATATTAATTGATTTTGAGAAAAATAGATTTATGGTAATAACATAATTTATAATCAATATAAGATATTGGAAAATCAAATTATGGAAAGAGAGATCAATCACATTAATTATTCTTCCTTATTTTTATTGGAAAAAGGTTTTCTTCTCCTCCTCTCCAAGCAAGCCTTGGGCGCCCCATCTACTATATATATGAGGGGTTGCCAAGCTCTTTTGTACACCATTCTTCCAAGAGCAATTGTTCTTGTGAAAAATTGCAAGAACTCATAGTTCTTGTGTAAGAAAGAGGGGGCTTCCTATAGTGAGTTTGTGAGGGAGGAAAAAGTCCGGTCTAGCAACCGGGGTTTTCCGATAGCAATCCATGGTGGGATTCCGGCGGGCTGTTCGTGTGGACTAGCGGTAGAGGCCGAACACTTGGGCGGCTCCATGCTGAACTACTCTCCTTAGACGGTCAAAGCGTCGATCTTTTAGATCAACCAAGGTAACCGCCGTCTTTAGTTTATTCGTTTATTGCTTAAACGAAGTCGATCTTGGGGAAAAGGAAATCAAATTTTTGAATTCCGCTGCGTTCCCGCATTGATTTCCTAACAGTGGTATCAGAGCGAGCTTCGAGCTTAAGCAATAAGCGTGTTTTTGCGTAGTTAATTTTATCGTTTAAATCACGTAATTAAAAGATGATATATTTTGATTCGTAAAACGATACACGAAAAGAAATTTTTGTTTTGTGTATTTATGTTTCAATATAGTTCATAGTTGTGATTAGTCGATAGATGCAAGATTCAAATCACGATACGTTAAGTCGAGGTTGAGTGATGGATTCTCGGTGAACCCACTCTTCGTTAATTCGATGTGCTCGATTTTTCGTCCCGTGATATTTATTGTGCATAGATATCTCGTTGTTTAGTCGTGTCATGGTTTAGGAAACCAACGACATCCCTTTTGATTACGAATAAAAAGGAAAGAAACAAAAGAGAGATTTAATTTTAATTTAATTTTAGAATAGTTCTAATTAATTAAAATTAAATCGTTTAAAATTAATCGTTAATTTTATTTCGATTAAAATCATTTAATTAATTAAATGTTAATTAGTTAATTGATTAGATAAAATTATTTAATGGATTAAATGTTAATTGATTAATTAAGACGCAAGTAGTTAAATTTAATTTTATTTTTTCATAAGATGTTATTGTATGGATTAGATAGTGTAGATATAATATGATTATATGGACCCCGATTGATCATGGACTCGACCGATAGGATAGATGTGAATGATTTAATTTTTCTGTTGGTTTAAAAATTGTCCTAGGCCGTTATGAAGAACGTGACCTAGTTTATTTTCTGCATTTATCCCATTCCCGTTGACTCCCCCCGTGTGCGGCGGGTATATTAGATAGAATTGAATGTAAGAAGAATGGAGCGGAAGATTGAGACCAAAGAAAGACGAAAATAAAGATCCCATTGGAGAATGGTGCATTAAAGATCCTATTGGCGGTTGCAGCTACCTTTAGATTGTGACCCGCGGTTTCGTCAGTTTGTATTCGAAACCGCACCTAGGAAAAGTCCATGATCATACCGGTTACTTTACGCATTTATTTATTTTGTGCTTGTATTTATTTTATATGATACGATAGATGCATGACTAGGCACGATCTAGATAAATGTGTAGGATGTATGTTTATAGAGATAGACATATTTATGATGAGACCATAATTAAATTAATTAAGTGAATTAATTTACATAAATACTTCCACCTCAAAAGAATCAAGTTGAAATTGCCTCCCCATATTATAATGACGGTGAAGAGCCCTTGTTCGGATCCAACTCATCACCAAAGCGGGGGTTGACCTACCTCGGGTATATCGTCATTATCGAGATATGATCGTATGAGATCTCACGAATATTGGGGTTATGACTTGACTAAGAATTCTCTCGGCCATCAGCCAAAGCGGGGTCGTTTGGATTTTAGAGGCAAGGGTTTGACTACTTCATAAGATGAAAAATTGTCAAAGAGTTGACTAGTCAAACAACAAGAGTCGTATGAGATACGATTGACAAAGAGTTGTCTACCTATTAGACTATCTTCGGCCCACCAGCCAAAGCGGGGGTCGCGGTAGTTTAGTGGGATCTTGTCCACTAAAGAAAGTAATAATTCTTGAAAGTCAATTGGAAGTAGTTGACTAGTGGGAGCAAAATCATAAACCAAAAGACCATTTTTGATTTTGCGTGTATAAACAACAACACTCATTTATTTTCATTTTTATGTTGTAGTTTTAGCAAACTTTATATTTATGTTTAATTCTCGATTAGTAAAACCAAATTATGACTGTTACCTTTTGAGAAACGTTCTCAAATATGGTTAAGTAGTTTTAATCCTTTTAAAATAAGCAATGACACGAGCAATCCCGTTATAGTAGTTAGAGACAAGGAGACTACATAATTGATGTTGTACTCCGAGACTTTAATTATTAAAGGAAAGCGGAAGCTCATGATATTGGATACGATCCAAGATGATCATTCAGTCATACGATGACAAATAATTCAAACGTTGAATGAGAATGACCACATCTAATTTTGGAAAGGTTGTTTTCAAAATTATAAGATTTAAGTATCGACTTAATTCTTTAATCATTGCTTAAAGGTTAATTAAATAGTCAATGTTTTGAATACGATTCAAAAGGTTAAATAAACTATTTAATAAACTTTAGATTTTCTTTATGAAAGGAAATCAAAGACATGGCTCTCGTGATCTTTCTTAAGTCTTATGAAGACTATACTAAGAAAAAATTTACAAGTGCTTGAAGGATTAAAAAGGAAAGTTAGGGCATGTGCTTAAATAGAGAACTTATTGATTTTTCTATTCTAGGCAAGTGAGTTGAGATAAATCTGTCTAAGTTCAAAGTCAACTCTCAGATATATGATATCTTACGAGTGTGATTAAATTAGAAAGGTTAGTACAGACATGGAAGGTGAAGCAAACGTTGTAACACTTACCACATTCTGGATCTAGTAAACTGATAAGAGAACTAAATAAATGTTATTATGTTCTGGTTCTTGTGAAGAACATACTTTCAGTTATTTGTTAGGATTTAGTAGACATATTCAATTGTAAAGAATAAATGTTATTCCGATAAAGTTGGAAGGTCACCGAACCTAACATACTAGACTGTTGTCACTATATAGTTGATATATGTGATAAGATCTTAACTAAATATTTGTATGGCTGTTATCCTTGATTTGTGGTTGTTCTAGGGACAGTCTCTCTGGAAGGGAAGCGTGTAATCAAACGTCATTCTGATGATGTTGAACCATATGATTATGAATCATGTGGGTTATACGTACCTCATCCAAAGAGGACTAAAATACCCTTTTAAGAAAAGGTTATGAAACCTAGAAGATTGACTAGAGCCTAAACATACCGATGTTTGTTGGCTCATGACAATTAGTATCACAAATAATTGTTTATTAATCTCTATGACTATTTTAGAAATAGTTGAACGTACTTATTGAAGCATGACAATTCGGAAAGCCCGAAAAGTTTGAGCCAGTTCGAATATGAGATTGATGAGCTACTTAGGAATTAATCTCCAATTAGATTGAAGTGATTAATACCTGAAGGGTGTCTCAGAAGTCGTCTGAAAATGAATAAGATTTTCCCTTGAAGGATACCATCTTTGAGATACACAATTGGATTGTGTTCCCAAAATGGAAACAACACTTTATATGATAAATGTGTGATGCAAGCCATGCAAAGTATCCCTTACCCGTTTCGGGATAGAGCCCTTTTACTTAACCAAGTTCCAAAGAGTAAAGGTTGAATAAATTCCATATTAGATATGGAAGAGGATAATTTCAAATCTATCTTAACCGATAATTTGAAGTTGCCATAGGCAAGGTCAGAAAGGCTTGGAGCCTAGTACGACATATGCGACTTTGTGGATTGTCTTAGCAAGTACGCTAGAGCAAAATGTTTGTCTCCAAACATGCTGTCTTCTAGAGGAAGTGTTACTTCCAAAAGAGACAGTGGGAGTAAATAAAATCTCAAAAGAGTTTGAGAACCACAAAGATATATTCAACCATTGGAACACGAGCAGATGCCGCATAGCGATGAAGTGTAGATCACTGCTCAGCACACACAAATGTTTTGTAAGTCTGTGGACAACCTAAAGTCTGAAAGGGTTGCGGGTATGTTCATCTTGAAGAATGAATATCTCACGACTTATGAAGGAATGTTTGAAAGGCAAGATTGAGAGATATGGCCAGGAGCCATAATACCTGAATTAGATTCCATCAATGACAACCAGGTTATGAACCTAGTCTGTCTTACCTAGAGGGAATGTCCCCGTAAGGCTGAGCAAAGTTCTATTCAGGTAGTGCTTGTTGTAGCTTCGTATCATGGCTATATGATAGTGTTGAAAACATTGGGCAAACAGCCTGATGTTCATAGACGATAACATGATATGTGAGCCCACGAGGTCCATTTATGGACTCAAACAAGTTTCTCTAGACGATAATCAAAGGAGTTTGATTCAGTCGAAAGAAGGATATGCCTATGTGCAAGATGGATAGTGGGAGTATATTACGATTTTTGAGTAAGGTATTAAATATCTCTCTCGGGAGTTACCACCCCATGTCACGATCAATTAATGTTTGGTAATTCAAGGTCTTTACGAAAGCACTTGGATTAGGAGTTCTTATTTTAGAAATAAGAATCTATAGCGATAGATTTAAGCTCTTCGTTAGATTATAGTTTACCTATATAGATGTGATGCTAAAAGAGTTTTAGCATAGGTCACCACAGGGGATTCTGCTTGTCAGTGTTCTCGAGATCTATCTATGTTAGGACGTTAGTCCTAAAGATAAGGTGAAGGATGATACTTATGAATAGTTCACTTTGTTGTGGCAATTGGAACCATCATAAAAGTAATGTCGAGAAAATCCTTAAACAAGTTAAGGAAATATTCTTAGTTTATTGAAACTGGGAATCAGGTAAATATAGTTATACAGACGTATATCCTGAGTCTTACGAAGGCGAGTGGGAGCTACGGTCTGGGTTTGCAGTCACTTTATTTAAAGTGATACAGTGAGCTAGAAATGTTCTAGCTTATGGGCCGCTGTAAAATCTACAACTAGGCCAAAACACAGTAGTGCCTTGGAGGCGCAGCGGGAGCGTACATGGATCAGGAGGTTCATTCCTGAACCTTATGTGGTTCTTCCACCTTTTCTATATAGCTGATATAGTAAGTGGATTCATTGCTTGGAGCAAGGACCAGGGTCTCGTCAGAGATTCGTGTGTGTGTTGAGGCAGTTACTTTGACTTGGTCAATTGGAACATGATGTGAAGATATTCTGAGTCCCCACGGATAGCGATCCGTTTAAGGCTAGAGCTGGTTGCGAGTATTGCATAAGATTCTTGTGTTTCAACTTGGTCTTGTGTGTGCGAGTGATTGGTTTTAGGCCAAGTGGGAGATTGTTGAAATAGTGTCCTAAACCCAATCGGGTTGGACCGGATCCGACCGGGTCGGATCATTTCTACTATTTCTTTATGTTTATACATATATTAAATGGCTTTTATGTTGTCATATATATGTTCTTTTAAAGAACCAATTATGAATTGTTATATGATAACGTCCTTAGTATTAAATTGTGATAGAGAAACCATGATAGGCGATTATGGTTGATGAGATCTCTAATCACTTTAATAAGTTTGATACTTAAATGTCTCTAGGCTGATGTACTATCAAACATGGCATTGATAGTATAAACAGACTAGCACGTATTAGATGTCTTCTCGTCTTTATGGGCGGGGATAGATCTCGTCTATCGAAGTGAAGAGACACTTGGACCGTACGTGGACGTGTATTAGAGAATGCGTACGTTAGATCGACCCACTTACACGGATAAGTGTCACATTATGTGGCGGTTGTGTAATTATCCTTAAGATCGGAGTCTTCATGGCATCACGGTGTGGATTGTCATGCTTTGACACTATTGAGGTTTCCCCTAGCCATGGGGCGATCATGCGGTAGTGATTGGGTGTGATACTGAAGCATGCGGAGTATACATGATTGGTCGTCCGGGAATCGCGTACCCTATCAGTAGGGGTAAATATCCGAAAGGGCCTTCTTATAAGGAATGTCTCGTTCTCGTGAATCTTTGCAAAGTGGGAGTAAACGTGTTACTTCGAGAGAGCCTGATATCCAGACTATAAGACACGGTCGTCAATGTTTGACACTCGACGTACGACCGTATGGATATTATTACAGCGATAGGATTGTAAGTTACACGGTAATCGTTTCACATGAAAGGTAGTAGTCATTGCATTTGACTCTTCCGATGATTCGGGGGTCACGGTGTGTTGCTAGACGTTATCCCGTGATCGTTAGGCATGAAGGGCATTTTCGTAATTTGCACTTTGTGTCTACGGCCAACATATTCGGAAGCCTATCGGGTCACACACATATGAACATCCAGCCGGATTAAAATGTGGTTATAGATGATAACCAAATAAGGAAAGTTTATCTCGAGACTATAAGGGTTATAGTGGTAAATTAATATGGTGGTATTTATTTATTATGAATAAATATAATACAAGATATTAATTATGATGATTAATTAAATATGTATATTGATACATATATTTTCGAAATTAATGATATATGATATATATTGATTTTGCAAATGAATTAATCATAGCATATTAATTAAAGAATTTTCCATAAGCCAATTTTGGAGAATAAGTGGCGCCATTCATTATGTATTATGATACACTTGGGTTGTGCAATTTAATTAATAAGATTACCATAATATTAATATGTGATATTAATTGATTTTGAGAAAAATAGATTTATGGTAATAACATAATTTATAATCAATATAAGATATTGGAAAATCAAATTATGGAAAGAGAGATCAATCACATTAATTATTCTTCCTTATTTTTATTGGAAAAATGTTTTCTTCTCCTCCTCTCCAAGCAAGCCTTGGGCGCCCCATCTACTATATATATGAGGGGTTGCCAAGCTCTTTTGTACACCATTCTTCCAAGAGCAATTGTTCTTGTGAAAAATTGCAAGAACTCATAGTTCTTGTGTAAGAAAGAGGGGGCTTCCTATAGTGAGTTTGTGAGGGAGGAAAAAGTCCGGTCTAGCAACCGGGGTTTTCCGATAGCAATCCATGGTGGGATTCCGGCGGGCTGTTCGTGTGGACTAGCGGTAGAGGCCGAACACTTGGGCGGCTCCATGCTGAACTACTCTCCTTAGACGGTCAAAGCGTCGATCTTTTAGATCAACCAAGGTAACCGCCGTCTTTAGTTTATTCGTTTATTGCTTAAACGAAGTCGATCTTGGGGAAAAGGAAATCAAATTTTTGAATTCCGCTGCGTTCCCGCATTGATTTCCTAACAAAACGTATTGACAGGTTTAGCAAAAACAAGATATTCAAAGGAGGATCATCATCAAACAAAAAGTCAAGCACAAGCAAAGACACCAAGAGAAAATATGATGAATACAGATGCTTCAACTGTAATAAGAAAGGGCACTTCAAGGCTGATTGCCCTGAAGAAAAAGACAAACTTAAGGATAAGAAGAAGTACAAGACAACTGAAAAGAGAAAAAGCAAGAAGGCACTCAAAGCTGAATCTAACAGTGAAAAGAATGAAGAATCATCTGAAAATGATTCTGATGATCGAGGATGACATCACAGACAATGAAAAGCCTATCTATGTCTTATGTCTAAAGAGTCAAATGAAACTGAGTTAATATCTAGTTCATGCACATCATCTAGTGCATCCACATCTAACACTGCATAATCTTTTATTCTCCCCTTAGACTCTGCAAACCTAATCCAAAATCTCATGAGTAAACTTGAACAAATTGAGTTGAATCATGAAATTCCGGAGTAGGAGTGTGAGAATCTAAGAAAGGAAAATAAAAGACTAAAGAAAGAACTGGATAAATAAAAAAGCAGAACTAACTAGTAAGGAGACTCACTCAAATGATCAACAAGCAGCAGATGATCATACATCTGGTGTTGACAAAATGGTTGAGAAAATTCCCCAACCAGTTAAGACCACCACTGCACCTTTAAATGCACCAGCTTACAAACCCTCAAAAAGGTTTGGATCCAGATCTGGTCTTGGCTTCAATAGTCAGGATGCGAATAAAAACAATGGACAACACAATTCTGAATCTAGGACCAACAATGGACCAAATTTCAGAAAAGGACAACCCATAGCTTCAACCACTCATCCAGTGCCGGTGAAGTCAAAACCCAGTGCAGTGAAACGGCATACTAAACCATCAATCCAGTCAACCAAAAGCAAAGACTTTCTGAAAGGTAAAGGAAGACTTTATCCATCAGAGGATGATTGGAATGTGGCACCTCCAAAATACAAGAAGAAACTATTTCATGCCATGCATCATGTGTTTAAGAAAAGCCAACCTAGGCATATTCCTAGACTTATGAAGCAACATGAACACAGGTTTCCCACTGCATATTGGAAAGTAAAAAAGGATGCAAATGCACCAAAAAGTAGAGAAAAGTATCAGAATACCTCTAGTAGAAACATTGGAAGGTATTCTGCAATGCCTTATACATATGAAGTTGATGATTTCAACAATCCAAAAATAAGATCCTTTGGATACACATTAGGAGTAGGAGGCATGACTGCTAACGGGTATGGACCCAAACAGTGTTGGATACCTAAAAAAAATTAATTTGTTTTGTAGGATGTCTGGTACATAGACAGTGGATGTTTCAGACACATGACAGGAAACAAGGGATGGCTCACTGACTTTAAAGCTTTTGATGGACCCAAAGTTGCCTTTGGAGGCAAAGAAAACCCTGGCAAAATTAAGGGGGAAGGCACAATGCTCAAGAACAATTTGAAGATTCAAAATGTGGCATATGTTAAGGGACTAAACTTCAATCTGCTAAGCATCAGTCAATTATGTGACAAAGGCTACAATGTACACTTCAACAAGGAAGGATGCAAGGTGATTCACAGTCAAACCAACACAGTGGTTCTTGCAGGAAGAAGAGAAGATAACATGTATGTGGTGGATTGGAGAACAGCTAAGGCAGAAACATGTTTGTTTGTCAAAAATAAACAATCAACCAGTTGGATTTGGCACAGAAGATTAAATCACCTAAATTTCAAGACCATCAACACATTATCAAAGAAAAAGTTAGTTGAAGGCTTGTCAGAGATCACATTCAAGAAAGAAATCCTATGTGATGCATGCTAGAAAGGAAAGCAAATCAAAAGCTCCTTCAAGTCAAAGACCTATCAATCAACAACAAGAATTCTACATCTTCTACATATAGACTTGTTTGGACCAGTCACACCAATAAGTGTAAGTGGTAAGAAATACACTCTAGTAGTAGTTGATGATTTCTCCAAGTACACCTAGACCATATTCATGAACAAGAAGAAAGAGACACTCAAGAAGCTGCCAGATTTGCTAAGAAGGATTCAAAATGAGAAAGAACTAAAGATCATCAAGATCAGATCAGATAGAGGCACAAAATTTCTAAATGAAGTCATCAGAACCTATTGTGAAGAAAATGGAGTACTACATCAATTATACGCAAAGCAGAACTCCACAACAAAATGGTGTAGCAGAAAGAAGAAACAAGCTCTCAAAGAAGCAAATGTCAGAACAATGATTGCAGAAGCATGCCTACCAAAGAGGTTTTGGGCTGAAGCAACAAACACAGCATGCTATATACAAAACAGATCAATCATCAACAAACATCGTGGAACAACTCCATATGAAATATGGAATGGAAGAAAACCTAACATTTCATATTTACATATGTTTGGATCAAAATGTTTTGTTTTGAACAGGAATCAGTTACACACATTTGATGAAAAAGCTGATGAAGCAGTCTTTATGGGATACTCAGACACCAGCAAAGCATTCAGAGTACTCAACAAAAGAACATTGGTGATTGAAGAATCAATACATGTAGTCTTTGATGAACCAAACACAAATGGTGAAAGTCTTCAAGATCAAGAAGAAGAAGCAGCACAAAGGGAAGTATATATGAATACAACCGTACCAGCTACCATTCTGAATCACAATTTTGGAAATCAAGATGAGCCACAAGTCAATACAACAGAAGAAGCACCAGAACTTAAAGCTCATGCACAACCTGAAGGTGTAGAAGCACCAAGTGAAGAACAACTTCAACCTGACCTCAATTGGCTAAGAGATCATCCCGAAGATCAAGTCATTGAAGACATTCACACAGGAGTTAGAACCAGAAGACAACTGGAGCATATGCTAACATGTTTTCTATCACAAGTGGAACCCAAGACAATAGATGATGTAATTCAAGATACAGACTGGATTACAGCCATGCAAGAGGAACTAAATGAATTTGAAAGAAATGAAGTCTGGGAACTTGTTGACAGACCAGACACAGCCAACATCATTGGAACAAAATGGGTATTCAGAAACAAGATGGATGAGCAAGGAACAGTTGTCAGAAATAAAGCAAGGCTAGTTGCAAAAGGTTACTCTCAAGCAGAAGGAATAGATTATGATGAGACATTTGCACCAGTAGCAAGATTGGAAGCAATCGGACTCTTTCTAGCCTTTTCTACACACAAAGACTTCAAAGTCTATCAAATGGATGTGAAGAGTGCATTTCTGAATGAACTTTTGGAAGAAGAAGTATATGTGGAACAACCTCCTGGTTTTCAACTCAAAGGAAAAGAAGATAAAGTATACAAGCTCAAGAAGGCTCTTTATGGACTCAAACAGGCACCCGAGCCTGGTATGAAACCTTATCATAATTTTTAATCAATAATGGATTCAACAAGGGAACTATAGATAAGACTCTTTTCAAATTAGAGGAAGGAACAAGTATATTGCTAGTACAAATCTTTGTTGATGATATTATCTTTGGATCAGAGGATGAAAAGTTGTGTGAGAAATTTGCAAACTTAATGAAGAGCAAATTTCAGATGAGCATGATAGGAGAATTAAATTATTTTCTTGGCCTTCAAGTGAAGCAAATGAAGGATGGTATTTTCATTAGTCAAGCCAAGTACACAAAAGACTTGTTACACAAGTATGGTATGGACTTAAGTGGCACAGCAGATACACCAATGTGTGCAAGAGTCATTCTTGGAAAAGATGAAGCAGGAAAAGATGTTGATCAGAAAATGTACAGAGGAATCATTGGATCCTTACTATATCTAACTGCAAGCAGACCTGATATAGCATTTGTAGTAGGAGTATGTGCAAGATTTCAAGCCCAACCAAAAGAATCAAATCTTCTAGCAGCTAAAAGAATAATCAAATACCTGAAGAACACCATCAATGTTGGCATTTGGTATCCCAAAGATGGAGGATTCAAGTTGATATCATATTCAGACTCTGACTATGCTGGATGCAAGATAGATAGAAAAAGCACCTCCGGAACATGCCAGATGCTAGGCCCCAGACTAGTTTCATGGTTCAGCAAAAAGCAAAACTCCATCTCTACATCAACAGCTGAAGCAGAATATATAGCAGCAGGCAGTTGCTGTGCAAAAGTACTGTGGATTAAACAACAACTAAGAGGTTATGGAATGGAAGAGAAGACAATTCCAATCATGTGTGACAACACAAGTGCAATATCCATTACTGAAAATCCAGTGTTGCACTCAAGAACAAAGCATATTGATGTAAGACATCATTTCATCAGAGATCATGTTGAAAAAGGTGATGTTATTCTAAGATACATATCCACTGAAGATCAATTGGCTGACATTTTCACTAAACCACTCAGTCATGAAAGATTTAGCATGTTGAGAACTGAGTTGGGAATGATTGAAATTGACTAAGTACCAAAGAGCGGCTAACTGGAGTAATAGCTAAGTGACTTCACCAGCTGATTAAACCTTTGCCTTCATTGGAGATGTAGCAGGTGAGGCACTGGTACTCAGCGAAGTTAACTTCACTGATTGTTAGGAACAGTTAAGTACAGCGGCTCAGTGAAAAAGGCACTCCACCGACGAAGTGACCGACCAAGGACCTTCACTGAAACGAAGATTGAAGTCACCAGCAAATTAAAGTGTGAACTAAATCAATTGTTATACACGTGGAGAATAAGGAAGTTATGGAGGATTATACTGTGGAAGATTACACACGTGGAGATCAATTTACAATCGTGGAGGTAACCATATTATTTTTCAAATTACAAACGCCTCGATTCCCGGGATCTATCATTACTTACCTCAATCCACCCCCCCCCCACTACACTCGAATATCGTGATTTATGTACATAAAATCACGCCATTATGTCATAAAATCCTTCCATATTCAACCACGTTCACACTACCCAAATCATCATATATAAACAACACTTAGAGGTTTTTCAGAAATCTTTACGCATCCTTGCAAAATCATAAACCCTATTTTCTCACTGCAAACGCAAAGCTTTCTCTCAAATCTTTAACAATGGCTTCATCCTCCTCAAACACTCAAACTGGATATGAGAAATCGATTGCTACTGGATCGTTTTTTCAAGAAGAACACTACTTAAAACTGTGTGGAAATGACGAGGAAGCAAAACGATTGGCAAGCTGGATGCAAACACCTAAATTTATCAACCTTTCTAAATCCGCCAATCACCGAAGTTTGCTATGAAAGTCTAATCTCCTTCTGGAAGACTGCAAAATACGTCTCTGGGCTTCCTGTAGAAGAAGGTGACGAGTGGGAAGAGGATAAGATTGTTGCATCTGTCAACGGGACAGAAGTGGTCATTACAGCAAAGGTAATTCGCACACACCTTAAACTTCCAAATAAGGGTCAAGCAAAAGTGACCTTGGTACCACAAAACTTGGATGATTTCTGGACAACAATCGCCAAAACAGCAAACCCATGATCTAAGAAGGTCAATTGTCTTAGATCCGCTTCAAAGAAACCGTTTAGTGAGTTCAGTGCCCTAATTGGAAAGAGCATTGAAGGAAAGCTAGGGGCAAATAATGCCATGACAGAGGCCGAATGCGACTAATGGGAATCATCTACAACAATTTGGAGTTTAATTGGGCAACTTACTTCTTCCAAAGAATCAAAGAACAAATCTAGGGAGAAGAAACTGCTTCTAAAAAGGGATTAGTAGAAGGAAAGAAGAAAAATGGGATCTTTTGGGTGAAGAAATACTATGGGATTCAACTACACTACCTTTTGCAATGCTTGAAAGTACATGTTGTACACCTACATAAGTTGCATGAATCCAAAACCATGTTTACCTATGTCAAACAACAAAAAGCAAACAGGAGGTGGAAAGAGAAAGCAAACCACAAAACACACTTCCGAGCAAAGAAAGAAGCAAAAAGTTCAAAGAAACTTGGACAAAGAAAATTTTGGAAAATTGATTGATGAAGAAGAAGAAGAAGAGGATTCTGAAGCAGAAGAAGAACAACCAAAGAAGCAAATGAAAGTGAGGATGAACAACCTCAAAATGAGGAGGTTGAGGCAGGCACTGGAGATGATGAAGAAAATCAGGAAGAACCGACAAAGCTATCGCAAACGATATTGATGATCGAATTGCAGCATATCTTGAATGGAAGGAAGGTGATTCCAGAATTCAGCTTCAAGACTCCGAACGCATGCTTTCTTAGGAGGCCTGGCTCTTTAATTTTATGGGAATCACAACCCTGGTTGGTGTACTTGATGAATCTCCACTCTGGGACATGGTCGATGCAGAGAAAGGCAAAATGGCCAAGATCCCTGACCAAAATAGTGATGACTCGGAAGATGGTGGAGATGATCATGATAATACTGATCAAGATGATGGTGATGATCATGATGGCAATGATGGTGATGATCCTCATGCTGGTGATAGTGATAAAAAAGGAAAAGAGGACAATCCTACACCAGATGCAATTGATGATAACATTCTCCTAAATTCGTTTCTACAACCACAAGGTCCAGCAAAGTCAATCCCCAGCTGAGGCAACCTCACCCACACCACAACAATGCCAGCTAACAACCCTGAGCCGATTCCACAAACTCCTATGGATATTACAGCTCAGCCGACAGTAGTATTAGACACCGGCTCAGCTGCTGCCACTCCAGTCCAGAAAACCCCCAGCACAGAGCAAGGGGAATAGCAGCCCAAGCTACACCAGGATACACATCCACCCAAATACTTGAAGATTTGGAAGCCGATGTAGATGCCACTCAACATCAATGCAGACTGATCCTAATCATGCTCATATTCGTGCTCGGGTACCTGATCCCCATACGGGTGTATCACAAGAAGCCTTTGAAAAAGAAGCAGACTTATTGGCCGAAGAATTAGAGCAGCAAGCCATGTATCTCAAATCCATGACTTCAGCATTTAATGACAAAAGTTACTCCATTGAGAGAAAATTCCAAGCTGTTCCTGAATATATTGATGCACAAAATATTGTTGTCCAACGACAAAGAGACCTGATGAGACAGGTCAACATCAATATCACCAACAACCTTGCAGGACTCAGACAACACATCTCTCAGGAAAATGATTCGATGCCATTGGCATTTGGCACCAGATTCCGTAGTGTAACTGAGAAGCTGACTGATCATGACAACAGATTCACATCCATTGAGTCAAAACTAGACTCTCTAATTGGAACAGCAGAAGCTACAAATAGCATCTTACTCCAGCAAAGGGATGATGCTGCCAAAAAGGGGGAAACAAATAATCCTGAAGGATCAACACTAAGACCCCCAAATTTTATAGAGGAACAACTGAGAGCAAGGGACAGAGAAATAAGAATCAGAAATGAAGCTGAAGAGTAGCAAAGGAAGGCCAGAGAAGAAAGAGAAAAGGCCTCAAATGAACCCTGCATAGGATTTCCCCATCCTATTCAAAGAATGGATGATGATAGAGATAGATCAGGTGGACAGCAAATACCTGGATCAAGTCAGCAAAGGAGGTCAACAAAAGAACACAGAACTAGCACAAGCAGAGAGAAAAGAAGTTTTCCAACTCACAGAAACAGGCAAGAATATGAGGCTGAGATCCCAGATCATGTGAGTTCAGGAAGGGCTGTATTCAAATCAAACACGAGATGAAGCTTGGGAAGACTGGCTAAGCTACCAGGATGAACAGAGGAGAGTTGACATGGCCAAAATATACAATGACATTAAAAGACAACATGCATCTCGCTAGCAAAGTGGTGGAACCAGCAGACCAAGTTCAGCCATACCACTTTCTGCAAAAGGACCAGAAGATTTGCCAGCTGAGCAACAAGAAGACTTCAACTATATGGCAAAATTCTTCAACCCTATGGGGAGAATGAATAAACAAGACCAATGGGGTCTGTACAAAAATCTCAAGTTTGCTGACTCACACATTGCAGAAGCTAGGGATAGACGTGAGAAGTATTTTGGAGAGCCCAGGGAAAATGAAACTATGCCTGATTTTAACAGACTCTTTGCCAAGAGAGTATTCCAAGGAGTATCTGAATACACTGCTATGGCATACTGGAAGTGGAAGTTTCCAGAGATCGATTGGAAAGACTTTGAGGAGGTTCAGACTACAAAATTTAAGAGGTACAAAGCAGAATTAAGTAAAATGTAGTTACTGTACTTTCAATATGTTTTGAGCTCATGTTTTCTGATTGCCCTTAATGGATGAATAAAATTGTTGAGTTTTATTTGTTTATTATAAAAAAATTTGGCATACTTATGTTCAGGCTTATGAGGGTTTTGGCATCATCAAAAAGGGGAAATTGTTAGGAACATTTTGTTATGTTTTGATGATGGCCATACTAGCAAGCCTGAAATAAGTTAGAATTCTCTGTATAAGTCTTTACTTAGAGTCTGACATGTTGTATAAGTTGAGTCAGACAAGTATTGTACTAGTTGGTAGGACGGCAAAGTAAAAACAGATTTCCGGCAGAGTGAAGCCAGCCAAGTACCAGCAGAGAAGCAATGAAGACATTATGGTCTGACTTATAACCAAGGAAGTCTGTGATGACCTTGGATAAGTCTAAGTTATGTTTCAAGTAATGATAGTTAGTGTTTAAATGTGGTGTACACTGATCTCCCACAAATCAAGGATCAGTGAAGTACAAGGATTCTCCTTGAACTGAAAGAATGAAGGAAACAGTGAATCGGAAAAGTAAACAGACTTTCGGCTGAGTGAAGACAAAGCAGTGAAGGAAGATCTAAGCGGAAAAGTCAGAAGGATCACTTGACCGTTCAAAGAACGGCTAAGTAAACTTTATTTAATCAGATTTCGAAATATAATGAAGATACAGAGGATCAAGCATTAAATGCACAATCAATAGAGGGTCAATCAAGAATGGATTTTCTAATAAACGTTTGAAGAAAATCCGATCACTAAAATCAAGGAGAATATAATTAAGGGGGAATCAAGAATAAAATCAAGGACTATTCCCCTCATTAATATAGCCAACGGACGGAAATTCAAATCAAGGATAATCAAGGCTATAAATAGAAGGCATTGACAGAAAAAGAAAAATAAGGAAGAACAATCATAAATCTGAGCAAAAACTCTGTCAAAGTGAAAAGCCTTCTATCTGTGCGAAAAAAAAATATCTAGTGATCAACTCAAAACTGAGAGCCATATTTCAACATCAAGCATTGAGATTGATCAACAAGTTTGTGAATCCAATTCACATCAATCAAGCAACTGAATCAGAGCCATCCGAGAAGGAGTTGTGTTTGTGATAGCTGCTGAAGGATTTGATCCCAAGGAGCAGTGAAAGAGACTGAGTCATTGAAGCTGTTGCAGTCAAAGAGTGATAGTCTTGTAGATTGTGAAACTTGTGTAGTCAAGGACAATCAGGCTATTGTATCCGTGAAAACAATAGTGAATTCCTCCAATCATCACAGGAGAAGAGTGGATTAAAGGATTACACCACCCTGAACCACTATAAGCCTTGTGTCAATTTAATTTCAGCAATTTACCTTACCGCACTCATTTAATTACTTATATTATATCTTATATCTGTGATTGCCTAAACTACTTTGAAACAACATAGTAAGAAGGGACTTATCCATTGCCCAAAAGCTTTTAAATACAAGAAAAGTTTTTGAAACTCCACTATAGTCATTCACCCCCCTTCTCTGACTATACTTTTACCCTTCTCTGGGACCAACAATTGGTATCAGAGCAGTGGCTAGTATCAGAAACACCTTGGAAATAACAACACCTTTAGGGAAGTTAACTAAGGTAGGCAAGTTGATGCCTCAAGTGGATGTACGAGTAGGAACGTATCGTTGCAGGAGTGACTTTACGGTTATGGATTTTTCGAACTTTGATGTAATTCTTGGAATAGATTGGCTATCCGAGAATAATGTTCGCCTGGATTGTACAGAAAAGAGAGTGGCATTTAAAGTACCTGGAAAATCAGCTAAGACTTACCAAGGTAATGTTTACATGCCTAGTAAGAAGCGCCATCCGATAATTTCAGCAGTTAAGGTGATAAGAGCGTGTCAGAAGGGTTGTGAGGCTACTTGTTGTACGCAGTGGATGTGGAACAAGTGAAGCCTAAGTTAGAGGAAACCCCTGTAGTAAAGGAATATCCTGAAGTGTTTCCAGAAGATTTACATGGAAACATGCCGGATAGAGAGAGAGAAGTTTGAGGTCAAGTTGGTACCAGGAGCGGCACCAGTTGCTAAGGCACCATATAGAATGGTACCAGATGAATTGAAGGAGTTGAAAGCTCAACTTAAGGATATGCTTGAGAGAAATATAATTCAGCCTAGTACTTTGCCTTGGGGAGCCCCAGTGTTGTTTGTCAAGAAGAAAGATGGTAGTATGAGGATGTGTATAGACTACAGAACACTGAATAACCTTACCATCAAGAATAAGTATCCCCTACCAAGGATTGATGATTTGTTTAATCAGTTGCAAGGCAAGAGAATGTTTTCTAAGATTGATCTTAGGTCCGGTTATCACCAGTTGAAGATAAGGTAGCGGATATACCGAAGACGGATTTCAGTGCGAGGAATGGACATTATGAGTTCCTAGTCATGCCTTTTTGGACTCACTAATGCTCCATATGCATTTATGGACTTAATGCAACGTGTCTTCATGCCATACTTGGAAAAGTTTTTGATAGTGTTCATAGATGACATCTTAGTATACTCTAGGGATGAGAAAGAACATGAAGAACACCTGAGGATAGTGTTGGATACTTTGAGCAAGAACCAATTGTATGCTAAGTTCTCATAGTGTGACTTTTGGTTGGATCAAGTTAGTTTCTTGGGTCATGTCATTTCTGGAGATGACATTAAAGTTGATCCAGCGAAGATTGAAGCAGTTAAGTAATGGTCCAGACCAACTACAGTTTCCAGAGGTTAGAAGTTTTCTCGGTTTGGCTGGCTATTATAGGAAGTTTGTACAAGACTTCTCAAAGATAGAGACACCATTAACTAGCTCACTCAAAATAATGTGAAGTTCGAGTGGACCAATGAGTGCAAAGATGCCTTCCAGACTTTGAAGGAGAAGTTGACTACGGTCCCAGTTTTGGCAGTTCCGGAGATCTTTGATAATTATGACATTTATACTGATGCTTTAGGACAAGGTTTAGGTTGTGTGTTGATGCAAGGAGGAAAAGTAATCGCTTACGCATCCAGACAGTTGAAAGTACATGAGAAGAATTACCCAACACATGATCTAGAGTTGGCAGCGGTAGTGTTTGCCCTAAAGATTCGGAGGCACTACTTGTATGGAGTTAAGGCTAGGATCTTCACCGACCACAAGAGTTTGAAGTACTTCTTCACTCAGGAGAATCTGAGTATGTGGCAAAGGAGATGGTTAGAGTTTGTAAATGATTACGACTTGGATATTCAGTACCATCCAGGTAAAGCCAATGTAGTGGCAGATGCTTTGAATAGAAAACCGGTGTTTGCAGTTTCAAGTGTTGCAGAAGTTGCAGAAAGTTTAGATGGGCTGAAAATCCAGAGTTTTGATCAGATTGAAGAATGACAGTTTGTCGCACCGATGTTAGCAAGAACCGAGTTGATGGATGATATTCGGGAAAAGCAAGATGAAGATCCAATTTTTGTTGATTTGAAGCGAGTAGCAAGAGAAAAGCCCATTGTAGGTTATGTGTTAGATAAGAATGGGAACCTTTGGTACCAGGATCGTTTGTGTGTGCCTAATGTCGGTGATCTAAGTCAGAGAGTTATGGAAGAGGCACATAGGATTGCTTTTGCAGTTCATCCAGGAGCTACTAAAATGTACAGAGACTTGAAAGAGTGGTTTTGGTGGCCCTCGATGAAGGTGGAAATAGCCAAGTTTGTAGTTGAATGTGATACTTGCTAGAAAGTTAAAGCAGAGCATAGAAGACCAGGAGGAATGCTTAAGCCATTGGATATCCCTGAATGGAAATGGGATAAGATCACGATGGATTTCATCACCGGTTTACCTATGACAAAAGGTGGACATGATGCGATTTGGGTGATTGTGGATAGATTGAACAAATCTGCTCATTTCTTACCGTTTAAGGTTGATATGCCTTTGTAGAAGATGATGACAATATACTTGGATAATATAGTGAAGTTACACGGAGTACCTATCTCTATAGTCTCGGATCGAGATAGTCGGTTCATTAGTCGGTTTTGGAAAGGTTTATAGCAAGCTTTTGGTACGAGGTTCGATATGAGTACGGCCTTTCATCCTCAGACAGACGGGCAGTCAGAAAGAACCATCCAAACACTTGAAGACATGTTGAGAGCTTGTGTTTTGGAAGTAGGCGGATCATGGGATGATTACCTACCTGTAGCGGAGTTTGCCTATAACAACAGTTACCACGCAAGTATAGGCATGCCACCGTTTGAAGCTTTGTATGGGAAAAGATGTAGAACGCCGTTGTTTTGGGATGAAGTCGGGGAAAGACAAGTCACCGGGCCGGAATTGGTTGAACAAGCTAAGGAAAGGGTTCAGTTGGTTAAGAAGAATTTGAAGGCAGCACAAGATAGACAGAAAAGTTGGGCAGATGTCAGAAGGAGACCTCATGAGTTTGAAGTCGGTGAAAGAGTTTATCTTTGAGCTTCACCAATGAAAGGAGTTAAACGTTTTGGACAAAAGGGAAAGTTAAGTCCAAGGTATGTTGGACCTTTTGAGATTCTGGAAAGAGTTGGACCGTTGGCTTATAAGCTTAAATTACCGGAATCGATGTCAAGAGTCCATAATGTTTTTCATGTATCAATGTTGAAGAAGTGTTTGTCGAAGAGTGATGTTGAAACCATAGTTGATCCGGAAGTTCTTCAGGATAATCTTGCTTATGATGAGAAACCGATCATAATTTTGGACCGGAAAGAAAATATGATTAAGAGACGGTTGATCCCTTTGGTTTTGGTGCAATGGAGCAATCACTCACCGAATGAACCAACTTGGGAAGTTGAGGACGACATGATCAACGAGTTCCCAGATTTTATGGACTTACCAGGTATGTTCTAGTTTCGAGGATGAAACTCCTCTCAAGGGGGGAAGAATGTAATATTCCGATTTTCGGGAAAGGACAGACGTGTCATTTTGCGAAAACGAAATATTATTATTTTGACTTCTTTTATTGGAGTTATGTTTTTTATATATATATATATATATATATATATATATATATATATATATATATATATATATATATATATATATATATTGGGGTCACCCTTCCCAAATAGGGTTTAGTTTATATATATATATATATATATATATTAAGGAAATCTGATTTTTAAGTAAAAAGGGTTAATTAAGGAAATTAAGGGATTAGGTAATTAGTGGGATTTTTCCTATTTAAGGAAAAATAAGCCCCATTAGTTTTCCTAACCTTTTGAATTAGAATTTTCTCCTCCTAATCCATATTATCTGCGTGTGAGAGCTTGAGAGAAAGGCTGAGAGATTTCTCCCGTTTTCTAAGTCGAATCTTAACTGTTTTCATATTCGAGTAGAGCGTTGGAATGGTCGTGAAAGGAGCGTCGTTTCAATACTCAAAGTTCAGAGCTTTGTTAAGGTATGAATTTTCGACCTAGCTGCCGTTTTAGATGAGTTTTGGATATCAAAGCGCATACCCTTCGTAGTGTTGTGTTAATCGAAGCGTGTGATCGAATATAAAACTTTTTGGAATTGATCACATAGGTTTTCTGTGTGAAGGACAATTGTTGATGCAGTCTTTCTATTATGTAGGCACTATATCATATCGGCGATGTGATACGTTCATAAAAGGTGAACAATGCTACTGGCTCAAAAGGCTGAAAGGTAGTGGAGGAATTCATCGGACGTATAAGCATACCGGGGAGACCCCGGAGCTAATCGGTGCTAATCACCGTTAGTTAGCAAGTATATCTTCAGGCTGATGAACGCCATGCACAGTGCCTTTGAGTAATGATGTAACCAAGATAAGCTAAACTAGAAACGTATAGTCATGATATGTCGATGGGCATGGAATGAACCTTAGATTAAGTTGGTTTCATAAAGACGATTATTATAGTAAAACTTGTTAAAGAGCCTTAGTTAATTTATAGCTTCTACTTCGTACTATGTACAATGTACTTACCTCAAATGCATGTTTATTTATGTGTTTGGTGGAGAGAAGACGAACAGGTAAATCTGGAGTTTGAGGAGGACTTTGATGACGACGTTTGAAAACGCCGGAGTTGAAGCGTTTATTACTCATGCTTTTATTTATTATTTTAGGCTTGAAGTTCCTTTGGAAACTTTGTATTTCTCTTTTAGTATACGTTTGGAGGTTTTTCGTACGTTTTGGCTTTCGTTTGGTTTTCCGATATAATAAATGTTACATTTCTATTTTTAGATATTGAGTTTCTATTCTTGGTTGTTTGGAAAAAAAAATTACCCGAGTCTTTTGCTTCCGTTTTGCTTAACTCGATACGACGTAGTAGAAGCTTACGTATAAAGTGAAATTTATTTTATTTTATACGTGCCGAACATTTTTTTTCCGGATAAGAACTCGGTGTCTGGGAACGGGGAGGTTACAAACATTATACACACTAGAAACACACTTCAGTAGCATTTTCAATTGCAGACTACAATGTGTACACCAAACGAGTTGAAAAGAAGATTGTACCCTGAAAATCAAAATAGATTAATTGTCATTTCAAAATATGAGGGAATAACAAACAAAAAATTGTTGCCATTATTTCCTACAAAACAAACAACAATCAATTTCCAGCTGCATATTTATACACCTTAAGTCACCCCATACACTAATATATGCGTCGTATTTATGTCACAAATCACAAGCGGAGCATCGATTACTTAATTAAAATTTTATTTTGGAATCCCACGGCCACGGCAATGAATTGGTATGCATTTGGCACAAACTCAATTTACAGTGACATCGTTAGGGCTCTGAATAGCTCAGCCGCTTCAGTTATTTTCTTCTAAATCTGCAGCACTTCGCGGTTTTTTGCAGCCACATGTACAGTTTTCGAGTTCTTTATCGAGCATCTGTTTAAGGCACAGAAATACATTTGAGCTAGAGTAAGTACTCATGTATGTCCATGGAAGTGTTATATTTTATTACAACATTGTTTTATGTAACATTTCCAACCCAATTTAAAATGTATATGATACCATCAAAAAAAGAAAATGTATATGTTAAATATATTAATCAATATGTCCGGAAAATTATTGTATAGTGGTGCAATGCCGAGTAAGTACAACATATATGATAAAATGAATCAAGAATTAAAGGGTGTCACTCCCAAAACCAAAAATGCCAATGAATGTTTCGACCATACTCAAAATCCTTCCCAAGTCTTGAATGTGCAATCAAGAATTTGAGCACTTCTTTTGAACAATAAATCCTCAACTTTCTTAGGGAAAAAAAAAAAAAAATCTTTCTTTATTTCCAGAGTGGAAAACCACAATCAAGGTAACGAAAACTCAACTTTGACGGATACAAAAGAAACATGCACACGCCACTTTTGCTTCCACTGGCACTCAAACCCGGAACCTCCGGGTTAATGACGCGGCATTTACCGCTAGGCCGATGCCATAGTGGCTGAAAGCTCAACTTTTACGTGTAAAGAATTCAATTTTATTTTTAAGAACTTTTCATTTTCTACAACTACGATAACCTACCTGCACCTGATTCTGAAGGCCTTGGATATGTTGCACTGCCAAATCTAGCATGTCCGCATAGCTCGTTTGCTGCAAAATTTAAAATTAAAAATTACAAAAAACGAGTAATGATACGGGCACAACGGTTATACCACAACGAATAACACATTATTATCATCGGTGCAGATCATCGTTGTGGCATCACCGTTATGCCCGTATCATTACATAAATATTTAAGAGAATTAATATGGACCGGACCACATAACAACAATCTATACCAATATGGTATATATTTAGATATGTGAATATTGGTTAAGATATATACTCGGGAGAAATGTCAACAAGGATGTATTGGTTTGAATGTATAGTGATTGACATATAAAAACAATTAAGGACCCTCAAATGCATATGCTTTACATATATATATCGGATGGAACCAGGAATTGACAGTCGGTGAACTAATAGATTATATTTATATGGTCGGGTGAGCTGGAGTAAAACAACTAACTGTGTTGGATTGATTTATATAAGGTTTTTGATGTACCGAAAATAAAAACCGGTTGGGCTGCGCCACCCGAGCCAATGGCTAGTTACGTCCCCCAGTCCCTTTAAGTTTAAGAATAAGATTATTTGAAGCATTCCTCATGCTAGACTATTACCAGGATGTTTTGTAGAATATACAGATGGTACTGAGGTAATACGTACCTTATCCATGTTTGGAACAAGATCTTGTAGCTTCTTTAACTTCCCACTTATTCTTGTTCTTCGTTCCTGCATCATAACAATATGTACTTAATTAATTTGTTACACTTACCACTCTATTTAGGTAATTCATATACATATATATACATATGATAAACAGACATATGAGTACACGGATAGTAGTTTCAGAGTGATGTGGGGTAAGACAATCAAAAAATTAATTGGCTATGCAACACCAATAGTTCTTTTAATTCAAATAAAAGTTGATTTAATCTCAAATTATGTGATTATTTTGTTGACTTTAATTCAACTCGAATTGAAGATCAAAATCTCTTATTTTTATCCTATAATAGGTGCATAAAAGACATTTATTTCATCTCGTTTTTTATCATTATATAAGATAGATTTATCTCACATTTTATACGAGTGTTTGACTCTGATATCTCAATTATCTAATCATTGTGAGGATAATTTCTATCATTTTTATCTTGATTTTGTAGATAATTAATCAATCTTGTTGGAGGATTATCTAATATTTACATGTGCTGAAAAATTTGTCATTAATTTTATTTTTATTTTGAAACTATACTCGGGGTTGGCCAAAGTTTATTCTTTCTCTATTTCACCTCCAAGTTCAGCTTTTATTTAATTTTCTTTTTATTTATTTCACCTAGACTTTGGGATGTGCAAGTACATTATTTCCGACTTTATAGTTGTGATCTATAGATTTTGTACATAAGGACTACTTTAATATTTAATCAGACTAGTTGGCCAGTAAAGATTAATCAGGAAAAAATCATCGCAGAGTTACGATACTACCCCTATTTTAATAGGTTGATGTGTGTGTTCAATTTGTTTTCCAATAATTGACAATTACAACCAAACCACATATCATAGTATTTAATGCATGGTATAGCTAATTAGGTTTCCTTAAAAAAATATTTAGTGATGATTGCTATTAAATATTATAATAGTCATTTTCTCTCTCTCTCTCTATATATATATATATATATATAACATAAAGTAACATTTCATCCATCTAGTAACACTGAATTAAGTAACATTTCATACTGAAGTAACGCTGTATGTATGAAGTAACATTTCTAACATAAAATTACAGTTACGTGTGAAGTATTATTATGTCTTTACATTTCTAACATAAAGTAACATTTTTAACACTGCATGAGCATTTCTACCATAAAGTAACATTTAAATTTTTTTCTTCCCGGAATCGGCTGTTGTGTTCTACCGTAACAATTGTTTTTTGGTAAGTAGAATCCGTATGAACATGGGAATCTTCAAAGGGTGTTCCTCATTTTTTTTAAGAATGAGAGTGTATTAAGTTCAGAGTTCTTTTTTTGGTAAGTAGAATCCGTATGAACTTGGGAATCTTCAAAGGGTGTTCCTCATTTTTTTTAAGAATGAGAGTGTATTAATTAAGTTAAGAGTTCTTTTTTTTTTTGTTTTGAAAATTGGATAAACCATTTTTGGAAGATTAACTTCCCAATACTTACTCCAGCATTCATTGTCGGTATTTACTTCCATTGATTTATGTGGTCTATTTATTTTAACTTCTTAATTTACCATCCAAGGATATTTCGGTCCACTAATTACGAATATGACATTTTCAGACACAAAAATATGAAATTGTCCTTTGATCTTAATTTTTTAAATTATTAGTCCTTCTGACCCTCTCCCTCTTTGATCTATAGGTAAAGATAATAGCTTGAATTATATCTTAGATAAATCAAGGAATTAACCCTCGATTTTCATTTGTCCTTTAGAGAATATAAGTCAACTTTTGTAGCCTATAAATAGGCATAGGGGCCGCATAGTGTACTTCATCAAGTCCTTAATAATATTTTGTGATTTTTATCATAATGAGTTGTAATTTTGTTTAGAGTTTTACAACTATTTTAAAATGCCTTTAAGTTTGTGAGAGATCCTTTTAGGTTCCATTGTATCTTTTGTTAAAGGATATTCAGAAGGGTCTTGAATTTCCTCAAAGCAACTGTTCTACTAGTTTCATCATTGGGTTAAACTAATTTTGCCCAAGTCTAATTCTTAATTGGTTTGTATTTCCTTTCCTTACTTTGGATTTGTCTATGCTATACTAAAGGTTCTTAATATCAACATTGTTAAGGGTCCAATGTATACGTGAGATACTATAGTCACTCTTGGACTTAGAGAAGCCATTAGAAAGTAAAGTTGTCGTGAGGAGGAATGCCTAAATAGACATATAGGCGATTTTTAAAATTAAAATTGTGTATGAACGGCTCGGAAGTAGAAACAAAAGCCTAACACCCAAATGCTTTTATCTGGCTGTTAAGTTGGAACAACATGGTATAGGTTTGAATAAGGATTAATTTTATTTAACATCCATGAAGGAGTAATGTTAATAAGAAAAGTTGCAAGTATGACACATCAAACCTATTAACATGTGGGTAACTGGGACTGAAGTTCTAGGGTTCTATGCTCAACTTTCCCCTTTTGTTCAAGAGTTCCTGCACAAGACCTCTAGTGCACAATGATCTTGTTATGATTGAATTATTCGAGATCAAACACTGCACCATTGTCGGATGTAACAATTTCAATTTTGCAATTAAATTGAGTCTAAACTAAAACACAAATGTTTTTGCAAGAGTGAGGTAGCCTTAGATTTATGTTTCATTATGAGAATCCATGTATATCTAAAGAAATCATCAAATATGGCTATGAAATGATGTTAGCCATACAATGTAGGGCGTATATTTGGACCATAAACATCAATATGAATTTTATTTATGAAAATTTCAGGGCAGAAGAAGAACTCAAAGCATAAGGCATTTTATTTTGTTTAGCCAAGTGATAATTAGTACCAAAATATATATATCAAAATTCAGTAGTGTTGAAAATAAAATTTAGTTTTGATGATGATTCATCTCATCTAAATATATATTTGTTTACACACCATTGATGAAGTGCCGAAACTAGCTGTTATCGTGAAAGGCTAAAAGATGTCTAAAACTGAATGTATAGGTTTTACTAGAATCTGATAATTGTATAGGTTATATCAGACAAGCACTGTAATAGTTAGAAGTGTCGTAAAACTGAAAACTGGAAATCATCTAGATAACTGGAACTTGACATAAGACTGAAGATGTACACCTAGAATTGAAGTTCACTCAGAACTGAAGAAGGTAAGTTCGCTTAGGGACAAAGACTCGGCTGACTTATCTAGAACTGAAGGTTGAGGGAACAAACTCAGTATTTGAAGAACTTAGGGACACAGACTCAGTTGAAGAAGATTAATGAACTGAGGGTTCAAACTCAGTTATAGAGACTTTTAAGCCGAGACTGTAAAGTTAGAATTCAGGTAAGTCTGTGATGGCCTGAACTGACTTTATGGATCTTGAAAGAAGACCTAAGTATCATAAGGACAATGATATCTTGGATGATCTGTATTAGGAATGGTGTAATCTGATTCAGTCACATAAAATCAGATAAATAGAGTACTGAACTTTTGAAGAAGAGTAAAAACTCAGTTAATGCTCTAAGTCAATTAACAAACTGAAAACTGACATACTCAGTATAAAACTGAATAAGACACTCAATTTTATAGTCAGCCATCCAAGCAACCGAAAGTACATTTGAACGTTATAAATCAAGGATTTTTATTGGATGAAGAACTGACATGTCAGAACGGTCACTGACATCTGAAAATATAGACGTTGATACAATTCAAATTTAAGCAAGATGAACGTTGGACCTCACACCATAAATAGAGGACATGGCATCAAGGATCAAATAACTGAATTAACAAGATTACAAGCATTTTTGTGCACAAGTCTAGTTCATTCGAATTGCTATCAGTATCTGCGCTCAACAATATCATATCTAGATTTCTTCAAGTGTTCAAGCTACATCGATCATATCCAGATTTCAACACTTTGAAGAACCACAAGCAAGAATCAATTTATTGATTCTCAGCCCAACTTTGATTCTTAAATCAAACGTTTAGACTGTGAAGCAATCCGGTCAAGGAGTTGCCAAGGACAGTTGTGTCATTTGCAATCGGGTAGACCGTGTTTGTGGTGGTAGCCGGTGAAGAGGCAATACAACCCTCTAAGGACCAGTGGTTCAAGCAGTTGAAGAGCAGCAATCCAACATGTTCTTTAGTTGTTTAGATAGTGACACTAGGGATTAGTCAAGGACTATCGTTTAGGACTTTTTGTAACAGCGTACCTCAAGGAGTTCTAGTGGAATTTTTCCTCCTACATCACAGGGGAAGAGTGGACTGACAGGATTACACCACCTGGAACCACTATAATTCTTGCTCTACTTACTTTACGCATTTATATTCAGTCACTTATTTCAACATTTATTATTGTTTATTCAGCATACTGAAATTGATTGTTACAAGCATACACAGTTCACAAACTGACATTCACCAGAATTCAGTTTTGCATACTCAGCTTTGTCTTATAGTATCAACAAGATCCAAATAAAGGCTAAAACTCAAATCCGCTGCCGGTTGACTCAGTTTTGTTATAAGTTAGTTTGACTTAGACTCAGCTTTGTCAGCTCAACTCCACACAAGTTAAAACTGAATCTTAATCGTTATAAATTTAGTTTTTGGTGACAAGTTTATTCAACCCCCCTCTAAACTTGTGTTAGCCTTTCCAATGGACCAACAAGTAGGCTTGAACCTAACTATTTTACATTTCATACGACTTTTGAAGACATATGACCAAGATGTTATTTGTAAGCATATGTTATGTTATTCAAGCTGAAACGAAATTCGAATTGATTTTGTAAGCTGATTTAGAAATGAACTGATGATGTGCAATATCATGTCATGGTGGTTGTTTTGAAGTAGTTTGTTAAAGATGTAATAAAAATCCTTTGAGGACTTAATTTTTTCAATCATCTTCTAAAAAAACTTTGTCCTGTATAGTACAAGAATCAAAGTTAAAATTAATATCGTATGAGTTATTCAAAGACGAGATTATAGGTTAAAGTGGGAAGTGAAAAGGCATTTATTAGGATTAAATTTGGTTTTAACAAAACAACTCCCACATGTGTAGCTACAACAATGATACCATTTAGATTGTAAACATGATTAAAGGATATAGGTGAGATATATATGAATATTTTTGAAGTAAGGCTTCACAATACTTACAACAAAATTGTCAAAGTTGGCATTTGGTAAAGTCGCTCGTTTTGCATGAAATTCATCATTCTTTTGCTTACAAGATCAACTTTAGAGTTGTGTAGCAAGTTCCTAAGTATTGCAATATGTTCATGTGTAAGTGCATAGGTCATGAGTAATATTCATGTGTATCAATTGATTAATCATGTAATTCAAGTTGATTGGATGAGGCTAATTAACCAAATCAACCTTTGCCCCCAGCTACCAAAAGGGAATCCATAATTCTTAGTTTTAAGCTTTTCTTGAGGTGTTTTCATTCTTGTCAAATAATCCCATGTAATCAAATTGTATGTTTTGGTAAAATGACTTAACATATCATTTTACTAAATTATAAGTTTCCATAGTTGTAATAAAACTACATTATCTAGATATCTTACGAAATTGATTTGAAATTTTCCATGCGAAATAGTTTCAATAGATCTTAACATATGAAAATCTCTCTCATTAATTGTTTCACTTAAACCATGTGAGATATATCATAACTTCAAAATCTGTCATCCTATATTCATTCATCATTTTTTGTTTGAAATCTTAACCAATTTTGAATTTTCACACAATTATGAAATCATTATCTTCTTTTTTCACATAAATAAATGGCTTGGAAAATACCTGTCAGTCTTACTATTTCAACCTTTTGGTGCTTTCTTTAGCCCATAAGATATATCCTGAGATAGTAAACTTTGTCTACTTTACCTTTGGAATACAAGCCCTTAAGATTGTTGAGCATATACTTCTTTGATATCCCAACTGGTACTTGTTTATTTAACATTAAGTTGATATACACGAAGTTTCATCTATGCAAGAGCATGAACAATTCAGATATTTCATTCTAGCAACTGGTGTAAAAGTTTCAATGAAATCAATTTTGGGTTTTTTAGAATATCTTTTTGCAACAATCCTTGCCTTGTTCTTTAGGATGCTTCCATTTTTTTTAAATTTTGTTCTCAAAATCAACTTGATCCCAACAACATTTTTGTGTTTTGGTCCATCCATCGACACCCAAGATCTATATTTTTAATCATTCCAATATCCGCTTGTATGTCTATCATCCATCTATCATCCATTCTTCTTTTTGCATCATCTTACAAATTTGTTGGTTCATAACAAAAATTAGCGAATTCATTACTTTCATCATATTCTCTAAATAAACGAGACTTTCTTACCGGTGAATCTGAACTTTCGCCTTTATCTTCACTAGGACATCTTGAAAGACTAGGCATTGGCGGACCCAAGTGCATAAGGATTGGGTGCCAGTGCCCCCATTGAGATCCGAAAAATGATGTAGTTCTATTGGTAAAAAATGTATAAACACTATTCATTCTTTGAATTGTTCTGGTGCCCCTACCGAGAAATTTTTCGGGGTATGCCAGTGAGACTAGGACTTGTACTTTGTGGTGGAGTTAAATGGACATATTCATCAACAAAGTTTGATTAATCAAGAAATTCATCTTGAGCAATTACTTTGGATAAATTTTCATCACAACTTCAAGAATCTATTTCATCAATATAAATATCTTTTGAATCTACAAGTAGAGGTGTTAAACGAACCGAAAGTTCGCGAACAAGGCTCGAACTCGGCTCGTTTAAGCTCGTTCGAGCTCGTTCATTTATGTTATCGAGCCGAGCTCGAACAGGTTCTCCTGCTCGTTTAGTAAACGAACGAACACGAGCCTGTTCGTGAACGCTCGTTAGTGTTCGTGAACATATATTATATATAATATAAATAATAAATATATAAATATATAAAACAAATATCAAATATCTATTGAACGAGCCCCTAAAAAAATTTGCTATTGAACGAGCCCCTAAAAAAATTTGCTATTGAACGAGCCGAGCTCGAGTTCGAGCCTGTTCGCGAGCTTGATCTCGAGCTTGAGCTCGAACATTTTCCTTTCTTATCGAGCCGAGCTCGAACAGGCTTTTAGGCTCGTTTGTCTTAACGAGCCGAGCCGAGCATGCTCGATTATAAACGAGCTCGAGCTTGAACATCAGGTACTCGGCTCGGCTAGGCTCGGCTCGTTTACAGCACTATCTACAAGCATGCATTTCTCATCAAATTGTTTTGGTCATTTCTTGTCATTAGAGTTATCACTTTTAAATGTTCTTCTCAATCTTTTGTGGTTGGATTCCCCAATGTATGCCTTCTATGATTTTCCTTATCTTCCCCATATCTAAGGTGCACCATGAGATCTTTATCTTCATATCATTTATTTTATGTTGTGGGATAAGTCTTCAATCACAACAACTACAAGAAAAGATCCCGTAAAAAACATTTCTTCCCTGTGAATCTCAAAATGATCATTTGCAGTTCCTCGACTTGACTGATAACAGTCTTGGTAGCCACCCTTTGGAATTCTGGTAATTTTCCAACAATTAATGTCATTTCTTCTAACATCTCATGTCATACATTTTCTAAAGCCTGCCATAAAGATTTTGCAGTCTAATTTGTGGAATAAACACCATTGGATATTGTTCTCTAGCTGTTGAGAGCAGAATTCTAGAATGAGAAATCAGTGTTTTTCATGCATCAATGCTAAGATAGAGTTACTATTAATTTCTCTCACTTGCACAACTAGGGATCCTAGGTCAACATTTAAGTCAAACCGAGGGTAGTCAAATAATGTAACATCTTTTGATGCTAACTCTTAAAGTCTATGCCACCAAACTTAGGTCACATCTGACCCAACAATAATAGTGTTTGATATACCAGATATCCCGATCTCATAACAGGTAAGCGAATTGTTCAACTGGCCCTTGATCACCTTTTTCTGAGCATGTGGACCACTACCCTCGACCCACCGGATTCAAAATACCGAAGTTGGAGCCGTACGATAGGACTAAGGATCCTCAGGATCATCTATTTCAGTATCTTACTCACATGAATCTCGATTGCGTCCCGGATGAGATGAAGTGTAAAGCTTTCCTGCGTTGCTGAATGGCCGAGCTCGGGAGTGGTTTAAAAGGATCCCGGCCGGAACAATCTCCAATTTTGATACTTTAGGGAAGATGTTCCTTAACGCCTTCATTACGGCCAAACCCTTCCAGAGAAATGCAACCCATCTGGTTACTCTCAAGCAGAAGTGGGAAGAAACTACGTTAATATACCTTAAGCGGTTCAATGAAAAGTCCACGCAGTTCCGAGACGCGAATGATCACATCCGAATTGCTTCCTTCGTCATAGGGCTACGAAAGGGAAGGTTGTACGCCAAGCTGAGCAGCAGGCTAACTACGTCTATGGAAGAATGCTTGGGGTGGCTTTCAAGCATTGTCAAGGAGAAGAGGCCAAATGATTAAAGCGAGAGTCGGAAAAGGCAGAGCACGGAAAGGAGAAGGCAGAGGATCATTCCGACAGGAAGAGAAAGCTGACAGGGGGCCGAGCGCCCGGGTCGGTCACTGATCGGTCCGAGAAAAGACACAACTTGCAACAAAGGGACTTTCCAACCTTGAATAGGCCACGAGAACAGGTCCTCGTGGTTATGGAAAGAAAAGGCTTGGCCAGAACTCCGCCTCCGATGCGGACTCCCCTAGAACGAAGGGACCAGAACAAGTTCTGCTCATATCACAAGGACGTTGGGCATGACTTAGACAGCTGTAGATATTTTTAGAGAGATTGTGATGCGGCAATCGCGATGGGAAGTTGGATGAGGTCGTGGACCAATGCTTACCGCTGAGCCGTGCGGTCGGCGCGACTATCCACGAAGGAACTTTAATCAAGATCGAGGTCGGCAAAGGGAGCCTCGAAGAGAAGAGACCGATCTCCGGAAGGAGATCAACGGCAGTAGACAACCGCCCGATCAACACCATCAACACTATCGTGGGCGGCCCCAGCAACACATTTGGGGAAATTGGTGGCTATAATGCTCAACCGGGGAGCTCCGCGACAAACAAAAATGATCAGAGGCCTACTCGGGAAGTGATCTATGGCCCCAGGGATCCATTTCCTTTGGTTACGAACAATGAGGGCTTAGTTATAGAGGTTGTGGTGAACAAAAACCTGGTCAAGAGGATCTGTGTGGATACAGGTAGTGCCGTCAATGTGCTCTACTTTTCGGCCTTTCAGTCCATGAAGCTCAAAGACTCAGATTTAACGCCGGTCTCTGCACCACTGTTCGGGTTTGCCGGACCTCCAGTACATCCCATAGGGATGATTCGACTCGCAACAACATTTGGAAGAGAACCAGAGGGTAGGACACTCATGGTCGTCTACGTTGTAGTCCGGGCTTCATCAGCATACAACATCATTTTAGGAAGGCCTGCTCTAATCGACCTCCGAGCTGTAATTTCTCCGGCTCACATCAGCCTGAAGTTCCCTACTGCTGACGGCTCAGTTGAAATTAAAGGAGACTTGGAGTTCGCCAGGATCTGTTATGCGGCCACGATTAAAAGCAAAGGCGTAGTCCTAGCCTGAAAAGCTCGGCAAGTTCCTTACAACTGATGTTTTCCATTCATGCAATTTCATTTATGTTTGCTTTACTGCTATTAAATTATCAATCCTTTACGTTTGGAACTATGTTTGAATAAATCGTGCTCTAGGAGTGCCTAGTTTCTTTTTAAAATTCTCTGTGTTCTATTACTAAAAAATGGCTATAAGTCAACAAGTATACATTAATCAAGCTCCCATGTTCGAGAGCCAACATCATTAACGCGAGAAGTCAGTCCGACCTAGTCCTGCTCGTCGTAAACTTTAAGGACGAGAAGTCAGTCTAATCTGGCCCTGCTCGCCGTAAACTTTAGGGATGAGAAGTCGGTCTAATCTGGCCCCGCACATCCCAACATCATTACCGCGAGAAGTCAGGCCGACCTGGCCCTGCTCGCCGTAAACTTTAAAGACGAGAAGTCGGTATAATCTGGCCCCGCTCGTCCCAACATCCTTAACGCGAGAAGTCAGTCCGACCTGGCCTTGCTCGCCGTAAACTTTAAGGGTGAGAAGTCAGTCTAATCTGGCTCCACTCGTCCAAACATCATTAACGTGAGAAGTCAGTCTGACCTGGCCCTGCTTGCCGTAAACTTTAAAGACGAGAAGTCAGTCTAATCTGGCCCTGCTCGTCCCAACATCATTAACGCGAGAAGTCAGTCCGACCTAACTTCTGACCCAGCTCGCCGAAGCTCAACATCCGATTCTCTCACGTCGGGCCCTTTATGGAGTTATTATGCAGGGCACAGGTTCAAATGGCATGATCGCACAACGGAGCTGGAATGTAAACGATCCCCGCAAAATTTACCCTAAAGGGCAGGTTCCATACTTAAGCATATTACTTCTCTTCAGCAAAAGTATTTCAAATTTTTCTTTCTACTATGAGTAGTACGTAGCGATTTGTAGCCCAAAGGCCAGACTCAGGCTGAACTTCGCAGCCCATACGCGTCAAAGTTCGCAAGATACGCCCAACGATTTAGCAAAAGTCATACCAAGCCTTGCAGGTCAGCCTCAGAGATAACAGTACTGATAGTTGAGACTAAAGGGCCGAAACTCAGTTCAAAAGCTCATCAGGAGTAGAACAACATACATTGTTAAGAATATAGAGTTTTGGAGTTTCTCGGAAATGAAATTCCAAACCAGCAGAATTAATATTCAAGTTCCGTAACACGGACTCAGTTTAAACTCCCAAGCAGATTCGACCTACGCCTGGTAGATCGAACTCAGGATCAATCTACGGGTCAGACTCCAACTAAGCTTCATAGGACGAATCTGTCGGACAAACTCATTAAGTTTACAAGTCGGGCTCACACCACGATCCACATGGAGATGGTCGGACTCAAGAAGTTTGTCAAGACTTTCTTGCGACTGCAAGGCGGATTTATTTGCACTTGTTATCTACAGGACAGACCCGAGCAAAGACACAATAACTCCATTAGTATGTCATCTGAAACTATAAGTTAGCGCATGGCATATTGCGGGACAATATACCACTACTCGGAAAAAAGTTAAGGAACAAGTTGACTACAAATTGATTTTGCAACAAGTTTTTGAACCAAAGAATTACAAGTCCACTAGACCAAGAACCAGGGGCATGACATAGGTAACTTTGGAAAGCAATAGCTATGGAAAAAACAACCGTAACACGATAAGAATACTCGAACACAAAGTCCAACAAGGTCCTTCAGATGGTCTAATCTGACCCTGTTTATCTTGAGTCATTAGCGCTGGAGGTCGGCCCCAGATCAGCAAACTAATCTCATAAAACCTTGTTTGTTTCAAGTTAGTGACAGACCAACCTAGATTGGTTCTGGCCGGAAACTACGAGAATAAGCCTGAGGAGGCCAAGCTCGATATCCGACCTACACTAGGTTGAGCTCAGAGGTAATCTATTGGAGAACCTAGTCCTAACCCTCGGGTCGGATCGGGCTAGGGGTTCAACAAAGTAAGTCACCTCAAGCTAAAAATACATAAAGTATGTTAACAAACGAGAAGTCATAGAAAGCGAGAAGTCAGTCCGACCTGACCCCGCTCGCCAGTCCAAATCTGACCATGCTCGCCCCACTCGCAGATGAAACCCTGCTAGGCCCATCTGGCATAGAGTCGATTTGACCTACGACAAGTGAGTATCTGAGCTCTGCGTGCCGGGCTCGGCCATATGAGTGCAACAAACACACCTGTTAGACATATTTTAGTTTTAATGATGAGTGCCAGACGAGCTGTTATAGAGAAAAGGCAAAAAGATGTCTAGATTGAATGTATAGGTTTACTAGAGTTGATCTTTGTATAGATTTGATCAAACAATCATTATAAAGAGGTCAGCTGACTTGATCAGCATACCTATCTAGGTCAGTAGAGTGTTTAGGTCAATAGAGTGTCTAGGACCTGCTGATGGTTGAAGGCTGAGGGTTCAAACTCAGTAATGAAGGCTAAGGGATCAAACTAAGTATGAAAAGTCAAGGGTATGGGATTAGAATTTAGGAAAGTCTGTGATGACCTAAACTGATCACATATACCTTGTGTAGAAGGTCTAAGTTCCATAAAAGTAAAGTGGTGATTGGAACTTGGTTATGTCTAAAATGGTGTACTCTAACTTCATAATAAAAAGTTAGATGAGAAGCAGTCAGCTGAGGTGTTTATAAAACATAGCAGACTAAAAGTCAGCTGACCATATATGTACATCAGCAGACTCATGAAACAGGTGTGCTGAATGTAAAAGTCGAATTAATCCAAGTATTTCTGGAAGATTAAATGGATAAGGATGAATTACAACACTGGATTAATTAGTCAATCAATGGCCAATATGAAAGGGACGTTGTAAGGATTTCAGAACCAAATCAAATAGAATTATTTCATTGGTCGACAGACTGGACTGTCAGAAGGACACTGACAGTGTCAGTAAGGTACAGCAGAGGGAATTTCAGGAATATTCAGAAAATCCTATAACGGTTGTATTTGAAATTCAAATTCAAATCACAGGATCTACACCTATAAATTGAGGACTTCTGATTCAGATTGAAAAATATACACAAAAACACGAAGCAACTATGTTTTTGAGCAAGAAATTGATCAAAGTGCAATCTTACCCTGCTGATACTATCTGAGCTTTAACTTACTGATCAAGGATTTTCTTCAAGAATTTCTGCAATCAAGTTCTATCCAATATACACACTTGAAGACTACAAGTTGCTGATCTTTTCATCCTGATCAAGCTTGCTAAAGCTGAATCGCTTACTTGATTCAACCCCTTCTTTTTCAAGAAAAACTTGAAGACAGAGAAGCATTGCTGAAGTGTCAAGGATTGTTGTGTTTTGTGGTGGAGCTGGTGAAGAGGCAATCCTACCCTTCAAGGACCAGTGGAATACCTAAGCAGCAATCCTACTTGTTTCTAGTGTTCAGTTTGTGAAGCCATAGTCATTGGTCAAGGACAAACAGTTTAGAGATTTTTGTAACAGCTATCTCAAAAGTCTCTAGTGAATTTCCTCCAACATCACAGGAGAAGAGTGGACTGACAGGATTACACCACCTGGAACCACTATAAAACTAGCCTATTTTACTTTACTGCATTTACTTTCTGCAATTTATTTTATTTGCATGCTTATCACATCAATCCACTGAACTAGTTGTTGAATCACACTACTCACTACTGAGTATCCAATACTTAGTCTCATATTTAAAACAACAAGTAACAAGGCTTTATCAAATATATTCCGCTGCAACAAATTCAATAGCTTCAATAGTCAGCAAACTGCTGAAGGTCAGCAGACTATTGAACCCTGCTGAGTTTGTAAACTCCAAAAAGTTTTAAGTGTTAAGTTTATTTAACCCCCCCCCCCCTTTAAACTTAACCAAAGCCTTTTCAAGGGACCAACAATTGGTATCAGAGCAGAGCTTCTGTTCCGAAGTAATCCTACATGTTGTGCTTACGAAAAATCTTTGAAAACTTTTTCAAGCTTCTGTTTTCAAGTTTTTGCATCATGGATAACAACCAGTATGCTAGGACAATGTTGATGTGCTCACTAGATCGTTTTGATGAGTATTAACGTCGGATGCAGGCTTATCTAGCTGCAACTCATGATGAGATGATGGATGTGCTGATTGATTGACCACTTGAGATCACCAAAGTCATAACTGTGGATGGTCAAAATCACACTGTTCCAAAGCCAAAGAGTGAGTGGGGTGTTGAAGATAGCAAAGGGGGCAAATCTGAACAATATTGCTATTGATATCATCTACAGAACTTTAGATAGCAATATGTACATAAAAGTGAAAGATTGCAAAACTGCCAAAGAACTATGGGAAAGATTGCAACTTATCTGTGAAGGCACTGATGCAATCAAAAAGAACAAGATCAGTGTGGCCAAGAAAAAGTTTCAAGAGTTCAAGATGAAATCAAATGAGACCATTGAACAAATGGAATCTAGGTTCAATGCAATTCTGGATGAACTCACCCTGCTGAATGTTGTTTATACAAAAGAAGAGATCAACACAAGGATTCTCAAGGCCTTACCTGCAAAAGAAGTCTGGGAAATGAAGGTCACTGCAATAAAGGAGTTCAGGAGACTACATGAGGAAGATACCTTCAAATTGTTCTCTGATCTTAAAGCCTATGAATTCAGCAAGGACCTTGTTGCAAGTGCTGAAAAGGAAGTAACAAAAACAACAGCATTGGCTGCTGCACATAAAGAAGAATCATCAAATGTTCAAGATGATGTGCTAGATGAAATGCAAGAGCAAATAGCCCTACTGACTAAAAAGATAAGAATGATGAAATCTGGAAAAGCATCTCCAAGGAATTCTGGCAAGAAAACAACTGAGAAAAAGGATGAATCAAAGAAGGATCATGACTTTCTGTGTTTCAATTGCAAGAAACCAGGATCATACAGTATTAGGACAAAGGTTGGATATTCTGATGGGATTGGAGGAATCCCATGTGTCTAGCTTGGAGGCTGCTGAGGAAATAGCTACTGATGGTAAAAGTGGACAAGAAGTTGCTGAAGAACAATCTGAAGAACAACTCCTTGACTATGATTTCAATGATGAGGAATTTCAATTACCTCAAGAAGAAGAAGCAGAACCTCAAGAAGTAGAATAAGAACCTGTCATTGAGCAAGTACCTGATTTGGATGTGGAAGGTCTTGAGCCCTATGTATGGGACAGAACAAGAGCAATTGTAGTGAGGATACCCAGGGCTGATGACAATGTTGAAGAATCTGCTGAGAACCTTGCTGGTGGTATGGATGGTATGGCTGCTGCAATACCAACATACATTTTGGAAGAGTTAAGAGTTGTCAGAGAAGATATCACACAGCCGAGGACTCAACCGAGGAACAGTGAGCAAAGGTTTGAGGATTTGGTAAATCTGGTGGAGAATAAATGGAGAACTACAAAGATCGTTGCATCCAATGTCACCTCTTTACAGTTTGCCATTAATGATATACTTAGAGAAGTTGCTTATGTCAAGCAGGATTCTGCAAAGAGAGATAAATTCATGGTTGAGCACATTTCTTCTTTACATCAGAAAGTTGATAAGTTGACTGAGACACCAAACCCTGCTGCACTTGATCCAAAATTCACAGAAAGATTGAATCTGCTGGAGCAAACAATGGAAGGCTGGATTACTTCAGTTGATACAAGAACAGAAATAATGGAAGGACATCTGAATAATTTGGTAAACACACAAGAAAGTGTTATAGGCCTGCTGAACCGTTTTATTGATGATGTCAATAATGGGGAAGAAGGTCAAACATCAGAAGCAAAAGAGGCAGCAAGGATTTACAATAAGAAGAGGTTTGAAGGTGATGTTAATGCTTTTAGAGCACATGCACCTGGTAGAGTACAATTAACAGATGATCTGCTGAAGGAGTTCAAGGCTACTTTTTGTGCAAGAAGGAAACCTTATCATGATATGACATTCGTAGAAGGTCTAGAAGCTTTTCTTGCAAACAAATTGTGGGAAGCAAGGATCAAATCTTTAAGAGCTACAACAAGAGGAGGTCACAGTGAAAGATCAACTGGAGGTAGAGGTCAAACTGCTGAGCAAAGAGCAAAGGACTCATTGGAAGAATTTAAGCACTTTTATATGAGACAAGGATTCAACTTTCAAAGCATAAGGTTGACTCTACCTGAGGCTTGGAAGAGATGGAGGTTGCTACATGCCTGGATTGACTTCACTACACTTGAAAATGAATGGATGTTGGATGTGGTCAAGGAAATCAGGGAATATCAACGGAAGAGAGAAGAACATAAAGACAGAAACTAGATCAGCATACTCATATTCATACTTTTTATCTTTATGTTGATTCTAGTTGTAATAATTTTGAACAAATTTGAACTTAATGATATATGAATGAAATTTGTTCTTTTTTGTGTTTTTATCTTTTTGCTTTGTTGTAAGAAGGGTATTGGCATCATCACTAAAAATGAGGAAATTGTTAGACATATTTTAGTTTTAATGATGAGTGCCAGACTAGCTATTATAGAGCAAAGACAAAAAGATGTCTAGATTGGATGTATAGGTTTACTAGAGTTTGATCTTTGTATAGGTTTGATCAAAAAAACACTATAAAGAGGTTAGTTGATCTATCTAGGTCAGTAGAGTGTCTAGGACCTGCTGATGGTTGAAGGTCGAGGGTTCAAACTCGGTAATATAGGCCAAGGGATCAAACTTAGTATTAAAAGTCAAGGATATAGGATCAGAATTTAGGAAAATCTGTGATGACCTAAACTGATCACATATACCTTGTGTAAAAGGTCTAAGTTCCATAAAAGTAAAGTGGTGATTAGAACTTGGTTATGTTTAAAATGGTGTACTCTAACTTCATAATAAAAAGTTGGATGAGAAGTAGTCAGCTGACCATATATGTACACTAGAGTCTTTTGAGATAGCTGTGACAAAAGTCCTTAAACTATTTGTCCTTGACCAATGACTGTGGCTTCACAAACAAAATACTAAGAACAGGTAGGATTGTTGCTCCTAATACTCCACTGGTCCTTGAAGGGTAGAATTATCTTCACCAGCTCCACCACAAAACACAACAATCCTTGACACTTCAGCAGCGCTTCTCTGTCTTCAGGTTCTTCTTGAAAAAGAAAGGGTTGAATCAAGTAAGTGATTCAGCTTTCAGCAAGCTTTGATTAGGATGAAAAGATCAGCAGCTTGTAGTCTTCAAGTGTGTATACTGGATAGAACTTGATTGTAGAAACGCTTGAAGAAAATTCTTGATCAGTAAATTTTAAACTCGGATTATATCAACAGGGTAAGATTGCACTTGATCGATATTGCTTGTTCTTGCTCAAAATACTTAGTTGTTCTTTTTTTTTCTCTTGCTCTTGTGTGTATGATCTGAATCAGGGGTCCTCTATTTATAGGTGCAAATCCTGTGATTTAAATTTGAATTTCGAAATCAGCCATTACAGGATTGTCTGATTATTCCCTGAAATTCCCTCTGATGTACTATACTGACAGTGTTAGTGTCCTCCTGACAGTCAGTCTGTCAACCAATGATTTAATTCCATTTTGATTTGGCTCTGGAATCCTTACAACGTCCCTTTCATCCTAGCCATTGATTGACTGACTAATCCAATGCTTGTTGATGTGATCCGGTTCATGCTCGGAGGATACCATCCGTCGTGCTATTTATGCTATGAAGACCCTATGGCAAAATATTATTTAATTAATTAGGATTTGGTTTTATTTTATATTGGATTTTCAGCACTTTATTTATTTATTCTTTTATTAGCCAATAGGAACATTTCGTTTATGGGGCCAATAGGAGGTAGGGGCATTTTATTAGTGGGAATTTCTCCCACATTGCTTTTTCCTTGTTAGTTTTTTTATTTGTAAGCCTATATAAGACAAACACCAGCTTTTGATTATTTAGACAATTATGATTATGATGATATAAAATTTGGCTTCTTAGCTTTTATTGGAGTCTTCTTGACTTTGATTTATCACATGCGTGTGAGAGTTCTCTTCGTAGTAGATGATTCAACTCTTTAAGAATTTACCAGCAACGTGAGCATTTGTTGGGCGTTCTTACCTACGATCTTGATTGGATTATCGAGGTCTAGGGTATTAGCTCGTTATTGTTCCCCGTAGTTACTTCCTGTGCAAAACATCGGATTTGATTCCAACCGGAATCACATCAATTGTAATTCATCCTTATCCATTTAATCTTCCAGGAAAACTTGGATTAATTCGACTTTACATTCAGCAGACACATGTTCTATAGGTTACTGATGTCCATATATGGTCAGTTGACTTTTAGTCTGCTTCTCATCTAACTTTTTATTATGAAGTTAGAGTACACCATTTTATGTATAACCAAGTTCCAATCATCACTTTACTTTTTATGGAACTTAGACCTTCTACACAAGGTATATGTCATCATTGTAGGCCATCACAGACTTACCTAAATTCTGATCCCTGACTTTTAATACTAAGTTTGAACCCTTACACTTCATTACTGAGTTTGCACCCTCGGCCTTCAACCAATCAGCAGGTCCTAGACCCTCTACTGACCTCTAGCCTAGATAGGTCTGCTGAACAAGTCAGCTGACCTCTTTACAGAGCTTATTTGATCAATCCTATACAAAGATCAAACTCTAGTAAGCCTATCTATGAATTCTAGACATCTTTTTGCCTTTGCTCTTTATAACAGCTAGTTTGGCACTCATCATTAAAACTAGAATATGTCCAACAAAAGGCAATTTAAAGATTGAAAGAAAAGGAGGATAGCAATCGGCAACCGGGAACGAATCTTCTGTTTTAATAGCAACTGATACAGGAAACGATTGATATGACGGGGTTATAACCCCCCACTTACCTCGAAAACCCCCCTTAATCAGAGATAGTGGGCAACGACACCTCAATTCTCGGGATAGTTATAATTGCGTCATCACCAACCCTGCTACCTGGCGTTCTAAATTCAAAAACTTGTAAGTCTGGATGACCGGGCCGAACTGCAATTTAAACAAATCCAAGTTGACCTCAATAGGCTCAGCCGGATCTAGGGGCTTATGACGGGGGTTGGATCATAACCTCGCCACGTGTCATCCCCATAATAATCCAGTTATAAATGAAGACAGAGAAACGGCCACCTTAAGGGTCGGAATCCTCAAGGTCCGAGCTAAATGAGCTCGGTCACTCTGCCCGACCTCTGCAGGTCGGCTGATGCACAAGGTCAGCCAATTCGTGTCCGACCCGACAGGTCGGCTTGAGTCCTTCTCGTATACAAGTTACGGTGCACACATAAAATCAGATCAATACGGAAAGAATCCTTAATCATAAAGGCTCGAATCCTGGTATTCAAATATGCTCATCATTATCTCCTAAAATCAAGGAGATCGAATCATCATTATCTATTCCTTAGGGAACACGAAATTAGAGTCAATCATGGACACGCTACACGCATGCTAGGGCACAAGCTCCTCTCTATATAAACAATCCCTAAGGAACTACGAAGACTTGATTCCAATACATACATTGGATACGTAGGCAGCTTGAGATAGTTTCTCAAGCGCAGTCTAAATCACGACCAAAATATCCCTTGTTTTCACCTCTGTTCTTAGGGTTCCGCCTTGGACAAATTGTCACTAGAAGAAAAAACCGCCCAAATTTAATAACCGATTATTTCCAGCATCGTCACATTACATTGATTATATATTTGGACATGCATCTACTTTTAACTTTTGTCAAAGAAAATGGATGACTAAAAGAGCCATTACTACCAGGGGCGGAACCACCTTTGTAATGGGGTGGTCTCAAGCCCACCCCAAATTTTGAATTTTTTTTAGTAGTAGTGTTAATATTAATATGTTATGTGTCTTTTTCTTGATGTTACCAAGACCAAGACCACCCCGAAATTTCTATATACCATGACCATCCCGAAATTTTTACACTAAGACCACCCCGAAATTTTTTCCTGGTTCCGCCACTGATTACTACTGCTCTTATGGCCGTACTTAAATTACAACCATGTTTTTGTTTCTCATGAAAATATCTTCCAAAGACATTTAAATTTTGCTGGAAACCAATCGCTCACCAATTAGTTTTGAAGAAAAAGTCCGGTGTCCATCAAAAACATTAGTTCGGCTCTAAACATGCCTCGTCCGTGTCAAACTCCACCCATCGTATATTTTTTTTTTTTTTATTTGTATTCAGAATTAATTTTTCATTCACCCAACAATTAGATCGTGTTATTTTATGTATTAATATTAACGTCTACATGTTATGTGTATATTATTAGTATTAATTACTCATATTACATCATCATGGAGTCCATTTAAATTAATTCTTAAATTTTAATGATCACCAATGGATATCACACCCATTTGAGCCACGACTCGAGCAAAACTTGCTTAAAATTGTTTGGTTAAAGAGATTATATATGCACTTGAAAAAATAACAATAAATCTCACCCGTTCTGCAATACTACGGGGATGAGTAGCAAATCCACGCTTTGCTCGAATTTTGCAGGGAACTGAATCCTGAGGAATGTTCAGTAGCTTCTCCACTGAGCTCATCTCCCCAAGTGCAGGTTGCATACTGAATTGAAGTTGCTGTTTTAAAACATGAGAGGCTTATAAATATTTAACCAAATTAGATTGAAATTTACATTGGTTTCCTTGCTGGACCTTTTTAGCAGTTTCGCGTAACAATAGAAATAAATATACGAGGTTATTTCAATCACAACGCTTGAAAATCAATTACTCTGCAATAATTTTGTTTTTGTTTTTTTCAGTACCTGAGATTCCATTGCACTTAGGCTATTGACAATGTCACCACTGATGTTATCAGACCTCTTGCCGGGTCCCATAGAAATCATTACAGAACCAGGATTAATTTCCCATGCTCCCATTCCATAACTGCTACAAACATGTGAATCACACTCTCGGTTTGCATCATCAACAACGTTTTCATGTTCTTCTGAGATGTGAGTAAGAGTTTGTGGCCTTGTAAAGCTTAGCTGCGTGTTCAATCTTGATAAATTGCGTGTTCTATTTGTTGGGAAACCTATTGATCAATACAAAGGTTCATATTAATTAATCCCAGTGGATGTCTTTATTCGTCTTTAATAAAACCTTATACTAGTACTTTAGAAGGAATAAACTATAGTAACCAATTCAAATATAACAATAAATACTTCATCCAAACAACCTCGATTTTCTTTTTATAACGAAATTCTTAATTTACTATACACAAAATCTGACACAACCCAAGCATTATTTCATCTAAAGATATTCACTCTCTCTCTCTATATATATATATACAAATGCATAGATATGTGTGTGTATCTATAAACGTATATATACATACATATATATACTTATATACATACATATATATGAATGTATGTATGTTTAGATAGATATATATGTATGAATGCATATATAAATACATGCATGTATACACATATATGGAGATAAATACATATATGTATATATGTATGTGTGCATGAACAGAAGCGTCCCCGTGTAATTGGGGGCTCTAAGCCAAAATTTTAAAATTTTATTTTCGGGCCCTGTACTGTGTAAAAAATTATGATGTAGCGGTTATTTTTTGGCTAAACTATGTTCACGGGCGTACGAAAGGGTATAAGTTGGTTAAGAAAATTATTAAATATGTGTATTGATTTGCCTATTACTAGGTTTTTTTAATTTAACTAAAATAAAAATATATCTAAAATACACTACAAAGATACATAAATTAGCCCTAAAAATATCATTTTTAAGGAGGGGCCTAGGCTGTGCCCCCGTTGCCCCATGCCAAGGACTCCCATGTGCATGAATCTATATGTGTAATACACATATATAGATACTTACATGTGTATATATATCGATGCATATGTATCTATCTATATATATATGAATACACACACATATATCCGTATACATATGTATCTATACATATATATATATATATATATATATATATATATATATATATATATATATATATATATATGTATGTGTGTGTATGTGTATGTGTTTATATGTATATCTATATACAAATATAGATATATGTGTGTGTGTATACATTTATCTATATGTGCGTGTATGTATATGTATGTATGTGTGATGTGTATGTGTTTATATGTATATCCATTGTATTGTAACAATCTATATGTGCGTGTATGTAATGTATTGTGCATTGTATTGTAACTTAGGTGCTTGCTTAGGCCGGGAAACCTGGGTCTCATCAGATGTCCAAACATATGATGCGGCGATATCACTTGGTTAGAGAGATCGTTGATAGGGGTGATGTAAAGATAGAGAAAATCCCGACAAATGATAACATAGCAGATATGTTGACAAGGTTGGAAATCTTATGTAAAGATAGAAACAATATTCCCACCAGCATTCTTTGACATTTTGATATATTTGATAATGCACTTGCGTGAAGAAGCGATTAGGGGTGGACCTCTTCATTTGAGATGAATGTATCCAATTGAACGATTTCTAGGTAAGTTGAAAGAGTATTAGAAATTGGGCCAGGCTTGATAGTTCCATCGCAGAGGCATATGTGGTAAACGATACCCTCACATTCTGCTCGTTGGATTTTTTGGGAAACGAGACTAAGTTCAATAGGCTTGACATGAACTGGATTGAGAACGAGGATCCAAGAAAGAATCGTATATCCGTCTTCAAGACTCATTTTCCATCAATGGGGTCGACGACATGTTTGGAATTCGATACTAATGAGAATGAAGATTGAATGGTATGAAGATTGGGTGGTATGTTTTGCGAAACTAATGAGAGAATGAAGGTTGAGTGGTATGTTTTGCGAAACTGTTCATAGGTCAATAAATGCCTCAAGTAAGTTAACAATTCATGCTTAATATCGGCCATGTTAACTCAATTCCAACTAACTAGCCTTATACACATGGAGCAGTGAACATTTCAAATTATTGCTCGACACACAACCTAGGCAAAATACACCGTCAAGAATTTCCCAAATAGTTTTATTCGAAGGTACCACATAAAATTTATCGAGCATTACCGTAAGTATATCGTGTGTATGACTGCTTTAAATTTTTTAATGTCATGTCTGGTCCATTACGCATATGCTTGAAATATTCCCTAATCCCATTATAGTTAAATGAACAACGGCCCGTACTTGCGACTGGATCTTTAACAACGGTCACATCCTATGCGAATTATGTGATGAACGGTGTCAGATTTATGACACACAATAGGGATCTCACACGTACAACTCAAAACAATGGGATAATGTCAAAGGGACCGAAGGTATTACATTTTATGGTGTGTTAGATGACATCTACGTAGTAATCTACCCAAAGAACACGATTGTTCTTTTCAAATGTAAATGGTTCGATACTAGTCCAGCGAAGAAGGATGTCCGTGTATACAAGAATAGAACAAGTATACGAACTAAAAACATGGTCTGACGACGAGCCATTCATTCTTACTTCACAACCAGAACAAGTGTTCTACATAGATGATTTATATAACGCATGTGACTGAAAAGTTATTGAGCATTTTTAACATTGTCAAATCTTAGACCCAACAAATACTGATGTGGATGTTGAAGATTTGGTAATCGACAAACTCACCTATGGTAATTTCCAATTGTTTGTTGAACTGCCACCTATGGAACCGTCAAGCATGCGTGCAAATGATGTAGAACCGCGTGTTGCGGAAAACGATGATGATATGCATCAGATGGTAGCAGCACAGTAATGAGTATGCATCAATGGATTGTGATGGTGATAATAAGAGTGTGGATTATAATGTGTATGACTCGATGCCACCCAATAATGCAACTGACAATGAATGATGCTATGAATCTAATGGGCTTAAATGAGTCCATATTTGTATTGTAAGTTCATTTAAAATCGATCTATAATTAACACATTAATTATTATTAGTGGTTAACTCATACTATATCAACATATATATGTTCTTTATAAAGATACTTGATCATACATGGCTTGCACGGGATCTGCATGAGGCTTCAGACCACCTTACGATCATCATGTTAGGCTACATGATGATTGCAAGGATGGTAATTAAAGTTCGATTGTTTTCTAGTATAAATTGTGGTGAATAATATAGAAATACTGTCCAAGCTCCTTCTCCGAAGAAGAAGCAGGGGTCAAACAGGGGGCCATGAAAGGTCTCAATGTACAAGCCTTGCGGAGAAATCTAGGGGAAGAAAGATCCTTCATACTTGGGATCCAAGATTTCCCAAGGTACGCAAAGCAGTGAGTACACACTCATGGACGTACGACTCCGAGTTGGGAAGGATCACACGGGCTCGATGTCTCCCTGCCACTGAAAACTGGGAAAGTGTCGACGGGAAAGCCAAAGATCAAACTGTTCAAGAAATTTAGGTGTTCAGCTAAATCAAATTGTTCAACACTTTCACATTATACCCTTCATTCTATTAATTTGGATACTGATCGTTTGATTTTTTTGCATTTTTAGAAGACCTTTAAACCCGTTCATCCTGATGTTGTGCTATCAGAGGCTGGAAATATTTTTAGGCACTAGAAGAGCAATTTAAAGGCATATGTAGATCAACAAAGATAGATCCGGGGGATTTATCCACCTGCCAAAGCGAAAACGTGGCAACACAAGAACATTTGGACGCGTTTCTCCGCCATATTGCATATCCAAAATTTACGGTGAACTTTTTACTATAGTACATGTGTTACATAGATTGGATCATTATTTCTCAATACTACTTATCTAAACAAAAAGTAACATTTTCTTACAGAAAAAATCTGATCTGATTGCTAAAAACAGTGCCCAACATAAATTTTCGAGTTTGCAATGACAGAATGCTATGGCCGAACATCAATGAAGAGACGTAAGTATTAAATTTTAAATCGTTATCACTTCACTTTCTCAAATTTTCAAATCTAAACTTACATTTTTTGAAGCTTGATCCACTTGAAGATCCATTGGGATAGGATGTTATCATTATCTGGGGTGCTAAACACAGGATTCCTGGCGGTTCGTTTGTCAACAAATAAGCTGAGGAGAATTCGTATGTGATATACCTTGTATTTACATTGCAATTCACATCCATCTACATTTTATTTCTAAACTTACCAACGTTTTTTTGTTAAGTTTAGGAGAAGCTGATGGAGTATAAGCAAATGATTACACCTGACAGACCGTAATATTCCGATTTTCAGGAAAGGGCAGACGTGTCATTTTGCGAAAACGAAATGTTATATTCTTTACTTCTTTTGTGGATTTAAGTATTTTGTATTATATATATATATATTGGAAAATCTGATTTATAAGAAAAGGGGCAATTAAGGAAAAGAAATATATGTTATTATTTTGGGAAAAAAACATATTTAAGGAAAATAATTCCCATCATTCTTATAACCTGTCATTAGCCGAAAATTTGACTTAAACGAACTCTGAGAAAACGCTTTGGAGCAAAGGAAAGGGGCTAGGAGATTTCTTTAAAATTCTAAGGCGTTTCTTGACGGTTTTCAGATTCGAGTAGAGCGTTGGAATCGTCGTGAAGAGGGCGTTGTTTCAGTACTAAAAGTTTGGAGCTTTGTCAAGGTATGTAAATTCGACCTGGATGTGTTCTTGGATGAGTTATTGAGATTAAAACTCATAGATTTCGTAGTTTTGTTACAATAGAAGCGTGTGATCGAATCTAACTTATTTTGGAATTGATCACATAGGTTTTCTGTGAGAAAAGGGTCGTTTTGCTGTTGTTTTTCTAGGAGTTTGGTGTTGGATTGCTTGCTATCAAGTAAGAGGATCTTCCTACGAATTAATTACGGTTTATTAGGGTTTATGTTATGGTTTGATATGATTTTATGCTAGAAATCATACGTTCATGTTGTTTAAAATCTAGAGCTATTATGGTTTATAAAAGTTATGTTTTTCTACTATTTTCTGAGTAATATTATGTTGAACTTGTTCGGGAACGAGTAGGGATCGTTTAAGGGTAGAAAAACTGAGTTTTGGGGGTTACTACGCTTAGTGCGGACGCACTGAAGCTGAGTGCGGGTGCACTGGGAAGGCTGAGAGTCCATTTTTATGTTTAGACGCTTGGTGCAGACACACCAGAAGCCAGTGCGCCAGTGCGGGCGCACTGGCTCAGCAAAAAGTTTCGATGAGCTTCTAGTCGCTCAATGCGGGCGCACTGGCCCTATTTTTGGTGATTAGCTTGTTTTAAGCCCTGAATCTAGTCTTGAATGTTGTTCTTTGATCTAATAAAATTAATTAAATATGAACAAGCCTTGATTGAGTTTCTGATGCGTTTAGTTCAGGCACCGAGTGTACTCTTCAAGGGAGTGGAAGTTCGGGACCGTCGGAAGAGCATGATAGGCTTGTGCTTTGATGAACTAGAGTTCATCAATGTCTGTGTACTTGATATGATGTGATGTCTAGCTATCTAAGTGAGGGAGTAGAGTCTTTAAGGTGAGCTTATCCTTGAAAACACTTAGATGGCTAGTTAATACATAATAACTTACATACGTGGTAGTAAAAAGATAAAATGACATGCTATTCTTGGTTAGACACCGATTCATATCGGCGATGTGGTACGTTCATAAAGGTGAACAACGCTACTGGCTCAAAAGGCTGAAGGGTAGTGAAGAAAATTCATCGAATGTATACGCATACCGGGGAGACCCTGGAGCTATCGGATGCTATTCACCGTTAGTTAGCAAGTATATCTTCAGGCTGATAAACGCCATGTGCAGTGCCCTTGAATGCTAACGTAACCAAGATAAGTTAAGATAGAAACGTATAGTCATGACATGTTGATAGACATGGAGTGAACCCTAAATTGAGTCGGTCTTATAAAGATAATCCTTTAATTATAAATCATAATTAATTTGTAGCTTCTACCTCTTATTGAGTACTTTGTACTTACCTCAAATGCATGTTTTTCTATGTGTTTGGTGGAGAGAAGATGAACAGGTAGATCCGGAGTTCGAGGAAGACTTTGATGACGACGTTGAAGGATGCCGACGTTGAAGCACTTACTTTTCTGTTCTTTATTAGTATACATTAGACTTGTTGTTCTTTGGAGAACATTGTAATTTCTTTTAGTATACTTTTCGAGGTTTTCGTACGTTTTACGTTTCGTTTGGTTTTCACAAGGTAATAAATTTACATCTCTATCTTTTAGATATTGAGTTTCTATTCTTGGTTGTTTGAAAAAAATATACCCGAGTATTTTGTTTCCGTTTTGCTTAACTCGATACGACGTAGTAGAGGCTGGCGTATAATGTGGAATTTATTTTATATTATACGTGCCGAACATTCCTTTTTCGGATAAGGACTCGGTGTCCGGGAACAGGGCGTTACATAGACGTCCTACTCATGAGAAAGAATAACAAATATTCGGTGAAGTCTTAGGAACAATGTGAGATTATTATGTTGGCCTCGGGCCTCAACATCATTATCAGGACAGAGTCGGGACAAAGAAATCGAGGAGTTGTGAAAGGCTCAAGAGCAGTTCAATAAGAAAAACAACATGTTCACGAATGCTTTTTCGGACTTGTTTGCTGCTCTGAAGAGTCGGGATCCAACCATGGAAATGCCGACGATAGCAGAGTCTTCCCATGAAGATGAAGCTGATGATGATATGTTGATCTCTGTGACCATGATTCGAAGACTTTTAGAAACATGTATTGTGCATTATGCATTTTGTGGAATTGTTTGTGTTAAATTTGAAATATTGTATTGCTTGTGTTTGTTTTGTTTTCGTAAGTGTTTGGGATGTGTTTGATTTGTGTTTGGAAAACAAATAATGTATTATATAAATAGCATGGGAGGTCATGCCAAAACAAAACAAAAAAATTAAATATTTTTGTATATATAGGAGGGTTCTATCGGCACCGCCTATTTACTACTAGCATCCCTATTACTCCCGGCATCACAAAAAATTACTTCGGGCATCCGGTGATTTTTTACAAAAGGAACGTCAGTACCACTGACGTTGGTGCTCCACAAGGAACACCAGTACCACCGATGTTCCCTTTATAAAAGTGTTAAAACTCAGAAAACGTCAAACGTCACAAGGAACACTAGTACCACCGATGTTCCTTTTGTAAAAGTGTTAAAACTCAGAAACGTCAGTCCACGATTTTCCGTCGGCGTTCCTTGTTGCACACCAACGTCAGTGGCACTGACGTTGGGTTCAACAAGAAACGTCGGTGTCACCGACCTTTTTCTCGTCCGAAAAAATATTCAATAAATGGGTGTCAAAAGTAAAAACGGGGGTGCCGATAGAACCCACCTATATATAAAGTGTTTTTGGGATTACAAGTCGCGGTAAATATTAATCATTATTTTTTATTATATTAATTTAATAATTAATATTATTTAATTGAAAATATATATTTAACGCATCGACGTGTCCGTTGAAAAAAAAGAATGCCACATCACATATAATTTTCCACGTCAAATCCGTTGAAAAATCAAACGATGTCATCTGCCACGCCAGCACTGATTTAATGCGACGACTACGTCGTCTCGCAACAACATCCCTTGATTTTTTTGGCTCAAACGTGGTGCGACGACTTTTTTGGGACGACTTGTTGTCGCATTAAATAGCGTTTGCGACGACTTTTCATCGTCGCATTAAATGTAATTTGTTGTAGTCAGGTCGGATGCACATACAACTAAATGGGGTCCACGGACCCCGTTACATATAAGAATACTTTACATTTTACCTATAGAGAAATATTTCGAACCACGTGAAAAAAATATTTACTTTTGTAAAAGATTTACGGACCCGCTGAACATAATTTCGGGATCCGCCACTTGTAGTGATAGTGATATTTGCTCCATTTTTCCCGTGGATGTAGGTTAGTTGACCAAACCACGTTAAATTTGATGTTTTTCTTTTTCCTTCCGTTTGTTTTATGTGTTATCTTCGTTAACGACTATCGCTCGGGTTCATTTTTCCTAGCGATTTTCAATGCAAGGAGAAGCTGGTTGTCATGGTGACTCTTCTGGTTCATCTTGCAATGAAAAAGTTTGGAAGTTTAAGTGGTCTGTGTAACGGTGGTTGCTTTGTAGATTAACTAAAACGCAGATTCGTTATCAATTAACTAGAGGGGTTATGGACAACAGTGGAGGAAAAATTGTCAAAAAGATAAAAGGAAGTGAAAAATAGATAAAAGGGACCCAAAAAAAAAAGCTTAAGGACTGAATTACATCCGTCACATTTAAAAACTTCAATTCTACCGTCAAAAAATCCACTAAAACTTTTTAATATTAAACAAATCCACTATAAAACAAATTTACTAAAACAAAAACAAAAAATAAATAAAGGACATAATTGTCCAGTGGAATGAAATTTTGTCTTCTTTATTTTGTAGGTTTTAGCTTTTGGGAAAAAAACTTTTATTCAAACTCGGAAAAACATGTTACAAATGGTTTATCAAAGAAAAACATCCAAAAACAAGACAATTAAGCTAAATCGTCATGTATACTCGGAATTTTTTTTTTGTCATAATATTCAATCAACTAGAAAATGTCAATTAGATTTGTATTTTGTCATATTTCATATTTTTTCTAATCAGTCATATTGTTTTGATATAACATATGTAAATCCAAATATACTAGGATATTTACACACACAAAAAAAAAAAACTTGAAAATAGAATACTCGTAGAATCCAACCACCGTTATGAGGAAATATTCTAAACATAGATTCAATAATGTTACGTCCGGTGATAAAATCGTCGCTACAAGACCCAGACAACAACCTAGAGACAAATTTGTAATTTTTAAAGTAGGATACAAAATTCATATATTCATATTCACATGTATACATCACATGAAATGAAGAATATAAAAAGTTATTTGACAAACTAAAACACCACGCTACTTATTTGACAAAACAACGTGAAAAATTTCGGGATGGTCATGGTATATAGAAATTTCGGGGTGGTCTTGGTCTTGGTAACATCAAGAAAAAGACACATAACATATTAATATTAACACTACTACTAAAAAAAATTCAAAATTTGGGGTGGGCTTGAGACCACCCCATTACAAAGGTGGTTCCGCCCCTGGATACAAGTGTTCAAATAAAAGTAATTCAAACTAAGTAAATACTATTAGATAATGATTGAAAAGTTGTTCAAACGATGAAAAACTACCACAAATGAAGGAAGCAAGTACTTAGAGTACCTTCAACGGAAGGTTTATCATTTTCTCTAAAGCTTTAACAAAAGCTTCATACGATTGAAGGTATGATGATTGGGCAAAGCTTTACACAAAAGCTTTGTAAATATTGAGTGGTTCAAGCATCCAAAAAGCTTCAAAGTCCTTTTTTTTTAGTTTGTTGTAGTTGAGAAAAAATTATGTGTAGTGGGTTCATGTCATAAAACTTTTAAAAAGTTTATCGATCTATTGTAGAGAAAAAGATTTATACCAAAAAGGTTTATACAAATATAATATGGTATAATTATAAGGTTTATGACTAAGAGCACATATAGTGGTTTGTGAAGAAAAATCCTTCCATAATCTATGTGGCACATTTGTGAGAGATATTGAGGGATGACAAATAGAGAAAACAGGGTAATGGTCAAGACAAAAAATAAAGGGATATTGTGATTTTTTAGTTTTTTTAGTTGACAAAAGGGAAAATGCCTCTCCAGTGTGAAATTTTAAAATAAAAAATAAAGGGATATTGTGATTTTTTAGTTGACAAAAGGGAAAATGCCACATCCAGTGGCCTTGGGACAGAGAAGGGGTACGGCTTGGGAGGAAAAGCTACAACAATTAAAGCCATTACCGTATTTTTTTATTATTATAAAGGACTTCTCACTTTAAACTTTTTCAGTACAAGGCTTTGACAAATAGAGCCACTACATTTGCTCTAAAGATGCTCCTATAATTGAAATATTTATAATTAATAATAATAATAATAATTATTGTCGAAAAGTTAAGGTACACGCACCGTTATCATCATTGGAAGCACCGGAAACATGAGCAAGTTGATTAAGAAGTCCAGCCGGTGAGCTGCTATGCCGGACCAGCGGCGGCGGCGGCGGCGAAGATGATGATGACGGCATGGAAGGAGCATCAGATACAATTCCGAAATTGCCCTCATGATTCAAACCATAGTTTCTTTGTAGTCCAATAGTCGTGTTCACATTTATCCCATTGCGTTGCTCAGCTGTTGGGCTGCTGCTGCTGTTTCCGGAGATATTAAAATTACCAGTGGATTCAGAGGTTATTGATGAAGTTTCTGATGGGAAGAATCTGGAGTAGGGTTTGTGGGTTGAGAATTCTTGGGTCGGATTCATTGCTCCATCTACGGCTGTGGTTAACAGTTGACCTTGGTGCTGATCGAGCCAAAGCGGATTAATTAGCCCAATGATTTGGGTTGCTTCATTTGGAGCCATTTGACCTGTATGAAAACATTGCGAATGCTAGGAGAGTAGTATTGTTCTTCAGAACTGAAACCAGGAAACTGTTTTTAGGTGTATTAATGGCAGTACTTTCTAATTTGGGTCAACCGGTCAAGCGATACACGGAATCTGGTCATGAAAAAAAAGCTGCACTTTGGTTAAAGAAATAGGATATAAAGCATCCACTTGCCCAACTTGTAGTATTTTAATACAACTTGCTATACACAAGAAAAATTCAAACCCCACCGCTGAAATTAATGGCCTTCCGTAAGGGTGGAAAAAGAAAAAAACTGAAACCTGAAAAAGTAAAATATGGTTTTTTTGGTTGGTATCTGTATTGTCAAAAAAGCCTTCCGTAATGGGAGTAATTCATTATCAACTCTTGCCAATATCTCATGCTAGCATTCGAATAAAACCAAAATACAATCTGAATTTGCAACGAAAAAAACAAGGGCATACACGCCTTCAAACCTATCTACACCGGCAAATAACCTTCCTCCGAAATATTTGTTACCTCCGATCTTGAACTTCTTCTCAACCTTGTCGTACCTACTTAGCATATCATTGCTTCTTTTTCCAAACAAAATCTTTTCCTCGTCCAAAAGAACGGCGTTCTTCGCATGACAATTCGATGCGTGTTATTGATGAAATGGACTTATGTAAGTTGTATATTGACATCAACGTGCACCGGTATTGGTTTCATATATCTTCGTTAACAATTCATGATATTGAGTAATATTCGGTAGAACGTAAACACATATACACACAAAAGCAATGTAAACAAAATGCACTAACATTCCACAAGAAATGTGTAACATGTGTGAAAAATTGTTGTAACTATTCTTTCCTAAAACGATCCCATTTGTGTATTAACACGTGATTTTCATCAAGTACATGCGAGAACTTTCCATTAGGTAAGCCGAGATAAGAGGTTGTACATTCACACACCGAAAACACTTATATGTAGAAACACACGGTACATTTTCGGTCGATGTAGTAACTCACCGATCGACGTAGTGACACATTTAAAAAATTCACACACCGACATGTTTACACAACAAGTACAATTTCATTGAAATGTAGTGACTCGAAGTAGTGGACCTAGCAAGGTAAAAAAATTCCTCACGAATCCATTATGTATTACAAATGGTTATATGGATGAAAAGCCTACTAGTGATTTGTACACAAATCGTTTCAAATTGTTTAGAACTCAATTTAGGATGAATCAACAATCGATCCATACAATTTGATTTTTTTCACGAGCCAACGCAAAAAATAATTCATATAAGAAGGAATTACTTACTCGATGTTACTTCTTTTCCGTTTGCCTTTTGCCATATCTTCCCGTCAATGTCTCTCTTGCTCGCCGGAAAATAGCGTCTTCTCTTTGCAACCGGAACTAACTCAAATCGTGAGTATCTCTCCGAGTGTATGGACGATTTATTTTCGGTTCAACATCCTCCGTATCAAACCCATTAAGAGATGGTGGATTTAGTGAAATCCGGTGGTAGTCGCATAAGATTTTCCGTTTCAAAACACCCCATCTTTCAAAGATTCAAAGCAATTAAATTCGGTGTTTTAATTTATTTTGCTCGACAAAATAAAAAATATCTTTAATTATCATTAAGGGTAAATACCACCCGTTAAAATAAAAACCGGACATAACCGAATATATATGTATATGTATGTGTGTGTGTTTTTAATATATATGTGTGTGTAAACATATATATACATATATATATATATATATATATATATATATATATATATATATATATATATATATATATATATATATCATTGTATATCGACATTATTAATTATGAAAGGGCCTTTAAATTAACAAAGTCGGTTATTACAATATGAAAATATGTGCACAGATAGATGATATACAAGTAGAATGGATGTGGTGTTAATAATAGTTCCTTTAACTATTACTACATACAAATAAGTAATATTTCAATTATTTATCCATTAATACTTCAACCAATTACATCACACACGTACGTTGTGGCCCTACCCCAATAGGATATATGACAAGATAAAATAAAACAATTTACATGGTTTTATATGATCAGCATAATTGAAACCATATGATAATATCATGTTGTGTGACACACACATACACACACACGCACGCACACACATATGGAAAAAACGGAACCAAGTCAATCCAAACCTGACCGGATAAAATAGTTTTACCTAGTTATGATTTGGTTTTGGTTAGTAAATTTTGAAACCGTAAAAAATAGTTTGGTTTCAAATGTGGTCAAAAATCGAAAAACCGGACCATGTGCACTCTTTCTCTCACTGTAGTTATTCTGGCCGGGAGAAATCCTAGTGCAGATACTACACAAAACAACGTCGTTCTGCATATTTCTTTTAAGAAATAAAAATTCAAACCGATTTGAGAACCCACCTAATGAAATCAAAACCGATCATTCGAGAGTTGACCGCATGTAAGACACAAATACTAGCAAGAGGACTACGTCAATCGTAATATAAGTGTGATCGTCGTGGATGTGCAATCACGAACTACTAGAAATAGGATTAGGTCTAACGTAGTGTAGTGTACGGCGAAGCAAGGGTCGAATCCCACAGAGGTTCGTAAAACCACAAATTAATCAAGATTGAATGACACAATAACGGTCTATTACCAACAACGGTGTAAAACAGTCACAATGGTATCAATGTACACACAAGATTATGCAAATGCAACACAAAAGTTCTTAAAGCATTAGTTCTAGCTATGAGGAGTTAGTTATTTCCCCCGATATATATATATATATATATATGAATTTTACTATATATATATATACTCGCCGCTTGTGTATTATATATATAAGGAAATAAATACATTTATATGGTTTTAATACAACGGTATTGATCTATCTGGGTTGAATGAATTTTACCGTGTAAATTAACGCGTATGGGAGTTGTTAGGTATACATCACTTTGCCCGCCTGTGTGCATTCAAACCATGGCGCTGTGAAGGTGTGGTATAAGGAAATAAAGTAGCACATTTACTAACATCAATTGGTTTTAGTACAATGGTAAGCGCTTGATCCTAAAAACTTGTTGGAAATAAAATTTATGTTTTGATGATGATTCATCGGTTATTCAACTATTGTTTTTAACCCCATTGATGAAGTGTCATAAGTAGCTGTTATAGTGCAAAGCAAAAAGATGTCTAGATAGTAATGTATAGGATTTAATAGAGTCTGATATTTATATAAGTAAATCAAAAAAGCACTGTAATAGTTCTAGGATCAGAAGTGAGAAAATGAGTAACTGACTTGACGAGACTATGAAAACTGAGTTCACAATTGAAGATTGAGAAACTGACTCAAAGCACACCTATAGAAACAGAAGAAGGTAAGTTTGTTGAGGAACACAGACTCAGTTGGCTTATCTAGAAGCTGAAGCTCGAGGGACCCAGACTCAATTATTGAAGAATGAATAACTGAAGGTTCAAACTCATTTTATGAAGACCAAAGCTGGGACTGTAAAATTAGAATTCAGGAAAGATTGTGATGACCTGAACTGACTCTATAGATCTTGTATGAAGACCTAAGATACATAAGGACAATGTTATCTTAGATAATCTCTAAGTTATGGTGTACTCTGATTAAGTCAATTATAATCAGATGAAGAATAGAGTATTGACTCGTTTTTGAAGAAGAGTAAAAACTTAGTTAATGCTCTTAAAGCTGAAAACTGACTAGATCATAAAAGATCAGTCTCAAGCTGAAGTTATAAAAACTGAAGAAGAATCTGACCGTTATAAAGCAAACAATTATTTTGGATACACAGAAATTTTAGAAAGGACACTGACATTCAACAGAATAAGCAGGACCACCAACGGATACAAGGATTCAAATTCAAATGAATTGAACGTTGGGAATACCCCTATAAATAAGTCACTTCTTCGTGGTGCTAACCTTTAATATTACACTACTTCCATGGGACGGACAATAGGTGCCTATGTGCAATTAACCTCCTTCATTGGTTGTATTAATGCACACGCAATAAGATCTGGGGATAACCGGATCAAGACCGAAGACCTCCCTAAGTAGCCATTGTGGATTGACTGGCATGTTCCAAAGGATCGATCTAGTCCATGTCCTAACTAGCAATTCACCTTGTAAGTCCATCATGCTAATTTACGATAACATGCAAATAGTTGATCGGGCTAAAAACATGTAAATTAAATCTGTCGATCAAACGTAGCCGGACGCCGACTATCATGAACTAGGATTTATTAGGTAATCAGATCTAGTGATAAAGACCGTCGTAGCTGAAGGGCGCAACCACTACTTCATGATTTCTTCACCAACTAATCAGATATATACACATATGGGGTAAATAAACTAACTACCACATAACTTAACTAGTATAAATAATCAAATAATACTAATCACACTTGAAGAATGACATATCAACATCTAGAAAAAGACATAAAATCATACCATCGAAGACGAACGTTGATCCTCCGCAGATTTTTCCCTAGGAGGCGAATCCGTCGGATCCGTGACTAGAACTCATAAATAAAATAGATAAAGAACAAAGAACTTTTATTTCATAATAGATTTCTTGAGTGAAAATTGTACATTGAGTTCGAGGTCTGATGCCTCTTATTTATAACTACATAATCGACTCAGCTAACCCTAAAAACTACCCTTCATCCAAGAAAACGCGTTTCCCGAGGCCATTCAGAAATGAACTCTTGACATCCATTTGGTAAACGTTGAAGTCTTTGTGGGCTGTAAAAGCTAGAAAGAGTCTGATTGCTTTCAATCTTGCTACTGGGGCAAAGGTTTCATCATAATCTATTCCTTCTGCTTGAGAGTAGCCTTTTGCAACTAGCCTTGCTTTGTTTTAACAAGCTTGTTCCTTGTTCATCCATCTTGTTTCTGAATACCCATTTTGTTCCAATGATGTTGGCTATGTCTGGTCTGTCAACAAGTTCCCAGACTTCATTTCTTTCAAACTCATTTAGTTCTTCTTGCATAGTTGTAATCACCTCAGCATCTTGGGTTGCATCATCTATTGTTTTGGGTTCTACTTGAGATAGAAAACATGTTAGCATACGCTCCAGTTGTCTTCTGGTTCTGGCTCATGTGTGAATGTCTCCAATGACTTGCTCTTCAGGATGATCTCTTAGCCAGTTGAGATATGGTTGAAGTTGTTCTTGACTTGGTGCTTCCATAACTTCAGCTTGTGTATTAGCTTCATACTCTTGTGCTGGTACCTCTTCTGTTGTATTGACTAGTGATTCATCTTGATTTCCAAGATTGTGATTTAGAATGGTAGCTGGTACTGTTGTATTCATGTAGACTTTTCTTGGTCCTGCTTCTTCAAGTTCTTGAAGGCTTTCACCATTTGTGTTTGACTCATCAAAGACTACATGAATTGATTCTTCAATCACCAGGGTTCTTTTGTTGAGTACTGCGAATGCTTTCTTTGGTGTACGAGTATCCCATAAAGATTGCTTCATCGGCTTTTTCATCAAAAGTGTGTAACTGATTCCTGTTCAACACAAAGCATTTAGTGTTAGTAATATCATCCGCAGCGGAAGCGATTTAAGGATCTAGATCTATAAATTACACGTAATAAAATAACTAGATCTACTCTACAAGGGGGTTGTAGAACATACCTCTTGGATCTCAAAATCCAAGTTGAAGAGCCGCAATAGAAAACAAAGAAAGATGTGAAGAGCACCACGATCATCCGTACGTGTGATCCAAGCAACTCCCGGTGGAAGGAAATCCTCGTCTCGAATCCTTCCGATATGCTACCCGGAAAATCTCCAAGATTTTTCCCCAATTATTTCCCCTTGGCCGAAAAAATTTTCTTCTTCCTCTCTAAGAGGAGAAGTCGAATTTTACATGTGTGTAAGGCTTGTGAGAACTCTCTTTATATAGGAGAGTAAAACTTAGCCTCCAAGGATTTAATAATTAATACAAAATCAATTATAATAATCCCATTAAATAAAAGATAATTCCATAATATTCTAGAACAAATCTAGAATAATATTTATCTTTATTTCTTTCCATAAATATTTATCCAATAAATATTTTATGCACATGTCTTATTAATACACAAGAAAACAATTTCTTGTTCCAAAATAAGCATGGGGGGCGAAAATTATAATGTTGACCTAGTCAATATTAATTTTGCCATAACACAATAATTGGGCCAAGATTATGGAACATGTCTTTTCCACATATTTAATTATTTAGCCCAACTAATTTAATAGTCCACTAAACAATTAATTCACATATCGTTTTAATAAAGTCCAACAAGAACTAAATTAATATTATTAGGATTCGACATCCGAGAATAGCTATGCTATATTAGGAGGCACGTCGGGACCATGGACTAATAATCAGCGGCTCCGATAAATCAAATAAATAATTATCTTACGAACGAATAATTATATTCGATAAATCAATCACGGGAATATGCCACCATAATCCCGTGGCGCACTCCTCCGATTATGAGATTATATTTATCTCCTCACGAGAATAATAATAAGCGTCCATTGATATAATCATTACATATGGATTAATCCTCCATATTGTTCATTCTAAATCGGGAAGTTACCGTTAACCCTTTTCGAACCTCTTATCCTTATTTACCATTAACCCCCTAGTGATCAATTAATTCATACAACTCACTTTGGTAGCTAATCGGTGTAATATGAACTCCATGGATCGATCGGTTTCTAGGATTAACAAATAAGGAAGCGTCTATCTACTTCCGAAATGGAAGGAATGGATTCCGTATACGTGATAACACGGACTACTCACTCAATCCGGTACAATGCCAAGATGGGGTAATTCGGACCACGGACTCGGTGTAATCCTTAACCGTCAAGTCAAACTTCATGCGATTCAAACGGTTGGTTTGTGATCACCTCGGGATTAAGATATATCCATAAATATGATCATCCATTGATTCGATAAGACTTCTCGATTACGGAATTATATCGTGAACTCTAATCAAATCGGTCCGGCCCTATATGATATATCTATCATATATAAATGCCCCATTAGGTTCTCTTAACCGAAAGTCCGGATAAGACAATCACACCTATTGTGTTACGGGGCGCATTAATAGCATGTTAAAGGAGAGACCCGATACTCTCGATTAACTTCACTACGGGCTAATTGTATTTTAAGTACATCTTCACTAACTCAATCCTCCCGTGTATATACCATACACTAAGTTAAGTGATTACATAAACGATATACTTTAGGGTTTTTACGTAGTGTAATTACTATTGTCACATCGGTGAATATGAGAATAATAAATATGAATAATAATATCATTTCATTTATTAAATAAAACAATTACAAAATTGTCTTTCGGGCATCACACCTAACAATCTCCCACTTGCACGAAAGCATGTGATTAATTGTTTTAGAGCACACCCTATTATTTAAAATACAACAAACTACATCTCCCACTTGCTCTAAAGCAATGGAGACCCGTCCCGTATTCTAGTACCCATTAAGCATATCATAACCATTGCCAGATGACAAAGTACACTCCGAGTGTGCCGTCGTAGGATAGGTCAGTGACTCGGGGAGCACCTACATCTAAATGTCATGGGTCTTAATGATTAGTCAGGTTGTCGGCTCGAGAAGATTCGTAGAATCGAAACGTAACCGGTCCATCAAATCATGTGGTACTTTCCCAATATGCTTTTGACCTCTAGTGATTCCGAAAAAATCCTTATAAGCTACCCCTTCATCGTTTGCACAATGATGTGGTATCGGCTTCCAAATCTAGAATCACTCCCAGATATGAAAAGGAAATTCTTAAGCTATATCGCCTCTCTAGCTACTACAAAAGCCGCTAATCACCCAACTAGTTAAAGTCGAGTTGGCGTTGCTGGATTCCTCCAGGCAATAGCTTCAACACAAGAGTAAACACTAAGCCCGAGATCAACTTAACGATCATCCTCAATCTGACTCAAAGTCAAAATCAGTGTATCACACATATCCAAGTTCACACATGAATATGTCCGCATATTATTCCTCGTTCTCTCAAGATACTAAAGGACATACTAAACTTGCTTTGTTAACAGCCGAATCTAAGATTCGATCAAAGTTGACGTTCAATAACCTGACCATCTTTTACTATAAAGAGAATCTATCCCATTTCTCTTGATCCAAAGATTTAGAGAGTCATTCACGAGGCATAGGGTAGAACTTCCTCATTGAATGTTGCATACACGGATGCATCATCTTAACCAATAAGATGGATGGGAAACCGATGTCGATTCTAATGAATTCGACCGAGTCAAACTCTTAAGAATGTTGTCCAAATCTCTGTTGCGAGAGAATTGTGGCATTGTCGATTTCGACTTCGAGATAACACACCCATGTTGATTCCAACAGGTGCAATGTTATCCTTCACAAACACTAATATATGTATATATATATTCACTACTGTACTAAAATTGATATCCAGTCTACAAAAGACTTATCAATATTCTGGTCAAATCCACATATTGTAGAAATATATGACTTCCAATGACCGAGAGGTTTGCTTTTTATCCACAAAGGACATAAGCCTTGACGGTCATTCGTCATTAGTTCATAAGGCAATACCCTTACGTTTCGAATGAATCCAGACTTCGTTTGTTTGGCAAGAAAATCTCAGGGAATCACCCCTATTTTCTGCTTTTGAACGAAATCATGCAATACTAAGTGGTAAGAGAGTTCAAGGTCTGATTAACTCTCTAGACCACTCAAGCTTTGCTCGAAAGATAAACTTTCCTATTCATTCTACTCTTTTCCGTGTAGATCCAATTACTCCCTTTGGGCACGAGAAGCTCAGGTGGTTCTACAAGAGCATAAACGAAGCCGGAGTACCGAACTCCATTCACGGGGTTATGGCTATTAAACCAACCTCTATTATCAGAATCCTATACTGCTCACAAAAGAGCCATAGGTCATCAATCGATCCCCAGACTACCAAGTCCGCAGAAACCGTAATGGGTAAAGGATAAGCCATACTCCCAATACTTACTGGGTGGATCGAATTTCTGGTCTAGTTTAGTAGTATTTAGTGTTATCACCAACAACCGATGTTGGATGTGGTCTGATTTTAATCAGTTAGTAACTACCTTGAGTAAACGTACTTCAAGGTGAACCGAATCCACACCTTATCCGTAAATTCCAAAGCATATTCTAGGTAGACTTCTCGGTCTTACATTTCAATGTAAACCGTTATTTCGCTTCCAATATCTTTATTGAGTTAAGCAGCATATTGTAGCACATCTAAAACATATATAAGGCAATTTAACGGTTTCTCACTTAGTGAAAGTATTTCACTATGAGGCAGGCCGAGCATCAGTCCCTAGGACTATGTGATGGCCTATTTCTGAGTATAGGATACTCTATCTCTGTTGAAAACATAGAAACCTCAAAATATTTTGGATAAACTTACCGGAGTGTTTGAATAGTTATCGGACAAGAAGTCACTACTCGGAAGCTCCTACTAGCTCGTATCTTTCATCGGACCCGAAGGTCGTCATGAACAAGCTATGTTACTTCTTTATAACCATTATCCTTTTCCCGATTGAAAGGAAACTTAGTCATTGAACCTTTGAGACAATATAACCGGACCGGGAGAAAGGAATCACCACGAGCCGGTCTTCGGGTCTTGTCTTTTAGGGACTATGCACCGACTATGGAATATGAAGAAGCGTTTATCTAAATATAGAAACCAATTGCTTTTAACGAGTTCTTAAGATGTGTTTTATATACATATTTCAAGCGATTCTAAGTGGTTTTGACTTTATCAAACAAAAGTCCGAGTCTTGGATTCGTACTACAAATGGTATATTCACTTTCTATACGACAAACAAATTATCGAATATAAGGTAAATCCATTCGTTCCAACGAATCTTAAACGAGAAAATAATTTTTCCGCGATATCCAAGGATTGAATCCGAGATTCATTTCCTTATATCACTCCCACTATTCTAGCTAAAATTAAGCGCCCGTTGTTTTCTCCTTTAATCGTTAAATGCACTTGCTACCTTGTTTACGCAAAGAACTCGGCTCGAGAAAATCGCCAAGGATTCATAGGTTGGTGATCCAAAATCACTTTGTCCTTATCCTATGATTTTCGTTAATTAATTTTCGGTTCGGCCTTAAAATTTTCTCGGTTTAGGTGACTAACACTTTTAGACATATTCTCCCATTCTTGACTTTCCGTGAATGGAAACAGTCTTGAACCAGCGGTTCGTTTGAGTAGACACTACTCTTGAACCGTGGGATGTCTATTTCGAGTGTTACTCGTCTGGACTTCTCGGATTTTCTAATATACCAGAAAAAACAACAAATCATATTAAAGCCCCCACTAGTTTATCGGTTCCAAATACCGTCTAACGAGCAATGCTTTATTTATGATCTTCCGATTTTTTCCGATTTAGAAAAAATCTCATAGTTCCAATATTTCCAGAAAAACAACAAATCATAGAACTCCCACTAGTTCATCGATTCCAAATATCGTCCAACTAGCGACATTTCATGACTTTCCGGTTTTTCAATTAGAACGGTTACGTGTGTAGTCAGTTACACTTTTCTAATGTTCTAGAAAAACAACAAAAAAATAAAGCTCCCACTAGTTCATCGATTCCAAATATCGTCCAACTAGTAACACTTCATGATTTTCCGATTTTTCAATTAGAAAATTACTCGTGTACACACTCAAAATTCACTAGAAGAATTTCGAAGTCCGAAATCACCTTTGATCAAACTAAGTTTGTCTTCCGTTTGACACGAATGACACTAGTGACATACCTATATGTCACTGGTTTTTAAAAGGCTTAAGAGAAAATATCTCTTTCGAAAATTAATTGCATTATCGATTAACTAGTTCAACGTCCTAGTTACTTTCCACTTTTTAAAGAAGTCAATACTAGTCAATTATAAATTTTTAAGCAATTTAGTAAGGGATAATGCTGTAAATAAAATGACATAAATTAATTCAAGTTTAACACTACTATATTATTTTATTTTAGGAATTGTAAACTAAAAAATTGTGATACCCCGAAAATTCGAGATTTATTTTAACCGGTAAAAAGGAGTTTTGACGTTTAATGGAACAATTCCAGAAAGTAAAGAATTCTTTAAATTATTGATTGAATAAGGAGTTTAATTGATTATTAATTTAAAAAGGGGTTTGTCCTAATTCTTTTGTTTCCTTAATTAAAAGAAAAGAAACGGTTCCTATAAATCTTTTAACCCCTTATTTTGGCTTAACTTAAAAAGGATTTTCTAAACCTTTAATTGATAAATTTTGGTCCTCCTCCCTCTTCTCTCTCAAAGTGGCGTGTACCCTTGCCCTTGCCTTGCCGCCGATTGCTTTTGTGAAGGAGAGAAAAAAATCTCCCCTTGGTGATTAAGGATATCGCCGTCGTCGTCGTCGGTAAGCATCGTTCCTTTCTCCCCTACAATTCAAGTATGGCGATCGGCCGGCCAAGGGCTATGGCCGATCCTCGTGTGCGTGTAAGGGGGTGTTCTTAAAAATTGTTGATATAATTTTGTACGGTGATTATTGATGAATTTTCCAATTTGTATGCGTACGTATACAAGGCTGAGTATATGGGTGTCAAACATGAGCCTCGGCAATCCAATTTTAAGTGCTTGCGTCGGTCACAGATTAGTAGTACCTAGTAGTAGCATCTATTTATTTTAGTATATATGTTATATGTAGACCTGCTGCATTGTTGTGGTATACCATCTTAATATTATAATTTATTTACCCTGGGTTAGTCTTTGCGAATTACTAAATTGTTTGCGATTTATGTATTCTTTTGTTTGTTGAAAGATATACAAATAAAACAATACGTAGTAAATATATATCTAAATTGATGTAATGTTCGGGATTGTTTGTTGTTGTTGTTCAAGAGGTGCAACGTTACGGTAAGGATATTTCTATGGTTTACGTTTTCGTTTGGTTTAAAAGATGAAGTTTTTAAGCATATGTAGGGTTGTGTATGATTTCTTGGATGTTTGGTATTGTCGTTCAAAGTTTTAAGCGTAATTTAGAATTTGTTTCTTGTGTTTTAGAGGGTGTAGATTTGTAATTATGTTTTGAAACGAAATTTTAATCTTGATAATCTGCGATGATGTAGTTATGTTTGAAAATTGTTTTTGGGATGTTAAACATCCAATTTAGTGTATTGTTGCTTTGGTTTGAAGTACGTGATGTTATGGCATCTCTAGGTAGGGAAATTATGTGTTTTTTGTTGTATTTTTCTTTGGTTTTTGGATTAGGAATCGAAGAGAAAACGTGTTGAGGTTTTTAGGGTTTTTGGAAAGTTCCGGACGGACGGGCGTCCGAAATAAATGGACGGGCGTCCACTCTTCAAACGGGCGTACGAGATAATCGGACGGGCGTTTGAAGGTTGATTTTCAATTCGGGTTGTAATGGTTTCGGGGTGGACGAGCGTTTTGGGACGGCGTCCGGGTTTTTTTTAAACGGGCGTTTGAGGTTGTTTTTATGGATTCGGGATGTAGAGCTTCCAAATGCACGTTTAGAAGCCTTCCAAACGTGCGTTTGGGATGCCAAACGAGCGTCTAAATTGGTCAAACGGGCGTCCAGTCTAAATTGTTCTCCTTTTGTTGTTAATTGTTGTTTAAATCATATGAATAAATTTGGGAGTCATGTTTTGAGTGGTTCGGGAGGTATTGACATCACTTGTGGATTTGGGTTTTAGGCATTGAATGCTCGTAGACCCGTAGTGGTTGGGCCGGATAGGGTAGCTCCCATAACCGGAACCCGGGAAGGTTTCCTTACGACTTCAATGACCTTAGCGTATTTGGGGAGTTGCAGACAGTGGTATTGTTGGGCTGGATAGGGTAGCACCCGAAGCCGGAACCCGGGAAAGTTTTCCTTGCACCTCAGTACGTTATGGACCACTTTAATGATGGTACCATTGGTTGACCTTTAGGATCCTCCTCTTTAGGGGTTTACCCCTTTCGAGGGATGTGCACATTCGGGACCTTTAGGTATGGATAGTTGTGATGTAGTGTATCCTTATGGATTGGTTGTATTTCTTTTTAGAGTGGTTGTATTTTCATGGGTTGGTTTAGCCCTCGGTTAATCCGAATGAATTGGTTTTGGTATATGGTTTGGAAGTTTTACTTTCCTTTTTACTTTGGTTTCCGAAGGTCGGTGGTGTTTTCTAATGCAAGGTTTGTGAAAGCATGGTTGAACAAGTACACGATTTTATCTTACACGTATCGATTTATTCTTACTCAACTTTGTAGTTGACGGTTTTCCTTTTTGGTTGACCCCTGCTATGATCCATTTATGGGAGCGATTCTTAGCAGGTATTTCTTGGATGATAGCTTGTTGCGGGGATGTCATGGGGTTCTGAGAGACATGTAGTTGCAGTTACACATTTTTCCCACTTTGTTAAATTTATGAAACTTTGAGATGTTTATTGATGTTCCGGCACATTTTTTTTCATTTTCCTCAAGACATTGTATTTATTTTAATATTTTAAATAATAAATGGTGGTTGTTCATTTCTTTCTGTTGTGGATTGTTGGATATTACTACCACGGTTGTGTGTCGTGATGAGTAGCACTACGGTAACCAATGCCGGCGGCCGACGGGATTGGAAATCGGGTGTTACAAAGTGGTATCAGAGACGTTCGACTCCAGGACCACCACCTAAAATGAACCTTAAGGATAAATTCACTAAAACAAGCACAGTGAGGATGTGTGGGGTAGATATTGAGTCCTATGTATGGGTCGTATGGTGTGTTCTGACGTGTGTAGAAATGTGGTTTGTGTTGAAATTATTTTGAGCAACAAGTGTAAGTATATGTGAAATTATTTTGTGGCATGGTATATGTGATAATTGAATAAATGATTGTTTAATTTTTGTAGCATTAGCTATGCCTCCTAGGACATGGAAATGAGAGGGACCGAGTGATTGATCGGTTGGTTAAGATGAATCAAGACTGATTCGGGCGGTTAACAAGGCGACGAGAGGATCGTTCTCGGGGGTCAACCACCGGCATGACTAGGGCCGTGAGTCGGCGAGAGACCTAGTCGGTATGATGGCAAGGGAGATCTACAGGGACTCGAACGGTGGATTAGGGAGTTCGAGAAGATTTTGCCACTCTAGGCTGTCCGGAGGAAATGAAGGTCGATCAAGCGGCTTCTACTTGGTTGATAGGGCTGATTTGTGGTGGGGCGCGAACAAGGATCGGTTGGCTCGGACGATAGGTGAGCAGGGGAGCCGGTGGTGGTACCCCGGGCGGATTGAGTTTAAGCGGGAGGCGAGGCGTGAATTCTTTCCCGAATCAAGAGGAAAGAGGCTGCGAGTTGAGTTCGATAATCTCCGGCGGGGGGACATGACGGTTCAAGAGTACTACGAGGAGTTTGTCGACTTAGCGGCCTATGCATCTGAGCTAGTGCCGACCGAGGAGGCCAAGATGGTAAAGTTTGAGCAACACTTAGATTTGGCGATCCGGGATCGCATGGGGGCAAGCAGGGGCTTCACGAGCCTAAAAGAGATGTGTGAAGTGGCATGCAACATCGAGAGGATTCAGAAAGAGGTTAAAGCGGCATAGGCTACTAACAAGAGGAAGAGTACCTCTGAGGACAGTCAAGTGCAGCAAAAGCGGAGTAATCCTGGAAACTCTCCAGTACGACCATCTTTTTCGGGAGATTCCCACTTTACCGGGGGCAGTAGTGGTCAGTCAATGAGAGGTAACTCTCAGGGGTTTAGTCAGCCACGAAGCTACCATTGCAAGCGGTGCCAGAGAAACCATCCGGGTACAGATTGTTCAGGTGCAAAGGTCCAGTGTAACAATTGCGGGAAGTTTGGACATAGACGGTTTGAGTGTTTTGCGGCTCCAACACCTGCCGGATCGGCGTCTGCTACGGGGAGCAACATGGGTGGGACCCCAAGGAGTAACACGGGAACGTAAGTAGGAATAACCAGCAGCCGAGTGGTACTCCCGCACGAGCCGACAAGGGAGTGCACTACGGCTACCGGTGGAAACAGAAACCGACCATCAGGGTCGGCCAACACCGTTCAGGGAGCTAGAGAAAATCAGATGGGTAATTTCTTGGTTCACTCACTTCAAGTCTTGTGCGTAATATCCGTTTTGCTTATCTTCGGGGGCGAAGAGTGTTTTAAGGGGGGGTGGAATGTAACGCCCGGTACGGACCCGAACTTCGAGGACGAAGTTTTGTCTTAAGGAGGGAAGGATGTGATACCCCGAAAATTCGAGATTTATTTTAACCGGTAAAAAGGAGTTTTGACGTTTAATGGAACAATTCCAGAAAGTAAAGAATTCTTTAAATTATTGATTGAATAAGGAGTTTAATTGGTTATTAATTTAAAAAGGGTTTTCCTAATTCTTTTGTTTCCTTAATTAAAAGAAAAGAAAAGGTTTCTATAAATCTTTTAACCCCTTATTTTGGCTTAACTTAAAAAGGATTTTCTAAACCTTTAATTGATAAATTTTGTCCTCCTCCCTCTTCTCTCTCAAAGTGGCGTGTACCCTTGCCCTTGCTTTGCCGCCGATTGCTTTTGTGAAGGAGAGAAAAATCTCCCCTTGGTGATTAAGGATATCGCCGTCGTCGTCGTCGGTAAGCATCGTTCCTTTCTCCCCTACAATTCGAGTATGGCGATCGGCCGGCCAAGGGCTATGGCCGATCCTCGTGTGCGTGTAAGGGGGTGTTCTTAAAAATTGTTGATATAATTTTGTACGGTGATTATTGATGAATTTTCCAATTTGTATGCGTACGTACACAAGGTGAGTATATGGGTGTCAAACATGAGCCTCGGCGATCCAATTTTAAGTGCTTGCGTCGGTCACGGATTAGTAGTACCTAGTAGTAGCATCTATTTATTTTAGTATATATGTTATATGTAGACTGTTTGCATTGTTGTGGTATACCATCTTAATATTATAATTTATTTACCCTGGGTTAGTCTTTGCGAATTACTAAATTGTTTGCAGATTTATGTATTCTTTTGTTTGTTGAAAGATATACAAATAAAACAATACGTAGTAAATATATATCTAAATTGATGTAATGTTCTGGGATTGTTTGTTGTTGTTGTTCAAGAGGTGCAACGTTACGGTAAGGATATTTCTATGGTTTACGTTTTCGTTTGGTTTAAAAGATGAAGTTTTTAAGCATATGTAGGGTTGTGTATGATTTCTTGGATGTTTGGTATTGTCGTTCAAAGTTTTAAGCGTAATTTAGAATTTGTTTTTCTTGTGTTTTAGAGGGTGTAGATATTTGTAATTATGTTTTGAAACGAAATTTTAATGCGATAATCCTGCGATGATGTAGTTATGTTTGGAAATTGTTTTTGGGATGTTAAACATCCAATTTAGTGTATTGTTGCTTTGGTTTGAAGTACGTGATGTTATGGCATCTCAGGTAGGGAAATTATGTGTTTTGTTGTATTTTTTTTGGTTTTTTGGATTAGGAATCGAAGAGAAAACGTGTTGAGGTTTTTAGGGTTTTTGGAAAGTTCCGGACGGACGGGCGTCCGAAATAAATGGACGGGCGTCCACTCTTCAAACGGGCGTACGAGATAATCGGACGGGCGTTTGAAGGTTGATTTTCAATTCAGGTTGTAATGGTTTCAGGGTGGACGAGCGTTTGGGTTTTGGGACGGGCGTCTGGGTTTTTTTTAAACGGGCGTTTGAGGTTGTTTTTATGGATTCAGGATGTAGAGCTTCCAAATGCACGTTTAGAAGCCTTCCAAACGTGCGTTTGGGATGCCAAACGAGCGTCTAAATGGTCAAACGGGTGTCCAGTCTAAGTTGTCCTTCTTTTGTTGTTAATTGTTGTGAATAAATTTGGAAGTCATGTTTTGATGGGTCGGGGATATTGACATCACTTGTGGATTTGGATTTTTGGCATTGAATGTTCGTAGACCGTAGTGGTTGGGCCGGGTAGGGTAGCTCCCATAACCGGAACCCGGGAAGGTTTCCTTACGACTTCAATGACCTTAGCGTATTTGGGGAGTTGCAGACAGTGGTATTGTTGGGCTGGATATGGTAGCACCCGAAGCCGGAACCCGGGAAAGTTTTCCTTGCACCTCAGTACGTTATGGACCACTTTAATGATGGTACCATTGGTTGACCTTTAGGATCCTCCTCTTTAGGGGTTTACCCCTTTCGAGGGATGTGCACATTCGGGACCTTTAGGTATGGATAGTTGTGATGTAGTGTATCCTTATGGATTGGTTGTATTTCTTTTTAGAGTGGTTGTATTTTCATGGGTTGGTTTAGCCCTCGGTTAATCCGAATGAATTGGTTTTGGTATATGGTTTGGAAGTTTTACTTTCCTTTTTACTTTGGTTTTCCGAAGGTCAGTGGTGTTTTCTAATGCAAGGTTTGTGAAAGTATGGTTGAACAAGTACACGATTTTATCTTACCTGTATCAGATTTATTCTTACTCAACTTTGTAGTTGACGGTTTTCCTTTTTGGTTGACCTGCTATGATCCATTTATGGGGAGCGATTCTTAGCGAGGTATTTCTTGGATGATAGCTTGTTGCGGGGATGTCATGGGGTTCTGAGAGACATGTAGTTGCAGTTACACATTTTTCCCACTTTGTTAAATTTATGAAACTTGAGATGTTTATTGATGTTCCGGCACATTTTTTTTCATTTTCCTCAAGAGATTGTATTTATTTTAATATTTTAAATAATAAATGGTGGTTTGTTCATTTCTTTTCTGTTGTGGATTGTTGGATATTACTACCACGACTGTGTGTCGTGATGAGTAGCACTACGGTAACCAATGCCGGCGGCCGACGGGATTGGAAATCGGGGTGTTACAAAAATAAGTCTACTCTACCATTCCAAGGTTTTAACCTCGAATCTCAGTGCCGCCTTAGGGTAGGTCAAAGAGATGATGGTTAAATCGAGACAATCTCATCAATGAATAACTTGTGAGAATCGAACATCCCACGAGAATCGAACATCCCTTTATTCATTGATTACCTTCCTTTTTTAGCCTAGATATTATCAAAAATATCCTTTATAAGTGTGACCTACTATATCGGATCTCTTAGGTACGCCCTGAGTGTGCCGTCTTAGGATAGGTCAGTGACCCGACGAGTACCCCGAAATCCTATCCTTTCGGAGACCAAGCCATGAATGTTGATAGGGGTGAACACCATCCTTGGGGACGAAATCAAAGCGCCTCGAGGCGTCACCCTTCTCTCACTTACTTGTATCTATAGTAGAGGCCGTGGGGTTGGCTGTCGCCTCCCCCGCTCCCACTCAATATTTTGGAAGTGGTGGTGGGTTAACTAACCACGTCTTTTTGATGTTAACATAAAAGCACATCAAATCAAGGATTCCGAATGGTGTCGGTAACGTAGGCAAGCCTACCCGTCCTATTCGTTGGAACATATGTGACAGTCGGACGAAGTCGGGTCAAGAGAGCCCTATTGAGATAAGAAGGAATCACCCTTCCGCTCTCCGGTGTAGCTTAGTCTTGCCGGACCCCCGTGCATACATCACACTAGGAGGGTTAAGTCGGTCGAGCCTAGCTCAGTTGACCACCCAACCTATAAGTGAACCGGTTTTATCCAAGATTTATTGTTCTTTTACCATCATTCAATCTCGTAGACACTACGAATTGAAAACGTGATCTCGTTTGGGCTTTAAGGCGGTTCACCGAGAACACACACCGAAAGGCTTAACGATTTCATAACCCGTCCTCGGATCTTTAATTAGTTACTAAATTTATTAATTACCACGTATTAATTAAATTTCAGCTAATTACACGAGTTTGTATACATGCCTATTTTAATTACCAAAATTAAAATTCTACATGTATGCATGGAGTGGATTTATGATATGATGCATGTCATGGCAATTCCGATTTTATATCTATTCTATGATCAAACACATAAAAAATAAATTGCGGAAAATTTAAACACCGAGATGGATTGTTGGTACCCCCGTATCTAATCTATCCTAGAAAAATAGTAAATTACAATGTTGTTGTCTTCATATCTTCGATCTTCGAACCTTGAACCACGAACCGCGAACCCGAAAGGAGAAGGGGCATTTATTTTATAAAATATATATATATATATATATATATATATATATATATATATATATATATATATATATATATATATATATATATATATATATATATATATATATATTTTTTTTTTTTAGTTTGTTAAAATCACAAGCAGCAACAAAAGAATATATATATATATATATATATATATATATATATATATATATATAGAAATGAGTTCATATACATACCTATTGATCCATGCTTACCGTACATACTACTAAAATAGTGCATCTGATCACTATTTTAGTGCACCTGGTTATTGTTTGAGTGTACCTAGTTAATGAAGCGGGGGAAATCTGCGCTATTAGGTAATACTAGAAACCTAACTAGAAACCCGCTCCTCAATTTGTAGTTGCACCGAAACAATAACCAAAGTGCACTAAAATAGTGATCGATGCACTATTTTAGTAGTATGTACGGTAAGCATGGATAGTATGGTATGTAGGGGAACTCAACCTTATATATATATATATATATATATATATATATATATATATATATATATATATATATATATATATATATATATATATATTTTAATCAACAGGCCTTACGGCCAAAAAATTAAAAGGGAAAAAAAATATTCCAAAAAACATATCTTGCCAAAAAAAATAAGATCAATTTGGATTGATCAAAGAGATTTATCAAATCTTTTTCCATAAATGTACTGCCGCCGAAAAAAAAAAAAAATATCTGCCCCGATCTCCTGTTTATACCTCGAGTTCCGTCTTCATCTCGTGTTCTTCGTGTTCTTCGTGTTCTTCATTGTTTTTCCGGTATTACAAAAAAAATAAAAATTGCCGAAAATAAAGGGAAAAAAAAAAACAACTTTTACATCAATCCTATGCTCAATTGTTACTAAACAAAGGAGCTACAATAGATCTAACGAGTAAACAGTACCAACCCCAATCCATCTCTTCAACCACAACAATCGCAACATAAAAAATAAAAAAATATGCATTGGCCCCAACCAAAAAATTGGGGCACAAAAACTACATGTTTTCCACTCCTTGATCTAATATTTTATACGTATAAATATAGATCACCTTGGCGACTGATACTACTGTTAGTAATATTATCCGCAACGGAAGCGATTTAAGGATCTAGATCTATAAATTACACGTAATAAAATAACTAGATCTACTCTACAAGGGGGTTGTAGAACATACCTCTTAGATCTCAAAATCCAAGTTGAAGAGCCGCAATAGAAAACAAAGAAAGATGTGAAGAGCACCACGATCTTCCGTACGTGTAATCCAAGCAACTCCCGGTGGAAGGAAATCCTCGTCTCGAATCCTTCCGATATGCTACCCGGAAAATCTCCAAGATTTTTCCCCAATTATTTCCCCTTGGCCGAAAATTTTTTCTTCTTCCTCTCTAAGAGGAGAAGTCGAATTTTACATGTGTGTAAGGCTTGTGAGAACTCTATTTATATAGGAGAGTAAAACTTAGCCTCCAAGGATTTAATAATTAATACAAAATCAATTATAATAATCCATTAAATAAAAGATAATTCCATAATATTCTAGAACAAATCTAGAATAATATTTATCTTTATTTCTTTCCATAAATATTTATCCAATAAATATTTTATGCACATGTCTTATTAATACACAAGAAAACAATTTCTTGTTCCAAAATAAGCATGGGGGCGAAAATTATAATGTTGACCTAGTCAATATTAATTTTGCCATAACACAATAATTGGGCCAAGATTATGGAACATGTCTTTTCCACATATTTAATTATTTAGCCCAACTAATTTAATAGTCCACTAAACAATTAATTCACATATCGTTTTAATAAAGTCCAACAAGAACTAAATTAATATTATTAGGATTCGACGTCCGAGAATAGCTATGCTATATTAGGAGGCACGTCGGGACCATGGACTAATAATCAGCGGCTCCGATAAATCAAATAAATAATTATCTTACGAACAGAATAATTATATTCGATAAATCAATCACAGGAATATGCCACCATAATCCCGTGACTGCACTCCTCCGATTATGAGATTATATTTATCTCCTCACGAGAATAATAATAAGCGTCCATTGATATAATCATTACATATGGATTAATCCTCCATGCATCGTTCATTCTAAATCGGGAAGTTACCGTTAACCCTTTTCGAAACCTCTTATCCTTATTTACCATTAACCCCCTAGTGATCAATTAATTCATACAACTCACCGGTAGCTAATCGAGTGTAATATGAACTCCATGGATCGATCGGTTTCTAGGATTAACAAATAAGGGAAGCGTCTATCTACTTCCGAAATGGAAGGAATGGATTCCGTATCCGTGATAACACGGACTACTCACTCAATCCAAGTACAATGCCAAGATGGGGTAATTCGGACCACGGACTCGGTGTAATCCTTAACCGTCAAGTCAAACTTCATACCGATTCAAGCGGTTGATCGTGATCACCTCGGGATTAAGATATATCCATAAATATGATCATCTATTGATTCGATAAGACTTCTCGATTACGGAATTATATCGTGAACTCTAATCAAATCGGTCCACCTATATGATATATCTATCATATATAAATGCCCCATTAGGTTCTCTTAACCGAAAGTCCGGATAAGACAATCACACCTATTGTGTTCGGGGCGCATTAATAGCACGTTAAAGGAGAGACCCGATACTCTCGATTAACTTCACTACGGGCTATTTGTATTTTAAGTACATCTTCACTAACTCAATCCTCCCGTGTATATACCGTACACCGAGTTAAGTGATTACATAAACGATATACTTTAGGGTTTTCTGTAGTGTAATTACTATTGTCACATCGGTGAATATGAGAATAATAAATATGAATAATAATATCATTTCATTTATTAAATAAAACAATTACAAAATTGTCTTTCGGGCATCACACCTAACATTTAGATCCGAACATATGTAAATATGAGATATTAGGTTTTCTTCCATTCCATATTTCATATGAAGTTTTTCCATGATGTTTGTTGATGATTGATCTGTTTTGAGTATAGCATGCAGTATTTGCTGCTTCAGCCCAGAATCTCTTTGGTAAACATGCTTCTGCGATCATTGTTCTGGCTGTTTCATTGAGAGTTCTGTTTCTTCTTTCCGCTACACCATTCTGATGTGGAGTCCCTGCTGCTGATAGTTGGTACAGTACTCCATTTTCTTCATAGTAGGTTCTGATAATTTCATTTAGAAATTTTGTGCCTCTATCTGATCTGATCTTGATGATCTTCAGTTCCTTCTCATTTTGAATTCTTCTTAACAAATCTGGCAGCTTCTTGAGTGTCTCTCTCTTCTTGTTCATGAATATAGTCCAGGTGTATTTGGAGAAGTCATCTACCACTACCAGAGTGTATTTCTTTCCATTTATACTGACTGGTGTGATAGGTCCAAAAAGATCCATATGTAGTAGATGTAGAATTCTTGTTGTTGATTGATAGGGCTTTGACTTGAAGGAGCTTTTGATTTGTTTTCCTTTCTGACATGCATCACAGAGACTTTCCTTCTTGAATGTGATCTCTGGCAGGCCTTCAACTAACTTGTTTTTTGATAACGTGTTGATGGTCTTGAAATTTAGGTGATTTAATCTTTTATGCCAAATCCAGCTGGTTGATTGTTTACTTTTGACAAGCAAACATGTTTATGCTTTAGCTGTTCTCCAATCCACCACATACATGTTGTCTTCTCTTTTTCCTGCAAGAACCACTGTGTTGGTTTGGTTGTGAATCACCTTGCATCCTTCCTTGTTGAAGTGCACATTGTAGCCTTTGTCACAGAACTGACTGATACTCAATAGGTTGAAGCTTAGTCCTTTAACATATGCCGCATTGTGAATCTTCAAATTGTTTTTGAGCATTATGCCTTCCCCCTTAATTTTACCAGGGTTTTCTTTGCCTCCAAAGGTGACTTTCGGTCCTTCAAAAGCTTTAAAGTCAGTGAGCTATCCCTTGTTTTCTGTCATGTGTCTGGAACATCCACTGTCTATGTACCAGACATCCTACAAAATAAATTAATTATGTTTAGGTACCCAATACTGTTTTGGTACATACCTGTTAGCAGTCATGCCTCCCACACCAAGTATGTATAAGGCATGGAAGAATAGCTTCTAATATTTCTACTGAAGGTATTTTGATACTTTTCTCTACTTTTTGGTGCATTTGCATCCTTTTTCACTTTCCAATATGCAGTAGGAAACCTATGTTGCTTCATGTGTCCAGGAATGACCTTTGGTTGGTTTTTCTTGAACACATGATGCATGGCATGAAATGGTTTATTCCTGTATTTTGGGGGTGCACATTCCAATCATCTTCTGAAGGGTAAAGTCTTCCTTTACCTTTTAGAAAGCCTTTGCTTTTGGTTGACTGGATTGATGGTTTGGTCTACTGTTTCACTATACTAGGTTTTGACTTCACCGGTGCAGGATGAGTGGTTGAAACTATGGTCTGTCCTTTTCTGAACTTTGGTCCATTGTTGGTCCTAGATTCAGAATTATGTTATCCATTATTTCTATTCTCATCCTGACTGTTGTAGCCAAGACTAGATCTAGATCCAAACCTTTTTTAGGGTTTGTAAGCTGGTGCATTCAGTGGTGCAGTGGTGATCTTGACTGGTAGGGAAATTTTCTCAGCTGATCTTTCAACATTGGATGATTGATCATCTACTGTTTGTTGATTAGTTGGGTGAATCTCCTTACTAGTTTTTTCAGCTTTTACTTTGTCCAGTTCTTTCTTTAATCTTTTATTCTCCTTTCTTAGATTCTCACACTCTTGTTCCAGAATTTAATGATTCAACTCAATTTCTTCAAATTTACTCATAAGATTTTGAATTAGGTTTTCATAATCTAGTGGAAGAATAGAAGATTGTGCAGTGTCAGATGTGGATGCACTTGATGATGAGTATGGCTAGAAGTTACCTCAGTTTCATTAGATTATTTAGCCATAAGACATAGGTAAGCCTTTTCATTTTCTGAGCTGCCGGCTTCATCATCTTCATCAGAATCATCTTCTAATGATTCTTCGTTCTTTTCACAGCTAGATTCATCTTTGAGTGCTTTCTTGCTTTTTCTCTTTTCAGTTGTCTTGTACTTCTTCTTGTCCTTATCTTTGTCTTTTTCTTCAGGACATTCAGCTTTGAAATGTCCTTTCTTCTTGCAGTTGAAGCATCTGTATTCATCATCCTTTATCTTCATATCCTTTCTTGTGCTAGACTTCTTGTATGATGATGAACCTCCTTTGAATTGCTTCTTTTTGCTAAACCTGTCAAAATGTTTTACAAGTAGAGCTACATGTTCCTTCAGCTCCTGTGTCTCTTTGCTGTTTGCATCAGCTGCTTGACTTTTCTAGGGTGCAACCAGTGCACTGGCCTTATGTGCCTCTACTGGTGCACTGTCTTCGCCGTTCAATTCAAATGCATGAGCTTTTAGTTGAGACATTAGAGTTAAGGTATCAGTGGTTGAAATATTTGTTGTCCCTCTGATTACTGATGTGATGATATTCCATCTTTCAGGTAGGCCTCTCAAGATCTTCAAGCACACATCTTTCTGTGGATATGTGTGTCCAAGTTGTTGTAGTTCACTGATGATGCTTGAGAATCTTTTGTCCATTTGATCAATGGTTTCACCAGCCTTCATTTTGAAGTTCTCAAATTTCTGTTTTGCAACAGACAATTTGTTTTCCTTGAATGCTTCTGATCCTTCATTGATTAGTGCCAATTTGCCCCACATCTCCTTTGTTGTTTTGCAATCTTTGATCCTCATGAACATGTTACTGTCCAGAGTCTTCGAAATCATGTCTTCTGCAACGAAATCGAGATTTGCTCTTCTCCTGACATCCTTGGTCCAATCTTTCTTGAGTTTGTCTATTATTTTCCCTTGATATGCTCCTGTGGCTACCACAATGGTAATCTCGATTGGGCCATCAATAATTACATCCAGCATCCCCTCATGAGTTACTGCAAGATGAGACAACATTCTTATTTTTTCTTCATCAAAATTATTAACATTGAATACGGTACCTTTGACATAAAATTTGAGAAATCCATAAATACAAATAAGATATATATATATATATATATATATATATATATATATATATATATATATATATATATATATATATATATATATATATATATATATATATATATATATATAAAGAACTCGCTTTGAAAAACTACTTTGAAAATGTGTGATCTCCTTATTACTAGAAAATAGATCCGAATAGGTTACGATACTAGGAACAACGCTTGCTACGATACCAATTGTTGGTCCCAGAGAAGGGTAAAACTATAGTCAGAGGGGGAGGGGTGAATGACTATAGTGGAATTTCAAAAACTTTTCTTGTATTCAAAAGCTTTTGGGCAGCGGATAAGTCCATTCTTAATATGTTGTTTCAAAGTAGATTACGTAATCAAGAATATAAGATATGATATAAGCAATTAAATAAATGCAGTAAGGTAAATTGCTGAAAGTAAATTGACACAAAGGTTTATAGTGGTTCAGGGTGGTGTAATCCCTTAATCCACTCTTCTCCTGTGATGATTGGAGGAATTTACTATTGTTTTCACAGATACAATAGCCTGATTGTCCTTGACTACACAAGTTTCACAATCACAATCTTCAAGACTATCACTCCCTGGCTTCAACAGCTTCAGTGACTCAGTCTTTTTCACTGCTCCTTGAGAACAAATCTTTCAGCAGCTGTCACAAACACAACTCCTTCTCAGATGGCTCTGATTCAGTTGCTTGGTTGAGGTGAATTGGATTCACCAAACTTGCTGATCAAACTCAATGCTTGATGTTGGAATTGTAGTTCCCAGTTTTGGGTTGATCACTAGATGATTCGTTTTCAGCACAGATAGAAGGCTTTTCACTTTGACAGTGTTTTTGCTTAGATTCAATCCTTACTTCTTGTTGTTTGTCATTGCCTTCTATTTATATCCTTGATAATCCTTTATTTGAATTTCCATTCGTTTGCTATATTAATGAGGGGAATAATCCTTGATTTTATTCTTGATTCCCCCTTAATTATATCCTTTATTTTAGTGATCGGATTTTTCTTCAAACGTTTATCAGAAAATCCGTCCTTGATTGATCTTCTATTGATTGTGCATTTAATGTTTGATCCTCTGTATCTTCTTCATATTCCAAAATCTGCAAGTAAGGTTTACTTGGCCGTTCTATGAATAGTTAAGTGACTATCTGACTTTGCCGTTTAGTTCTTCCTTTACTGCTTTGTCTTCACTTAGCCGATGGTCAGTTCACTTTGCTGATTCACTTTTTCCTTCATTCTTTTAGGTTCAGGAGAATCTTTGTACTTCACTGATCCTTGATTTGTTTGAGATTAGTGTACACAATATTTAAACATTAAGTTTCATCATTTGAAACATAACTTAGACTTATCCAAGGTCATCAAAGACTTCCTTGATTATAAGTCAGACCATAATGTCTTCATGCTTCTCTGTTGGTACTTGGCTGGTGTTACTTTGCCAAATATCTGTTTCACTTTGCCGTCCTACCAACTAGTACAATACTTGTCTGACTTAATTTATACAACATGTCAGACTCTAAGTAAAGACTTATACAGAGAATTATAACTTACTTCAGGCTTGCTATAACAGCTAGTATGGCCATCATCAAAACATAATAAAATGTTCCTAACAAAGTCAACCTAATGATACAATTTAGATGATTCACCCATTTTTCTCATGCAATTAGTGATATTTTGACATCAACTTGAATAACTTTTATGATAATTTGAACTATTTTGTGTACATAGGAACTTTCAGAAAAACCATGCTTTTACTTTTATTTTATTAGTTATTAGCCGATTTTGTTATCAAATTTACGCGCGGAATCTTTTGTCTATTTTGCAGCACATATATTCCGGTTGGGAGCGTGGATTTTGACTTGATGGTGCCATTGGATTATTGAGTGATGATTTTGTTGTTCAGGCAAGGATTTCAACCCACGAGGATCGTTGACACGTTAGAGGGTTCGTCCATGCCAGTTGTAGAGTAAATTTGATCATGGAGATTTCAGATACAGATGGCATGCGCCATGTCACATTGACCCACGCCAAGTGAAGTTATACAAGTCTGCTGAGCATTTAATGCGGATGTCATTCAGCCAACCACTACATTTGGACTTGACGCATGCCAATCTTGGGTGACCTACGCCAATACTGCATTAAGCACATGACGTCACGCCAGTTGGATTGACCTGCGCCAATTTTGCAGAGTCGGCAAAGAATTGATCTCTTTTATTCTTCCATTCACAAAAATTATCATACACACTTCATCTTCCTCAACTTTTCCCCTTGAAGGCACCCCCGCCTCCAAGGCTCTTATTGTGGAATTTTAGTAAAAATTAGCTCTTGAACTTGATTGTAATAGTTAAGGATTCTAGTTTAGCACCCATTACTTGATTGGAGTTTAAACACATTAGTGTTGGTTCCATTAAAGCTTTTAGAGTTGGATGAAGAACACCAACTCGAATTCTTGCTTTTTGTTTTGGTAATCCTTAATCTTTATCTTCATTCAATTGTTCTTATGGTTATGAATGTTAACTTTGAGATGTTGATATTTGTAGTTATGAGTTGCTAGACTTATCTAGCCAAGATTATGTTGTAGTTGTAGTTTATCCTCTTATATTGATTGGGAATGATTGTTTGTGTTGTTATTTTTGATTATTTTGAAACTTCTCCTACTTGTGTTGTATTGATTGCTTGCATTAGAGTAATTGACTAGTGTTAGCATTTACATGTTTAACGGAGACCGAAAGGAGATGTTAGTCATGGGAAGAGGGTAGGAAAACCGGAAGGTAAAATCGACCTTTCGGGCATTCGATTTCTTATCCGGAGATAGTTGACTTTGTCATTGCATTCACGTGCGTAGCATACCAATTCATTAGGTTTAGGACCCCAAACCAAGGAAGAGGTATAGAGTAGTTTCATACACTCGTATGAGGGAAACTACTTGCTTAGGAATGCACCGTTTCACACTTTTGAACACCAATGGTAGGAAGGTAGGAAATCATTCCCATGACACTACAAGAGGAGTGCTAGGCTACACATTGTCTTGGTTAGTTTCTTTTATCATTTTACCATTTTCATTATCACTAGAGACTTATTTATGCATTCGATTATCATCTTGCAAATTGTGACTTAGATCGAATTAATATAAACTTTTAAGTGTTTAACCTCACAAGTTATTTCCATGGATTCGACCTTGACCCACCATACTAGACTATAATCGACACGGTACATTGCCGGTTAGATTGGACACCTAGGAATTGGCCATCAAGCTTTTTTGCGCCGTTGCCGGGTATCTATCTTGAGTAACGGTTACTACTTGTACTAGTTTTAAAATTTTCGAGAATAGGTCGGACTTTTCTAGTGTCGTTTCTATTTTATTTCATTGGTACTTACCTCTTCGTGAGTCACCAAGTGTTATTTTATTGTGTTTTTTTGTTTTTATCTTGTAGTGGATGATCAAGACTTGACATTGTAAGGCACCGCTTACTCCTCTCATTCCGGATATCAACACGTATATTAGGGAACGAGTAGCTGAGAATAAAGTTGGTCAAGCTCGTCGTGGTTTGGAACTTAGTGGAGACTCCTCCCAAGGATCATCTACCCAAGGAATAGAAATGGATGGAGGCATAGCAAATGCACAAGTCGATCAAGGGCATGAGGATGCCCGAAACCATGAACAAGACCCAAACCTCCACATCCTTAATCCACCAAACAACAATCCACCACCACCATAAAAAAATAACCAACCAAACCGTAACCAAAACCAGAATCATAACAACCGGAACAACAACAACAACCCCTCAAACCAAAGGTCAATTTGTGATCAAGCCGTGAGAAGAAATGAAACCAACAATCCAATTCGTTTACCAAATGCGGGAGCAAATAATTTTGAGGTTAAAGCTCATCTTTTTGGATTGGTTGGAATAAGAGCTCAATTTCATATGGACGTGATGACGAAGATCCACACCACCATCTTTACAACTTTGAGGAATTGTGTAATACGGCCAAGAGTCAAGGTGCTAATAGAGAGTTGACAAGAATGTCTATGTTTCCTTTCTCCTTGGATGGAAAGGCTAAGGATTGGTTTATGTTGCTTCCTCACCATTCCTTGACAAGTTGGGAGGAAATTCAAAATGAATTCTTGAAACAATACTTCACTCCGGGCCGAATTTGGAATTGAAAGTTGAGATTGCTAGTTTCAAGCAAGGTGAACATGAATTACTTGGAGTTGCATGGGAAAGATTCAAGAGGTTGTTTAGAGCTTTTTCCGGCCATGGTTATCCTTTGGACATGCAAATTCAATTCTTTTGTCGAAAGCATAGAATGGAATCCCGACCGATGTTGACCAAGCATGCAATGGTTCGTTGATGATGAATACGGCAAAAGACATGTATAATGCTATTGAGAATATTACAAAGAACAACCGAATATGGGAAACCGGTTCAAGCACAAGAAAGTTTCTTTTGTAGGAGAAGTTGTCACGGAATTTATTAACACAAAATAAACAAGTAATAAAACCGGTTAACCTCAAGTATAAGGATCGTAGTATAGAGGCTATGCCGGGTCGATCTTACGGGGAACTGACAGTTGTGATTCCTAGTTTTTATTTATCTAACTATGTCACGATTATTAAACTAAAAAGAAACAGAAAATAAACTAACAAGAATGTAAAGTGGACGGAAGAACAAGTTCTAAAGCCAGGGAACACAGGGTTGCGAACCAACTAACTAAACTAAATCTAAATCTAATTATGCAATAAATCTAACTAAGCTAAACAATTCAAATTCAAGGGATTAAATCAAGTTATAACGAACGAACAAGCAATTGATCCACCTATCCTATCAACATTCAATTCTAATTCGGATTACTTCGTGATCTCTACTCAAGTCGTGATTCACCTAATCGAAAGCATAAACTCCTACTCTCGTAGACAAGTTCGTTTTCTAATCTTTTATCTTTCGATGCTAAAGATTACGTCTTTCTAACCTAGGCGTGACATCTTTCGATTTCTAATCTAGAAAATCAATCTAATAACTTTCGTTTTATTTAGATCAAAGATCCAATCTTTTATCACGGTGATCTAAGGTTGACACGACTCTCATCATATAAACAATCATCAAAGCAAGCATCTTTCGATTAAACATGCAATAAAACGTACAAAACATGATAAAAGAAACGAGCTTGAAGTAGAACTCACAAAATAATCACGAATGAGAAATCAACTGTTGAATTGGACGGCTTCACAACGCTTGTTCAAGAGGATTTAGCCTCTTAGCATCTTCTTGACAACTCGAATTGATGAATAAAAGTACATGAAATTATCTAATCTAATCTAGAAGTTTAAGTGCATAAAACTAGAGAAAAGCGAAGGAAAAACGCAGCCAAGCTGCCCCTAGGGTTTAGGGTTCGAATAATGTCGGATTGTTGTTCTTGTGTGCGAAATAGGCGGTATTTATAGAGGATTAAGTCGGTTCTGGCTGAGTCGGCGGACGGACGAGCGTTCGTTCTGGTGGACGCTCGTTCACTTCCTTGAACTCTCCTCAGACGCTCGTTCGGCCTCAGTTCAAACTCTCTGAATCACTCTTGGCACCTTGGACACTCGTTCGAGACTGCAGACGCTCGTTTGGTCTGGACGGAGCATGGACGTTCGTTCAACATGACTTGAATGCGATTTTTGCATGTTTATCTCTTTTTCTTCTCTCCACTCGATCATTATCTCTTCTTTAAATCTTTATAGCTTGAAATTTATCTCTTTTGATCGTCATTTGAGCACAATAAACATACCTATAACACACGGAAAACATCGCAAACTGTAATAATATTCAAATAATCATATTTTAACCATGAAATCACATAAATACATCGATATTGCGATTAAGCCGTCAAAATATTGTTTGCTCAATATTTCAATATAAGACCTATTACTATGCAAATTATACAATATAGAGGGAAAAACATCGTAAAATTTATCCTTATAATTCATAGATTTTCACCCTTAACAGAAGTCACCGTTCAAACCGATGTGTTAGCCCAATTAGCTTCTCTTAGAAAGAAAGTTAATGAAATAAAAGGAAATAAGAGTTTGGAAGGAAATGCGTCCAATGACTTGTGTAGTGAGGAAATGAAACAAAATGAAGACTATGCACATTTGGAGATGAATGAATCCGGTGACTATTCTAATGAAGAAGTATATGCAACAACACCAAGCACTACATAATGCCTACTCCAATGCATATAATACTTTGCAAAGAGATTTTCCAACTCAACGTTGGTCTCCAAACCCAAACAAGCAAGCATCATCTATTGTTCCTCAACACAAGACCTCCTTCAACACAAACACTCCAACCCAAAATTTCCAAGGCCATACTTCATACCAACCACCACAACCACCTACACATTCTTACCAACAACGTCCTACACAAAACATCCCTATCACTCAAACTTCAAACACATCTACGGAAAAGAAAGAGAGATGGGAGAAGTTGATGGAGAATCTTATGGGTGTTGTCCCAACCCAAGCCGCGAATATGCAAACAATGATGTCTTCTATAGGCACAGTGACCAAGGATGTTGGTACATTGAGAACATCTATGAGTGGTCATGACATGAGAATGAAAAACATAGAAGCATCCGTGCGTAACATGGAAGAGCACTTGAGTAGAGAAAGTGAGAGGAATGCTAGTAGACCACCGGGTGGACTGCCAAGTAACACTGAAAGAAACCCGAGGGGAGTGAATGCCATCATAACCCAAAGTGGAAGAGTTTGTGGATGTTGGACTTATTTTATGTTTTAGTGATGAGTGCCAGACTATCTATTATAGAGCAAAGGCAAAAAGATGTCTAGATCAAATGTATAGGCTTATTAGAGTTTGATCTTTGTATAGGTTTGATCAAACAAGCACTGTAAATGGTCAGCTGACTTTCATGATGATGAAATTCCCAGTATTTTGCACCTATGTCATTCTAGAGAAGCTGGAGGTCAGTATGGCCAGACAAGACAACAAGCAAAGTGCTTGCGGTGTGGATTCTATTGGCCTACAATTCATAAATCTGCTTACGAGTTTACAAGAGCCTGTCATTCCTGTCAAATGACTAGTAACATTTCTAAGCAGAATGAGATGCCACTGCAGAGTATCTTAGAAGTGGAGTTATTCGATGTATGGGGAATTGATTTTGTTGGGCCTTTTACATCGTCAGAATCAAATTGTTACATCCTGGTAGCAGTTGATTATGTTTCCAAATGGGTGGATGCGGTTTCCTCACCGACTAATGATGCCAGGGTTGTCCTGAGGTTTCTGAAGGAAAACATTTTGACGAGGTTTGGAGTGCCCAGAGCCATAATTAGTGACGGAGGGAGTCATTTCTGTAATAGGTTGTTTGAGAAGTTGATGATGAGAAATGGGGTTAGACATAAGATTGCAGCAGCAAATCACCCCCAGACAAGTGGACAAGTGGAGGTCAAGAACAGAGAGATTAAGAGGAGCTTAGAGAAGACTGTGAATCCCACGAGGAAAGATTGGTCTTTGAAATTAGATGACTCTCTTTGGGCGTACAGAACAGCTTATAGGACCATGATTGGGATGTCACCGTATTTGATAGTGTTTGGAAAAGCATGTCATTTACCGGTAGAACTCGAGCACCGAGCGCTGTGGGCTACAAGATTTCTAAACATGGATGAGAATTTAGCCGGTGAAAAGAGAATGCATAGTTGAATAGATTGGAGGAGTTTAGACTTCAAGCGTATGAGAATGCCAAGATTTACAAGGAGAGAACAAAACACCTGCATGATAAGAAGATTTTGAACCGCACATTTCAAGTTGGAGATAAAGTGCTGGTATATAATTCGCGTCTTTGTCTTTTTCCTGGGAAATTGAAGTCTAGATGGTATGGACCACATGTAGTCACAAAAGTTTTCAATTCGGGAGCATGTGAAGTTAAGAATGAATACTCTAGGCAGACTTTCATAGTAAACGGCCACAAGCTGAAGCATTACCTAGAGCAGAAGTATAACCCTGTGTTGGAAGTCTTTACATTGACGGATCCAAAGTGCGAATAAAGGTGCCCTATTAGTACAATCGAGTTGGCGACTATAAACTCAGAACTATTTCTAAACCCTTATTTATTGCTTTTATTTATTTAGGTTATTTTGAATCAATAACGTAGCATTACAATCGCAAGGTTTTTTTCATCACATATATCTTCAGTCGTTTGGCTAGAGATATATGTGGTTTTTACATTCACGATTCTCATATGATACCCTCGTAAAAAATTTCGCATCTTGCTTAGGCCAGTAAAAAAATAAAGTGGCGTAAACTGTTTTTGAGCATTCCTCCGGTATGCACAATTACTGCCAGCTTATTTTCTTATTTCCCTTCGCATGTTACTCACAGTTTTTGGAAGTATTTTGGGAAGCAGGTAACAACTCGGAAGAGGAATGACCTAGGAGCTAATGATTCTACTCCGGGATTCTCTTTGACTCAGCCGACCAATTCCAGAGCTAAGTACCTATTCTTTTCTTTATTATTAGTCATTGGGGACAATGTTTATAATACGTGGGGGGTAGGCGGTCTTAGCTGGGTAGTCGAAAAAGGGAATAAATTTTGAAATTTTTAACACTGTTTTTAGCTTGCTTATTGCACGTTTTCGAGTAAGGAATCGGTAGAAAAGGAGCCCAAGTTCAAGTTGAAGTGAGCTATAGCATATTCAATTTAATATGGAAGAATAAGCATATGTTATGTTGCATGAAGTAGTAACTTATTAATTATTATTCTATCATTACAATCAATACTTGAGCACATAATCTGTGTGAGAAGTGTTTAAGATCAGATAATGAATTGTTTTAACCGGGAATCATTATTTGTCTGTCTATATACTTTAAAAATTTGTTGTAAGACAAGGGAAGCAAATTGAATGCCACAAAGGTAACCGGGACAAACGAGCTTCGAGAAAGAGAAAAAAGTGAGGAAATCTTCCAGAAAAAGAAAAATGAAAAAAAGGAAAAAAATATGCAATAATAAAGGCAGTGAGGGAAGCGAACTCATGTAAAAAGGGCACGACCCTCGCATAAAAAGAAACAAACGAGGACTTAAGAGCGATGCTCAGTCCCCAAGTCTGCCCGACCCGATTAAGGTTCCATGTTGTGTAACCAAGTCTAAAGGCAAGATGAGCGAGTGTATGCGCATGTAAGTTAAGATTGTGTGGTTAATACAACTTGATTCTCCTCACGAACGCACTATCACGACTGATTCATCACACGACACATTGATGCATGATAAATGGTGATTAATGGGGAGCTTATGGATTGTGGCTTAATGTATGTTTCTGCCGGAAATCTTTATTGAATGTGTGGTGGTTGATGGAGATTGTTCTTGGAGGTACATTCCGCCTTGATACTGTGCTCGTGGACGAGCAAAAGGCAAGTGGGGGGTAGTTGATGATGGTTAAAATAGTCAATCCTACGTCATCAACATTCTATCCATTATGAGCTAAAAATAGTTGTTTCGACCTATAATTATGAACCATTTGGTCGAATATCATATGTCGGGTTCGTGAGTCGAGAAATCTACACTTAGCGTTTATTTTCCCTATTTCGATATTATTTCGTGCATTATTTGATTATTTCAGGATATGAAATATTGGGCTGAGCATTATGGACGAATCTGGAGTGGACTGAACGAAAGGAATGGGCCTAGGGTATTCCAGAACCTTCAAATCTAAGTCAGCAGAAGAAAAAAGACAAAATTGCCCTAAGTTTACCGAGAGTCGGCACCAACTTACCGAGAGTCCAAATCTTCCATAAATGTGTTTTCTTGTACGATGGGTAGAACTAGGTGTTTCTAAGTCGGTTTATGTACCTATAAATAAGAGGCTTCGCCTCAGAGTTCAACGTAACATTGGTAGCACACAAATACTACAATTATCATGCAATAAAAGTTCTTTGTTCATTATTTTATTTATTTTATGAGTTCTGGTCGGAGAGACGACGGAGTCGCCACCTAAGCGAGATATCCGAGGGAGATCTACGCTCGTCTTCGAGGGTATGATTTTTTGTCTTTTCCAAGATGTAGATCTATCGTTGTTCTATTCGACTAGTATGTTTTAATTGCTTATTTAGTTTAATTATGTAGTAGTTAGTTTATTTTACCCCATGTGTTATAGATATAATTCGTCGGTGAAGAAATCGTGAAATAGTGATTGTGTTCTTCATATCTGCGACGGTCTATATCGCTAGATCTGAATACCTAGTAAATTACTAATTCATGATAATTGGCTCCAGCTACGTTGATCAATAGATTTAATTTACATGTTAGTAGCCTGATCAACTATTTGCATGTCTTCGTAAAACTAGCATGAAATACGAATAGTAAAGTGTTAGTTTGGACATTATCTTGATGGACCCTAGGAACGTGCTGATCAGTGTCGACAGTTGTCTTGGCGGGTGTGTGGTATGAGTTAGCGCTCAATATCGACAGCTCTAGTTGTTTATGCCTATGGGCTATTACGGACCAATTAAGGAGGGTATCTTGCATATAGATTGTCTACTACCATTGTCGGATTAGATAGGGTTAGGAGTTGTACCCGTAGCTGTACAATGAATTAAAATCCACCAATAGGGAAGACTATTGCATGTGTGGGGGAACAACTAATTACTCATAATTGAACTAAAACATTAGAAACTCTTGTTCCATTCGTTTTAGCTAGCGTAATATTGTTAGTTTGTGGCACCAAATTTACTATTGTCTATATTTTATTTGGTCGTAGACCATATTAGTGACAAGCTCAATCTTAGTAATTAGACGTTCTTACGAGTCTTTGTGGGATCGACCTTGACTCGCTAGTACTCTACTACGATAGACCTAGTCCTATTGCTAGTAAGTGCTTTGCACGCGATCAAGATTTTATGGTGCTGTTGCCGGGGACTCGTGTCAAGAATACATTTTATTTAAGATTAACTGTCCATATATATTTGAGTCTGTTTAATAGTCTATTTATACTAGAGTCATATAGAGTCATTGTTCTTCAGATCTGCGATGGTCTATATCGATGGATCTGAATACCTAGTAATTACTAATTCATGATAATCGGCGCTAGCTACGTTGATCGATAGATTTTATTTACATGTTAGTTGCCTGATCAACTATTTGCATGTCTTCGTAAAAGTAGCATGAAATACGAATAGTGAAGTGTTAGTTTGGACATTATCTTGATGGACCCTAGGAACGTGCTGATCAGTGTCGACAGTTTTCTAGGCGGGTTTGTGGTATGAGTTAGCGCTCAATATCGATAGCTCTAGTTCTTCATGAGTATGGGCTATTATGGACCAATTAAGGAGGGTCGTTTCCATATAGATTGTCTACTACCATTGTCGGAGTAGGTAGGGTTAGGAGTTGTACCCGTAGGTGAACAATGAATTAAAATTCACCAATGGGGAAGACTATTGCATGTGTGGGAGGAATAACTAATTACTCATAATTGAACTAATACCTTAGAAACTCTTGTTTCATTCGTTTGAGCTAGCGTAATATTGTTAGTTTGTGGCACCAGTGGCACCAAATTTACTACTGTCTATATTTTAGTTGGTCGTAGACCATATTAGTGACAAGCTCAATCTTAGTAATTAGACATTCTTACGAGTCTCTGTGAGATCGACCTTGACTCGTCAGTACTCTACTACGATATACCTAGTCCTATTGCTAGTAAGTGCTTTGCACGCGATCAGTCAGCGTGCTTTTGATGCAACCCGTGATCCTAAGTTTGCCGATCGGTCTGAGGATTTTGACTCATGTTCTGAGGATCCTTACTTGTTCCCCACTTGGATTCCACCTTTCCGTGTTTCCTCTAGGACCCCACCGCATTCTATGGCCCCGGGTAGTGTTTCTATTTTTTCATCTACAGGTACAGGTTCAGTTAGCACTTGGTGTTGCTACGTTTGCTTGGCAATGTTTGACAGGTTCGATGATCATGTCCACTGTTGGTGACGGGGCTGGTAGTTCGATTTTCTAGGCTATTCTCTCTACTGCCTTCCCAAATGATCTCATTCAGATATTGTCGAATCCTTTTGCTGCTGATTACCAGGGCACTAGTTTGTTCCATCCTACGACTTTTGCTCCTTCTAGTTCGCTTACCCCTTTGGATGCTGGTGTGCTACTTGACGATGACGGTGATGATGAGGATCACCCTCCTAGTTCTACTTTTGTTCCTACGTCCACTCCCGATGATGATTAGTACTTTTATCCACCAAACTTTGTTATAACTTATTTGGTTAGCCGCATGTGGCTCTAGTACTTTTAGCAGTACCACTTGGATGCTACCGTTGTTTTATTTTGTGGAAAGGATGCGTTTGATTTTTTATGCACTAGCATGCTTGAGGTTGTTGTTTGTGAAACTTGCTAGCTCCTATTTTCTATGAAGTTATATTCCCTCAATATTATTTGATTATCTGTGCTTAGCTCCTTCTTTAGCGATAGTTGTTCATTGGGTAGGATAGATAGCTCAGAGTTGCAGTTTCTCTCCTAGGTACTTTGGCCTACGTTGGTTACTTTTGGCGTGAGCCATTACTTTTAAGGCCTTGGCATCCGCCAATTTTTCTTGACGCACGCCATTTCACTTTGGCACACCTCACACACAAACGATAAGAATGGCGTGCGTCAGAACCCTTTTGACGCGAGCCAATTGACTTGACTCCCAACAATCACACTACTGCCGCCACAGAACCCTAGCAGTCAGCTTTTGTCGCCTTGACGCACGCCAATACCTGTTTGGCGCGTGTCGTTTCAGCATTTTCTGCCACTGAGAAGTCCTATCAAACCCTAATTTTATCCATATAACCCCCTCCCTCCTACTCAAAAATTCATTCACCATCTTATTTTCTCTTGCCCTCTTTCCTCTCTTCCCATTTTTTCTTCTATCACCCTCAACATGTCTTCTCCTCCGTAGACCGTCCCGTTCTTTTCTTCGACGTGCGGGGCAGACGCAGTCCCCAACTATATTGAGCTTTTTAGCCGTCAGCCATATCCTATTTGAGAGGGGTGTGAACACAAAAAAGCTTAAGGAGTATTCTGAGTATCGTATAGAGTGGGGAAGCTGGAATCGTTTGGTCGCACCACCTCGGGGGCGCATCAACGAAACCGTGGTACGTGAGTTTTTCTCCATGTTGTCCACTGAGCCAGAAGAAAGGTACGTCTAGTCTATTTTGGTTCGTGGGGTTGAGGTACCCTTCCATTGGATGAATATCAACAATGTTTTTCATCTCTTTTCCACTACTATTTCACCCTTCCACCACTACGAGGAACAATGGAATCTCTCCAACATTGGTAGTTTCATTTCTCATCTTTCTACTGCCACTGCTGCTCTTTTCCCGGGACGGGAAAGGCCCCGTGTGGACTACTCGGTTTCTTCTCTTTATCCTGATATGCGCGCTTGGAAACGTTTTATTAACAATCACATCCTCCCAACCGACAACTTTGAGAAGATGACCGATAATGAGCTGATCTTGCTTTTCGCCATCAAGCGCGGGGTGTACATCAACTGGGGTAAGCTGGTCCATTATGCTGCATGGTCATATGCTCAGCCTACATGTACCATACCCTTCATTCCCTTTGCATGGATCATATCTCATCTTTGTACCCGTGGTGCTCGAGTTCCCGCCTACTCCCAGGATGAGTTTTTCCCGAGTGTTATCACTCGTCGTGGCCTCACTCCGCGGGATGTTCCTGGTGCTCCTCAGTCTTCTGATGTGTCTGATTCTGAGTCTGAGTAGTTTTCTGGTTGGTTGCTGGTTGTGTTGTGATGGTTGGTTGGTTCGATGTTTTTCTTATTTTTTATCATGCGGGTTGTTTTCAATAATGGTTGTAATATTTCCGAACAATGCTATCACACTTTTCCTTTCATTTGAATAATGTAATATATCAGTTCTTTGTTTTGTTTGGTTGAATTACTTCATTTTGTTATCATGCACCCGTAAATAGATCCCTTTTTTTAACCCCCCTGCATGTTAACCCTCCCTAATTTTGAGATACCTGCACAACTGACCCACATCAAAGTGGTTTGGTGCACATCATTCCCCTATATTAAGGCATGGCGTGTGCCATGACTATTTATGACGTGTGTCAGTTTTCCACGGTAACTCTCTGTATAGAAATAGTGTTTTTGGCGTGCGCCATTTGTCTCATGCGTGCGCCAACATGCCTTCTTTTGACCATACTTTTCCCTATTTCTGAATATGGTTGTATCATGATTTTGCTCATAATGATTCCCCATTGTTCCTTAACTATATTTTTATTACTCACTTACCATTGAGGGCAATGCAAGTTCGTAAGTGGGGAGTGAGAGTACAGTTAGTCCAACAAAGGGTAATGCCATTAATTTCTTGAGAAAAGCCTTAGCTTTGATTATTTTCGAGAAATTGAGAGCTGTATAAACTATCTTTTGGTATGAATTATAATCCTGTAATTGATAGAGCAATTATTTCAACAAAATGAGTAACTCTAATGAAACATAAGTACATGTTATTCACTAATCTTTGATGGTAGTGTGATCCATTGTGCACGTATATTCTAATCTTTTGTTAACAAACAACTTTTCATGAAATCGTGCATGCCTACCCTTACTTGCAACTTGAACTTAAGGATGTTATTCTTTTGAGACGAAATAACAGGTACTTGGAATCGGAATAGGGATGATGATTTTTGGCATAACTTTGACTAGCCCATAGCCATATGGCCTTCCCGAACACAAAGTTTTCCTTTCTGTCAACATCTCAGCCTTGTAGAGCGGTGAGACCCCACTCGAGCTAGCCGTTCGTACTTAGCCTCATTTAATCCAACCCTTAGCCGAGATTTTGGTCTACATTCCTTTGGCCTCCCACAAGCATAGCAAGAGTCTATTAATTTTTTGGGCGGTGGATGGGAACTAAGAGTTGGATGAGTTGTGTTAGCACAAGTTGAGATGGCATCTTGTGAAGTTTTGGTTCGGAACCCATTGGTGTTGGCATTTATCTTCATTTCAAAAAAAAAAACAAAAAAAACAGTTTTTCTTTATAATGTACATATTCCAAGAGTTGAATAAAGAATTCTAACAAATCAAAACTCAAGTCAAAAAGAAGCATAAGAGATGTATATACTTAGTTGTTGAATAATGAGTCATTGAATGCAATTTTGAAGCAAATTTTAAGTTCCTATGTAATGTAAGGATGGGAAGTGACTAATTTGGAAAGTTGGTGTCAAGAAGAAGGTGTGGATTCTTGCTATCTTGCCTTATTCTTTTGATTATCCTTTTATTCCCTTTCGGTTAGCTCACTATTCTAGCCTGAACGTTACAAGCCGATTTGTCAACTACCTGACCTAGCTCTTTGATTCCGAGTACCTATTTAGTGGAGATTGATCTTATTCCTAAGCTTTGGGTTGCATCTCTTGAGTAAGACTTGCATGATTTGATGATCGTCAGTTTGATAGCAAACTTGAGGATTATCCACTCACACACTCCACTACTCCCTTAGATCGTGGGGAACATGTTCTTGTGATTTTGATTGGTTGCATCGTCTAATTGGATCCTCAATTCTTGATGTTGTATGATCATATTTTGGTGACTCTAGATAGCCTTATCGCTCTAATTTCTCGAGGACGAGCAAAAGGTAAGTGTGGAGTGGTTGATGTAAGTCAACCTAATGATACAATTTCCGATTATTCACCCTTTTTTCTCATGCAATTAGTGATATTTTGACATCAACTTAAATAAATTTTATGATAATTTGAACTATTTTGTGTACATAGGAACTTTCAGAAAAACCACGCTTTTACTTTTATTTTATTAGTTATTAGCCGATTTTGTTATCGATTTACGCGTGGTATCTTTGTGTCTATTTTGTAGCACAGATATCACGGTTGGGAGCGTGGATTTTGACTTGATGGTGCCATTGGATTATTGAGTGATGATTTTGTTGTTGAGGCAAGGATTTCAACCCACGAGGATCGTTGACACATGTTAAAGGGTTCGGTCCATGCCAGTTGTAGAGTAAATTTGATCATAGTAAATTTAAAGGGTTCGTTCCATGCCAGATGTAGAGTAAATTTGATCATAGAGATTTTAGATTCACAAAAATTATCATACACACTTCATCTTCCTGAACTTTTCCCCTTGAAGGCACCCCCCACCTCCAAGGCTCTTATAGCCGAATTTTTGTAAAAATTAGCTCTTGAATTTGATTGTATTAGTTAAGGATTCTATTTTAGCTCCTATTACTTGATTGGAGTTTAAACACATTAGTGTTGGTTCCATTAAAGCTTTTGGAGTCGGATGAAGAACACCAACTCGAATTCTTGCATTTTGGTTTGGTAATCCTTAATCTTTATCTCCATTCAATTGTTCTTATGGTTATGAATGTTAACTTTGTGATGTTGATATTTGTTGTTATGAGTGGCTAGACTTATCTAGCCTAGATTATGTTGTAGCTCTAGTTTATCCTCTTATGTTGATTGGGAATGATTGTTTCTGTTGTTAGTTTTGATTGTTGTGAAACTTCTCCTACTTGTGTTGCATTGATTGCTTGCATTAGAGTAATTGACTAGTGTTAGCATTTACATGTTTAACGGAGGCCAAAAGGAGATGTTAGTCGTGGGAAGAGGGAAGGAAACTGGAAGGTAAAATCGACCTTTCGGGGCATTTGATTTCTTATCCGGGGATAGTTGACTTTGCCATTGCATTCACGTGCATAGCATACCAATTCATTAGGTTTAGGACCCCTAAACCAAAGAGGAGGTATAGAGTAGTTTTATACACACGTATGAGGGGAAACTACTTGCTTAGGAATGCACCGTTTCACACTTTTGAACACCAATGGTAGGAAGGTAGGAAATCATTCCCATGACACTACAAGAGGAGAGTTAGGCTACATATTGTCTTGGTTAGTTTCTTTTATCATTTTACCATTTTCATTATCACAAGAGACTTATTTATGCATTCGATTACCATCTTTCAAATTGTGACCTAGATCGAATTAATATAAACTTTTAAGTGTTTAACCTCACAAGTTATTTCCCCGTGGATTCGACTTTGACCCACCGTACTACACTACAATCGACCCGGTACACTGCCGGTTAGATTGGATACCTAGGAATTGGCAATCACATCATGCAACTGAATAACTAACTCATGAGTGAGTTTCTGATTTTTTGCAATGCCCTTTTATGTGTTGTGTAGTTCGGACAGCTATGTCTCCTAGGCCATAAATTCTCTGATTTAGATGCCATTCAGCTTGAGCATGAATTTCACGATCTTCATGTGTTCCTTTCTCCAAATTTTCTTTGAGTTAAAGAATTTCTGAAGCTGAGTTTGATGTAACTTGTTTGAGTATTTCCAATTTTATTTCACCGTTACATCAGTCTTCTTCCTGTAGTCTAAGATCCCAAAATACTTGACAAAAGACCCTTATAATCTTCTTTTTGAGTGACTAGGTCATCCAAAGCTGTCTGTACCTTGGCCAACTCATCTGCTATTAAAGTTTCAGTTGGATCAACATCCATATTGATTGTTGGTTGAGTTTGAGGGTCCAAAATCATCAAAGCTTGCCCATCATCCTCAGTTTGCTTTTGATTGTAGTTGTTTGTGATCCAACTAGAAAACTTACTTTCTGATCAACTGACTTTCCTTGAGTGTCAGCTTTGTATTTAGTTTGCAGAACTGAATCATTTTCTGTCAGTTTTCTTGATTCATCATTTTTGCCTTCATCATCCTTTCTTGGTTTCTTCATAGGTTCTGATGAATCTACTGAATTCTTATTCTTCCTTTATTGTGCATTTTCTTCAAGTAGTTTGTAGCATCTTGTTAGTAACTCTTCCACGGGGAATAATGCATACAAATTTTCTACTTCAAGATTTTTCAGAAACCATTCCTCTACAGATTTCAATGCTTCTCTGAATGATTCCTGACTATCTATAGTATTCAAATTTATTTTATGAGATTGATAATCCTTTCTAGTGCATTGGATCTTTCATCTTTTTGTGTCTACTGAGTCTTTTTTGTGATATCAATAGCAGAAACTTATTTCTCTGCTATCTTTTGCTTCTTGAGAGAATCACCTTCAGCTGACTGATCATTTTCAGATGTTGACTTGGTTGTCTTCAGTTCTTGTTCCCCCTTAGTTGTTGCTTCTTTGCTTGTTTCAGTTCCCTTAATTGTTGATTCGGGGAACAAGGCTCTTTCCTACCATTATTTCTTCTAAGTTGCTCTTGACTCCTTTCTATTCACCCATTTTCTCTAAAACAATCTTCGTTCCTTCTTACTTTGAGGAGATCGGAGAGGAGAGATATACCAATTACCTTTTCTGTATTTATGTTGGTCAATGGACCATTCTTTGTCTTCTTGTCTGGATATAATGTTACTTATCTAGGTTGCATTGTCTATGTGGGATCAACCTTGACTCACATCTACTATACTACGATTGACCTAGTACTCTGGCTTATATTTCGTGCGTATTAGTGGCTTACACACGGATCAAGTTTTTGGTGCCCCTGCCGGGGACAATGGCCAATGTAGATAATATGTCATTAAATCTGAATAAGGATTATTCATTTGTTATTTTAGAGTCTGTTATGTAACACACCTACACCGTTTTACGATCAGAAAAAGGGAAACAGTTTCTAAAGCCGCGACAAGCCTTGCCGCAGCCTCAAAAATCTGTGACTCTAGTTCTGATCGCCTTTCTATTTTTCTGTGTTCATCCCAGTATGTTACTAGTTAGTAGGTCCGCAACAATTAGGTCTAAGCCCAGCTGAGGCGGGAAATTACTAACTATGTTATTGTTTTGTTTTGTCTATCTTGCAGGATACAGAACGCTTTCGGCGATCACTAGAAATATCGAAGGAATTCCAAACCAACTAGCACAATGCCACGAAGACTCATAAATTCCGTGCCTATCTCAATGTACCCATGTTTGAAAGTATACGAGCAATACCAAGTGGACAAGAGGAGAGTAGAATAGGAGAAGAAGAAGCAGCCGGAGAAGGAGGAGGAACGGGAAGCCAACCTCAAAAAGTACGAGACCTATAAATCAGGTGAGTTTCATATTGAGTTAAGTGATGTACCTTTTACTGACACTGATCCTGAAGAGGATCCGGATACCATGTTCTCTAATTTAGAGGATTACCTTGATTCAGACTTGATAGAGAAATTAGGAGACCCTGGTACATTTAGGCTCCCGGTCTCGATAAATGGAGTATATTTAGGACAGGGAATGTGCAATTCAGACTCTAGTTGCAACATTCTCCCTCTTTCTTTGTGTAAGCATGCTAAATTTAAGGTCGAGTTGATTGAGACGCGCAATATGCGTTTTGTCAATCGTGAGATCGATATGCTCACTGGCACGCTAAGAAACTGTAAGCTCAGAGTGGGAAGTTTTGAGTTCCCGGCTGACTTTGTAGTTATGGACATCCTCGATGATCCGAGTGCAAACATTTTTCTAGGACGTCCTCTCTTAACGACCAGCTGAGAAATCTTGGACTACAACAACTATGACATCACACATAGGGTCAATAATGATGCAAAAACCTATACGATCCTATAGCCACTCCCCAACCGACCAGGACAGTACCGCATCAGCTCAAATTCTAGAGAAGTTAAATTTGTTGAGATAGAGGATATCCAAGATAATAGAAGGCAAGTGGTAGTAGAAACCAGAGAGCAGGACTTTTTGACAGTTCTACTCCGAGAAAAGGACAAGAAGAATCACAACAATGCACCAAGAAAAACGGCCAGTCTTGACGAATCTGGCCAGCGCAATGATGGTTCGAGGTTAAAAGAGGAAGAAGTGAATTCTTTGGGCGAAAAGGTAAAATCTCAAAGTAGACAAAGAAAGTCGAATGTACTGGCAAGGAAGTCCAAGAGTGTAGGGCCGAAGTCTCAAGGTTTTAAAGAGGTTCGAGAAGTAACGCTTCTGGATAGAAAGAAGGAATGTGTCTACTTAGGAATAAAAAGCCCAAGAAGAGAATTCATAGAAAAGTGGGAAGACGCACCTCGGTTAAGGCCTCTCGAGTGCAATGCTGGCAGGTGAAAACCCAAATATCAAACTAAGTGAGAGTCGAAAGAAAGTCGAGCCGGCGACTCTAAATTCATAACTACTTTCTTACCTTTAGGATAATTTGAGTCAAATAAAAGTAGCGGGATTGGGCAACAAGCTTTTTTTCATCAAACCGCATCCCAAGGTTTTTTGCTAAAGGATGGGGGGAAGTTTTTTTTACTTGTTAAGCAGTCCGGTGAAGTAGGTTAGTCGAGTTGGAGAAGAAAAGACTGAGAAGGGCAAGGACTTAGGCTATGAGGAGTCAGTGCCGATTGATAAGAAGTAAGGATTGAAAAGAGAAGTAAAGTTGATTTAAGGTTTTAAGGAATCTAGAAAAAAAAATCTCTGGAAGCCGCAAAGGTACTTCCCGCAGCCGCGAAAGTACTTAGGCATGGTTCCCGAGGTTTGAGTGAATTTTGGAAAGTCAGGATAGCGCGTGGACAACATACGCTGACTCGGAAATCTGATAGGGTAGTCAGCCGTCCCATCCACCCTCTCCACCAATCTAACTTTTCCTCTTCCCCATTACTCTCTCATTACTCCATCTCTCATTAATCACATCAATATCTCTCTCAATCCACTCACCCACCATTAACTCATCCCACACTAAATACAATTCAAATTTCAAACTCATCTCATTTTCTCCTTTATAAACCACCCTTATCCTCACCATTTCCTTCTTCATCAACATTATTTCCTTTCTTCTTCTTCTTCTACACTACTCGGCCACCACCACTATCACCATAGCACCACCATAACTTAGCCACTACACCACCAAAACCACCATTTCCATAACCAAAAATCCCACATTTTCCCAAGATTGCTACTATCGATTTTCGATTTTTGTAAATTCACACCATCTCAATTCATAAGAAGTGCAGAAAGATCCCAGAAATTTATAGTCCAAGAAATCCGATTCTCAGGAAGCACTGAGACATCCTCTCACAGCAGCGGCAAGCATTTTCTCAGCAGATACAAAGTTTAGCTCATCAATTTTCATGGATGGTATAGGCAACCCGATTCCGAGACGCAGAGGAGCTCACAGAGGCTTCAGGGCGATGCCATGCCCACTATAAATGGTATCGACCAGTTTGCTTCTATTCCTATTCATGATTCATTCAGAACTCATTGGAACAATCGGTCGGTTGCTAGGGAAAGAGGCGTCGACCTCGGTGATTGTGATGACGTTATACCACATGTGCTTCAGTTTCACGGCATAGCGGATATGGCTCTCATTCTGGCCATCTTTAATGCCACCACTGTTCATGAATTCTATGCCTATGTAGTGGCCAACCCCAAGTCTACTGTCGCTATGGTTGGGTCCCTATTGATTTCTCGATTGAGACTATCAATGCCCGTTATGGCATCGTCAACACACCCCTTTATGACGGAGAATTCACCGCTACCACAAGAGAGCGTGATTTTGATCGCTTGATGACTATTTTAGAATATTATGATGTGCATTGGGATTTTGGAGCCAACAATTTCCCGACTACCTTCTACTCAAACGAGTTGGCATGGGACGCTCGTATGCTGCACATATTTGTCATTACCCATATTCTGCCCAATGCTCAAACAGACACCGTGACTTGTCCGCAAGCTGAGCTCATGTACTATGTCGATATCAAGAATGAAGTGAACATTGGAAAGTTGATGCATAGCCAGATTCTCCAGGTTGCCGGGACAAGGAGAGAGATTTTACCGTATGGAAACCTGATCGATGCACTGGAAATGGCAGTAGAGTGCCTAGTTCTGGCTGCTGATAAAAAAGTCAAGCCACTGCTAATCCTTGATAGATTAGCAGTGAAAAGGACGGGAAGGAGGAGGAGACGGGCTGCAATACAGGCACAAGGACATGCTAGACCTCAGCAAGAATTTCAAGCTGAAGTGGATTTAGCCGAGATGCGAGGAATGCTGACACATATAATGACGCATCTCCACATTCCTTCCTATGCCCCACCACAACGAGCCCCTAGGCTTGCTCCATCTTCTTCAGGGGTCGGACCTTCTTCTGCAGCACCACCACCTGTTGACGAGGACTATGAGGACATAGACTCTGATTAGTTCCCTAGTTCTAGTAATTTTTTAGTTTTTATTTTCAATTGTTGTTTTTTTTCTTTTTCTTTATAACGACTTTGTAATAAATAGCTTTTATTTTTTTCAATTGAGTATTTTATGGTTTAAATTGTTTGCATTTTATAAGTTTATTTGATTACTGCTATTCTATATTTTATTATTGTGTCACCTTGATGACGGTCAACTTGCTATCATATTTTACCACCAACTTACCATAGATTTGTGTTCTCAATGGTGATATTATTTATGAAATCATGGGTTAATTAACTAAATGTGATTATGCCACGTCCCGGGTGACTAAATTGGTATTATGCGTGTTAACTGTGTATTATATGCGTTATTTGCTAGAAAAAGAAGCTACTATGTGTGCTATGATTTTATTGATAGATGAACGAGTATATGGAGCAGTATTTCGGCTGAATATGAGAGTCAATCGATAGAGAACTGAACGGAGCTGCAGGTTGAAGTGTTTCGAGTGGAGATTGGACCCGAGAATCTGATTGGTGATCTTGAAACGCAGTTTCCGAAGCCTTACGAGACGTATTGGGCTTGTACTTCTACATGAAAGTTGTAGGTCTTGAAACAAGGATTCTAACACACTTTGAATCACTTAAATCGAAGTAACTTAGGCCAAGTTATGGTCTAAATACCGAAGCTAGGCCTAGGGTATTCCAAGTTAAGTCGACAGAAAGAAAAAGACAAAAATACCCCCGGTAAATCGGAAGCTACCGCCGATTTACCAAGCCCCAAAATCTTCCAAAAATGTGCTTTATTTTCCTCCAAGGATTGGGTTTACCCCTAAGTCTGTTTATACACCTATATAAGGCCATTCAGAGCTGCGAAATTGTATTCATCTTCCATTCATCATCAATTCCATTCACTCTTCATCTCTTTTCTAGTTCTTCATAAATTAGATACAATGTAGTCTTTTAGGAATAAAGTCTACTTTTATTTTCTTCTTGCAATTAAATCATGAGTCTTACATTATTGAATTGTGCTTGGTTTACGATTTTCATGGATCATCTTGAGTCGCCGGAGGGAGAGCGAATAGAAGAGTAGATATGTTCTTCGTTATGGGTAAGATCTATTCCAATGTTTTATTTCTTTTCTTAGATTCATGATTGTTCTTGTGTTAGATCTTGATTATTCTTGCATCTAATCAACTATGAATTAATTAAACGAACCTTAATCTTTATTATTCGATTCGTTAATATGAAACATAGAATTATGGGTTGCGCTCTTCTGATCTGCGATGGTCTTTATTGCTAGATATGAATACCTAGTAAATCCTAATTCTGTAGTTCGGCGTCAGCTACGTTGATCGACAGGAATAAATAAAACGAGTAGTAGGTCTGGCCAATCTGGTATTCGTAATTCGTAAATTAACATAAAGGACTGTTAGTGAAGTGTTAATTAGGACATTGTCTTGATGGACCCTTGGAACGTGCTAGTCATTGTCGATACCTGCCTAGGCGGGTTAGCGGTATGGGTTAACGCTCAATAGTGGCAATTCTAGTTCTTCATGCGTATGGGCTATTACGGACCAATTAAGGAGTGGAGCTTGCGTATAGATTGTCTACTGCCATTGTCGGTGTAGATAGGGTTAGGAGTTACACCCGTAGCTAAATTACACTCACGAGTCGAACATGGATTATGGAGAGATTAGTTAGGAATAGTGTGGTTAGTGCCTTTTCGATATATGATTGATGATTGGTTTATTTGCATCTCTTTTATTTACTCTTTATTTATGTTGGTCATTGACCACTCTTATCCGGTTGACCTATGAATTGTGGTTGTGTTTAACGTAATTAAATAATAGTCTCTATGGGATCGACATTGACTCGCCCATGCTATACTACGATTGACCTAGTCCTCTTGCTAGTATTAAGCAACTTACACGCGATCAAGTTTTTTGCGCTGTTGTTGGGGAC